>OX422220.1:323529035-324729035 GCA_949130495.1 Sambucus nigra | reverse complement strand
GTTGTTAACCAAGTTGTAATCTCTTATCATAAACAAAAAAATAAAGTCGACCAAATCGAGTTTTCTTTCTTTTAATTGTGAAGTTCAAGTACCAAATCGAGTCATTCTATTTTAGAAACATAACCAAATATTTTTTTTGTTCATTACTTCTTTATTTCTAATACATTTACGCTTTGTTTTTAGGCTAGAAGCTAAGATCTGCAATTGATCACCAGTGATGATTACTACCGTTTACAATTATGCACAGCCGCAGCTATGCGAACGGTTACAGGTTTGAAATTATGAAACTGATTGAATGGAGCAACAGCAACATAAACATGAACAGAGGTGGGAAAATTTGGAACAGGGTGAAATTGAGTTAAATGAGACAATTCGAGGGCACGCTATCTCAAAACAAATGGGAAATTATTCGAACCATAGATGTTTGGATCAAAATATGGAGATGCCTGAGTTGGGAAAAGTTTATGGCTCAGCATTAGCAATCATGGATCAGCTTGCAACAACATTTCATAGTGTTTTTCAAAATATCCTGGAGAAAATATAGCATTGTGCTTCCTGGAAAGGGAGGATAATTAGTTAGTTTCTATTTTTTTCTGAACGAGAATAGCTTCCTGGAAAGTTATGATAATTACTACTTCTTTTTATTTTTCCATTATGGTTTATGTTTTATTAATTTTTTTCTATTGAACATGTACTGTATTTGTTGTTTGAAAGTACATATGAATTATGCTTTGTTGTTTGACAGTACATATGACAATATTCGTTGTTTGACAATACATATGAATTATGTTTGACAGTACTTCTTGCTACCCCCATATGAATTATGCTTAGTAGTGAAAATAAATTATGTTTGACAATACTTCTTAATCTACAAAACAAATGAACCATCTTTATTTCACTGATTTACCTGACAGAAACTTTCAATATGAATGAGCGGTGCTTTCAACATATACATGGCTTAAATACCTGTTGTTCTTTCATGCGTATTTGTTGACGACAATGGGTGTAGGTTGTCAGTGCTTCAAAAAAGGGATGGTGCTAGGTTGTCGGTTGTTTAGGTAATCCATAATCTTCCTTTACATGAATTAAAGTTAATCGCCTAAATATTTTTAGGTAATTGAAATGCATAGGGATTAACTTTTTTGAGTCTTATCTTAATTGATCATTTGATTGTATTTTCATTTGGTTAATTATAATTTTTCATTTGTTTGCCTCACAGGTGTTTCAGAAAATACCATAAAGGACTAGGAAACGTGAAAAGACACTTCAGAGCCCTAACCAATTTGCATATATGTATAACCAATTTGTGTACATATAAAGGACTATTAATATTTTTGTTGTTTGAGTATTTTTAATTTCTGAAACAGGGCAGATAGTCCTATAAATAAAGGAGACTTTGTCAAAATTTTATAAAATGTTTATACATTGGTATTGTAAGAAAGAACTTTCTGTTACTTGAATTAGTATTTGATGTTGATGACAATGTTTTTGCGAGGTCCAAGATACTATTAATATTGTTTACTATTTTTTTTATTTCTCAACCAAGGTGAATCGACCTATAATCAAAGGTTATTTTGCCTGATTTTTTTTATTTGATAGTTTACCATTATTAGGAGGTCCAAGACGGACTAATATTATTGTCATTGGAGTGTTTTGTTTTCTTTAACAAGTTGGATAGTATTACAAATAGAGAAAAAATTTCCTAAATTGTTTACACTTTTAATATATTAAACATTTTCTATTTATGTTATACACGATTTTCTATTTTTCAAAATTATGAGCGTGCCTTCAGGCACGGGATCAGCTTTTGAGGTGAAAGTTATGCCTATTTGAGGATGAATTTTTTGGACGCGAACTCGAGACCAATGATAGTTTTGATGAGAGCACTTGCTATTGCATCAAGACATGACTTTATGCTTTTCAAAATTATCAGTGTGCCTTCAGGCACGGGCATACCCTAGTGTATATATATATATATATATATATATATATATATATATATATATATATATATATATATATATATATATATATACCTTGAATATTTATAAAAAGAACCTAAGAAAAACATAAATTAGGAATAGCCCCGATGTTTTAGATATTAAAAAATAGCCCTTAAAGTTTTTATTTGTCTTTCAAATTATCTAAATGAGCTATAAACCCCCAAAAAATTCCAAGTTAACCTTGTAACTATCTAATATTCCAAACCAACCTTTAATATTACTTCTCTAAGTTTTTAAAATTGCACAAAAGGCCCTATAGCTTGAAAGACAAAGAATATGAACTTAAAACCTAATCAAAAAAATTCCAAGGACCTAAACCGAAATTGCTAAATTCAACTCATCGGCTATGCTGATAAGAAGGCCACCAAACCTCCATTAGAACTAATAAGAACCAAGCTAACACATGCCTTCGTGTGTACCCAAACTTCCTTCACAAATATCTTCCATCAAAACAGACTAAACCTACCTCTTTTTTCCGACCAATCCACCCTCCTAAACAACACCTATAAAAAAAAACCTATCTTAGTGCAGAGAAAACCACAACAAATGTAGCATAAAAAAAAAAAAATTGGAATTTTTAGGTATACCTATATTTTATGAATAGGATCAGTTGTTTTTATTCTATTAAGTTTCTACAGTACTTTAGGATCCATTTATGCTTTTACATGCATTACTTAACATAGAAATACAAAGCTAAGGGTCAATTTTTTTAAAAAAAAACATGAAAGCCGGAGCTTTAATGGTGAATTATGTGTTCCTAACTTTGAACCAGTTATGAAATGAGAATAATTGTCCTTAGACTTGTAGGAACCAAACCATAATGTTTAATTTGATTATAGTATACCTGCATAACTCAAATCCAAGTGATTCTATATCTCCAGTTAAGACTTCAAAGTTCAAAATCTCTATGTATACTATGAATTAAGACTTCAAAGTTCAAAATCTCTATGTATACAATGAATTAAGACCTCAAACCAAAACATTTTGTTCCAAATTCTCACACAAACAAAACCATATTACTTCCACGTTTTGAATTTTAGTATAACTCCAAAAATGTAGAACTGAAATTTTTGAGATTATGCAGTTTATGGCGATGAGGCTACAGTTCACCTCAATCCATAAAAGTTATTTTGTAACACTTGTGAAAAATTAGGAAGAAAGGCATTGGAATCATCTCAAGTGATATTATGTAATGAATTTAATTGAAGGTCAAATTTACAATCTTAAAAGTAAAAATTCAAAAGGTTGAAGATGAATTGAAATACATGAGTCCGAGTATGTTCAAATCGAGTGCATGATAAGTTTGATTGTGCGCGTGAGGGTTTGTGTCCAATTAGAAAATTCTGAAAAAAAATTCATCAAAATGGTACACTATAACATCATGTCTGATCAACCAAACAGCAAATTCGAAGCACCCCCTAAACATGAATTTTAAAAATTTAAGTTACTTTTACACTTAATCCCTGAAGTTTTTCAACTTTTGATTTTTCACCCTAAACTTTTCCTCCTTATTTTTTACACCCTTTGGAGCAAGAAAGTCTATTACCACTAAACTTGAAAACCTAAGGAAACATAAGAAATAAATTCAAAATTTATTTCTACATTAAACTCCAAAACTTTAATTAGACACGATTTAAATTTTATTTATATTGTAATTTCTTCAAACGGACCCCTGTCCTAACCAAACCGATATTTCGAAAAGCCCTAACAACAAGTAGGTTATTATTATTCAAAATTAATTTCACAAACTGATATTGTGTACACCTTTTTTGATATCACCATATGATATAACCTGTATATGATATTCTCATTTATGAACTCTATTGAGTAGTTCAACCGTTTATATATAATTGATTCAAATTTTAGTGATGATTTTATTCAATAATATTATTTCATATGATGAAGTTTGACCCAGTTCTATCATAGAATACATTATAACCCAAAAATAGTGTTTCGTTATACCCACTATTGTATTATTTGGCATGTAGGACTCTAATAATTGAGGGCCTAGTTTTTTCTACTAGTTGGAACGCATGTGATTGACTTAGCACGATTACTTTATCTCTAGTTATCTGGATTTATTTATCTTCAATTTATTGGTTTGAGTTTGTGTATGTATGACTATTGCTCTAAAGCCTCTAAACAGATAATTATGGGTTATTTGTTTAGAACCCATCCGCCTCTTTTAACCAATTTTATCCCTGGTGTTTCTAATTTTTTTTAATATGATCATGTATTATTATTCTATCTCATTTGAGCTATTTAATCTTAATTCTTATGATCCTCCGATTGTTACTAATCCTAATTCTTATTATTTTAAAACTGTGTAGAATAAGGATTATCTGTTGGGCAATTTTTTCTTCTATTTTTAATATTCTGGATGGACCTAGGGCATAAAGAGGGAAACAAATCCCCTAACTCCACAATTTATAATGCATCTACTCGTGTATCTCTAGCAATCATTTACTGATGGAAAATTAGTAGCGGTTCAGAAAAACCCATCATAATATCATATGCTACTACTTATAAGTCGATTTAACTTTATATTGTAGCTTCACGTTGTGCCAGTCGTATGTAGTATTTTTCTTTCCTTTTCTTTTTCAACATCATTACGTAATTTTAGAAAAACCACAGTAAGTGTGTAATGAATAACGTGCATGGTCACTATCACTAGTATGATATAATATAAAACTTTATTATCTTATTATTATTATTATTTAAATCCTTAGACACCCTAAAGACTCGGGATGTGACAAGTGGAGAATTATTAGTATTCATTATTATTTTATAGCATACCTTCTTCATTAAAAATAACTGAGTGAGTATAGTCTCTAATGAGGGAAGCGTCGTATTTCTTGACAACAACATCCTCTTTCTTTTAAACATTGTCATGTCATCTTTCGACTTAGGAGGATGGTATAGGTTAAGGATGTCTATCTGATTGGGAAAATACAATAGGTGTACGTAAAAGGATTGCGATAATAATGTAGGTAACGATATACTTACATGGTCCCCCATAGGATAAGACTAGGGTGCATAATCTATATGCCACATGTTTAAATAGTACACAAGATTGTGTTGTGATTGTAAACAATGGTTACTATTTTATCGTCTATAGAGATAACGACAATGTTGGCCCAGTGTTAATTGAGGAATGGTTCATGAATAAGCTATACATTAAAGTCTTCTCTTTAGTCCAAGATGATGAGTTATAAAAGTATTAAAATTCTTAAAGTGTGTAAAGGATAGTAAGTTTCCATTACACGTGATTTTATGATTGACTTGGGCTAAACAATCTACAACGTATGGTTCGGTACAACTATACTTAGTTTCTCCTAAGGTTTAAAGTGTTTACATGACGGAGTATTAGCCGCACAAGTTTGTTAGTTTCCTTCTTAGTGAGGAAGCGAATCACCACGCGCCTAAATAGGATAAATAGTGATCGTGAAGATTTATACTGTAAGAGCAAAATTTTTAATTGCCCATTTTATTTTTATAATGCTTATCTCATTACACACCACTACACATTCATGACCATTCTCGAGTTTTCGAAGTGAAGAATTATTAGTGAAATTCAAGATTGAAGATCGTCCATCACAACCTTACATGAGAGTTATGAGGGGGTTTGAAGTAGCTTTAAATATACACGGGTTATTTTAAAAGAGTTTTCATTTAAAAGTTTTCAAAATTATTTCTAAAGAATTTTTGAAAAACTCGCTAAATCAGAAAAACAAGAGTGACATGTCATTTGAACAAGTTGCGTAGGGTCGTTAGAACGAGGTTCCATGTTCAAACAGGATTTGTAATGTCTCCTTTTGCTCGAAATGGATTTTTCCCAAATTCTTCTTTTGCTTATTTGGTTTGGAATTTTCCTTCAATTTATATTGCAGATTCACTTTAATTTCAATCAATAAAAAATTTGGTAAAAAATGAATTTTCTTGTTTGGCCTAAGATAAAATTAATCCATATAAGTCCCCTGCACACACTTTATCAAATTTGTATCAGAGTTGGTTATGGTAATTTGTTGTGTGATCTTTAAATTTGGGATTATATGGATAATTTTTATAATAGGCTACCCATTTTAATAGGTAAAATTATTCATATTGGAAATATCGAATGAGGTCGACATTGAAGTCGATTGACGAAAGAGTCTGGCTTGTTTGTGAAAAAGTGTTGACATCATCCACTGTGACTAACGACACTGTCGAAAGTGTTAAACTTGTAACAACTTGGACAGAGGATGATTTGAAATGGAGTAATTTTAACTCCCGTAGCTTGAGCGTAATATCTGTCCCAGTCATTCCCTTAGAGTTTCATCGGATAATGACACATTCCATGTCTAAGGAAGCATGAGATACTATCCAACTCACAACGACTTGAAAGCTTCTGAGATGTAAAATATCATGACAATGTTTGAAACTATCACTATGCTAGAATTTGAGAGTTTTGACGAATTTTATGCTAGATTATCTTATAAAGTCAATTCTAGTTTTAATTTGGGTGAGAGAATTCCTGAGATGAGAGTTGTTAAAAAGATTTCGAGATACATGTCGTCCCATTTTATCCCTAAAGTTTTGGTCCTTAATTGTTTGTGAATTTTAGATATGCTTCACTCAGAAGAACTCATAGGAGACCTTCAAACTTATGAAATAGATATGTTCCCTAAAATTTAAAAATAAAAAGAAAAATGGATTGCCTTGAAAGTTGAATCTAAAAAGAAAGAGGAGGTCTCTTCTGACTCCGTATTTTCTTTTGATCTCGATGATCTTGTCCTTTTTGCAAAAAGTTCAGAAAATTTCTCAACTAAGAAAAGAAAATACTTCAAAAGAAAACAAAAGTTTTGAGAAAAATAAAGATTTTAAATTGGGCAAATTATTTTTGGAAAAAGCGAAAGGATGCTACCATAAGAAAGACGATGATAGATGCTATGAGTGAGAAGGTTAGGATCACAAAGCTCACAAGTGTAATACATGGTTAAAAAAATAGGGAAGGGTAAATCTTCTTACAATGACACTCTTTTGAGTCAGTGGATACCAGGGACGAATCTCCGCATGGATGTAACTTCACTGCATTCATGGCCATTCATATTAGTATATCAATTACATCTCACGTCTATGAGGAAGTTTCTAAACATGATGGCCTCGACAGTGCGTCTCGTCATTCTGGAGAGAGTGAGGGACATGACATTTTGAGTTAGGGAGAAAGTGATACTCAATGCACTTAAGCTGAGATCAACGTCGAGTCCTTTGAAATAAAAAATAAAAATTGGGTGCTTAGGGTGTTATATTTAGCGAAGGAGTTGATAGAATCGGGAGAGATCAAGTCCTTGATCAGCGTTTCTTTGGAAGAGAGAGTCATTTTAGTGGAGAGGGAAAATAGTGACTTGACCAACAAGGTGGCTAGTCTTACGAGAGATCTTCAATATTCATCGAAGACTTATAACAAACTTGAAGCCCTTGTATCCTAACTGGAGAAAGATCTCAAACGTGTCCAAGAGGTCGAGGTTACAGTACAATAGACATCAAAGAAGGTAGGAAAAATGGTCTCAGTACTGCTTTAGGTTTTAGGGAGAGGCAAGGAATAATTTACAACGGTGGATCCAATTCCCATGTCGTATCAAAATCGGTTCATAAATTCGTGGTAAATAATAATGGGCCTTGATCGAAAACACAGAAAAGAGTTCAACCTAAATAGCCTAACTAAGGTAGACCCAAAAATAGTCGATGTTTGAACCCATTGAAAAAGGAGAGGTCACTTTAAGGAATTTTTCTATAAGTTATGAAGAACTCAACATACACATACTCTCATGCGCCACTATAGTGACTTGCTAACGTCTAAACTGAGGTTCCTGAGGTCTCCGAGGGAAAAATTGACAAGCATAAGAGTAAGTTCGATCTCCCTCCAGGGATTAAGGAAGTCGTCCCTTGTACTAACAAGAGTATTTTGCTTCAGTCTGATTGTTCCCCATGTAAGTAATTTGTATTTTTTTCATATTTCTACTTTATGTAGGGTATCTGATAGCTAACTCTTATTTATTGTTGATCTAGTAGATGAATGGGAGAAATGGAGGATAGCCAAAAATCTTACCAAAAGAGATTTTTGTTGAGGTCATGCTGAGTAAGAAGTAAAGGTCTAAGACCACCAAATGTATAAAGTTTAGAGCCTCAGTGGACACTCTAATTACCGAGGTCAAAATGGTGGAGAAGGCAAAACTAAGGACTGGGCTAGGTGGAGGCTCAATGTTAGAGCCCGTGAAAACCCTAACCTTGTTTCAAGCAAACTTGAGGATAGGTGGGGCCTTTGGGTCCACCCATAGTGATCCTTCTATTTCAAGGGACTTGCATCCTTTATTATTAAAAATTGATGAAGTTTTTTATGATTCATTAAAGGGGAAAGTTATGTTCGTATCCTCCCTAGAAGGTGGGGGGTCTAAAGGAGGTATATGAGGTCTTGAGAGTGCACCAACAATCAATGTCAAACTTATTTAATTAAATTCCAATTTTAGTCCCAACGAGTCTTAACACTTGCAAACAAACTTGATTGAATAAAGAAGTAATCTAAGCATGCAAGACAACCACCGTTCAGGAAAAATCCCCCACAGGGGAAAAATCATCTTTTTTTCACTATAATTTTGTTTACACAGATTACAATGAAAATAAAAGTAGTGACATACGAAATACCCTCAGGAGTCGGTTTCGATGTCGTCGGCTAGAGTTCCCGCAAGAGCTCGAGAAGGTCAGCAATGGAAAAGCTTTGTCTTCTCCACAAGTGTACTCCAAATGAGTAGTATAATCTTCCTTGGGGTTTAGAGGATTCACCTAAAGGATTGGGAACCATTTGTGAATCCAAACGGTATTGAAACCTTAAAATATGAACTCTGGAAATAGGGTCTGTTTTGCAGAAACGGAGGTCTGCAAACTTAGGAAAACGTGTAGCACGAACACTGTTTAAATAAGAAGTTGAGGCGGTGCATCGTTTGAGTGAAACACGGTGTCGTTCTAGCGAGATGGCATCTATTTTGAATGAGATACGACGTCGTTCGAACGACATCAGTGACGTGTCACAGAAAACTTCCTTAAAAAGATTTTGCGTGTTTATCATCTTCCAGACTTCGAAAATTTATTTAAAAAATATTCCCAACTATTTATGCAAATAATTAAACACTCCAATTAAAATTATTTTTACCATAAGTACGTGGAGTAGTGGGAAATATTGAAGTGTACATTTTTTCATACATGATGCATGTACGAAGATGATGAATGCATGAATACGAATCAAGGCCGTCGAGTATGATCGTTGAGGCGTGCCGAATGTAGTATTATCAGACATACTTAATTATGATCTAGGACACTTGAAAAATTCCAAGATTCTATCCCGGACATTTATAAAACACGTCCTTACAAATCTCCCCCTATGTCGATGCCGGTACATACATAAAAATACCCGAATTATGCTACCCAAAATTAACAAACTGACATACAATATAATATCCCCATTAAACCCGAAAACTGGAAATACTAAATGTGTGCCTTCACAAATTCGATCATCTTAAAATCTTTAACTCTTCAAACTTTCTTTGTCATCATCAGGGTGTGCAAAAATGAATCTCCATTTTAATACCTACACACATGAGACAAGAAACAAATACTCATGACGCGCAACAGTTTGAAAATATAATGATAAGCAGAAAATAAATATTAATAATGGGCAAGCAAATCATTATAAAAACAAACAAGAAATTCTCCCCCATAATTCGTTCTCCCCCTTTTTATGATGTCCCCAAGTATAAAGATATGAAGAGAATACACAATGCAAATGGAGAATGTCACATGGAAATAAACTTTATATTTTTGAAGTTTTCAAAATTTTTAAAGCAAACAAAATCACACCATGAAAGGACACCAAAACAACCAAGTTCATGATAGCGAAAATGAAGGGATGTGAGAAAATTTAACAGGAAAATCAATACATACAACCATAAAATATGTGCATGATGAATATTTTATAGTTATAACGAATAAACTCAACATCTTCCTTTGATGAAAAAAAATTTGGAATTAAAATAAATTGACTCAATCAAATCAGCAAAGCAAAGCTCAAAGTGATTTCCACACCAATAACGTCCAAAACGTGTAAAATGCTTTTTCTTGACTTTCAAGGATGTGCAAACCCATTTTTCATTTCTTTCCATCCAAAATGCCTCATAAATAATGATACATTATATTTTTCTTTTTGGGCCTATTGGCCCATTTGATTTGGCGTATCTTTCTTTTTATTGTCATTTAAATTTATCTGCCTCTTTTCTCGACGTGTTAATTTTTTAAACTCTCGAATCCCTTTCCCGTGAGTCACTCATCATATTTATTGTAATTTATTCCTCATGGTAAACGGTTTTTACATGCAGTACTATCTTGTCAAGTTTTATCGCATTTTTGGACGTTGTATAGACATAATTGAGATGGAAACACTCAAGACAATATGAGATAGACAAGCACAATACTCAAATAAAGATGTGCATGTGTGCAATAAAGGAGATAAGGAGCCAAAAATGTATAAGATATCATTAATTGCATCTCAAAGACTCCAATCAATGTAAAGCACAAGGATGAAATGGTATAGTATCTCAAATCACTATCAAAAAGTCACGTGAAATATGGAATGAAGTTGTGACTATGGTTATCTTAAATGTTCATCCATAAACGATGTAAACAAAATACAAAACACTTTTTGTGTTTTTCAAAAAAAATTATCAAAAGAAAATCTTTTTGACTTTTTCTAAAAATTAAAGGCATAAAATCTTTTTGGAGTTTTTCAATTAAAAAAATAAATAAATAAATAAATATACAAAAGATACAATCTAGAGATAGGAATCAAATGATATGATCAAGGAAAAAATGTATCCTACTCTAAACCTGACCACCCCTCAGTCAAATGTGCAAATTCCTAAAGACTTCCTAAGACTCTCGAATCTAAGGGCATCTGAAGGCTTCGTGAAGATATCGTCTAACTGGACGTCGGTAGATATAAAACTCAAGGATACGACCTTTTCCTTTATAAGTTCACGGATAAAGTGATCGCGTATCCTAATGTGTTTTACGCGTGAATGCTGGACTGGATTACGGAATATGTGTATCATGCTCGTGTTATCATAGGAAATAGTCATGGTGTCCTGTGATATCCCATAATCCTCTAACATCTTCTTCATCCACAGAAGTTGCGTGCAACAACTCCCGATGGCGATGTACTCAGCCTCCACAGTGGATAAAGAGATGGAGTTTTGCTTCTTGCTCAACCAAGAGACAAGAGTAGAACAAAAGAAGGAACACCCACCAGAAGTTCTCCTACAACCATCTGCATCCCCGTCCCAATTGGCATTCGAATAGGCAGATAAACGATTACTAGTATAAAAGGAATACCAAATGCCAAGTGAGAGAGTCCCACTCACGTCTTTCATAGTACATTTAAGAGAGAGTAAGTATGACTCTTTTGAGGACGCCTAATATCACGCACAGACTTCAACACTAAAGTCTATGTCGGGATGACTGGCAGTCAAGTATAGAAGATTACCTATCATACTTCAATATAAGGTTTGTTCTGCGTCCTTGCCTGAAATGTCCTTGCTAAGCTTAGTTGAGGTACTGATCGGTGTACGTTCTTTCTTAGTGGAGTCTAGACCAAATTTCTTCACAAGGTCTCTAGCATACTTGGATTGGGAGATGAGCATCCCATCCTCTAGCTCACTAACTATGCTCATCCCAAACTCACTCTTCATCTCCTACTCAAAGTGATGAGCATGATGGGAGCACGTCGATCCAAAGACTATGTCGACCACATAGACCTCGATAACTAAAATAGCATTGTCATATCTCCTGACGAACAACATCATATCAACTCCCACTCTCTTGAATCCATGAGCTAAGAGATAAAAAGTAAGCCTTCCGTACCAAGCACGGGGTGCTTGTTTCAAACCATACAAGGATTTTCGCAAATAGTAAACATGATTAGGGTGCTTAGGGTCTTCAAACCCTTTTGGTTGTTCCACGTAAACCTCATCCTATAGAATGCCATTCAGAAAGGAACTCTTGACATCCATCTGATATAACTTGAAGCGCAGATGACATGCGATGGAGAGTAGTAAGAGGATGGACACAAACCTCGCAATAGGAGCGAATGTCTCGTCAAATTCTACACCCTCAATCTGTGTGTAGCCTTGAGTGGACAACCTAGACTTATTTTGAATAATTATACCAGTATCATTGACCTTATTCTTAAAGATCCACTTGGTACCTATCATATTTGTCTCACTAGATCAGGGAACCAGTTCCCAGACATCATTCTTTCTAAACTATAGCAACTCATCCTGTATAGCACATATCTAGTGTTCATCTTTGAGTGCTTACTTATAGTTATTGGGCTCGACTTTGGACATGTAGCAAACATGTCTAATAACGTTGTCTTGCTGAGCACGAGTCCGGACCCCAAGGGTGGGATATCCTAATATAGTAGAAGGATCATGACTTTTGCGAACCCAAGTAGGAGTGTCCCCTAAATCAGGAATGGGATCCACTCTGGGTATGGGAGGCACAACGGTATCATAAGTAAGTGTGTAACCCTCACCCAAAAGGTTAGAATCAATAAACATTGGTGGTTCATCATCTTGTACACTGACGTTTATTGACTCCATAACCTTAGAGCTATTCAGGTTATACACCCGATAAGCTCTATTAGATGATGAATAACCTAAAGATATCCCCTTGTCGCTCCGGGAGTCAAACTTTCCTAATTTCTCTCTATCCCATAGGATGTAGCATTTGCTCCCAAAGACACGAAAATATGAAAGGTTGGCTTCTTCCCAGTTCACAATTCGTAGGGCATCGTAAGAATATGTGGACGAAGATATACCTTATTCACCGTGTGGCATGCAGTAGACACCACCTCTGCCCAAAATTTTCTTGCAACATTACGACCCAGAAGCATAGATCTAGCCATCTCCTATATCATCTGATTCTTCCTCTCAACAATCACATTTTGCTGAGGAGTCCTAACGGCCAAAAAATCGTGTTTGATTACGAGGCTATCATAGAAAATATCTAATTTTGCTTCTTTAAGCTCAGTTTCGTCGTCACTACGTATTCTGTTGATAGGGACACTGTGTTGATTTCGCAGGACACGACACATGGTCATAAGAAAGTCCACAGCATCGGATTTCTCTCACAGAAAACCTACAATAGAGTAGCGTGAGATATTATCTACCATCAGGAGAATGTACCTCTTACCACCTAAACTCTCAGTAGGAGTAAAACCCATAAGATCCATATGTATCAACTCAAGGATGCGAGAGGTGGTAATGGAATTCAACTTCCAATAAGGGCTAAGAATTTGCTTTCCTAATTGGCAAGGTCCACAAACTACGGAAGTGAGTTTTTCAAGCGATGGTAAGCCACGTACAAGCTCCTTTTTAGCTAACTTTACAAATCTCAAAAGTTCACATAAACTAGACGTTGGTGCCACAGAACCATAGAGTAACACTCCGCCCGCCCGGGGAGAGGATATGGAGCACTACTCTCGATAAAACTAACTAAATCCATAAATAACAAGTATAGAGCATCTAAAAGAATCCCACAATAATACAAGAGAGACCACTAACCTCAATCTTCAAATTAATACAACAAAATTCTCTCGAATAAATATAACTAAAGTAAATCTCCAATGCTCTATACATCAAAATAAATAAATACAAGTCTTCTCATCGTATTAAAATTCTTCTCAAATAATCCATGCTAAAAATCATCCCAATTGGTACATAGCGTCCCAATCCACGCTAACCTGCCAACTAAAAAAATGGTTTTTGTTGAAATTAAAATTTGGAAAGTTTTTAACATAAGCTTAATTGGGTATTGGATGAGTTGTAAATGTTTTCGACAGTGATACTAAGAATGAGCCAACTATATATTCTGCTTTAATTTGGTATGGGACTGGCCACCCGGTATTTAATTAGGGGGGGTGTTACACATAGTAGTGATTATGGTGCTGTTGTAGACAAATGAGGACTCACGCATGATCCCATAACAATTTTCTTTAGTCCTCACCCCTTGCAATAAAAATTTACCGATTTAATCATAGACATAGGATTTATTTCGGTCAAACTTTACTGCAAAATCAACATCACACAGTTGGCTAATGCTAAGTATATTTTCCTTCAATCCCTTAACGTACAACACATTCTCTAGCTTAGGAAATCTTGGTAACTCTATTGTACCTCGTCCTAATATGTTAGACTTGATCCCATCTCCAAAAGTGACTTTACCTTCCTTATATTCCTCGAGGGAGGTAAACAAAGAGACGTCACGAGTCATGTGCCTAGAACACCCACTATCGAAGTACCACTATAGGGAATTATATGCTTTAAGAGAAACATGAACAACAAGGGATTTTACTTTCTGTTTAGGCACCCAAGAAGTGGTAACCTTATGTTTTCCCTTGTCATTATTGACTCTAGTCGGTATTTTAGAAGTGTCCACTGATGGCATAGAAATCTGTTGGAACTTTTCTACTATACTATGAGATGTGGTGACCAGAAACTTAACTCACTCTCTGAGACTCTCAAAATCAGTGGTGGTATGTGGCAGAGCAAACGTACGTCATTTCTGACCCAAACTATAGTAAAACTCACTAAGGTGGCCCTTTCTTTTGCAGAGTACAGAAATATGTAGATTTAGGCCGACTTGGGTTTGCTTTTCTTGGCTGAACTCACTTCTGGTTTCTAGGTGGGTGGCCATAAGGATTTGTAATAAACTTGGGAATCGGTTCTAATGTCGTATGGGACGTGGAAGCGCCATCAAAACCTATTCATGGCCTCTCACCTAAACCCAAAACAGGGGCGAGGAGAATCGTTCCCATCTTACTAGATTGGTCCTCAATTCTTACCTTGACTTCTCGGCCTCTCTCAAGGTCCTGAGTGAGTTGGTCTACAAGGTATTCCAGTTTCTTTCGAGTGTCCGGGGAGTAATGGAGCTCACTCGTCAGACCATCCACTTGCTTAGTTAAGTCCCCTTTTTCTTTCACAAATACACTTTCTCTCACTCTAAAAACTTTCTCTCTCTCAACACAGGTGGTCTCTCTCTCTCTCTCTCATCTCTCCTAATTCCTTCTCTAGAACTACAATCCTAAGAGCTAATGTTTTGTTACACTTTTTGGTTTCAAAAGTATCAACATATAAATCAACGTATGCGCATCGGAGATTACTCTCACTCTCACTTGCATCTTTCTCCCCCTTGCTCACACTGCTATCACTGTCGAGGTGTCCATGTGATCTTGCGTCCTCATCATGATGAGGAGCACTGTCAGTACTCACATGACTAGCCATGAATGCGGTGAAGTTATATTCATGTGATGACTCGTCTCCAGAGTCCATTGACTCGACCTAGCTATCGTCACTAAGGGTAGTGTTTAACGCAGATTTGGATTATTCTTGATGTTTCAACCTATTTGCACACTCACACCCCTTATGACCTCTGCCTCCACACTCAAAACATCTCTCGCTTTCTTTCTTAGCGGTGTCCTTTTTATCTTTCTCAAATTTCTTTTCAAATTTATTTTTCCCAAAAAAAATTTATCTTTAAAATTTCCATTTTTCTTTATTTGAGAAATTTCTTGAAATTTTTAGCAAAAAGAACCAAATTATCTAAGACAAAATGAGAATCAGAATCAGACATCTCTTCCTCTCTTTTCTTAGACGGCTCACCTCTCTTTGACCCCTCACTTTTTTTGGTCTGGGCTTTAAGAGCTACCCCTTTATATTTTGATTTTATCGTGTTTGGGAACATGTCCATTTCAAAGGTCTTAAGGTCTCCAACTAACTCCTCTAATTTTAGTGTACTTAGATTACCTAATGAATTTCACACAGTGACTTTGGGGATAAATCTCTTAGGTAGTGATCTTAAAATTTTCTTAACTATCCTAGCATCAGGAATGTGTTCTCCTAAGTTAAAACTAGTGTTCACGATATCAGATAAGCGTGTATAAAATTCATCGAAATACTCATTTTCATGCATGGAGATAGTTTCAAGCTGAATAGTTAAGTTTGTAATTTAGATTATTTCACTGCATTTGTGCCTTCATGGGTAAGTTTCAGAACATCCTATGCTTCTTTAGATGTGGTACACGTCAAGATACGTCAGAACTCTTCAGGTGTGACGGCTTCAGTAATGGAACTAAGCCCACATGAGGTATAGGTGCTCCATTTAAGTTCATCCTAAGTCCATGCAGTCACAGATTTTAAAGTAGTTACATTTTCTATAGTGATAATGGGAGGCATCCACCCACTTTCACACATAACCTATACACGTTCATCAATAGCCTTTAGGTGAGATTTTATGCGTGGTTTCCAATAGGCATAATTTGACCTGTCAGAAGTTGAAACTCTATTATATAAGTTATCCATTGAAATTGTACTTTTTCAAAAATCAAATTTCGGAACAAAATTGATATCCAAAAAAAAAATTGCGAAAAAATTACACGATAAGTACGTGGAGTAGTGGGAACTGTTGAAGTGTGCATTGCTTGACACATGATGCACGTACAAAGATGATGGGTGCATGAATTTGGATCAAGGCCGTCAAGTATGATCGTTGAGACGTGCCGAATGTAGCGGTATTAGACATACTTAATTGTGATATAGGACACTTGGAAAATTCATAGATTCTACCTCGAGCATTTATAAAACATGTTCTTATAGGTTTCTTGCCAACTAAAGAGGCTCACTGCTGCTATGAGGGAGTATTTGTGGACTCATGGAATAAAGAGGTATTCCAGACCTCAGACTCCCAAGGTTATGGAATCATGTTCTATATCCTTAGATGCACTCCATGCAATAGAAAAAACAAACTGCTCACACATAGTGGCTAGGTTGAGAGCCATAGGGACCTTAGCTAGGACCCAATAATTGATCCACTTCCTGGGCATGGTATGTGATGATACTGAAGTCTAGCACCACCAGATAAGTGATGATGAGCTCAAACAGTAGTAACCATGGCAGCCATTGAGATGCAAGTGTGTAAGTGTGTAGAAAGAGATGAGTATAAGAGGAATAAGATAATGATGTATAGTGGTTCAGCCAATTAGGCCTACATCCACTGTGAGTGTGTGATCCACTAAGTATGGATAGTAATGGCCTTGGATACAATTCACATAAGCTTACTTTCTCTCTCTACTGTGTGTACAAGAAGAGTTTTTGCTAGGGTTACAATTATTGATCCATCTCCCCTGTAGGGTTGTAGGTGACAAGTATATATAGGTCTTAGGGGGTGTAGTGTACCCCCCAAGTATGCATGGTGCATGTGAATGATGATCTAGCCAATCCCCTGTTGACACATGTAGATGCCAAATGATGACATAATATTCCCTCACGTGAGGGTGTAATTTTGTTATAACGGTCTCCCATGTGCCAGGTGAGCCTCACGCGCACTGTTCCACGCGTCTCCCAAACCACGCGCTGTGATGATGTCACCCTCGGCCTTTGATATGAGGTCAAGGGCAAAGTTCCTTACGACAATGAGTCTGGCCCAATTTAGGCCTCGTACTGTCGTACCCTCGGGGGGTCGTCCGGATCCTGATGAAGGATCGGCCCCTTGAGGGGTCATCCGGAGCCTGTTAAAGGGTCGGCCCCTGAGGGGTCGTCTGGAGCTTGATGAAGGGTCGCCCCCCCTAGGGGTCGTCTGGGCCTGATGAGGCAAAGGGCGCCCTCAGCATGGCCGAGGGTATATACGGGTATATCAGTATGCCCCCATTTTCCTTTTAACTTTTCCTTATCTTATTTTTCTCTTAGTACCTTCTTCTCATATTTGTCTTCTTCTTGAGGTGTAGAATTTGGCAGAGGCTCTTATGGCGAATGTCATTGATGGAACCAAATAATGGAACATGGATGTGGAGTTGGAGAACAAGTGGGACCTTCTTCAGTTGGAATTGAACCAAGTTATAAATGACTAGAGGTTAGAGGTTAGAGGTTGCTTCCCTATAGAAGGAGAGGGAAAGCCTGAAGTTGAAGAGTAATAAACTAGAGCAGGATAAGATATTGAATAAGAACACCCTTAGGGACAGTGTTTCCCTTTTAGCGATTGCTAGGCAGTCCATGAACAAGGTCGAGGAAGCCCATGCTTTGGGTCAACTTGAACATAAAGTGGTTATGTAGGACCTCTAGGATCAGACTCTTAAGCTTCAAACTGTTTAATATAAGCTTCTTTAGGAAGAGAGGGATACGGGTCTTCTGAAGCAACAGTTGGTTGATCTTAATGGCATGAAGGACATGTTAAACTCCAGAGGCTAATAAATGAATAAGGACTATGTTGAGGTCATGCTGAAGCATAAGGAGCTACAAGGGAATATCCACACCATGGTGAAGAGGCAGTTGGATACTTATCCTGAGTGTGAGCCCTGTAGGAGGTTTCTTTTCTAGAATTTTAACTCTAGGTTTGAAGCTTGCAAGTCTATGGTTCAGATACTCCTTCATGATGTGGACATTTCTAGCCTATTTATTAAATAGATCTTAGATAATGAAACTAATAGTGGTGATGATGCTAATGAAGATTTTGCCTCCACAATCCAAGAAGAAGAAGCCCTAAAGAAAGCCTTTGCCACTCAGGTGCAATCAAACTCCCCAAAAGTGAAACTTTTATTGACCCCATCGATCTCAATCCTTGAATAGTCTATTATGTAGTTTTTTGTTTTTCTTTTGAACTATTATGATAGTGGGTCTTTTGAGTGTAATATCCCCGATATTCTATGAATGACAATGACAATAGCATGAATTTTTCAACTTTTGTACTTCTTCGTGTTGCTTTGAATTTCGTGAAATGCTTATCTTTACTTCATTTTTAATTTTATCTTTCCTAACGACGTTTTTCGTAACTTTCATCTATTTGAGGTCTGCTAGTAGTTTGCAATCCCTTAGCCCCCAAGATTTATTGGTAAAGAAAAATAATTTGAGCAACAAACTTGTTAAAGTGTCTCTAAGGGTCTTGAGACCTCTTCCAAACACTTGTGAAGATTTTAAAGTCAAGACTAAGATTCTATGATAGGCTATTAGATCTTACAACCATAGAGTATCTGAAAATTCTACCTTTTTATGACTCAAGGCCCAAATTTTTTGTATAAACACTTAGCCCCCTAAAATTTTTGGGTATAAAGGATAAACGATAAAACTGTAAAGGGTCATAAGACCTCAGATTTAAATCTAAAACTTATTTTACTAGGGACTAAAGCCTTATTATATAACAACTAGTTCTGCTAAGGTTCTTGAGACCTTTGAACTTAGAAATTTATTCAATTTTAAGCCTGCCAATGGGTACTAAGACCTCTGTACTTTGTCATTTTAATATCTAAAATCCTTCTAAGGGACATAAGACCTCTGAACTTAGAAAAACTAAAATATGAGGTCCTTATGAAGGTCTAAATCCTTCGGACTTTTAAATTTTGGAACCTAAAGTCCTAAAAAGGGTCATAAGACCTTTGAACTTAGGTGTTTTGAAATTTGAAATCCTTCTAAGGGTTATAAAACATCTAGACACTCCTAAGACCTCCATACCTTGAACTTTTGAAACCTAGAGTCCTAAAAAGGGTCATAAAACCTCTCAACTTTGGTGTTTTTTATTTGCACTTCCCTAAAAAGACATTAGATCTTATCCCCCAAATAGATAACACTTTTGATGGTCATGTTGAGTCCCAAGACCTCTCCACCGTTGGGATTTTCACCTTTGCTTGCAAAACTTGGAGTTTTTTTTACAATTGTTTACATTCGAACACGTATCCCCCCAAAACAATTTTGAAAAAAATGGAATTTTTATCTAAGTTATTTTAGAAGATATACTGCACACTTGGATTTTTTCAAAAATAATAATTAAAGAAAATGTTTAACTAAGGTTTTTTTGCATTTGTGTATAACTTCCTCCTTCTTGGAAAACAATTTAAGTGTGTAAAACCTCTTAGCCTAGTGTTTATGGGTCTTTGGACCTTTGTCACTTTGAATGGGATCAAAGGTGAAGACCTCGATGACAACTTTAGTCTTTTTTTGGGTCGTGGGACCTTTGACTATCATTTTAAGCTAGGGTTAGAGTCCTTTCAACTTGAAGTTTGGGTCTTGAGACCTTATCTTAAACTTAGAACCAAGTTTTAAGTCCTTACAACTCTGTGTTTGGGTCCTTAGACTTAGTTTAAGTTTAGAGCCAAGGCTGAAAATCCTTGAAACTTAAAGGGTGGGTCCTTAGACCTTTTGGATCCAAGACTAAAATCGACACCCCGACTAATTAAATACCGGGTAGCTACTCCTTTATTAAATTAATACAAAATGCCATGTTGGTTCAGTACATAGCATCACTGTCGAAAAACGTTTTATTAATTACTAGCCACCTAATATTTAAAAAGTGAGTTGTCAATTTTAATTAAATCCGATTAACATGCAATAAGTAAATTATGAAATGCTAACACAAGCACCACAACACAAAGACAATAGAGTAACCATAAAATAGTAATGAGTCTGGAGGAATAATGCTCACACCATCCAAATGCTAAAATAAACAAGTACTAAGTCTGTAACACTAAATTAATTACAACCCAGATTCTTGAAATAACTGAATTAAATAAAGTGTCTCTAAAAGGAAGTAGGGCGACATGTCCAACAGATGAGAAAGGATGATAATATGGAGTCAAGATCGAAAGTGGAGGCGTCTACTGTCAAAGTCTTGTAACTTCCACTACAGCTACAGTCTGTCACCTGAATGGAACTCCTATGCATGGTGTCCTTGTAGCTGGGCACCTAAAAGGTTTTTACAAAAATATATTTGAAAGCAAACGGGTCAGAGCCCGATTGTGGAAAACAGTTTAAAATATAGCAAGTGTTTTAATCACATTAAAACAATGAATGCAAAATACATGTTAGGATGTGCTCTCACATGAAATACTCACCTCTCGACTATTTGTGCACTCCTAACGTAACCGTACCCATTCTAGTGATTCTCATATCTAACTAGTCCAAAATAAATTCTAGCATTTCTATATGATTCACGCTTTAATTCCAACATCATTAATAAACTAGAGAGCTTTACATTAATTCTCGATTTCCCAATTATTAACATTTCTAATTTACTAGAGATCTTCCATTTTATCTTTACAGAACGTTGCTATAATTATACTCACAATTAAACATGACAGTTCATTTCAATTAACAGTATATTATCCTCATCATAAATATACATTACTAGACCAAGACTAAGCTGTGGTGCACACATACTCTGCTATCCAATCCTGGTACATCACGTACATAAGGACGACACATTCCGAATCTCTCAGGAATCATTTTCAAATAACAACATTCACACAAAATGGAGGCGAACATAGTTCACATCACATGGGTCACGCACATACCTACGCTCCCATGATCAGCAGACTTATTAACTTCTCAATAAGTCCTTCTCTGACCTATGCCCTCGAGGTACCAATCTAAATCCCCCCGTAGGTACACAAAGATTAGATGGCCCTAATCGAACGCAAACCTCTCATGATAGCAAGTACGGTAGGTATGTTATACACATAAAACCACATATACTAAGCATTCTCACATCTTAGATATCTCGTATTATTAATATAGGTATACTTCTCGTTCTTATACCGTCATTTAATATTATACGATCACAAGTCCCCGATTTGTATATTAACGCTATCAACCCTTCTCACGTCATAATTAGGTACTCGTTTCCTACTCCATAATTGACATCCGATTTTATTATAAGGTTTTAGGTTCTACTCCTCAACGTACCCCAATTCTCACAATTATACCCACTAATCAATAAGGGGAGGTTAATACTCCAATTAAATAATTCTACGGAATGTTTGAAATGAAATCAGGCCAAAAAGGCCATTATGTCAACTCGTTAGAAGTCTCGTTCGAACGAGGTTGTTCGAACGAGTTCGTTCGAATGAAAGGCTTCGAACGAACTACCAACTCGTTAGAAGGGATACTGTCATCTCGTTCAAACGAGCTTCGAACGAGGTCATTCGAACGACCTGGGTAGGTCTTCTAACGAGATGGTAGTTTGAGCCCAAAAACTCTCTACTTCATTTTTCTCCATTTTTCTCTTCTCTAAACTCATCCTAAGATCATCCCAATAGTATTTTAACGTTATTAAACTACTCTAAGTCCTCTTAGGTCACTCTTTAACATATATTTGGTGTCAATTCATCTTAAATTAACATGAAATCATCAAACTTCTCAAATCTTGTCTCAAACCCTATAAACATGAAGCCAGAATTTAATGTCTACAATTACTCCTTATACATCCGTTTATACATCATCAAAAGATACGTTTCGTATATGAAATTCATCTGATAACCATCTACATGCAATCCCTATATCATATTATGAATTCTACCTCAAATTTCATGGGTTTTCATCAAACTTCCAAAATAAGACAAATATTCAATTCTAAGCATCGAAGAAACATTCACTTGAAATTAATGTAATTAAACCACTTGCCTTAGATGTTCTGATTTGATGTTGAAGAATGAATGTTGATTCTCCTCCCTCTCTCTACAAATTTCTTCCAAAAATGGTGAAGGTGGCTAGGGTTTCCTTTTTGGAACTTCTTCCAACTCCTCCCTATAACTCCCGTAGCCCTCTAACTTCCCAAATGCTGATAATGGCTTAGTGGGTTCTTTTCTAATATAAAAATAACCTCTAAAATTTGTTGGTTGCCTGAAAATGCCCCGGGACCCAAACTAAACCCCCGACTAGTGTTTTCTGACTATTTCGACCCTTTCAGACACGTTGGTGCACTCAAAATGATCATTCGATTGATAAAAATAAAATACATTTTTAAATTCAATTAATTATGTTCCTGACGCGACTAACACGCGCGTCCCAATTAAATTTTCCGAATTGTCGTATATCTACCTCGTGACAATTTAGATATCATCAATACTCATGTATTACCATACATACTCGGAAATAATAAATTTTTAACATCATAATAAAATACCAACTCACATCTCACTAGTATTTATACCCGGATTAATTTCCAATTAATTTCTCATTTAATTCAATTAATCCCTTAAATAAATATCAATAAAATTACGGGGTATTACAAAATCCTTGTGAATCTTAAATAATACCTAGATTGAAACTTCGTGTGTAATTAAAAAAATGTTCTTTTTATTTCATTCAAGTAGTAGGATACATCGTTGAGATTGCTTTTTTAGGTTCTCTATATTCTAAGGATACAAAAGTTCAAATCCATTGAGGTCCCCGAGGTAATATCACACTAGCCTTGTTATCTTAGTGACCATATTGGGGCCTTCCTACCTGGTCCCTAACTTTCCATCACTTAAATTTATGTATACAAGGGTGACCTCTCTCAAGACAGAGTCACCCACCTTGAATTCTCTGTGGTAGGCTTTTTTGTTAAAGTATGACCTCGTCCTCTATTTATAGGCGAAAATTCTGATTAGGGAGCACACCTCTTTTCTTCCAACTTATCTATGACCTCTTGAGTCCTTTAACATTAGCTTTCAGTTCAAACTGAGTTACCCTTTGTATGGGTAATTCCACCTCTGTTGGGATCACCGCCTTAGTCCCAAAGGTCAAGGATAATGGAGTTTCCCCTATGGGACCTCTAATGGTCTTATAGGCCCACAAAATGCTTGGCAAATCTTTAGACCACAAACCTTTTTCCTTTTATAAACTTTTCATTAAATTTTGGAATATGGTTTCGTTGGTTACCACAACTTGGTTATTGTCTTAAAGATGGTTTGAGGAGGGAGAGTGGTTGTTTATGCCATAATCTGAACATAATTACAGAAAAACCATGGCTATCAAATTACTTTCCATTTTATGCTATGATAAACTAGGCAAGACAAATCATCAGATGAGGTTTTTCCAAATGAAGTTAATAGTCTTCATCTACATGATGGTGGCTAAGGTCTTAACCTCAACCCACTTGGTAAAGTAATCAATGGCCATAAAAAAACTTGGTTTGACATTTACTAAGGGGCACATGTCCTACAAATCCACTACTTATTGAGAAAAGGGTCACGGACTCAATATCACAGCCATCATATTTAATGGTTGCTTTGGCACAAAGGCAAACCTCTAACACTTATTATATCACTTCACTAGTTCCTTGGTTTCCTTCCATAGTGTTGGCCAGAAGTACCCTAGCATTAAGACCTTATAAACTAAGGTGTTTAATCCTATATGGGCACCATAAACACCTCCGTAGAGGTCTCTAAGGACATAGTTGGCTTTTGATGGGCTTAGTCATCGGTAAAATACTGAGAAGTAACCTTTATTAAACTATACACCATTTTATAAGTAGTATATAGAAGTTAGGGACTTCATCTGTCTAGTGTCAATCTTATCTTTAGGTAAGACCCCTTCTTTGAGGTAGGCTATGATGGGAATAGTTTAGTCTGAGATATGATTGACCTCTGAAATATTTATCTTAAGATGGGAGATGCTTAGTTTATACAAGGTGACAATTAGGACCTCTAGATTAATTTCATTTGATGAAGACACCCATGCAAAATGATTAGCCTTTAAATTTTCTGCCCATATGACCCTTCTGATGAAAAATCTGTGTATCCTCTTGATAATTTATTGTATAACTTCTAAGTACCCTGCTATCTTTTCACATTTGGCCTCATATACCTCAACATCATGGTTGACCACTAGTTGAGAGTCCCTAATGGCCTCTACTTGTTCCACTTGTAAATTTATAACCATACATAAGCATGTCACTAATGCTTCATACTCCGTCTCATTATTCGAGGTTTGGAATTTGAAATGGAGAGAAAGATGAATAATATCTACTTCAGGGATTTCTAGATGAAGTTGAGCTCCACTTACTGAGTTGTTTGAGAAGTCATCCACGTACAAGATCCATGAAATAGAGAGATAGAGGGAGAGTTGAGGTTTATTTTTTGGTGTAACAGCAGTCTGGGATCTTTGGGCACTATTGTGACTTCTGGTCTAGAACTCATAGGTCCTTCCTCCACCTCCTCCAGGTTGTTTAACTTCGTTAAGAAGTCGGTTAAGACTTAAACCTTGATAGTGCTCATGGTTGATTTTTGATATCAAAATCTCCCAACTCCATGGACCACTTGACTTGCCTTCCTGAGGTATCGGGCTTATGAAAGACCTATCAGAGGAGTTTATTGGTCATGACCACTATGCTATAAGATTGGAAATATGGTCTCAGGCATCTAGCTAAGATAATAAGGCAGAAGGCTAGTTGTTCCATCCTTGGATACTTTCTCTCATCCCCTTGTAGAGCTCGACTAACAAAGTAAATAAGGTAATGGAACCCAAACTCCTATCGAATCAATGTTAAGCTAATAGTGGTTGGTGATGTAATAAGGTACAAATATAAATTCTTCCTTAGTGATTGTCCTGGATAGAAATGGTGGGGATACCAGATAATTTTTGAGGTTATGGATTGATGATGCTGTAAACAGCACCACCAGATAAAGTTTTAGTAGAGCTCAAACAGGCATAACAATGGTAGTAAATAACAACACAGATATGTAGAAGGATATGAGGACAAGAGGAGAAACACACAATATAAGTGGTTCGTAAATTGCCTACGCCCACTGTGCAAGTGAGTGACTATCAGAAGAGGGCTCTAATGGCCTTAGTAATACAACCACACCACTTTTTCTCTCTACTGTAAATACACAAGAGTTTGTCTAGGATTTGTAATTGAGGACCGCTTACAAGGTAGGAGAAGATAAGTATATATAGTGCCTGGTGGGTGCAGTGTACCCCCGGGCATGCAATGAGCATGTGTAGAATGATCTAGCCAATCTAGTGAATCCACCTGTCACTGTCACGTGTAGAGGGTGATAATGAAATATTCCTTCACGTGCTAAGAATATTTGGTCATAACGATTTGCCCACGTGGGATATGTTATGTTGGGATCTTGTACTGCTCGTACGATAGATGTCATCTGGGGGGGTCTCAATCAGGCTGAGTATGAGACCCCCATGCAGCTTTGCTTGATGTTATAGTGTGTGGTCTTAACTGGGTATGTTTGGCCAAGAGTCTATTAACCTGGTCCCGGATGAGGACGAGACGAACTTAATACTGGAGATGGCCGAGGCTAAGTTGATGAGTCAGTCTCCTGATGGGAGTCCTCCTTGGTCTCTGTTATCATAGTCCCGTCTGAGGCCGAGATGACCTTGATGTTGGAGAGGGCCGAGGATGAGTTAATGAGTCAGTCCCCTGATGGGAGTCCTCTTTGGTCTCTATCATCCTAGTCCCGGCTGAGCCCGATATGACCTTGATACTAGAGAGGGCCAAGACTGAGTTGATGAATTAGTCCCCTGATGGGAGTCCTCCTTGGTCTCTATCATACTAGTCCCGACTGAGACCGAGATGACCTTAATATTGGAGAGGGTGGAGGCTGAGTTAATGAGTCAGTCCCCTGATGGGAGTCCTCCTTGGTCTCTATCATCCTATTCCCAGCTGAGGCTGAGATAACCTTGATACTGGAGAGGGTCGAGGCTGAGATAATGAGTCAGTCCCCTAATGGGAGTCCTCCTTGGTCTCTGTCATACTAGTCCCGGCTGAGGCTGAGACGACATTGATATTGGAGAGGGTCGAGGCTGAGTTGATGAGTCAGTCCCCTGATGGCAGTCCTCCTTATCCTCTATCATCCTAGTCCTGGCTGAGGCCGAGATGACCTTGATATTGGAGAGGGCCGAGGCTGAATTGATGAGTTAGTCCCCTGATGGGAGTCCTCCTTGGTCTCTATCATCGTAGTCCCGGCTGAGGCCAAGACGACCTTGATATTAGATAGGTATAATGTAGATAACTATGGTTATATTCTGAGACGAGGCCGAGTCATAGGCTGAGGCCGAGGATGACGTCTTATTTTCTAAACCTCAGGCCTAGGTATCAAGTTCACTCATGATGTCTGAGGTTACTGCCATGATGTCTGAGGTTGCCAATAACAGACTGATGATCTTATGCTGATAGATACAAATGTAAAGCTGACACACCCCAACCCAGTTGCTTATTATTAAGTTTTAAATTCAAAGTGAGTCAAACCATAATTAATCTAACCAAACCATAATCACGAGTTTTGATTTCAGAGTCATCGTTGTAAATCCATATAACTGAAAACCTTTTTACAACATCAGGGTAATCATGTCCATAAAAACTTTCTTGAAGGATAAGTTAACTTAATTACATTATTTACATTTACACAAAATCATGGTTTCTCCCATTCCTGGCTAACCCAACCCGACCTCCTAGATTTGGCAGTGACATTGCGTTACCTGAAAAAGGTGAACATAGGAACCATGAGCAAAAATAGCCCAGTGAATGCATCACTACTATACTACTGCATAAATTTACATGCAATATATCATGTCCATATAATTATGAATTAACTTATCCGGCTCATTCATAATGAATGACCAATTTTTCCGAATCATGATTCACATATCCTGTCTAAATAGACAATTCTCCCCCATTCCTGGTCGAGGAGTAACCCCTTGTCATTAATAGACAAATCTCCCCCATTCCTGGTCGAGGAGTAACCCCTCATTTCGGTAAATCGAAATGAACAATTTAATATTCATTTTATTATACCAACAACACGATACAAATATCTCTTTCCAGTGAGTACACTCACCTTGGGTTGTCAACTACGTATCCAGGTTTCCTTCTAGTGGATCTGAACTGGGTTTATTAGACCTTACACCTGTCAATCCAACTAGATCAGTACTGAACCTCAATCATAAATATTATCTTAACATAATTATGTAACTTTCCATGACTATACATCAACAATATAATTCCAATTAAGTAACATTCCATAAAACATAGGTAAAGGCAAAACAATGATATACATGTTGATAAGGTTACGGACATTCAACCGTAAGAAATACCTTATAAGTAATTTATAACCAAATTCAAGTAAATATGAAATTATACTTGTCAATGTATATACACATGAAACATGTACTCAAAGTACCCTTCGTAAGGATGAAATACAAATATTCATTCAAGGGGTATCCAATATGGCCTGAAATTATTGTCATACATACTTAACCATCCTATATTTCTAAATTTTATAAATGAAGGGGTCCAACCTTATCAATATGAAAACATATATGAATATATTATCCAGTACAAGTGACGGTGTAATTTTTCAAGCTTCCTAGGGCAAGTTATGACCATTTCTCTACAACACAAGAAATCTGCCCTACAAGCTCCTCTATTGATCCTTCGAATTCCCAGAATTTTCATAATTTTTATATAGAATAACTTTCCATGATTTTCAACAAAAGTTCAGTAGACATACTGAATAGAACATAATTAAAGTTTCATAATATTTGTACTTCATTTGCTATCTCAAAATCTTGACCAAACTCAGGGCATACCGAAATCAAGTATACAAACAGCAACTATGTACCAACTTGAAATCATCATTACGGCCTAACCACAAGGAGATAAATTCTAATTTTCAGATATTATATGCATATATGAGTCTAATTTCATTTCCAATTAGAATTTCTCAATTCCAGTAATCACACAAAGAGATATGAAAATTTGAATACAAGGGGTTTCAACACAAAGCAATTTTAAGGGTTTCTACACTCAACTTAACATAAGCTTGCATCTAACCATACATATATATAAAGGGCTGAAACTTTCGTAAAATTATGATGATTTATATCATATAAATCATTAATATAAGATAAATAACAAGAATTACAATTAGGATTACCTTTAGGGATTTTTAAGTAATTTCTACGGATTTTTCTACATTTTTTCTCCTTACTTTTCTTCCTTAACTTCTACTTTCTCTTTCCATAAGCTTAAAACCCTTTCATGGCTGGTTTTGGCTAAAGGATAAGGATATTTCAAGGGTATAAGTTCGGCCAAGTCTTCCTCCCAAGCCAACCAAGCAAATTAAACCATTTGGTTTAATAAAAGACAATTTACCACTTAAGGGAATTGACATATTTACCCCTTCTCGTAATTTCCACCTAACTTCTTCCTCGAGCATTCGTTTGATGCACCATTTGTTGTGTTACGACCCTAACTCACATGTCTACAACTATGTAGTTTTAACCTCAAGTCAATTATAATGTTACAATGGTCAAAACTAGTCTTAAACAGGAACATTTCTATCGAAAATAACCAAATCTTGTGTTCATACATAACTCGACATTTCATGATTTATGAAAGTAGGATTAGACTAAACATAATCACTTAATATTAGATATAATAATAATACATTATTCATATCACATAATATAAACATGATTTAAATATAATTTATCAAAATTATATTCGGGTTGTCACAACTTCCCCCCCTTAGAAAATTTCGTCCCCGAAATTTAATATAAAGGTCACTTACCGAACAAATGGGGATACTGTTTCTTCATGCTATCCTCCATTTCCCAAGTTGCTTCTTTAACTCCATGGCTCATCCACATAACTTTAACTAAGTGAATAACTTTATTCCTCAATACCTTCTCCTTACGATCAACAATTTCCAATGGTTCCTCGATGTACGATAAGTCTTCCTTCAGTTCAATTGGTTGAGTTTTCAACTGATGAGATGGATCTGCCAAATACTTACGAAGAATCGATACATGAAACACATCATGTAAATGGGATAAATCTGCAGGTAATGCTAGTCTATAAGCCAGGGGCCCAATTCTTTCCAACACTTCATATAGTCCAATGTATCTTGGACTTAGTTTCCCCTTTTTGCCAAATCTCATAACGCCTTTCCACGGTGAAATACGCGGGAATACAAAATCTCCCTTCTGAAATTCCAATGGATGTTTCCTCTTATCTGCATAAAATTTCTGCCTGCTTTGCGCTATCTTTATCCGTTCCCGAATCATTTTGATCTTTTCAGTTGTCATATCTATCAATTCCGGACCCAAAATTTATCTTTCACCTACTTCATCCCAACACAAAGGCGTCCTACATCTCCTCCCATATAAAGCTTCATGAGGAGCCATACCAATGGTGGACTGATAACTATTATTATACAAAAATTCCATCAATGGCAAATGATCATCCCAACTACCTTTGAAGTCAAATACACAAGCCCGTAACATGTCTTCTAATACCATGTTCATTTCTCAATTGTGCTTTATATATTTCTACCCCAATGGAAAGTGTGATTCTGGTTGAGCATGTTTATAAAAATTGTGTCTTACGAATGGGTGAGCGAGATTTCTATGTTGATTTGATACCGTTGGCCATTTGAGATTTTGATATTATATTGGGGATGGATTGTTTATCATCATACCATGCTTTCATTTATTGTTTTCGCAAAGAAGTTACATTTCATTTGGCTGGTGAACCCGAGTTCCAATTTATAGGGGAAAGGAATGTTGTCCCTACTTGTCTCATCTCAGCAATTAAGAGAAGAAAGTTATTGAGTAAGGGTTGTATAGGTTATTTAGCGTATGTGGTTGATGTTAGTAAGGAAGCACTTAAAGTTGAAGATATACCAGTGGTTAGAGAGTTTTCTGATGTCTTCCCAGAGGAATTCCCAGGATTGCCACCCGATAGGGAAGTAGAGTTTTCTATTGAATTAATTCCAAGTACTAGTCCAATTTCTCTTTCTCCATATAGAATGGCACCAGCGGATTTGAAAGAATTAAAATTGCAATTACAAGATCTGATAAGCAGAGGTTTCATTCGGCCTAGTGTTTCACCATGGGGAGCACCAGTGTTATTTGTGAAAAAGAAAGATGGGACAATGTGATTATGTATTGATTATCGGCAGTTGAATAAGGTGACCATTAGAAATAAGTACCCTCTACCTCGTATCGATGACTTGTTTGACCAATTACAGGGGGCCACTGTATTTTCGAAGATTGATTTGAGATCGGGTTACCATCAACTGAAAGTGAAGGATTGTGATATTTCCAAAACATCTTTTCGGACTCGATATGGGCACTATGAGTTTTTGGTGATGCCTTTTGGATTGACTAATGCTCCGGCAGTTTTTATGGATTTGATGAACCGGGTATTCCACCCTTTCATTGATTCATTTGTGATAGTATTCATAGATGATGTGTTGATTTACTCGTGTAGCATGGAGGAACATGAGAAACATTTGAGACTCGTATTACACATTTTGAGAGAGAAGAAATTATTTGCTAAAATCAGCAAGTGTGAGTTTTGGTTGAATGAAATTGTGTTTTTAGGGCACGTTGTCTCAGGAGATGGGATATATGTTGATCCAAGGAAGGTGGAAGCAATTGTTGAATGGGAGTGTCCTAAGAATGTGACAGAAATTAGGAGTTTCCTAGGATTGGCAGGTTACTATCGCAGATTCATTAAGGGATTTTCAGCAATAGCATTACCATTGACAAAGTTGACCCGTAAAGAAGTGAAGTTTGTGTGGGATGAAGAATGCGAAAGGAGTTTTAAAGAATTAAAGAAGCGGTTGGTTTCAGCCCCTATACTTGCTATTCCATGTGGGAATGAGTCTTTTGTGATCTATACAGATGTTTCATTTCAGGGGTTAGGATGTGTTCTTATGCAGAATGGGAAGGTAATAGCATATGCTTCGAGACAATTAAAGACGCATGAACGAAACTACCCTACACATGATCTGGAGCTAGCATCCATTATTTTTTCTTTAAAGTTGTGGAGACATTACTGATTGTATTGATCACGTCGAGGTTGATTAAGCCTTAGCTGACCCTACTGAGGCCGACCCTTATCTGGATAACCCTGCCAATGATTAAGCCGTAGCCGACCCTACTGAGACCGACCATTATCTGGATGCCCCTACCAATGATTAAGCCGTGGTCGACCCTTATCTGGATGACCTCGCCAATGATATGTGAGGCTCTTGTGACAACTCGGACATGAGATTTGATGCTCGTTGTCCTAAGAGACGAGGGTAAATTTTGGTCATATCATGGATAGATTCTTTGGCTTCAGAAGTCCATTCAAAGGCATTCTTGATTATTCTGAAGAAGGATAAGAATTTGTATATGGCCTTTGAGACGAGCTGGTTGGGGGAAGCAAATCTTTCGGCTAGGCGCTAAACTTATTTTACTATTATAGGATACTTCATGTCAGCGGAGCTTACATCTTCTCTAGGTTAACTTATATACCTCGCTTGGTGATATTGAACCCAATGAACTTGTCTCTAACAACCCCAAAATGTGTATTTCTTTGTGTTGAGGCTCATTTGGTTCCTCCTAAGGATGGCGAAGGTCTCTCTAAGGTTCTGCACATGGTCTGAGGCCACCAAACTCTCACAAGCATGTCATCCACATAGACCTCCATTGTCTTCCCAATGAGGTCTTGGAAAATGGACTTCATGACCATATGATAAAAAAGAACCTATATTTTTTGTTCGAAATTCCTAACTTTGTAATAGTAGCTACCATTCTCTGTAATGAATGAGGTATTTTCCTCATCAATTAGGGCCATTGGGATTTGGTTGTACTCTAAATAGGCATCCATGAATGCGAGGAGCTTATGACTTATTATTAAGTCCACCAAGGTGTTAATTCGACGTAGAGGGTAGTATCCTTTGGGCCATTCCTTATTGACATGACTGAATTCGATAAACATTCTCTATTTTTTGTTATCTTTGGCTATGAGGACAACATTTGAAAATCATTCAGGATATTTTACCTCTCTGATGAAGTTGGATACTAAGAACTTGTCAACCTCCTCTACTAAAGCATCGTTCTTTTTTTAGCTAAAGAACTTCTTCTTTTAGCGAACCAGTTTATGGTTTGGATCCACGTTGAGGTGATGGACCATCACCTCATGATCCAATCTGATCATGTGTGAGTGATTCCAGATGAACACTTCTCTGAGGGAGGATCTCGATCCTGCCCCAATCTAAAATTCGTTCGTTGGGTCCTCTGCATAAATTAAGATAGTGACCAGAGTCCCCTCTAGATCACCCTTTTCCCTTTCTCTTCATCCTATTAATTTGTAGTATCCATGCTTAGCGACTCTATAATAAGGATCTGTAGGGGTTATAAATTAGTGGTGGAGGAAGTAGTACCTCTGACAAGGCTTCTGAGACCTTCTGTCCACCTTCAGGGGCAACAGACTAGTCTTAAGGAGTCTCAAATTATCTATTTTTTTCTCTCATGTAAGTGATGTAACAACCCCTTGCTTTCTTCTAGTCCCCAAACACTTATCCTACTCATTTGGGCGTTGGGAACCTCATAACCAATATTAGGTTTGAGATGACATCATCTAAGTCATTGAGTGATGGTATTCCCATGATCACAATATAAGATAGGGGAGATTTTTCGCTATGAACTTGTTCAAGATGGTTTTGCATTAATCTTTAAAACTCGGGGTGAGAGGCAGAGTGACATATCCAAAGGAATATGTCCTCTATCCATTGAACCCGATTAGAGGAGTGGTGTTTGTTTCACCAAGGCCTTTAGGACCCTCCGCATATTGGAGTTCCCCATGTTAAACGTCATTAGAGAAGAGAGGGAAATATTATTTTGGAGAGCCAAATCTATGGTGTTAGGAGTTTGCGTCTTGTATTGGTTAAGGACGTTCCCCAACCAGTCTTGCATCTTCTCGATCTCATTATCCCAGGGCCTATCCACTGTGGAACCATGTTGAGACTAATATCCCAGGAGTGATAGTGTGTCTTTTGATAAAGATAAGTGCCCTAGGGTATGTAGAGAAAAGACCCCAAATTTTTATTTTCAAAAATTTTAATTTACTTGCACTAATAAAGTAAACCATAAGTGTTTTGTAAAACAATTTACTAATTTTAGTCTTGATCTAAGCATGTATCTAGGTGAGTATAATCAAGAGTAAAATACGTAAATCACAACACGAATATGTACGAGGACAACCCACAACGGGAAAAAATCTCGAATAACCCAGCCACACAAGTCCACTGTGATATATGTTGTCTATAAGACCAATTTAGACTTACTCACAGACTTGATTCCTTCACGCGCTTCCTTGATCCTTGTAACTTTCTTTGTAGTCACTGTTAGATTCCTTCTAATAGCCACACAATGTAGATACTTTCCCACGTCTCGGTATCCCACTGATCTTACTTATCTATTAACCAGTCCAGATGACACACAATACCAACACGATATCCACCGCACGAAATGGTCACAATATGAAGAGAAAACCATTTTGATTCAAAACAAGGAGATCTTATAATGACATATGTATGTATGATTCTTGGATTTTAAACATGGGTCTTAACTAGGGTTTTGGTTTGGAAAACTTTTTCTCAAAAGTAATACATAACTTACAAAGATTTTTAAACAAGTTTGTTAACTCGAAAATATTGGAAAAGTCTCTCTCAAATCTGTTGCATTGTACTCCTATTTATAAGAGGTTTTCCAAAAACTATATAATCTTTAAAATGGAGTTTACATTGGAAAACATATTAGTTCGTTCAAACAAAATTAGATCTCGTTCGAACGAAGCTACATATCTTGTTCAAACACATTCTAATGAGATTCCAATGAACATTACAAATAGCTTGTTCAAAGTTTATTGGATCAATGTTCTAATGAGGTGCGTAAACTTGTTCGAATAACAAACCTAAAGTCATTATAATTACATGTAGCATTTTTAAAAAACATTTTAAAATATTATAAAACCTTTTTATAAACCAACAACTAAAATCTAATCCAAGGAACAAACATAAACATGTATTCATACCTCATTGAGATCCCTTGGATGATGAAGAAAAATTGGGTTCAAAACACGATGTATGTTTGATGTCGCTTTATTTTTGGCAGCTACAATCTTCGATAACACGTTACAGGCTCGAAGAACAAACAACTCAAGTCCTAACCTATGATTCAAACATTTTTTGTCCAAACACAAAACTAAGCCAATACATACAAATCGACTAGATTTGGAAATTTATCCTTATAAATTTCCCCCTTTGTCTATTTCGAAAAAAAACTCAAAACGAAAAACTACTAGGTTGTCAAGCTCACTAAGACTCAATCCCGAAACTCCAAAAGGAAAAAAAATACAAACGATAAACTAAATAGCTTTTCCCTTGTGTAAACCATTACTGCATCGTTGCTAACCTGCACACTTAAACACACCGTCAAATCCAAAGAGAATGTGACAATATATAAACTGCTTACAACCCCCTCCCCCATGTCTAATCATCTCTACCTAAGAAAGGTTGTCTCCCCTCAATTTAACGATCTCCTCCACATTAAAAGAGTTATATACTATTTTCCCCCTTTTTGTTCAGGAATAGACAAAGAATAAGGTGCACAATAATAAACCAAATTTCCCCCATACTGTTAAAGCATGGAAACATGAGGAAAGAAAGTATATCATGCAACGGTGTGAAACAAGCATGCAGTAACAAATAATTTAGCAACGCAAGTACAAATAATCCAAAGTATGAGGAAATAATATCGACTATGATGCGGGCATTCAAGTATAATATATCAAGATGATCATAACACATGACAATATAAATCAAAGATAAAGCATAAGGCAAACATGTAATAAATGAAAATGCAAAGACTCAAAACACAAAACATACCATATATATAACCATACATATACCAATGATGCATAACTATATACATGTATAAATGACCACAAAGGACACAAACACATAAGTTTACATGCTCTCGTAGTATCAATGTGTCTCAACATGGTGGTACGGAGTGAAGTAGCATGAACTAGAAATAAGATAAAATGACTCAATCACTCAAAAATGTCCAAGTAGATCTACGTTATAGTGATAATTTATCAACATTTGATTTATCCTCACATGTCAAATAACAAACTCAAAAGGACAAATAAATACATTGTACACTCGCCTAGAATTGTTTATTATTCTCGAATTAATGGAATTAAAATAGTTAAGCTGAACTAGGACTCATTGTGCAAACCAATTGATCTACAACTAAATACCTTCAAAAATTTATCATTTTTATTTCTCTCTTTTTCTTTTGAAGATATCTAATTTATGAAGCATCAATGTAATACATTTATCCTTGGCAATTTTTCTTTTTTTTTATTACCTCTCAATCCTTTAGGCTCTTACAAATGGTTACCTTTCACTCAAAGGAGATTTCTCCTTTCGTAGCCCTTTCTCGTGCATACATAAATTTTCAATAAAGCACCAAACTTATGGGAAATGGTTTTTACATGCCCAACTCCCCCATAGTAAATTTTTTTATGTACATGATAATATTGTTGGGAGAACTCCTCATTTATTTCATGTATTATATGAAGTTAAAATACGAAAGAGCTCGTGCAAAGTGTGTGCGGAGGCATATATAAAGTGAGTCCATCATGCAAATAAATTTCAAACTACTTCGTGAAAACACGATTAGGAACAATCCAAATACTAAAAATCATAATCAAATGTCCTAGTCACATGGATACATGAAAGGAATGGGATTTAAACACACAAATATGCCACACAATATGTGTAAAACTAAAATACAGATGTAAAACTACAAAAAACATCAAACGAATAGTAATATAATATAACATGAAGAAAAAAAAAGCTCTGATGGCCGCCACCCCAAACAACCCTCCTCCAAACCCTTTTCCCCCTGAACCCCCTAACCCCTTGCAAAGATCATTTTCTTACATAGTTAAAGGGACATGCTCAAATATTAATATCGATATTCAACCCCTACAAAGACATCCTCTTCTCAAATGATCAGATGAAGACTCTTGCCTCTCCTTTTAAGCTTTCTATTATTGGAAAATTCCCCTATGGTAGGCCTACTTTGGATTTCATAAGAATTTTTTTTTAATCTTTTGGTCTAATGAATGCATATGAAACTGGTTTTCTAGAACATATACATATCCTCATCCAGGTAAACTGTGAAGAGGATTTCATTAGATTGTGGATGAAAGACTTATGGTTTCGTTGGTAAGAGTCCCATGACAACTTTTAAATGAAATCCTAAATTTAGGGTTAACCTAGAAAGTTCCCTTATACCTATTTGGATTTATTTTCTAGGTCTGCCAGTTCACCTATTTGCTAAAGAGACTTTGTTCTCCATTGCACAATAAGTTTATGCTCCTTATAAGCTAGACAATTTAATAAAAAAAACTATCCCGATTAGTTGTTGCTCGTGTTTGTGTTGAACTTGGCCTCTAAAATAAAAGACCTTATAGAGTTTGGATTGGATGTGGGAACTATAGTTTCTAGCAATCCATAGACTACAAGTTCATACCTGATTACTGTAATGGTTGTTTCAAAATTGTCAATAGACTTGATAATTGCAAAGTAAACCAGGTGCCTAACTAAGGGAGGTGTGAAATTAATCAATATAATGTGAATAAAGAAAGGATTACTACACAAATGTCAAAATGATTGAAAGGACCTAAAAAATAGTTTAGAATTAAGGAGTTATCTATATAAATTGTTCAGGAGCACATATTTAAGGACAATGAGGGAATCACTGAACAAGAAGTTACCAGAGATCTATTGGAAATCTCTGATAAGGAGTATCATTTTAAAGAGAAAACAAAGAAGGTGAACAAGGTTTATCAGGAGCAAGATAAATTTTTGAAGGGTAATCTAGAAGCTAGAATCCAATCTGAGAATGGTGAGTAGAATAAGGAACCAAGTGAGGTCAAATCAGTGCTTGGAAAATTCTACTAGCAACCTAGATAAGGTGAAATAACCTGATACTCTGACTCTAAAAAAGCCAATCCCATGAGAATTAAATTAAACCACTGAGGAGTTGTATCATATTAAGAAGATATAAAGGAACATTATATTCTAATGGTAGAGGATTTTTGTCCTTCTCTTACTCACTCTTAGAGAAGATGGAGAAATACAAGAAAGGAAAAGAGGCCCTGCTTAAAAATTAAAAATCAGCTGAAGGCAACTTCACTCATATCCCTAATATTGGCAACACATTAGGGAACATAGCTAAACCTATCATTTTGAAGAGATCTACCAGATCCTCTTCAAAAGTCTTAACAATTGTCCCCTCTCTTGAGTCTTAATGATTAACTCTACAACTTGGAATTCTAGAGGAACAAGTAATCAAGATACTAAAATGAGGCTAAAAATATTATGCAAGGTCCATAAGGTTTCTTTTTTGGCTATTCCAGAACCTATGATTCTAGTAAACAAAATGGAATTGTTAAGACTCTCTCTGAATTTTAAAGTCCATTTATCTAACAATTCAAATAAGAGTTTATATTTTGGGAGATAAGATATCTGTTTCAAGTCGTATAATAATGGATATCAAAACCTGTTTTTGGTTCTTGATCAACCTTTGCTTCCTATGCTTGTTGGTCTTAATGTCATTTATGCTAAATGCACTAGAATAGAGAGAAGACTGTTATGGGACTCTATGGGGGATATATCTTCTGAGTTTCCTAATATGCCCCTCATAATGATTGGGATTTCAATATTGGTTGTTCAGCTGATGAAAGAGTGGGTTGGAATCCTATAAACGTAGGAAATGCTAGTGATTTCAATGTTTTAATTCATGAGTGCTCTCTTCAAGACATTCATTTTTCAGGGACTAAATTCACTTGGATTAAAAGCTTCAATGGTTCTTTGATTTATAGAGATTGTACAAAGGTCTAATTAACCAAAAATGGTTGGAATCATTTTCTCATTTGACCATTAAAAGTTTGAATAAGAACCGCTCGAACCATGCCCCTCTTTTACTTACCATTCCTAACATTCAAGACACTATTGTCAAGCCTTTCAAAATTCTCAACATATGGACTGTTCATGAGACTTTTCTCAAGACTGTTGATGATTCTTAATGCAAGGGGAGGTTACTCCAGGGAGACCTCTTGATATATTTGCTTCGAAATTAAAAAGGTTAAGGGGAAACTTGAGAAGATGGAGAAAATATGTGTTCAACGATATACTTCGTAATATCCAAAGCTTAGAAGATCAACTCCTATGCATTGGATGTTTACTTAAAACAGATCCAACTCCCTCTAACAGATCATAATGTTCCAAAATTAAAGATGACCTGAATAAGGCTCATGCCCAAGAAGAACAATTATGGTTTTAAAAATACAAATTCAAGTGGCTAGCATATGGTAAAAGAAACACAAGTTTTTAACATGCTTTGGTCAACCAACATAGAAATCAGTTGTATATTCACTCCATTAAAAAGGATGATGGCGTGATGATATTAATAAGTGCCTTATTTCCTATTTTGACTCTATTTTCTCTGCAATCCCTACAAGGAGATTTAATGTCCTAAAGTCTATTCCTAAACTAGTATCTACAGACATGAATGCCAATCTAATCAGCATACTAGAGGAAGAGCCTATTTTGGATGCTATCAAAAACATATATTCTGAAAATTCTACTAGAACTAATGGTTTCGAGGGCCATTTCTTTATTTGCTTCTAGGATATAATCAAAACTAATCTAACTCTTAATATCCAACCCTTATTTGTTGGGGGAGACCTTCCCAAATCTTGGAACTCTACTCTTATTTGCCTTATTCCCAAGTTTGAGAAACCAATATCTTATAAAGATTTTAGACCTATAATCCTCTGCAATTTTCCTACAAAATCATTTCTAAAATCCTTACCCCCAGACTCAGCAATTTCCTTCCCCACCTCATTTCTCCAAACCAATAAGGCTTTGTTAAAGGTAGGAGTATCTTGGATAATATTCTTTTGGGATAAGAAATGATTTATTTGAGTGATAAAAAGATTGCAGATAGTAATATTATTCTCAAGATTGATATGCATAAGGCCTATGATAGGATATCATGGCTTTTCCTTATCAAAACTCCAGGAGCTTTTGGTTTTGATAAAACCTTCATAGACATGCTTTGGAGGTGTATTTCCTCCACATGGTATTCTATTGTTGCTAATGGAAAATCCTATTGCTTCTCCAAGCCCTCTAGAGGAATTAGACAAGGGGGGAATTTTTCCCCTACCTTGATTGTGTTAGCAATAGAGTCTCTAAGTACAGGGATCAATCATTTGATGGAACTTGGTTTGGTAAAGTCATATGCTCATCCTAGGGGTTGTGAATTAGTTAGTAATATCGGTAATACAGAAGATCTAATCATATATATAAATGGCACCAAAAAGAGCCTTAATTCTCTGATGGGATTCATAAAGGAGTGTGAAGATCAATCAGGCCAGTAGATCAGCAGGGAGAAGTGTAATTTCTACACAAGCTCTAAAGATACTCTCCAAATGATTAATTCGATTAAGAGCATAAGTGGCTTCAGTCATGGTAAAGCTCCCATAAAATACTTTGTTGTCCCTTTTTTCAAAGGTAGAACCAAAGCCATCCACTTTGAATTTTTAGTCCAGTCTTTGGCATCTAAGGTCATTAGTTATAAAGAAAAATTCCTTTATTTTGGAGGTAAAATAACCTTAATCTAGTCTGTGATTAGATCCATGCTTTTTATATTCTCCTGGCTCTTAATCCCCCTAAGTTAACCTTGAACCTAATTGAGAGAATTTGCAGATCCTTCTTATGGGGATCAAGTAAATAATTTGTTAGAAAACACCATTGGGTAAAATGGAGTGATTTTTTCTTCCCTACATCAGAAGAAGGTCTTGGTTTTAGAACTATTGAGTCATTTGTTAAAGGTTAAAACTTGAAGATGTCTTGGAGGTTCAAGATAAGTAATTAAATGTGGTGTGTATTCATGAAACAAAAATACCATTACATGCCTTTGAAAGTCTTTTCCAAAGTTGCTAAAGGAATTAGATCAGCCTGGAATTGTTTGTGTACTAATTCTTTCATGTCTATGGGAGGGCCTGTGTGGCTTCCTACCCAATCAGGAGAATTTTCCTTCTCCTTTACTATAAATCTTGTCAGAAAGCTAATATTAATTTCTATAACTCAGAAGTTCATTTAGACCCCAATATTTCTACTAATGTCTCTACCTTTGCTTAGAAACTCCTAAACAAAGCAATTCCACTCAAAATAAAAATAAAATCAGTGGGCATTAGTTATGTTTCTAGATGCCACTATTGCTCCACCTCAGAGAAATTTCTTAATTATCTATCTATCAATGGTCATATCGCTTAGCAAGTTTGGATCTACTATGGGCATAAATTGGGGCTTAATAAAACTCATATTTCATCTACTAACCCTCGTATTATGTATTGGTGGCTTTAGTCAAGGCCTGATCAAATGTCTAAATGGCTTCTTAAGGCTATCTTTTGCCACTCTTTATGGGAGATACGGAGAAGAAGGAATAAATATCTATTTGATGGTAAAAAATGAGAAGTAATATCACCATTGACAATATCAATATGAGTTTACAAGACATGGAATCTTAAACTAGTTTTACCTCTGCCTGCATTGAGGCATGTAATCTCCTCCTAATTAAGCCTCCTATTGTATAATCTCACATAACCATTCAAGTTAAATGGATTAAAACCTCTAATCCTCAACTCAAACTTAATGCTGATGGAGGTTGTGATATTCAAGGAAAAATGGGTACAGGTGTTACATTCGAAATTTTTCAGCTAATCTAATTTGGGACTCTTCAAACTTGAAAGTAAATGGTACTAATAATATGGAAGAGGCATGGGCTAGAATGGATAGTTTGCTTTATTACCTTCATAAATGCATTGTTAACCTGGTAATGGAAACCCATTATCTACTCATCTTTCGATGTATTTTTCGTAAATGCAAAGTTCCATAAAAAATCATAATCATAATTGAAGAGATTAAAGAGATGGTAAAAAAGAACAATATCAAGGTTTGCCATTGTTATAGAGAGACTAATTTGTTATTGATTTGCTATCCAAACACAGTCTGTAATTAAGATCTCAATCATATTTCAAAGATTGTTAGGATCTTCCAGTTAAGATCAGAGGCACCCTCAAATTTGACAAATTAGGATGCCAGTATATTCGGAATTAATATTTTTATTCTGACACTAGAGAGGTTGTTTCTCTTTTATTAATAAATATAGGGCCTTTTTCTCTGTTCCAAAAAAATACATGAAGCACAACATCTAGTGTATGAAAATATAAAAGTGATCACTCATAAGATATAACATGTGATGAATGGGGTGAAAGCATGCAAGATTCAATAAGCCTAATATGAAGTGCCTCCAAATTGGATCTCCTAACCCACGTAGATGTAGTGTGATGAATTTGGGATTTGGGAACTTTGGTAACTAGTCTTAGCATTCTTAGGACCTTTTTTAAGATCATAAAAAAATTCCTATGGTAATATTTTCTACCATAGTGTATGCATGTTTATACACGAGGAATGTTACCTTGGGTTAACCTTTTCTAATTACCCTAGAATTGGTTGTCTCTTTCAAAATAATGGTGTTAGATTAGCAAGAGAAGTATTAGCATCATTGAAGCTAACATCATAATTGTCATCTTTGATTCAGATGGTGCCTAACATTTTATCCAACTTTTTGACCTATAGTCAAAATCAAATTTGATATTACTTGAGCCACCACAATCCTAGACTCGAGAAAATGCCTAGACACTTCAAACTCAAGAAGGCCCCTTTTCAAAACCTCCATCACACAACGAAGGCTATCTCTCTCGCCCTTAACATACTCGAGCTTCTCCTTAAGAGTATTCTCATGTTCCCTAAGATACTCAATTAATTTAACATTATCATTACCTATGACACGTTCCTTCATCTTAGTATCTAAATGAAAGTTAGTATTTTTCAACTTTAGTGACTCAACGTATAACTCCCGCAAGACCACTTGAATATCACTAACCTCATCATCATCGTCTTCCTCTTCTTCATCGATCCTCTCCTCACTAGCTTGGAAACCTAAAGATCGAACTTCAAAACCATCATGCTCATGATTATCTTCAATAATGGAAGACACGAAATTTATGCCTATATGACTATCTATGAATGCGATGTAGTTTCACTCTACAGGAGAATTAACTTCCTTTTTCGACTCACTATCACTAAGGGTGGTATTGACCTTAGGTTTCGTTCACTCCTTGCATAGTCTAGTGGGACCCTCACGAGAATAATTCCCAACCCCTTGGCATTTAAAACACTTATCTAGAGCATCCACCTTCTTAGGACCATCCCTCTTCTTCCTATTATGATCATTAAATCTCTTTGGTTTCTTTTCAAAATTCTTCGCATCTTTAAGCTTCAGAAAGTTCTTTAACTTACTAGCAAACCTAGTAATTTCTTCAGCATCGAGTTCATTGTCACTATCAGAATTCGACACGTACTATTTTTGGGATTTCAAAGAAATGCCATTATTTTTATCTTTTTTTCTTTGGAAGAAACATTTTAATCTCAAAGGTTTAAAGATCACCTAAAGCTCTTGGACTCTCATAGTGTCAACACTACCTAAGGAATCTTGGACTATAACTTTGGCATTAAATCTTCCAGAAAATGAACTTAAGATTTTCTCTAACCTCGGGGATAGGGTCTCTTGAGTTGAACGAATAATTAAAAATATCCAATAAACTGGCATATAACTCATTAAAGGACTCATTCTCTAATATCATAATCGTCTCAAACTTAGTCATTCGATTTTGTAACTTGAAAACACTAATAGTATATGTTCACTCGTGTGTGGATCCTAAAATATCCCAAGCATTCATCACACCGTCGCAAATCATAACACATTTAAACTCTTCAGTAGTCACATACCAAAAAATAGAGTTCACACCCTTAAAATTAAAAGTCAAGGCATTATTTTCATCTGATGTCCAGGAGGTATATGACTTAGGACCACCACCATTAGTAGGAGGAGTCCACTCAAACTCAACCAAGTTCCAAACTCTCTTATCTAACGATTTGGAGAAAAATAGCATCCGCACCTTGTGTTAGGGATAGTTTAACCCATCAAATAATGGAGGTCGATAAATGGAACTACCCCCTCAGTTAAACTCCATCTAAACCCTAAACAAGCTTAAAATAGGGATCTAGCCCAACAAACTAGTGTAACCTATTCTAATACCAATTTGAGAAAGTTAAGTTCCCTAGGGTTTGTAGAGAAAACACTACCAAGTTTTATGTTCACAATTTTTAATTTACTTTCACCATTATAGTAAACCACAAGGATTGTGTCAAACAATTTACCAACTTTAGCCTTGAACAAAACATGCATCTAGGTGAGTGTAAGCAAGAGTAAAATATATAAATCACAACACAACAATGTATAAGAAAATACATAATGGGAAAAACTAAGGACGACCTAGCCACACAAGTTCACTACGAGATTAGCAATTTTCAAGACTAATTTAAACTTACTCACTGACTCGATGCCTTCAATACTTGACGCGCTTCCTTGATCCGTGTAACTTTTTTCACAATCACTGTTGGATGCATTCCAATAGCCACACAACATAGGTGCTTTCCCAAGTCTCGGTATCCCACCGATCTTACTTTCCTAATCACTAATCCAGCCACATAATACCAAACATGATATCTACCACCAAAAACTCTCATAATATGAATAGCAGACAACTTTGATGAAAATAAAGGAGATCTCAAAAATGACATATATATGTATGATTCTTGGATCTCAAACATGGGTGTAAACTAGGGTTTTTGTTAAGAAAACTTTTTCTCAAAACAAACACATAAACTTGGAGAACTTTTTAAACAATTTTATGAATTCAAAAAGCTTAGAAAAGTCTCTATCAAATTTGCTGCTCCATACTCCTATTTATAGGAGGTTATCCAAAAATGAGAGAATCTTGAAATGAAGTTTACATTGGAAAACATGCCAGCTTGTTTGAATGAAGTTCGATCTCATTCGAACGAGGCTACATACCCCTGTTCGAACACCTTTTAATATCACTTCCAAAGATATTCCTAAGAATGATAGAAATATCTCATGCCAAGTTCACTAGATCAATGTTCTAATGAGTTGCATAAACTCATTCGAACAACAAACATAAGGCCCTTCTAACGATATGTTGGATTTTTAAAAAAGAATTTAAAAATCTTATAAAACCTTTTTATAAACCAATGCCCAAAACTCAATCCAAGGAACAAACATAAACATGTATTCATACCTCATTGAGATGCCTAGGATGATGAAGATGATACTCGGATTGAAACATGATGTATACTAGGTGTCGCTTTATCTTTAGCCGCTATAATCTTCAATAACATGTCACGGGCTTGGATGATAAGAAAATCAAGTCCTGGCCTATGACACTTACAAGTTTTTTTCCAAACAAAAAATTAAGCCAATACATATAAATTGACTCAATTCATAAATTTTTCCTCACATCCTTAATAGTAATTCGGGTTGTTGATCACTGGGGGGTCTAGGCACACTTTTTAGATAATTCTCCACCTCTGACTAAGGCTCGTGGTTCTCCTCGGTACCGTTATGCTCCAGAACCACAGGTATCTCTACCACTGAGGGTAAATGAAGACTGTTTATAATGGTAACTAGCTTATCTTGGAGATCATTGTCAAGCATCCATTTCATTTAAAGAACAACCTAAAAAGGGGTTGGTTAGCATATTGAAAAAAGAAAAGTTTATTTGTGAAAGAAGTGGAACATGTCATTCCCACTTATGTTTCCAAATTGATGGTTGTAGAAATTTTATATAGCCTTAGACCTACAGTTTCTCCCCTCTAGACCTTAGACACGTAAGAGGAGAGAAGTTTCAAAGTGTGAGACAATTGTTTAAAGTGGTTTGGAGCTCAATTGAGGACCCTACGTCCTTTGACAATGGTGATTTACTATATATTTGATTATAAAATAGTTATTACAATCTGTGAGGCCTTTTGGGCTTTGGAAAAGAGGGTCTGAGGTCTTGTGGCTTTCATCAACAATCCCAAGGTCCTTAGGAAGTAACTGATGGACTTATCTAAGGGTTCCTGAGTATTCATTTAGGTCTCAACAAGGTATACAAAGTATAAGATGATTGGAAATGATCCTATTTGTAAGCATTTTCTCTCAAAAGTGGATTGAGAGAGTATGAAACGAAGAGTAGACACTTATGGGGCTGTAACTCTTAGTTCTCTGGGAGTATGATTTATTGAATGGGTTAATCTTTTAGATTTCTCAAGATAATTTTCATTTGAATCATTCACGAGACTTACTTTTATATGTAAACTCTAGTAAATAGAATGAATGGACTGTCATAACATGATTGTGGTGCCTTTAAGGTCTGACAGTGTCAGAAAGGTGGTCGAGTATTGGCCAAAGGATTTGTAGATTGTTTAAGGTAGTTACTGATAGCATTAGATGTGAATGGGAGCTTTCAATACAAGAGGGTCTAAGTGGTGGCGGTCGGTGGAATAGTGTTCTTCTTTCCATCTACTCCACCAGACTGGTTGTAGAAGCTCAGTCAAAGGTCATAGGGTCTAGAATTACTTTAGGACTGTCATACGTTGATCTTGAGGTACTACGTAATGATATCCCTTACTGTTGAGGGTTAGGTGACCTTAGGAGGTCATTTCTCTTAAAACATAGGTATGTTCTAATCGTCAGTCATGGTGGAACTCTGGTGCTATTGTCTCTAGGCTTTACTGAGGAAGCATGTTGGAATGATTGTCCCTTATATGGAAAATAAAGGGTGTTTTAGGTCTGCTATAGTGCGATGAGCCTCTCTTGGGACTTCTGTTCTTGCCCAAGAGTAGTTGAGGGGACAAAGAGACTATTATATACCAAGTGTTAAATAGGGTATCATCATTTTTTGAGTTACTTAGAAGAACAGTACCTACAAGATAGTATGCAAAAGAATTTCAGTTTAAGGATTTAATTCAAAATGCTTCCATTGATGGAAAAATAGTAGATGAGTATATCAAATAATTCAAGGGATTGTGCTATGACTTATGTGCTACCAATAAGCCACTAGATGAATACAACAAGGTGATAGCTTTTACCAAAGGATTGGGATAAAAATACCAAACCTTTCATACTATGATGCTTGTTAAACCTCCATATCGAACCATGGCATAATTGATTTCTTCATGCCTAATCTTTGACATTCGTAAACATCATCCGAAATTACCAACCAACAACTCTTCATCACTTAGCCCAAATATGGCCTTCATATCTTACCGAGGCTCCTATCCAAATAGAAGAAGAGGATACAATATCAACAAATGTGGAAGAGTAAACTACAACGGTAATGGAAACTATTAAAATAATGGGCATATATGCATGGAAATCAGCGATACAAGTCCCAAAATTTCAGCTCAAGAGGTAGAGGTTTTCGAAAAAGCACACAACCCAATTAATGTGGTAGAGGCCACAACTATCCGGTTCAACAAGCTCCCAAAACTTATTAAGTTCCCACAAATTATCCTAGGGAAATAGTAAATCTGGTAATTTTAAGACATCAAGCTTTAATGCCTGTCAATTTTTTGGCAACAACAAACATACTGCCATCAACCTCATGGATACGTGGGACTTATCCTATTAATCAAATGCACAAGCAAGTCAAGATAATACGACTATTCAACAGAGTGTTGATAATACATTCTATATTAACTCAGGTGCCAATGCTTATATGACTCAAACCTTAGGTACTTTATCTCATTCAAAACATTATTATGGTGATGACTATATTATGGTAGGAAATGGGTCAAAACTAAATATTACTCATGTTGGTGTAAAGCATATATAAAACCCTACTTGGAATTAAAAAATGTGTTAGCAGTACCCAAACTCACGAAAAATATACCTTCTGTTAGCAAGCTTTGGAAAATAAATGTGATTTGCATTTTACTAATGATGGTTTTGTGGTAAAGGACAAGCAGACACGAAAACTTTTGGACAGGGAACTAAAGACAAATGATTATATGCCTTTATTGAAGATAAACTAAAGGCCTTCACTTATTTTTAATCTGGAAAAGATCTAGACTTCATATGGCATCAAAGGCCAGGGCACTCCCAGTCAAAAGTATTACAATCATTAAGTTGCAATAATTGTCTCAACATCAGTTGTTGGAATAAACGGAAAGAAGTTTGCGTCAGTTGTCAATTGAGAAAAAAATTATTATTTTTAAATAAATGACAAAATTTCATTATTTCCATTTGATAAAGTTCACTGTGATTTGTGGGGCTCTACTCCTATAATATCTTCTTAACATTTGAAGTATTGTGTAATTTTTATTGATGACCATACTCTATTCAGTTGGCTACATCCTCTAAAATTGAAGTCCGACTTTTATGCCACATATGTAAATTTTTTCATACAATTACGACTCAATTCTCCTAAACAATCAAATTATTCCAGCGTTTATCTAAGGCAGCTGGATATTAAAAATGCATTTTTGTACGGTGATCTTGATGAGCATGTATATATGCAGCAAGTTAGCAACCACTAGAGTTCACTCATCCCTAGTTTCCTCACCATGTTTGTCTTCTTCACAAAGCCATTTATGGACTTAAGTAAGATCCTCGAGCTTGGTTTGACCGCTACAGGTCGTACTTACTTCACCTTTTTTTGTAGTTGGGAAGACTCTTCTCTCTTCATTTTATTAGTCTACCTGGATGATATTATTCTTACTGTTAGCAATGTTTATCTCATTTCTCAGCCAACATTCCATTTGGCCCATAAATTTGATCTCAAAGACATAGGTACTTTTAATTATTTTCTCAGAATGTCCATTATTCCATTTTCAGGAGGCCTTATTTTAAGTCAAGAGTCATATGCTCTCAAAATTTTGGAATATATTGAATATACCCACATCCTTGATGCTAGTGCTTCTGCCATGCCTATGGCTGTCAAAACCTCCACTCTAACCTCCTCCTTTGAACTTACTACTACTCGGTTCCAATCCATTGCAGGTGCATTTCAATATCTTACACTCACCCGGCATGATATTACACTATTAACTCCATTGGCCAACACGTGCATAATCCTTAGCTCAAAATGTTCACACTACATATTTTTAATGGGAATATATTTTCTTCATTCCTAACCTTTTTCACTTTTCTCCCTGTTCAAAACATTTGTTTCACACACACACACACACACATATATATATATATATATAGAGAGAGAGAGAGAGAGAGAGTTACACTATTAACTCCATTGGCCAACACGTGCATAATCCTTAACTCAAAATGTTCACACTACATATTTTTATTGGGAATATATTTTCTTCATTCCTAACCTTTTTCACTTTTCTCCCTGTTCAAAAAATTTTGTTTCACACACACACACACACACACACACACATATATATATATATATATATATATATATATACACACACACACACACACACACACACACACACACACACACACACACAGAGAGAGAGAGAGAGAGGAAAGATCAAGTGAGGATCATGTCCATGCAAACTTGGTACGAACCAATTTATTTAGAATAGTAAAAAATAATAATTTTGAGTTGATTTTTTTGTGTGTTTAAATATTTTAAGGTACCCATAAAAAAATCAGTTCAAAATAATTTTTTTTTGCTATTTTTAACTTTAAGCAGTTTAAAACTGTCATATTTGGACCGATTTTTTTTAAATAGTAAAAGAATCATTTTGAGCTGATTTTTTTATGAGTATCTTGAATTGTTTAAAAATCCCCAAAAAAATCAGCTCAAAATTATATTTTTTTTATTATTTTAAATAAACTTTTCCTCACGGACCAGCCCTTAAGCTGGTCCACATTTGATCGGCTATATATATATACACATACTAGTGTGTGCCCGTGTCGATGGCGGGCCGATAAATTTCCCCCCCAGGCCAAAACAAAAATTGCCTCGGCACCAAAAAAAATAATTTTATTTTATTTTTAAAATAATTATATTATATTACCCCCCCCTCTTTAAAATAATTATATATATATATATATATATATATATATATATATATATATATATATATATAGCATGACATTTCATGAATGGGCATGAAAGGAAGAAAATATCATACATATATTTTTTTTTATCATAAATACCCCTACTTTAGTCTATATACTAGTGTGCGTGCCCGTGCTGATGGAACGACGATACCCTCCCCCCCAGTCCGTGCGTTCCCCACATCCTTACCCCCCCCCCCCCCCGTCTTTCATATATATATATATATATACATGAATGGGCATGAAAGAAAGAAAATATCATACATATATATTTTTATCATAAATACCCCTACTTTAGTCTATATACTAGTGTGCGTGCACGTGCTGATGGAACGATGATACCCTCCCCCCCCCCCCCCCCCAGTCTGTGCGCTCCCCCCATCCTCAACCTCCCTCCCCCTTAAAAAAAAACCTTTTTATAAAAAAAAAAAAAACGCCCCCCAACTCGTGCGCTCTCCCCATCCTTAAACCCAGTCACCCCCCACCCCCCTTTTTAAAACAAAAAAAAAAACAAAAATCAAAACCCTTTTTTATCAAAAAAAGAAAAAAACTTTTAACATGACATTTCATGCATGATACATATATTTTGTTTTATCATGCATAAGCTACTTTATATATATATATATAATAAAGTAAGAAACTTATGTATGCCATAAATTTGGCTCATGATGTCATTTATATGATTTTTTTTCTGTACTCCCTATTTTATTCTTGAAATTTTTTAATTCCCTCTCTTTTCATACAGTCTAATTTATTTGTACCCTTTCTTCAAAATTCAAAAACATGGGCAAAGTGGTAATCTTACTCTCATGGCCCCCTCTATCCTGTAACATGTAACCAAATCCTCCCTCCCTCTATCAAACACGCGCCTATTTTTCTCAGAAGATTTGAAACCCACGTATCATTTGACCCTCTCTCTCTCTCTTGCTCTTACTTTAACCGTATCTCAATACCGCTGTCGGGCCTCTACTTCCGCCACACGACGACCACCATTGAAGGTAGTATTTGGGTTTGTAAAATCTGACCATTTCCTTATTTTCGATCATTTTGCAGATGCTCGATTTTTTGATTTCTTTCTTTGTTCGAACATTACAATTCATGGTATTTTTTGACTTACCCAGGTCATGTGAAATCACCGACTTCACATTCATGTAATTCATCGAGATAAGACGAAACCTAGTTTTAATCAGATGAACCAAAAAAGAACTAAATAAGAAACGAAGATCTGAACTCAGATCTGATCCAAAAATAAGAAGCCCGTATGGCAGCAAACCCGTATGTCATCCCAACCCGTATGGCAGCAAACCTTGCTCCTAAGCAGCAAAAAATGAAGATCTGAACTAAGATGCGAGGCAACAAACCCATATGGCGTCCCAACCCGATCGGTTGACCTCAAATTCCGGGTCAACTTCAAACCCGTATGGCATCCCCATTGGCTCTGAATATATCGTAGTGATAGTATTCATTTATCGCCTTCTTCCGGATCTTACGAAAGGGCTGCTAGAGATGATGGAAGAAACCTCAAGTGTTACACTGTATGTACAGGTGATTGACAAAGTTTTTTTTTATGTACAGGTGATTGACCAATTCAGTTGAATACCCCCTTTGTATATAAATTCGCTACCCTCTCTTTTAAATATGTAGGCCTTGAATATTTTTTTCCTGCACTTGCTACTCAACTTCAGAAATTTCTTAGCACTGGTTTTGTTATAATGTTGAATTTTTTAATTAAATAAAAAAAAATATGGGGATGAATTAATTTTTTGGTAAAAAGTTGTTTCATAGCAACAGTGGCATCTTTTGAAACCACACTCTAGACATTAATGGCCTCTGATTTTGCTGCTAACTTGGTTTTAATATATGTATATGCATTAATTTTAGATTGTTGAGAAATTTGATAATTTTGAAGGGAAACGAACATTAATAGAAGCACTGCTTTATTTATTGGGAAGATTCACTTAGGGGTGGCAATTCGGGTTAGTCGTGTCATTTTCGGGTCGTATTGATTTTGATTTGAGTATAAGTTTTGGGTACTCTTAAATCTATACAAGCTAATTGTGTCATGTTCGGGTCATTTTCGAGTTATTATCGTAAACGGGTTATCGTGTCAAAAATTGTCAGCCTTAGATTCACTCATGATCTCGAGCACTTTGAATGCAGGTTAGTTTGGGATTCATTTTGAATCATTGGGTTTCATTTTTAGCTAAGTTTAAGTGTTGTTTGTTCTTGAATCGTTATTTATTGAATCCCCTCTTATTGAATTGCTGTTGAATGAATACCCTGTTCATTAAGCCCCCAGTTCTTTCAGTTTGATTCTTTTTTAACAAGAATTGAATTTTTTTTAATTGCTTACTTTTGACTTTTGGTTCAAATGCAGGGCTAAATTACTCAATAATTGAAGGAGATTGAGTGGAAGGATGAGAAAAATCATTAGTCTAGAAGAAGGGTTAAATATGTTGGAAGGGGGTATTGTGATGGCCAAGATGAAGTTTTGTAGATGAATTTTAACCTTTTAAATATTGTTGAATTGATTGGTATCCCTTAAGTAGGGTGGATGGTACAATAAACAAAGGAGATTATGTCCATTTTTATAAAAAAGTTGTGATATTTTGCCCTGATTCTATGTAATTGAGTATATTTGGATTGTGTTGCCTATATGAGGCCCAAAACAAACTATTTGTTTTGTTGGATTAATTTGTTATTTCTTAAACAGGGTGGATAGTCCCATAAACAAAGGGTATTTTGCCCAATTTTTTAAAATTTATTGTAAAAGAAAATTTTATGACTTAAATTTAGACGACTCAATGCTTTGAAAATATACACTTATAATATATAAAACATTTATTATTTCTATTATACACAACTTTATACTTTTCGAAATTATATGCGTGCCTTTGCAGAAAATTTTTGTCATTTCGCGATTACGTACTTTCAAAAATTTTGCCATTTTGAGATTACGTACTTTAGAAATTTTCAGCGTGCCTTCAGGCACGGGCATACCCTAGTATATATATATATAAAGAATAAAACTCCTTTGGATGTTACAAAACCGTTAGAAGAAATTAACTTCTTTAAAAACCAACTTTCTCACACGATTGAAACCAAACCAACCTTCTAACAGAAAAGAATATTTTAAAAATGGGATCTTAAATATTTAGTCCAATTTTTAAAAATTTATTTGTACCTACTCCCATGTTTTTATTTTTTTAGCTATTGATCATATTCTAACCACTATGAGACAAATGCAATTATCTATGAAAAAGGAAGATAGACGATTACATAGTAGTTATGGACAATTTTGAGTGGTTATAGGACTTACTAAAATTTTAAAAATACATGAGATAGGAGCTTAACAAATTTTAAGAGACAAGACTAAAGCCGAAAAAATTATTTAAAAATAGCCCCCATTTATTTTAAAGTTAACATTTAAGTTTAAAACATATGAAATATCCAACAAAATGCAATAAGCACCACTCCAATTCAAAATACATACGAAACATGAAAGCTCTTAAACTAATACACAATCTCCACAGGCTTGAAACCTCTCTCAATAGACTCCTTTACCGCATCCACCACCACTTGTGTCTTCCTACTTATAGTAGGCCACTTCTTCTCGGGTTTACCACCATTGGCCTTAATGCCACAAACCAAACTTGCGAACTCCCTCACCATAAGAGCGTCTTGAGGAAGATCCGTCACCACATTACATTCTCTAGCCTTCAGTTCATGTCCAAGAGGATTTTCTGCAATATTGGACCTCGAAGCCGCATAAAAGGTCCCAACATTCTCTTCAACTGGGACCACAAAATCATTAACCCTCAAAGCTCCCTTTGTTCCAAGTACAGTCATGTCCTGTGTAAAATGGGTTAGAAAAGAACAATAAAATCTTGCTGTCTTCCCATCATCCCAGATTAATGAAGAGTCGCATGATAGAATTACACCAGCTTCATTGAGCTCGGCTCCAGGAGAGGTTGTTACTGTTTTAGGTAGTTGGTAATCGGTTGCCCATAAGATTGCGCGGATGCAGTACCATCCAACGTCCCCGAGAGCACCAAGGGCATCAAGATCCGGCTTTGCACGAATGTCGTTCTTGCAAAAATCTTCTCCAGCCCCAAATGAGAAAACACTGTGTACCTGTAGAAATAATGGGTCCAGTTTATGGCAATAAAGATGTTACTAATCAATTATTGTTATTCAAATCATGTCATTCTTGCATTGAGTAAAAATTTGGCATTTCAAGGTTGATTCTCATATCTATATATGAAAGGGATTTCTTAGTATAGTAGTTTGTTAGAATTTGATTTGAATTTGAATTCTTACATCCTTCGTGGATAATAATTCAAAGATCCTCTTTTATTTAGTACTTTACTTTCTTTGTACTTATACTTTTTGCTGGAGTTAGATTTTATATTTAAGGCGATATAATGCCATCTATGATGAAGAAAATGACATAATAATTTAGTAATGACATTCATATTTTGTGAGGGAATGTTATTTTGGAGATATTGTGTGAGAATTCTTGAAGAGCGGTTCTCACTATACCAAAAGAAAAAAATTCTAATGGAATGAGTTTGTATTTTGTAACAACTTTTAGCTTCACCAAAATCTAACCAGCATAAACCGTTACAATTTTGAAAAATTCTGTTACTTAAATTCACATTTTATATTTAATTAGTCTTTTTTTGGATAAAGCTGTGACGGTTTTGTGGGCATTACTAAATATGACCTCGATTTTAAAAACATTTTTTGGTGTATTTCATGTTTTTTTTTAAATTGCTCTCATTTGAATTTGCTCTACGGATAATTTTTTAATTTTGTTTGTATACGAATATGTACGTTTGTATCAGTGCCAGGAGATCTATGTGTGTGTTTGTTGTTCCATTTGGAAATTTTTATTTCAAAAATTTGTGTATTTGTTTATCACTAGCTTAAAGAGCCTGTACACACATCAAAACATGTGTTACTTATAGTAATGGGGGTATGATCGTACAACATAACGCATTGTTTTTTATATATTAATTGAAGTATTGAACATTTATGTTATTACATGTAGATACAAACTGCATTGCTAATTTATCTCTTTGTCCTAGATTTATTTTATTTATTATATTGAATAATAAATTAAGTTATAATTTAATTAAGAATTTGAAGATATAAAAACTTTCCAACTTCAAAATTTTTGGGAATGGTATTGGAAACCATATAAAAAATTTCGACTTTTTTACTCGATTTTTTTTTATATTACACCAATCCAGTTTTAAGGAACACTTTCTAAAATTCAATAGATTTTGATTTACAATAATATTTCAACTCATTATTTATTTATACTATCTTTATTTTCAATTTATGAATACATTTTTTAAAGCATTACCTTATTAAAAATTTAGATAGGTGGTGTAAAATCTTGTTGATCTGAAATCAATAGTAAAAATATTGAACCATGTTCCCACCCTAAGTTGACTGGAGTGTGATTTTTCAAAACAAAAGTTTGAAATTTCCAATATTCTAAGAAAATCAAAGAAAGTGAAAAATTGAAATTTCCAAATCTAGAAATTTGGAAAAAAATAGTTTTTGATTTTTAATTTTTTACAAATTGGAAAGAATAATTAAATTTTGCAAGTTTTGAAGAAATTTAAGAAGATCCAAATTCCGATCGCCAAGAAACACCCTTACAATAAGAAAAGGTATTCAGTTAAGCATTAAAATTTACTGAAAAGTTAGGGCCCCAAAATAAAAATAAAAAATTATTTTGATGATATCCTCAAAAGGATGGAAACTAACAATAATCAAAATCATTATTAAATATAAAATACCTAACATATATTGAAAATTTAAGGGTATCTAAAAATGAAAGATTCTTAAAATCATTATGTACTAACTTCTCGGTACATAAGCTTTGTACGAATAGATTTTTTTTTATCATAGAGTGAATTTTTCAATCGTTGATCATGTATTGGGATTATAAATTGTTGATCCCAATGCATTCCCAGTGAAATTCAAATATGATAAAAGACAATTTGTTTTCTTGGTTTAAGACAATTTTTCCAACTCCCAATACCTTCTTTTATAGACTCGGATTTGCTAATGGCTCGAAAATACATTCGCACATGATTTTCCTATTATACTTTTAAACTCACTAACCTGCCTATTTATAAAGGGCCATGCCCCATTTTTGTCTGTGACACCACCATCTAAAAAAATGTAAAAGAATTTTGGCATCACACTTCTTAAAAAAACAAAGGACAAAAATATAAAACTTAAAAGCCAAACACCAAAATACTCCAAAATCCTCATCACCCACCACAAAACTCCATTGAAACTCCTCTTCAACCACCCCATTTGTTCAAAAATTGTTATCAAAGTGATTTTGTAGTGATTGATATTTGCAAGATGCTTTTTTATAAACCCGAGCACCGAGAAGTAGGTAGAACCTGATGATTCAAACTCAAAGAAACATGAAACAAATGGAATCCTGAGGTATAAAACCATGTCCATAACCTCTATATAACATTTCCAACATTAAATGAATCGAAATGAACGTTAAAAAAACTTCGTTCTCAATTGTTTCGGTGTAACAGAACCAAAAACAATAACGTTTTTCGACACTGTAACCGCGAATGAAGATGACTGGTTTGAAAACTTTGGTTTGGTATGCTAATACCAAAAGTGGAGATAAATTTCAGCACCATGATACCAAAATACTCTCTGGCACCATCAGCGATAGCAAAAATTTAATACCTCCCAACATTAGAATATATATTCATTAGTAATATACCAAAAGTTGAAGTATATTTTAGTACCAGAGTGCCGAAAAAAGTTACTCCAAAATCTTGCATCCGGTACCCTTGTGTCAAAAATGATGAATTTTAGCAGTATTAGATTGTTGTATAATATCCTCGTTCTCGATACTTAGGCATCAAAGTTATAGTTACACTTTAAAAAAAACACCACTGCATGATTTTTAATGGTTGAAACATCTATACACTTCTTGTTTCTTGATCGGTTTTTACTTATAAACATTAACATAATAACCATTTAGGGCTTTTTTACATGCAAATGTGATCTTCAAATTTTGAATTAGATTTTGGGTTTTAATACTTAGTGCACGGATGTATGTGATGTTCAATTAGACTAGGTGAGAGTGTAGGGAGGGAGCGGCTGAAGTAAGAACGGCAGTGGTCGGGTGGGGGTGAGGTAGTGGTGGTATAGTTGGGTTTAGAGTTTTTTTAAGTTTGAGAGAGAAATAAAATTGTAGATAGATAAGAAGATGGGATAAAATGAGTATGAATGAAAAAAATGGTTTAAATACCATTGACTTGGGGGTACCTCACTTTTGGGTGATAAAGATATTTTTGACAACTTATGCGACGTTTTTGGTAAGTGGCGTCAGTGAAAACAATTAGGGATGCCTTTAGCAAAAAAAAAGATATAAATGTTATCATTCCCGACATTCTATAATCAAAAATAAAGTTTTAATAAAGAATAAAGAACAAGAAAAAGTGAGCATCTAGATCGTCTTATAGCTTCAAAAGGAAGATAGTGTCACTCTTGATATCCACTAATTGTAATTATGATTTGATTAAGCGACTAAATAAATTAAAAAATTAGGGGATCAATTTCATCATATTGTAAGTCGTGGGATTCCTCACTTCTATACATTTTTTATGATCGAAACTGTACTTGTAATCGATTTTTGGATTAATGTCTTAAAAAATATTTTTAAGGTCTCATGTTCTTTGAAAAAGATTGTGGAGCTTTTTTGTTCATATTGACAGAATTTAAGGATTCTATTTTCAAGTAAAAACTCGTTTTGCGCAGAAAGAACATAAACATTCTATAAGTTGTACGTTTACTAAATTAGGTGTACGTGCAAATTATCATCACATGTGGAGTGTTTGTTATTTGAGAGAGTGAACTACATAAATCTTAGGTTGTTTAGTAATTTTTTTTAATCATTTTTCATCTTAATTATTTTGATCACGTTACTTGGTGACTAAAGATATCCTATAAACGAACTTCCATACAATGAATTGGTATAAGAGCCTTAGTTGCACACTAGGGTCGTTCAATATGGTTCCAAAGTTATTAATGATATTGTGATAACAAAAGGAGAAACTTAGCCAAGTGGCAGATTAAGGTGACAGATAAAAAGTTCTTGATTAAAGACTTGAAATAAAAATTAACAGATTCAATGTGGAAAGGTAGATTAAAAAAGTTCAATAAGGAAGGTTGTTCCCAATCCTTTTTTTTTTCTCAATGGAGATAACCTAATGATGAGGATGATTGTAAATATGCGATATAAAGTATAGCATGATGATAGAGACGTCTCTATATACGAATCTGGAAAATATATCTTTAGAGGATTCATTTAGGCATCAGATTACCAATAGAGTTAGATGTTAGGCATTAAGGTAAATAATTAAATAAGAGATAATTACTTAAAATAACTAAACACGTGCTGAAATAAAATAAAAAAGGATTGCAACACAAAGATGTGAGAGGGTTTAGGGGGTATAAGGGATTTGGAGATGGATCGGGTGCGCCGAGGTGGATTTTTGGATTGGATTGAGAGAGAGTGGTGGTGGTGGGGGGGGGGGGGGGGTGACGGAAAGAAGGGATGATAGGATTCGTTAAAAATGTTAAAAAAACAATTATAACCCTTTTAAAAAAAGTGACATGAGAGTCACGTGTTTTTTTACGTGAAAAAAAAACAGTGTTTGCGTAATGGGACAATTTGAATTCATTTAAGAAGTTCAGGTGGTTAAATGTCAAAAATAAAAATCTAAGTGGTTAACTGAAAAACAGAATAAAGTTCAGAGAGAAATTGTAATTAACCCTATTATATAATATACAAAGACTTATTGTAAAAGCACAACAAATAGATAATGATTTTGGATTCGTATTACGCATAGGGGCATATACGGAATATTTTCTCAAATATTTTTTAATACATGTGTAGTCAAGTCGTTGACAACATAAAAAAAACTCAAAAAATAATATGCACCCAAACACATTTAACCACCATCCCCACCCTCACCTGCGACTGTGGAAGCTCCAACGTAGGTTGCCAGCTTTAAGTTGACCCTACCGGAAATTCATGGCCAACTAAAATATTTTATGAAAATACAAAACTTACCGCTTTAAGTTGGCCAAATCTTTGAGAATCGGATAAAAATTCCGTCATCTTATCCGTGCGTGGATGATGCATCCACATAGTACCATCCATGAACTGCACCCCATTTGATTCACACGCCTCCAATAAAAAATTCTGTATTTTTTTTGCTAAAAATAATATTTTCTAGTGTTTGTGTGCCAAAAAAAGAATTTATTGTTTTTTTTCAATTAATAACATTTTGAGTACTTATTTTTCAAAAATAAAAATATTTAATATTTTTTGACAAAAATAATATTTTCACGGTTTGTAAGGGTTATTATTTTTTCAAGTTTACCATTTTTAAGTTTTATGAACCCTTTGTTTGGAGATATAGGTGGAGCCCTTCTATTTTGTCCCGTACGATTGGTATGGTTTTTCGATCAGTTTAATTTTTTTGTTAAAAGTAATGAGAATGTTTAATGAAGCTTATCTCTTTTTTGCATGTGAGAGAGAGCAGATGAAAGAAATAAGGAAAAGAAATTGAGGCTGCCGTGGGTATGATTAGAGAGAGAGAGGGTTTGTCCAACATAAGGTTAAAGTTGTTTGTTGTGTGTTGACTAAAACAACCAAAATGGACGTGTGTTGATTTTAAAAACAAACCCGTTCATTTCACCCGTTAGAGAACCCCCCCCCGGTTTTCTCTCTCTCTCTCTCTCTCTCTAGAGAGAGAGAGAGAGAGAGGCAAGATCATGTAAGGATCAAGTCAATGCGAACTTGGTACGAACCAATTGATTTAAAATAATAAAAAATAATAATTTTGAGTTGATTGTTTTTTTTGAATTTAAATATTTTAAGGTACCCATAAAAAAATCATCTTAAAATGATTTTTTTTTACTATTTTAAACTTTAAGCAGTTTAAAACTGTCATATTTTGACCGATTTTTTTTAAATAGTAAAACAATCATTTTGAGTTGATTTTTTAATGGGTACCTTGAAATGTTTAAAAACTCCAAAAAAAATCAACTCAAAATTATATTTTTTTATTATTTTAACTAATTTTTTTCGCACGGACCAGCCCTTAAGCTGGTCCACATTTGATTGGTTGTATATATATATATTAGTGTGTGCATGTACCATTGGCACCGCGATAAATTTGCCACCAGGCAAAAAAAAATTGCCTCGGGCCAAAAAACAAGAACTTAAAATATATATATATATATATATATATACACATACACACACACATATATATATTTAAAAACTCTTTTTATAAAATAAAAAGAAAAGAAAAAACCACTCTTAGCATGACATTTCATGCATGGGCATGAAAGGAAAAAAATATCATACATATATTTTTTATCATACCTACCCCTACTTTAGTATATATATATATATATATATATAAGGAATAAAACTCCTTTTGATGTTACAAAACCGTTAAAAGAAATTAACTTCTTTAAAAACCAACTTTCTCACACGGTTAAAACCAAATCAACCTTTGAACCTAAAAGAATATTTTAAAAATGGGATCTTAAATATTTAGTCCCATTTTTAAAATTTTATTTGTACCCACTTCAATGTTTTTATTTTTTCAGTTATTGATCATATTCTAACCTCTATGAGACAAATGTCATTATCTACGAAAATGGATATGGACGATTACCTAGTAGTTATGGACAGTTTTGAGTGGTCATAGGACTTACTAAAATTTTAAAAATACATGAGATAAGGGCTTAACAAATTTTAAGAGACAAGACTAAAGCCAAAAAAAAATACTTAAAAATAGCCCCCATTTATTTTAAAGTTAACATTTAAAACATATGAAATATCAAACAAAATGCAATAAGCACCACTCCAATTCAAAATACATGCGAAACCCATGAAAGCTCTTAAACTAATACACAATCTCCACAGGCTTAAAACCTTTCTCAATAGACTCCTTTACCGCATCCACCACCACTTGTGTCTTCCTACTTATAGTAGGCCACTTCTTCTCGGGTTTGCCACCATTGGCCTTAATGCCACCAACCAAACTTGAAAACTCCCTCACCATAAGAGCGTCTTGAGGAAGATCCGTCACCACATTACACTCTCTAGCCTTCAGTTCATATCCAAGAGGATTTTCTGCAATATTGGACCTCGAAGCCGCATAAAAGGTCCCAACATTCTCTTCAACTGGGACCACAAAATCATGAACCCTCAAAGTTCCCTTTGTTCCAAGTACAGTCATGTCCTGTGTTAAATGGGTTAGAAAAGAACAATAAAATCTTGCTGTCTTCCCATCATCCCACATTAATGTAGAGTCGCATGATAGAATTACACCAGCTTCATTGAGCTCGGCTCCAGGAGAGGTTGTTACTCTTTTAGGCAGTTGGTAATCGGTTGCCCATAAGATTGAGCGAATGCAGTACCATCCCATGTCCCCGAGAGCACCAAGGGCATCAAGATCCGGCTTTACGCGAATGTCATTCTTGCAAAAATCTTCACCAGCCTCAATTGAGAAAACACTGTGTACCTATAGAAATAATGGGTCCAGTTTATGGCAATAGCATATGTTGCTAATCAATTATTGTTATTCAAATCATGCCAGTCTTGCATTAAGTATAACAATAGCATATGTTGATTTTTCTATTATACTTTTAAACTCACTAACCTGCCTATTTACAAAGGGTCATAACCCATTTTTATCTGCAGCACCACCATCTAAAAAATGTAATGAATTTTTGTACCACACATCTTAAAAAAAACAAAGAATAAAAATAAAAAACTTAAAAAGCCAAATAACAAAATATTCCAAAATCCTCATCACCCACCACAAACCTCCATTGAAACTCCTCTTCAACCACCCCATTTGTTCAAAAATTATTATCGAACTGGTTTTGAAGTGACTGATGTTTGTAAGATGTTTTTTTTATAGACAATGGAGCACCAAGAAATAGGTAGAACCCGGTGTTTCAAACTCAAAGAAACATGAAACAAATGTAATCCGGAGGTATAAAACCATGTCCATAACCTCTATATAACCTTTTAAACATTAACTGAATCGAAATGAACGTTAAAAAAACGTCGTTCCTAATTATTTCGGTGTAACAAAACAAAAAACGATAACGTTTTTCGACACTGTAACCGCAAATGAATGACGGTTTGAAAACTTGGTTTGGTATTCTAATACCAAAAATGGAGATAAATTTCGGCACGACGATACCAAAATACTCTCTGGCACCATCACCAATAGAAAAAATTTAATACCTCCAAGCATTAGAATATATATATTCATTAGTAATATACCAAAAGTGGAAATATATTTTGGTACCAGAGTGCCAAAGAAAGTTACTCCAAAATCTTGCATTCAGTACCCTTGTGTCAAAAATGATGAATTTTAGCAGTATTAGATTATTGTATAATATCATCGTTCTCGATACTTAGGCATCAAAGTTATAGTTACACTTTAAAAAAAAATATCACTGCATGATTTTTAATGGTTGAAACATCTATACACTTCTTGTTTCTTGATCGGTTTTTACTTATAAACATTAACATAATAACCATTTAGGGCTTTTTTACATGCAAATGTGATCTTCTAATTTTGAATTAGAATTTGGGTTTTAATACTTAGTGCACGGATGTATGTGATGTTCAATTAGACTAGGTGAGAGTGTAGGGAGGGAGCAGCTGAAGCAAGAAGGGCGGTGGTCGGGTGGGGGTGAGGTAGTGGTGGTGGTATAGTTGGGTTTAGAGTTTTTTTTAAGTTTGAGAGAGAAATAAAATTGTAGATAGATAAGAAGATGGGATAAAATGAATATGAATGAAAAAAAATGGTTTAAATACCATTGACTTGGGGGTACCTCACTTTTGGGTGATAAGGATATTTTTGACAACTTATGCGACGTTTTTGGTAAGTGGCGTCAGTGAAGACAATTAGGGATGCCTTTAGCAAAAAAAAAGATATAAATGTTATCATTCCCGGCCTTCTATAATCGAAAATGAGTTTTATTAAAGAATAAAGAACAAGAAAAAGCGAGCATCTAGATCGTCTTATAGCTTCAAAAGGAAGATGGTGTCACCCTTGATATCCACTAATTGTAATTATGATTTGATTAAGCGACTAAATAAATTAAAAAATTTGGGGATCAATTTTATCATATTGTAAGTCATGGGATTCCTCACTTCGATACATTTTTTATGATCGAAACTGTACTTACTTGTAATCGAGTTTTGGATTAATGTCTTAAAAAATATTTTTAAGGTCTCATGTTCTTTGAAAAAGATTGTGGAGCTTTTTTGTTCATATTAATAGAATTTAAGGATGCTATTTTCAAGTAAAAACTCGTTTTGCACAGAAAGAACATAAACATTCTATAAGTTGTACGTTTACTGAATTAGGTGTACGTGCAAATTATCATCACATGTGGAGTGTTTGTTATTTGAGAGAGTGAACTACGTAAATCTTAGGTTGTTTAGTATTTTTTTTTAATCATTTTTCATCTTAATTATTTTGATCACGTTAGTTGTTGACTAAAGATATCCTATAAACGAGCTTCCATACAATGAATTGGTATAAGAGCCTTAATTGCACACTACGGTCGTTCAATATGGTTCCAAAGTTATTAATGATATTGCGATAACAAAAAGAGAAACTTGGCCAAGTGGCAGATTAAGGTAACAAACATCCTTGATAAAAAGTTCTTGATAAAATGTTCTTGAAATGAAAATTAACAGATTCAATGTGGAAAGGTAGATTAAAAAAGTTCAATAAGGACGGTTGTTCCCAATCCTTTTTTTTCTCAATGGAGATAACCTAATGATGGGGATGATTGTAAATATGCGATATAAAGTATAGCATGATGATAGAGACGTCTTTATATGCGATTCGAGCGAATCTGGAAAATATATCTTTAGAGGATTCATTTAGGCATCGGATTACCAATAGAGTTAGATGTTAGGCATTAAGGTAAATAATTAAATAAGAGATAATTCCTTAAAATAACTAAACATGCGCTGAAATAAAATAAAAAAGGATTGCAACACAAAGATCTGAGAGGGTTTAGGGGGTATAAGGGATTTGGAGATGGATAGGGTGTGTCGAGGTGGATTTTTGGATTGGATTGAGAGAGAGTGGTGGTTGGGGGGGGGAGATGCCGGAAAGAAGGGATGATAGGATTCGTTAAAAATGTTAAAAAGACAATTATAACCCTTTTAAGAAAAGTGACATGAGAGTCACGTGTTTTTTTACGTGAAAAAAAAAATAGTGTTAGCGTAATGGGACAATTTGAATTCATTTAAGAAATTCAGGTGGTTAAATGTTAAAAATAAAAATTTAAGCGGTAAACTGAAAAACGGAATAAAGTTCAACGAGAAATTGTAATGAACCCTATTATATAATATACAAAGACTTGTTGTAAAAGCACATAAAGTAGATAATGATTTTGGATTCGTATTACGCATAAGGGCCTATACGGAATATTCCCTCAAACATTTTTTAACACACGTGTAGTCAAGTCGCTGACAACATAAAAAAAAGTCAAAAAATAACAAGCACACAAACACATTTACCCACCATCCCCACGCTCACCTGTCACTGTCGGAGCTCCAACGAAGAATGTCGAAGCTTCTGCGGTTGGGAGGGAGTTGGGGAGGAAGTGGAGAGGAGGTGATATTTAAAAATAAGAGAATTAAATTAATGAGAGATGGTTTTTTTACAAGTATGTATTTATGTTGAAACTATTTGTTAATTGACCCTACCGGAAATTCATGGCCAACTAAAATATTTTATGAAAATACATAACTTACCGCTTTAAGTTGGCCAAATCTTTGAGAGTCGGATAAAAAGTCCGTCATCTTATCCGTCCGTGGATGATGCATCCACATAGTACCATCCATGAACTGCACCCCATTTGATTCACACGCCTCCAATATGACGTCCAGTTCCTTGACGTGAAGAGCCACCGGCTTTTCGAGCAGCACGTGCTTCTTTTTCTGGGCAGCCAAACAAGCCCAACGCACGTGCAAACTCGTGGGAAGCGGAAGATAAACGGCGTCAACGTCCACATCATCTAACACAGCCTCGTAGCTGCCATACAGCTTAACAGTAACCGGCAAAGCGTTATCTGTAGCAAATTTGGAGGCCTTATCGATGGAACGGCTACCAATTGCTACAACAATTGAGTTTGGAGAGAGGTGTATGGCTCGGCATAGTTTGGTTGCTATCTTAGCACATCCCAATATTCCGAAACGAATTGGATTTTGGGCCATTTTTGTTAACTGTCAACCAATGGTCTGTTTGATGAGTATACATATACGAGGAGAGGATGAATAAAAAAATGGTTACGTTTCTTGTTTTGGATGGAAGTCAAGAAATGGAGGGGTATGAAATCTAGAAAGTTTGATCAATTACAAAATGTTGTAACTATTCAAACGGCCCAGCTACCAATGTAATGTAATGTAATGAATAATCAACTTTGACAGCGTGGGGAGTTTGAAAATGGAGACAAATACAGAAAATTATAAGGGTAAAATTTTCATACCTTTTCCTTTCAAAACTTTTCTTTCAATATCAACGGAAATGGAGACTACGATACATAAATTTTTCTTTCTACCGACAAGATAAATACGAAATTTTCAAACTTTAGGCTCTATTTAATTGCGAATTTTTTTTTTCTTGTTTCTAATTTTTATCTCTATTTCTTATTTGGGTCAATTATTAAATACTCCTACTATAAATATATATTTTTTAAAAATGACACATATTTTTAGTTTAACCCATTTAGTCTCTTAAGCACTCAATATCCTCTTATTTTTAGAGGTCCGCACCAGCGGCACTCCCTCTCCAAAATATGTGGCAAAGGACTTTTTGAGGCAAAATAAAAAAGTTTGGACTAAATGGGTATTAAAAAATGTCCGAGGGACTATTTGGTATATGTCCCTTCTTATTTTCATTCTCATGAAAAAGTTTATATGCTAGAGTTCTTAATATGTGTTATTTAATACGTCTTTAAATTAATTTTATAATGTAAATAACAAATGCTCTTAATTCTAAGGTTACATGATTAACTTTATTTCATTTTATTTCCTTTATTTCCAACTCACAAACAAGGGGATGAAATTAAATTTTCCTTCTCTTAAAAACTCACAAAAGACAAGAACAAAGTTATATATTATTTATAGCCCGTTGTTATTCCCCCTACTTGTTGTTTCCTCATTTCCCTCTTTAGCTAACCCCCAAAATACACCGAGTAAAGACAAGGACAAGAGAAAGAAAAAGGGAATCGTACTTGAGAAAATCTACGATTATCGATAAAATTGCAACTTAAACATGATGTTTGGGTAATAGTGTCGAGCATAACCGTCACCCACCATTAAAGAATTTAATTACCCTAAAACCTCAATCTCGGTGCGAGTTATCCCAAATGTATGATCCGAATCCCGGTCGGGGAGTTACAGTTGTTGCTCCCAATGTAGTGTTTAATTCCTCTACTTCCAAATTCTACCTAATTGGTCTAAGAATATCGACATTGATCAATCTAAACTCAACGACCTCCCAAAGCCTTGGAGATCATATCCATACTCTAGGTAGTTAGAGTTAGGAATCTTAGATTTGCATAAGATGTGATTTAGATTTCTCATTATATCCTTGGTAGTATCCAATTTCGGTTTCATCTATTACTATTTGGTATTGATCTTTGGATGTTCATACCGAGAACCTTTTTATGCAATTTTTTTTTTATGTTTATAGGTATAGAATTCAATATCCTACAATTTTAACCTATATACTTAGATATTGTGAAATTGATGTCATTTATGGCTAAAATTGTAACACCGAGTTTTGTTAAAATTTATTAAGTTAAATTATTTCCGAACACACGTAGTTCATAAATTATTTCCCAAATTTAATGCCCCGTGTTTTTATAATTGATTTATTTAATTAAATGGGAATTTTCGAGAAAAATAAAATTTTAGATTTTTGGATTTTTATTTATTAATTATGTTGGTTTTATTATTTGAAAAGTAGAACTTCAAACGGAATCGAAATCGGATTTAAAATGAAGTTTTTATGAGAGTTTTAAGTTTGACCCTTTTTAAAAATAAATTGCTCTTAGATTTTTAATTTCTTTCTTGATCGATCAATCGACTCTTTTAATCGATTGATCGACTAAGCCCGGTTTATCGTCAGTTCGGCCTTTATTTAACAGTTTGAGTGTGACTGGGACTCTTAATTGTTATTTAATGCTTTAAATCCGTAGGGGAACTCCTCATAATCACTTTTTCACAAGTTTTTCATGAGAGAGCTCTTCCAAAATATTTTTCTCTCAACCCCAAACATTAACCACCAACATAATCAAAGTTTTGTCACAAGATTTGAAGGCTTAATTGGAGGTTTACTCAAGATTACTCAAGAACGCTCTTTTACTAATTTTTTGAGGAGAATCCAACCGTCTACCCAGATTTTTTATTCCAAAATTACACGCATGAATACTCTATTCATTTCCTATTATGCGTTTTAAGTGTCGCCTAAACCCTTAATCATATATTTTTAATTAAAATTAATTAGTCACTTAATTAGAGAAAGTGGACACTAAATTTTGGGACTGTTTTTATGAAAATTTTAAATATGATTTAATATTTAAAACCCTTGGGTCCGTAGGTTAGATCTTTGGATTTTTATGATTTTAGGTGTAGGGTCTCATGTAGAATTTTATGGGGATTATTTTTATGGTTATTGGGACGCGAACACTTGAAAAAATTGAAAGATTTATAATGGAGAACGATTATGTCATATTGAATATCATCGCATGTTAAATGAATTCATATTATTAAATAAAATGAATTTTGTTGAAAACAACGACGGTGCTATTAATTGAATTAAATTAAATTTGGAACCTTTAGGATTATATTGTCATGTTGTGTTTATGATTTATGATATGGTGTGGATTGTTCTTATTCACTTTTGCCATCGCGGGGACGAGGGGCGTTTGGGTGGTATATTGCTCACCTTGAGTATAGGATGCTTACTAGGTATGAGACTAGTGGGTAGGCCCGTGTTATAATTTATGCTTGCTAGGTATGGGACTATTTAGTGTAAATTCGTGGAGATTTTATATTGAGTGTGGGATGATTTTTATGGTTTATTATCGTTGCGTTAGCCTAGGCATGAGACTACGACGTGTTTTACATTGGTAATTCATCATATATGTAGGATATGACGTATGTGTACTTGGAGATCCTTAGGTGTGGGACTAAGGGGTATTTTGAGGATCTCACATCGATAAAAAGGGTTGGGTAATTTTGATAATTGAGAATTTAATACCTACGATAATAAAACGGGTATTAAAATGTATGTTTAAACGGGCGTTTTGTGTCGTGTGGTATGTGGAACTTCATCATGTAGCAGGGGTCGATAGTTTAAACGGACCAGCTGGCGTTTTGGCGAGGGGATGTGTATTTTGGTGGAGAAATCACTTGAGGTGGGATAACGACCGCTATTCTTAAGTGAAATAAATTGGGACAATTATAATTTGGATTAAGTTAATTAAATTAACGCTTTGGGACTGTTGGTTAATTAAAATGATATTGATATGTTTTTATCAGAATCTTGGGGGTGGTAAGTAATTTGTCTTGATGCGTTTAATTATATTCGTAATTAAAATACTCTATTGTGATATTTATTGTGTATAATTCTACTGTTTGGGATCAAGGACCCTATTTGAGGGGAGTAGTGTGTATTCATGCTCAGGGTCTCTGATCTCGTGCCTTGACTAATTTTTTCAAGTATTAGTTCTGGAGTAACTGCATTGGATTTATTGGATATCGTTTGGAGATGCAGCTGGAGTTTATTCTTTTATTGCTTTATTGAGTTAGACTTTCTTTTTAGTCGTATGTCATTATGAGACTTCATTTTGGTTTTATTGGGCCATTCGGTTCCAAAGTTGTTAGAGGATTTCAGTTGGATTATTCAAAGTTGATTATTACTCAGTTTTAATTAATTAATTTTGGAGACTGGATTAATTTGAAGTTTTAGCATGTGATGGATCTTTTATCGTTCAGTTGTTATTATCGTTTGGGATTGATTCAAATATTTATCTTATGGATTGATTTTATTATGTCTCATATCTATATCATGCTAAGAATGGTATTTTATTTACTCACGCCCGGTATAGTTTTTGTGGCGATCGACCCCAGAATTATGCGAGGTGTGACATGACCCAAATTCGGGTCGGGGAGTTACAGTTGTTGCTCCCAAAGTAGTTTCTAGTTCCTCTACTTCCAAAGTCTACATAATTGGTCTAAGAATATCGACATTGATTAATTTAAACTCCAGGACCTCCCAAAGCCTTAGAGATTATATCCATCCTCTAGGTAATTAGAGTTAGGAATCTTAGATTTGCCTAAGATGTGATTTAGATTTCGCATTTTATCCTTGGTAGTATCCAATTTCGATTTCATCTATTATTATTTGGTATTGATCTTTGGATGTTCATACCGATAAACGTTTTATGCAATTTTTATTTTTTATGTTTATAGGTATATAATTCAATATCCTTCAATTTTAACCTATATACTTAGATATTGTGAAATTGATGTCATTTATGGCTAAAATTGTAACACCCGATTTTGTTAAAATCTATAAAGTTATGCTATTTCTGAACACACATAATTCGTAGATTATTTCGCCTTATATATATGGAGGAATTAATTGGATTAAATTTTAAAGGGTTGTATTTAATTGCCATAAGGTTACAAGATAAAGGGAAAATAAGGAAATTTAAAAAGATTTAGAACCTGCAGTTTCGAATTGATTCGGATTTGGTCCTTATCGATTCGATCTAAAGTAGAAATCCTGGTTTATTTTATATTTTTAGTTATTGAGGTGTGTAAGTTTATGGTTTTATTATGACGACTCCACACCCTATTAGACCACATATTCTTCAACATTTGGCCACCATAGGCAGGGGGGACTCCCTAAAGGGTGGAGATGATTTAAGGTGGGTTTTAGAGTCATTAAGAGGGAGTAAAGAGGGCCACATACCCCATCTTCCCCATTTATGTAGAGAAAAATTTGCACAAAAACCAATACGAAATTACTTCTCTCCACCATTTAAACTTAACTAAAGGCTCTAATATCTACTCCATACTTGATAAAAACTAGAACATATTTCCATATTCCATTTTCCAGTGTTTAAGAGTGTTGTAGAAAAAGGGTTATTTGGTGTTGAAACGGGTTTTGGAACAACACAAATTTCAGAAAACTTAAGACTTGTTGAGAGATTATTCAACATTTTTTACACATTTATTATCTTCTTAAGAGGTAGGGGTTCTACACTATTTTCAAGTTTGAATCAAATCATACTAGATATATGTATATATATTTGATTTAGGCATTTATTTATGCTTATGATTACCACATAAGATATTATGTTGGAAAATATATGATAAAAATGGATAGAGGTTGAATCTTGAATGAAGGATAAATTTAAGAATGCTTAACATAATTATTTCATATTCAAATCATATTAAACTGTTGATTTCATGATAAATGTTATATTGAACTTGTTAAAGAAATGGTAGGATGCATGTATGGGCTTTTTTGGAATGAAACCCCACTTTCATGAACATAAACTTATGTAGTTCGGATGAATGTATTAAATATATTGAAAGTGTATGAAAATGATCTTTTGAACATGAAATGATAAACTTGATAATTTTATAATGTTAATCACATGAAATGATATAATTTATGTGAAGAAAGTCCTTAAGAAATATGAAATAATGGACTAAAAGTTAAACTAGTTAAGTCTTTGGGGAAAAGTATGAAATGGTGTAATATGGACACATAAAATGATAAGAAAACAAGATAGAAAATGCAAAGTTAACAAGATGGAAATACAAATCTTGAAATGGAAAAAATAATATTTTAGTGCAAAAGCGTCACTTTATGATAAATTTGGGTTTATAAATAAATTCTCCAAACTAAAAGGACTCTAGTTAAAGAGAGAATTTATATAATAAAACTCATATTTTGTAAATTTACGATGAAAATAAGTATTTTTGGCAAAGTTTATAGATGCAAGTTTAGAAGTGTGTGTGGATAGTGAAAAGTACACAAAAATGTATGAAATGTGTGTTTGGACTCAAAAGATTAAGTTTCATAAGAAATGGTAAATAAAGATGTTTTCAAAAGGTAAAATAAAGAGTTTAAGGTCAAATCAAAGCGAAATTTTGATAAAATGTGAAACTTGGAAATAAACTGTGTTGTGACATGTCTTGTCTCGGGTATTTGGCCTCATCAGTTGGTAAAAAGGAAATAAAGTAAAAAAGGCTTAAAAGCGGATAAGAAACATATAAAGGAAAAAAAGGGTTACAATGATGTAACAAGTAAAAGATATTCAATGGTAATCGAAAAACTTAAGAAGTGCACGCAGCCTTAGGGTGCAGCTTAATGCTTAGACCCAAGACCACTGACCAAGAGAATATTGCGTCACTATAGCAGTTGGTAAAATGCCATAAACATATATGGGATTGGTTTCCCTATTTAGCAGCTGAAAATATGACTTTGATAACAACGTCCATTAATGTAAATGCAAGTTAATGTGACAACTTGAAAAATGTAAAAATACATTAATAGTTCAATTAACGAGATACAAGTAATAATAAAAGACATATTAAGTGTCATTAGCCTCATTGCCCAGGTTGCATAGTCATATTGTTAATTGCATGGTTACGATACATCGTGTATGAGAACACGCAATCAAATGAATGATAATTTCATAATTGCAAAAATACATTTTTTATGTATATATATTTCTTTGTACGCTATATACACTATTAGTATTTTTCCTACTGGGCGTACGCGCATACCCCACCATTTTTCACCCCTTTCCAAGGTACTTCGGGTAGAGTAAACGACAAGGATAACGGGAAAGGAAAGGAGATTACACACGATAATAGAGCTATATCACTATTTGTTTTAATTGTGTAATTCATTTGAAACTATGGTTTTATCATTCAAACTTTATTGAAAGTACTTTAATTTGGATTTTAGCAATATGTAATGGTACGGATTTTATTTTGATCGGGATTTAATGAAATCGCAAAACTCTTTTAGTACAAGTATTCATATGAACTTTCTTGAACTTAATAAGTGGATATCATTTCAATAATTAAATTAAATATATTTTTTTGACACAAATCAATAAGTTAAGTGTTTATTTTAAAATGGTATTTTCTAAAAAGAATCAAAGTATAAAAAGGTTTTTCGCATAGACACCCGGATTCAGGGCGTCACAACTTGGTATCAGAGCATAGGTTACGTGAGTGTCGAAGTGTGTGCTTGCATTTTGATTTCATATCAAAGGTAATCAATATATTTTGTCTACATTAAGGAATTAGTTCATTTTTGGATACACGGAGAGTAAGGGTAGTAATTGGTCATTAGAATAGGGTCCGATATTCTGGTTCGAGTTTAAAGGATAATTCCATGAAGGGAATTCGGGTTTTTAAAACTGTTTATGTACACAATTTGTAACGCCCTGACCCGGGTTTGGGTCACCATTGAGTTAACCTGCACCGAGTCAAGGAATTAAAAGGGGAGGGGGAAAGTCTAATTTTATGACTTAAGAAAAATTCTTTAATTTCACCATTTTATATAGGATCAAATTATCAGTTTTAATTTAAGAAATAAGAGATAACTTTATGGAGTTAAGTTGATTAGAAAGGTTTATTTATAAAAATCCGTTGAGTCCAATAATGCTTAATAAATATGAAATAAATCATGATTGTTCATTTATTATTACAATGATTGGCCCAAAGCCCGAATTAAAATGGTCTAAAATATCCTGAATCCAATGTTTGGAAAAAAAAGTGTAATATATAATGGAAGAGCTTTTAACAATAACTGTTGTACTCATGGGCCTTACCAGCGTCCTTGCAATATCCCCACTCGATGAACCTAGGGGGTTGAGGGTTTTAACATAAAAAGCAGGGGTGAGCAAATGCTCGGCAGGGTGAAAAACACTAAGTTATACATTATCTATAAAAAAAAAATACTATACATAGAACATGTATTTTTAACAATTTCGAAAACGTTCATCAACTTAGCTAGTATTAATGTAACTACTATGCAATTCACCCGAGCGATGTGCTCATACTTACACTTAATCAATTTATGTCGCTCTTTATCAGGTCTAGAGACTATTTAATCTTATTTCACACCTTAGTCTCCATTTAACCCTTTTACATTCCTTAAGCACAAACAAATAATTTTCGTTTTCATTATATTTCCTCAAAATCCTAAAAATAACCTCATACTTCACGAGCTCCTCACCGTCGGCTATACTACCATATTCTCTGCCCAGTGGTTTTGGGTCTTTCACCCTGGGCTTCGGACCCTTATTTATTCTTTCCCAGTCTCATTCGAGCCCATATTAATGTGATTTAACATTTTTATCAATGTCCACATTATTCCTTCATTTTCAACATTATCATTCCATTTCATTCATTTATCTGTTTTTTCACAAAATCGACCGACAAGGTCAAATGGAAGTCCAACCATTAGGACCCTCTACTTTTACCAAAATTACCCTTTTTTTTATCGAAATCTTGTGAAAACATATTTTTCCCATTATGGCATCACAAATCGTCATTTTATGTTCAGAAACCATATTTCGTGAATTTGTGTCCAAAAATCACAAATTACATTTTTCCTTGCAAGAAAATCCCATTTCTTTATATTTATTTTCAAGAAGCATATTTAATATCATAAAGACCATTTTTACCAGAATATATACTTTATCCTTATACACATATGTTGTATTAAATATCATTTCTTCTTCATTTCACCATGATTTCACAACATATTTAGGGATGATATTTTTAACTATTTCATGAAGGAACCCATTTTTAATTACATACATCATGTTTATAAGTCCTTCTTCATACTATAACATTTTACCCATTTTAGGAGGATTTCAAGACTAGATATTCTTAAATATGCTTCTAACCATGGTTATAGCATGAGAATATATTTTTGTATTTATTTTGTCATATTTCAAGATTAAAATACCATTTATTCTTCAAAAATCCATTTCCAGTTAATTTTCTCAAAAAGCCCATTTTTTGTAAGAAAACATTCAATAAACATACTAGAAAAGCACACAAATAATCAGGCCCATTTTCCCATTTTCCCATTTTTAATAAACATACTAGAAAACATTCAATAAACATACTAGAAAAGCCCATTTTCCCATTTTTTGTAAGAAAACATTCAACCTCGATCATGTTTATACAAAGAGAACAACTAATCAGGCCCAATCAAACCCAAAGATACTAACTAAAAGCACACAAATCAGGTCCCAGAAAAATCTATTTGAGCAAAAAAAACAACAGTCGTAGGTGGTGACCCATCAATGGTGTGTGATAAACTAAGACTCAATAAATGCAAATCACCATCCAACGTCCTAAAAACAAATATTACGCAGATTAATGAACCAAAATAGGATAAACACATAAAAAAGTAGGGCATTTCATAGACCTATAAACCTTAAAGTGTGAGAGACCTGCAACTGCAATCCTTTTTCCTTCCAATTTTTGTCTTGCCATCATGATCTTCTTCACTATATTTGCTTAAGCACGTGCTCTCATTTGTTCTAATTGAGCCTGAAACGCATTATACAATTATTATATATATTAACACAAACAAACAGAGACACACACACACATGCATATTAGAGCGAATCACAATAGTGATGTATGTGATTTTCTTAAAGTAACAAAACGAACATCATTCAGAAACTTGAAATATGTAGACAATGTTGTGTTTTAAGTTTGAGTTTCCACGTAAATTATTATCTTAATTATAAAAAAAAAAATTCAAAAAAAATTATTTTGATGAATAGTTTTATTGTAAACCTACTTCATAATATTTCCTCCACGTTTTATTTTCAGTCTCAAAGTCTTGTTAGCAGTCCAATGTAAAGTGTCACTAAAAGTCCTATTTGGCCTAAAATGAAACACGAAAAGAAATAAAGAAAAAGTCATCTTGCACATGATCATATTAGAATTAGTTTGTAGATTACAAATTTACAAAAAAAGAAAGAAAAAACAGAGATAGAGTGTGAGTGTGATAAGCACCAGCAACGATTCCACATATAACTACATCCTTCGATGCGCATCGTCACCCTTCGAAGTTGTCCCCAACCTCATCACCCTCCGAACATGTCCCTAGCCTTCCTCTTCCCCCACGAATACACGATCTCATTCCTTATTTCATTTACAATTGACAAAACCATTACTAAATAAATCCACAAATATAACATGAGTTGAAAAATTGACGATACCAGTGAGAGCTAGTGTGAGCTTCTGCCGCAGCAAATGCGATCATTTTGCCTAAAATTGTCTGAATTTGAAGCTACTGTGGCATTCTCCATTATTCACAAAGAAGTGATGCTACTGTTATTCACAAAAAGTAATGATCTAAATAGCTACATATAAAATTAAATACAAATAGGTATATATAAAATTAGATACAAAGAGGTATATAAAAAGGGGGATTTCTTTGTCCGAGTATATACCTATTTTTTGAACTCAAATCAGATACAAACATGTATATACCTATTTTTTGAACCCAATCAAATACAAATAGGGGAAAACACCCTAAATTTTCAACCTGTTATCATATGTTAAAACAATGGATTTAAATAAAAACACCCTAAATTTTAAACTCCTCACATTTGAAAAATAAAAGGTAAAAATTAATCAAAATTAGAGAAAAAAAAATTGGTTGGCACAGATTGCAGGAAAGAAGAAAAAAATTAGAGAAAACCAAAAAATAGGAGTTTGGGTCTTAAATCTCCATCGGCTATTTTTTCAATTGGTTAAGCCTAAACAAAATTCAAAGTAAACATTAATAAAATACAAACCACGCATAAAATATAACCATACCTAGATTGCGGTTATATCCACGCATCAAACCCAAATAGTGGATCGGGTTGGAGAGGAGAGAGAAAAGACAAAACTTTGGATCCTCTCATTTTTCACGCAAATAAAGATCGTGTTCTAACATGTGATTGGCCACAAATTTGGTCTCAATTTGCATATAGATATGATTCGATCAGTTGGCTCTTACCACTGGAGAGTTGATATCGGAGTAGAGTGTGACACCCCGCCTAATTAAATACCGGGCGATCACTCCTTTATTAAATTAAATCAAGGTGAATAGTTGGTCCATTCTTAGCATCACTGTCGAAAAATAATTTTTTCCAATTTAACACCCTAATTAATTAAGCTAAGTGTCAAAACCATGTTCATACATACTTTCCAAATTTTATTTAAAGAAAAATCATTTATTTTATTAACAACATTCAATAGTAAGAATCACACCACATTAAATTCTGCAACATAATCCAATTAATTTAATACATTCGTCAATCGAATGTCAACATACGAAATCTAAAGTCACACATCCAAACTGAATAAATACCATAGTAACAATACTGGAAATAACTGAAATACAAATGTCCAATAACAACGGAATAATGGAAAGAGCTACACATGCTCAACTAGATGAAAGTACTAAGAATGGATCCGAATGAACGAAGTCGTCTAATCAAGAGACCTGCAACTCCCACCTAAGCTGCAACGCGTTCCTTCCAAAACATCCTAAGCAAGACGCCCCTGTGGATGGGCACCTGTAATACATACATATATATACAAGAGAGAGAAAGAGAAAAAGAAACGGGTCAGAGCCCGATAGTGTGTTTGACTTAAAATACGTTTAGCAAGTATTTAAATTGATACAGGCCAATGCAACAACATATTAGTGCGACACTCTCTTGAGAAATTCTCACCCCTCTTCTAATGTGCACACCTATCGCACTAACCTTCCCAATGGTCTATCTCATCATATAACATGCTATCCATTCCCAATGGATTAATTTATCTTATATTACTCGTAAGATTCAAAATTAACGATTTAATTGTTTGAAGATACTATTCAATTAGTAACCAAAGTTCTCATTTTAACCTTATAAATCAATAAAGTTTTCCAGTGTCATATTATACTTTCTCGACACAAGTATTTATAATTTGAGTTATCAACCACGTCCTACATATCATATCACAGTAGACAGTTCCAGATTTCAGAATTTCATATATATATTAACCACTCGTAAAATATATATATAAACCATAACAGAACCCCAAATAAAACTATGGTGCGGGCATACTCTACTATCCAAACCCCATATCACTCACATTAAGGGGAATACAAATTCAGAATCACTCTCGAATTGTATTAACACATATACAAACTATAGGTTCCAAGTCCCTTAGGACCGTCTGAACTATCACTGCGATAGCCTGTACCAAGGATACCTATACACAAACAAAATGAGGCGAAGCATAGATTCCAAGTCTCTAAGAGGAAAGCACATACCCGCATCTCTTAGGACCATCTGAACTATCATTCCGATAGCCTGTACCAAGGATATCTATCTTCTAGGGTACCAGTCAATATCCCCCATAAAGGTCCCATCGAGATAAGACTGTCCCAGTGCGGAAACCTCGGGGATAGCAAGTAGCGTGGGCATGATTTTCACACATAGATAGTATATGCATACACAATCATATAACTATACTAACATTACCATTTCAATAATGGGTAAATTCTCAATTCCCATAATTACGACATTTGTATTTATTTCTCATTACTTAGTTATCACGTATAACCATTCACATCTTATTTTAATTTGAGGAACTTTTCCACTTACTACATCACGCTCACGGATTCTATTCTCCCAAGTATAAAATTCAGTAGGTATACACATTTGTCCCAAAGTAACTCTCTTACGTGTCTCTCTCTCTTTAACATATACTTACATTGTCCCTCATGTAAGATATCCCAAAAATATAAATTTCGCCTTACATTAAAGGATTTTGAATTTTATTTTCAAAGATGAAAATTTCAAATGGTTTCGAAATCGGAATTAAAATGGAGTTTTAATTGAATATATTTTTTTTATTATTTAGAAGGGTCCTCAAAATATAAAACTCTCTAAGAGTCCTCAAAATATAAAACTCTCTAAGAGTCCTCAAAACATAAAACTCTCTAGTAAAAATAATATTTTTAGAAATTCGACCGTTCGATCAAGCTGAATTTTTGTCAGCAGTCCTGTCTCGCCGTTCGCTACAACATATTAAAATTTCAAGCGATTCCAATGGTCCGATCCTCCGGAATAAAATTTTTAGTGTTTGTATCTAATTAGAACTATTTTCTTAATCAAACTCTTAATCCTTTACATGACAAAGGGTTTCTAAAATATCATTTAAGTCATCACTACATGTAATTTCCTATCTCAAATTGAGTTTTTTCTTCCATACAATTCATCCTGATCATTCCTAAACCAATATGAAAGATGCATCAACGAAATAAGCAAGATAAATACTTGCCTGGAATTTTTAGAAATCTGGTTTGGTGCCAAAATTGGTGTGGTTTCGTTCCCCGTCTCGCGATCTACGCGTTGATGGTGACGGCGGTGCAATCGGAGGTGTTCTTTGCCTAGAACTCCTTGGAGAGCTTCTCTTATGCCTCTCCAATGGCCGTCATTTGTCTTTGGTTGTTCTAACCCTAGAAGAAAACCTAGATATCTTATATAACCCTTTTAATTTTCGTAGGTTTAATTACCCGTAATGTAAAATGACCAAAATGCCCTCCCGGGTTACTAATTAGGCCTAAAAACGTCCCGAGACCCAAACTAAACTCCCGGGTACACTTTTCTGACTATCTCGACCCTTTCGAACGCGTTGGAGCACTCGAAACGACCATCCGAACAACTTATAAAATATTCACTTTTATTAATTCACATTTAGTCCCGACACGACACACGCGCGTCCCGACTTAAATTTCCACAATTGCCATTTTATTCACACGTGACAATATTATAAAAATAAATCTCATATATTACTATACTCATCGAGTAATATGCAACAAATAACAAATTTGCAATAATTACTAACTCTCGTCACGCTAGTAAATATTTAAAGCAACATTCCGGATTAAAATTAAATTAATTTATCTCAATTAAATTTAATAAATCCCATAATTTAAAAGCTATAAAAATACGGGGTATTACATACTTCCCCCCTTATAATTGAATTTCGTCCCGAAATTCGGAAAATAAGGCCTATCAGGTAGCAAAATTTTGGATATCCTTTTCCGTACACAAACTAACTACACATTACGACGCTCAATCACTATAGCCCTTTCTTCACAGTAACATTGTTTTTCATTCTCTTTGGAGACACTTCACATTGTGCTCCCAGCCGAAAACGTTAGCATAGGTCACGCCTGTACGTTATACATTTCATTATCTCACTATCATTAGGAGGCCGCACCTCACTACATGACAAATACTCGGATTTATTCATATACAAAACTCCCATTCTGAGAAAATATTACGAACATTTGATCATTCTTGCTCGTCTAAAACAGTCGTGGAATTCTACCATAGTTATCGGATATTTTCTCGACCGATCCAAAAATTCTGATTATCTACTCTCCTCTAAACATACGGAAGGAGAATAGTCGAGGTTCTTGCATAACAAAACCTTAATAAGTACCTCATACGCGACAAACAGGTACGAGTGCTTCTACAGAGCATTCTTGAAATCATCGTACCAAGATTCCAAAATCTCCTTCACGTGGCTCCACTAATCTTTAATCACCATGCGCTTATTCCCTGGCTAAGGGTGATACATCCTACTTGAAATGAAATCTTATCTCCGCTGGTTCCTGAAATCCCATATCAAAGGTGGGATTTACCAATCTCATCCTGATTCAGAAATTTATACTGCGCCGGACCATGCACTGGCGCGATCCTTCCTTTCAAAGGAAGTCTGGGGCATACTAGTTAATATTGTAAGCCAACCCAAAGGAATATCAATCATTTCCTTCTCGGCGACTTAATTCACATGTTCGGGATAAACCCTTGATCTTGTTTTGAGGATGGCAACCCATCCAAGAACTTTACCGACTTTACCAACCTCTTCCAATTTCAGGAATTTTCGATAAACACAAAATTATTTGGTTGATTCTCCTCTTTCAACCAAACCTTGCCTATGGGCGGTGCATGTAGAGACTACTCATTACGTCTCGCTAAACATCGATTCTTCCCTTGAAATGTCTCACATTAAGTGACACGTAATATGCCGAGAGTTCCGACCCGTGCTCTTCTCTCCACGAAGCGCACTTCTGGATCTCTTATACTATACTAACATCATTACTCTTTGTAGGCGCAAGTCGCTCTCACTCTTGACAAATAACAATTCCGCTCCGGGTGTGCTTCATAACAATTAAATTCTACTCTATTCAAGGAATACCAATCCTTGAATGGCTTCCCACAGCCTTCCAATCAAGTTAGGGCGTGCTATTTTAATTGCACACTTATGTATGGATTATCTCCCCTCATGTGACGTTTAATCCACTCTATCACTTCCACTTCGTTATACTAGTCCCACAAACATTTATTTCACACGTCTATTACCACGTCCCTTCGACTCGGACTATTTTGACTGCATCTAACCCAGATGCCCACAGTTTTGCAACACCCCGTCCGCCCTGGGAGAGCGAACGACGGCTACTCTTATGTAGGACTAACTAAATTCAGCGGAATAGAAGGAATAGGGAATTCAAATTCCATGACAATAAGAGAGGAATAATAATTCTCAACCTTCCTCAGATAAGTACAAAAATTTCTCAAATTTGTACAACAACAAAAATAATTCACTAACGCTCTATTCATCAAAATGATTACAGGTTATCTCTTTTGTATAATATAAAGTTCTTTCCAGACAATCCATTCTAAAAATCATTCCAACTCTTTATTCACCTTTGTTCTGTACGCGGTTATGACATTTGGGTACTCTCAATCACCCTAGAAATCAAAATTCTTAAATTCTCCTTATCATCGTTCCACCCCTCAACTCATGGGGATAACTTTTAATGCTTTCCTACCACAAAAATCCGACTCCAATGACCTTAAAACAAAATTCAACTTCCAACTTACATACATAATTACTTGATCCCATTTCGACCAGGGTACCGAACTCATGGAATAGTGACCAAACGTCTCCCTATTTCCAACCTTACGCTAAGTTTCATGCGTGGGATGTCTCGCAAAGCGAAATCCAAACAAGGAACCCCCCGATACACTACTACCTAGCATTGTCGGTTATCGAAATCCGTTAGGTCCTCCGTCCATAGTATATACCCCTTTATTCCGTCCCTTGACAGAAAAGTTACAATTTCTCCCGTAATTATGCTTAACAAAGTACGTTTCACCAAATTTCACTATCGTTCAGCATAGGTTGGTGGTAATAGCATTCCATAAACCTCGAATACATACAATCGGAATTCTCGAAATTCCTTTTTCTAACATTAGGGATATAACTCTTAACTCCCACGTCTCTTAAGGATAAATATAACACTGCACTCTTCCTATCACTAAGTCCGGAGTGCCAAACATAATACTGCGTCAAATCTTTTCGCTCAACGGTAAATCCCGATACATACGGAATCATATTGGCAAAGTTTATACATACTTTGGCATCGAATATCTCGAGCCCACTATCTCCTCCGAAGTCTCTAGGATAGATAATATAAGTGCGAGTCCAACTTTCTCATAGGTAAAGCCTCGCCAAAACAAACATAAAACATGTTGCACTAATGCAACCACTCCGATAGCCTTGCAATAAATGCCCACTATCGTACTAACCATTTCTGTAATGTTTTAAACAAGATAATATCATACTCGTGTATCGCATCACTACAACAAGTAACCTCAATAAAGTATAAAACACTGTTGATATACTCATTCATCCTCCGTGGATAGCACTAAAGAAAAATCCCGCTACACTAGGGAAAATATTCACATAATGGTAACATTTATAATTATATGCATTAAGCTCATCTCACATGCTAATCTAGCAATGAACAAAATATAGTGACTCTCTCGTGTCACATAAACACGCCTCATCCTCTGAGGATACAACTTACACTTTTACCTTGTCAATCGTCTTGACTACGCAAATGGTTTTCGGACGTAACACGTCTGCCCAAACCATAACAAAATTATTTTAATCGTTGCCTTTTACTAGGCACCGTATTCTTGTCCTTATACTCACTTTGGAACATATTATCGTGAGCGATCTCACTCCGCACAAAATACCTCAGTACATAATCCACTTACCACCTGTCCTACTAACCAGGTTAGGATTTGTCCTCCTCTCGGACTTTAGTAAACTAGATTCCTGTTAACCATTCCGATTGTTCTCTTAACTTTTCAGGCCATAAAGATCATGTTACTATCTATAATAGTATTTACTGAATTTACCATCACTTGGTAAGAATTTAACTATCTAGAGCATTTAAATGGTTTTCCTGATGGGTATCCACATCCTTTTTGTGGTGCTATACCACCATCGTTGCATTCAGTCTCATTCTCGACTAAATCCTTCAATTTCTTTAACTTCCCCCACAAAGAAGCGTTATCATTTATTTTGACAAAATATGACAATGTCAACCTCCAAATCGGTCGTCCATCAGAATTTCCTCCTCGAGTATTATCAGCTATTATTACGAGTTGGTCTCCCACTTGGAGTCGTTTCCTCCACTCGTATCTACATCTTTCGATACAAAATTTGCTAATGATTAGGGTTCATATCCACAATCGGACTTCTGTCATGACCTCCCGCGATGAGTTCAGAACCACGTTTGCTTCTCACCCTGAACAGTTGAGGAAGGAACATACGGTCAACACTGTACTTAAGGTTTTCCTATAGGCATAGCATTCAACTTCTAAAATTGGTGGTTGACTCCAACCATTATAATTTCGTCCCGAAAGCCAAGAAAATTTTCTCTAAATTTTCACTTTCAGTTTGCCACACTTCGTCCTATATCTAAGCCTTTGGGTACATTACCTCCTTTGGTAAAGACACATACAATTTCCGTATTTCTAAAATTTCCCATTGACAGTCTCTACACATTTTTGTAATACGTTGGGTAAGTTTACCCTCGCACCTCATTTGACTATAACAACATTTGAAAAATCATTGCTGCACCTTAGTCGCCTTTCTAGTCGTGGCTTCTCGTGCCATAATGGAGGTGACCTCGACTACGGTCATCATCCTCGGATATATTTCATAATATCAACCGAGCCCTGCCTCCTGATGTACGCTTAACGGTCCTCTTATGACATCCGTCATCGCTCGGTACATGCACACATCTGAACGAAATTAGAATTCACTAGTGTATACACATCATAGCAGGAGAACGAAATCTCGTCAAAGGAATCGATAATCCTAAACATAGGGCTCTATAACAAACAAAGCAACGCTGAAAGCAAAATAAGCCGTACAGATCCTAAGGACACTAGAACCTGATGCTCTGATACCACCTGTGACACCCCGCCTAATTAAATACCGGGCGATCACTCCTTTATTAAATTAAATCAAGGTGAACAGTTGGTCCATTCTTAGCATCACTGTCGAAAAATAAATTTTTCCAATTTAACACCCTAATTAATTAAGCTAAGTGTCAAAACCATGTTCATACATACTTTCCAAATTTTATTTAAAGAAAAATCATTTATTTTATTAACAACATTCAATAGTAAGAATCACACCACATTAAATTCTGCAACATAATCCAATTAATTTAATACATTCGTCAATCGAATGTCAACATACGAAATCTAAAGTCACACATCCAAACTGAATAAATCCCATAGTAACAATACTGGAAATAACTGAAATACAAATGTCCAATAACAACGGAATAATGGAAAGAGCTACACATGCTCAACTAGATGAAAGTACTAAGAATGGATCCGAATGAACGAAGTCGTCTAATCAAGAGACCTGCAACTCCCACCTAAGCTGCAGCGCGTTCCTTCCAAAATATCCTAAGCAAGACGCCCCTGTGGTTGGGCACCTGTAATACATACATATATATACAAGAGACAGAAAGAGAAAAAGAAACGGGTCAGAGCCCGATAGTGTGTTTGACTTAAAATACGTTTAGCAAGTATTGAAATTGATACAGGCCAATGCAACAACATATTAGTGCGACACTCTCTTGAGAAATTCTCACCCCTCTTTTAATGTGCACACCTATCGCACTAACCTTCCCAATGGTCTATCTCATCATATAACATGCTATCCTTTCCCAATGGATTAATTTATCTTATATTACTCGTAAGATTCAAAATTAACGATTTAATTGTTTGAAGATACTATTGAATTAGTAACCAAAGTTCTCATTTTAACCTTATAAATCAATAAAGTTTTTCAGTGTCATATTATACTTTCTCGACACAAGTATTTATAATTTGAGTTATCAACCACGTCCTACATATCATATCACAGTAGACAGTTCCAGATTTCAGAATTTCATATATATATTAACCACTCGTAAAATATATATATAAACCATAACAGAACCCCAAATAAAACTATGGTGCGGGCATACTCTACTATCCAAACCCCATATCACTCACATTAAGGGGAATACAAATTCGGAATCACTCTCGAATTGTATTAACACATATACAAACTATAGGTTCCAAGTCCCTTAGGACCGTCTGAACTATCACTGCGATAGCCTGTACCAAGGATACCTATACACAAACAAAATGAGGCGAAGCATAGATTCCAAGTCTCTAAGAGGAAAGCACATACCCGTATCTCTTAGGACCATCTGAACTATCATTCCGATAGCCTGTACCAAGGATATCTATCTTCTAGGGTACAAGTCAATATCCCCCATAAAGGTCCCATCGAGATAAGACTGTCCCAGCGCGGAAACCTCAGGGATAGCAAGTAGCGTGGGCATGATTTTCACACATAGATAGTATATGCATACACAATCATATAACTATACTAACATTACCATTTCAATAATGGGTAAATTCTCAATTCCCATAATTACGACATTTGTATTTATTTCTCACTACTTAGTTATCACGTATAACCATTCACATCTTATTTTAATTTGAGGAACTTTTCCACTTACTACATCACGCTCACGGATTCTATTCTCCCAAGTATAAAATTCAGTAGGTATACACATTTGTTCCAAAGTAACTCTCTTACGTGTCTCTCTCTCTTTAACATATACTTACATTGTCCCTCATGTAAGATATCCCAAAAATATAGATTTCGCCTTACATTAAAGGATTTTGAATTTTATTTTCAAAGATGAAAATTTCAAATGGTTTCGAAATCGGAATTAAAATGGAGTTTTAATTGAATATTTTTTTTTTATTATTTAGAAGGGTCCTCAAAATATAAAACTCTCTAAGAGTCCTCAAAATATAAAACTCTCTAAGAGTCCTCAAAACATAAAACTCTCTAGTAAAAATAATATTTTTAGAAATTCGACCGTTCGATCAAGCTGAATTTTTGTCAGCAGTCCTGTCTCGCCGTTCGCTACAACATATTAAAATTTCAAGCGATTCCAATGGTCCGATCATCCGGAATAAAATTTTTAGTGTTTGTATCTAATTAGAACTATTTTCTTAATCAAACTCTTAATCCTTTACATGACAAAGGGTTTCTAAAATATCATTTAAGTCATCACTACATGCAATTTCCTATCTCAAATTGAGTTTTTTCTTCCATACAATTCATCCTAATCATTCCTAAACCAATATGAAAGATGCATCAACGAAATAAGCAAGATAAATACTTGACTGGAATTTTTAGAAATATGGTTTGGTGCCAAAATTGGTGTGGTTTCGTTCCCCGTCTCGCGATCTACGCGTTGGTGGTGACGGCGGTGCAATCGGAGGTGTTCTTGGCCTAGAACTCCTTGGAGAGCTTCTCCTATGCCTCTCCAATGGCCGCCATTTGTCTTTGGTTGTTATAACCCTAGAAGACAACCTAGATATCTTATATAACCCTTTTAATTTTCGTAGGTTTAATTACCCATAATGTAAAATGACCAAAATGCCCTCCCGGGTTACTAATTAGGCCTAAAAACGTCCCGAGACCCAAACTAAACTCCCGGGTACACTTTTCTGACTATCTCGACCCTTCCGAACGCGTTGGAGCACTCGAAACGACCATCCGAACAACTTATAAAATATTCACTTTTATTAATTCACATTTAGTCCCGACACGACACACGCGCGTCCCGACTTAAATTTCCACAATTGTCATTTTATTCACACGTGACAATATTATAAAAATAAATCTCATATATTACTATACTCATCCAGTAATATGCAACAAATAACAAATTTCCAATAATTACTACCTCTCGTCACGCTAGTAAATATTTAAAGCAACATTCCGGATTAAAATTAAATTAATTTATCTCAATTAAATTTAATAAATCCCATAATTTAAAAGCTATAAAAATACGGGGTATTACATAGAGCAGACATCAAAATATACGTTCAAAAATCAAGTGACAAAATATTGAAATCATGAGAATGCGGTCAAACTATCCCTAATGGAAGGCGCAAAGCGATTTTTCCCAAAATCTTTAGATAAAAACATTTAGAGCTTGAGTGAGTTTGTGGGGACTCCTCTTACGGAATGTGGTCCTCCTATGGCGTATACCTCTTGGAAATTGCCTAAAAAGAATGCCTCAAATTTTTATTCCAAGGGTGTGAATGCTATTTTTTGGGATGTGACTGCTGAAGAGTTTAAACATGTTATGATTTGCGAGAGCATGGAGGATGCTTGGGATATTTTATGATCCACATACAAAAGAACATATACCGTTAGGGTTTTCAAGTTACAAAATGTGAAGATTAAATTTAAGACGCTTATGATGTTAGAGAATGAGTCCTCTGATGAGTTTTATGCCAATATTTTGGATAACTTCAATTTTTTGTTCAACTTAGGAGAGCCTAACCCCGAATTTAAAGTGGTGAGGAATTGGGAATAATTATCCTTAGACTTGTATGAACTTAAACTTAATGTTTAATTTGATTAAAGTATAATTGCATAGCTCAAATCCAAGTTTTTATATTTCGGCAATTAAAACATAAAATATTAAATTCTCTGTGTATACTATGAATTAAACTCTCAAACCAAAATCATTTTTTTTCAAATTCACACAAAAACAAAACCATATTACTATTGTGGTTCAAATTTTAGTATAACTCCACAAATATAGAACTGAAATTTTCAAGATTTTATAGTCTATGGAGATGAGTCTACAGTTTACCTCAATCCATAAACGTTATATTTTCGAAATCTTTGTGAAAAAATAGGAAGAGTGGCTTTGAAATCATCCTAAATGATATTCTGTAAAGATTTTAATTGAAGGTCAAAGTAACAAAGATAGAAGTCAAAATTTGAAAGGTTGAAGACGAAGTGTTAAAAATGCGCGCGAGTATGCTCAAATCCAGCACGTGATATGTTTAACTGCGCGTGTCCAATCAAAAGAATTCAAATTTTTTTTCAGAACCATTATGATCAAAATGGTATATTAAAACATCTTGTTTGGTCAATCAGAAATCAAATTCGAAGTACCCCTAAACTTGAGTTTTAAAAATTTAAGTCACTTTTACACTTAACCCCCTAAAGTTTTTCAACTTTTGATGTTTCATCCCAAATTTTTCCTACTTATTTTTTACACCCTTAGGAGCAAGAAATTGTATTACCACTACAATTGAAAACTTAAAGAAATATAAGAAATAAATTCAAAACTTATTTATACATTAAACCCAAAAATTTTAATTAGGCGTGATTTATATTTTATTTATATCGCAATTTCTTTAAACCCAGCCTTACTTAAATATTTTTCTTATTTCCAACCTTTCACGGACCCCTACCCTAACCAAACGGAATTTTTTTCGAGAAGCCCTAACAACAAGTAGGTTATTCCTATTCAGTATTAATTTCACAAAACACTATTATGTACACCTTTTGTTTATATCACCATATGATAGACCCAGTATATCATAGTATCATTGATGAACTCATTTGAGCAGTCATATTATTTCATATGATGCCGTTTTACCCTGTTCTATTATAGCATACATTATGAGTAGGGAATAATCTTTCGTTATACCCACGATTGTATTATTTAGACTCTAGGACTAAGGCGATTGAGGGCCTATTTTTTTCTAGCATATGGAATGTTTTTTATTCACTTAGCACACTTACTGTAGCTCAATTTATAGACATTGATTTATCTCCAATTTATTGGATTGAGTTGTGTTATATGTATGAATATTTCCCTAAAGCCTCTAAATAGATAATTATGAGTTATTTTTTTAGAGACTACCTGTAGCCTTAAATCGATTATAGCCTTGATATTTCTTTTTTTAGCGAATAGTATCATGTATTATTATGCTATCTCATTTGAGCTATTGAATCTAAATTCTTATGATCCTCTAATTATTACTGATCCTTATTTTGATTATTTTAAATCTATATAGAATAAGAATTATCTATTGGACAATTTTTTCTTATATTTTTGCAATTCCAGATTGACCCAGGGCATAAAGAAGGAAACAAATCCCCCGACCCAGCAATTTATAATGCATATTCTCGTGTATCTCTAGCAATCATTTACTCGTGAAAAATCAGTAGCGATTCCGGCAAACTCTTCATAATTTCATATGTTACTACTTATGAGCTAATGTAACTTTTTGTTATAGTTTCATATTGTACAAGTCATATGTAATATTTTTCTTTCTTTTCCTTTTTTAGTATCATTATGTAATGCACGAACAACCCTAGTAAGTGTGTAATGAATAAAGCGTATGGTCACCATCACTAATATGATGTAATATCACCCTTTATCATCTAATTTATATTCTATTTCCATCCGTTCTATTATTATTTAAATCCTTAGACACCCCAAAAACAAGAGATATGACAACATGGTATCAGAGTGAGTGCCAGGTGTATTACTCATATGAGGGACTTATTTAAGAAATATAGTTAATTTATTTTCGTAACTTATTTAGATTTTCTCGATACCAATATTTGTCTTCCATCCTTGAATATGTGGAACAATGTTTATTTGAAACCTGATGGAATTGACCAGGCCCAGTTTAGCCAAATAGTTCAGGATGAAGTCTATAATAAATAATATAAAACAATCTAAGATATCGATTGAGGATGGTCTATTGCAACTCTGAACATCAAACATCACTTGTTGACTTGTCGATTTATGGGTGAGTAATAGGCGATGAAATAGGCTCGTCGATTTGCTGAAGATGAAGAATTTCTCCAATATTTAATTCATTTCGTAGGCAACTCAGCATCGGCAGACGAACTACGTGCAACTCGACAAGTATCTCCTAATGACTATGGACTAGAATCACCATCTTTAGATGCTACCACTTAAGCATCCGGATCCAGTACCGAATGTTCTAACGAAGAATAGCAGGAAAAAGACCAGCTAGTTCCACAGGTGGAATAAAAAACTTAACTAGACCCCATGATAGTATATAAATAAACTCGTAGGAGTACGTGTGACTGCAGCATAAGACCTGGTCATGGAAGGCAAAATGGGGTATTACGTTAACTACTAATATGGTTTGATAATTATTGTAACCTAAGTAGAATAATTTTGAAGACTAGTGTGTTAGACGAAAATCTTGATGTTTTGTGGACAAAGGGATCAGTTGTATTTGTCTAAAAATTTTAATAATATAACTAAGTTTTCTATAAATCCCTCTTGTTATATGATATTCTTTAATTTCTTTTGATTATTCATATAGGATGGTATGAACACGCAATGCCAACATGCCAGCAACATCGATATTGTGATCATAAATGACTCGAGTAAATCCACCCACAGCTATGGGCAATATAACCCAGTGTCTTTAGGAACTCACGATGTTAAACCAAGTGCGTAAAAATTCGTTGTCTGTGCCAAGGATAAAAATAACAGTCGAAACTCGAAGGATGAATGCTTTGGAGGAGTTTTTATGCCTATAACTCCCAGCATTTCGAGAACCCTAGAGCATCCAAAGCCAAGAGATGGTTTCGATAGACATTAAATTTATTCAATGAAGTTGGAATATTACCAGATCTTCACAAAAACTTAGACACTTTCCTATTCGAAGGCGAGGCCGATCACTTGTGGTAATCAGTGAAACGCACTTAAAACATAGAGAATTTAACATGGCTACAATTTCAAGACATTTTCTTCAAAAAGTAATTTTTGGAACCCTTACGTGACCCATTGACTGTGGAATTTCTAGGACTACAACAAAAAATATGACTGTAGTACAATACAAGGAGAAGTTCACAAAAATTTCTTGTAACGCCCAGGAATATATAAACACGGATATTAAAAAATGCAATTATTTTGAGCGTGGACTGAGAGTCGGTATAAACACATCTCTTATTCCTTTATAAATTCGTGAGTTTGGTAGAATCATCTAGGTAGGAATTGTCACTAAATATAACTTGTACCCTAGTGAAACATATCAAAATATTCCCCAAAATCACGAAACCACTTCAATAATCGTTGAAACATTCCAATTAGAAACCATCCTATATTTAAAAATAATGAGGTTCGAGCATACAGTTAAATTCGCCATAGAAACAATGGTGCCATAATTCATTTCCATGAGTGTAATGCTCCTTGAAAAATTATACCAAAATATCTGAAGATTTGTAAACCTTAACCAACGACCAGTCACGAATTCTGAAAGGAACACCAAACCCTAGCGACCTTTAAGGAGACCCTCAACCGCTAGAGTAAAAGCTACATATAATTCACCCCTAGGTAATCTCAACAACAAAGGACATGTATTAGGTAATACAACCCAAGGCCGAACTTTTCTTCTTCTGACATAATCTGGTAGTCATGATGTCATTGAAGGTAATATCCCTTTGAATAATCTTACGGCTCATATATTAATTGATTCAGGATCATCTCATTCGTTTATTAGTTCTACATTTATGATTTTAGTAAATCTCACTCCCTCTACATTAGATTATCAGACAGCCATAACTATGCCTACCGGTATTATTGCGAGAACACACCACACTAGCAAAAATTGTGAAGTATAACTCAATAAGGGTACGATTGTCATTGATTTAGTAGTTTTGGATATAGTAGGATTCACTATCATCATTGAAATAAATGTGTCATTCGAAAACAGTTCCTACATTAATTTTTACTCCGTGAAGGTAATTTTTAGGAATTCCCAAACTAGAAAATATGAATTCTGAGGGCAACATTCAGGGAATACTCCTGGAATTAATTTATATTCTCTTTCAATTATCGATAATTATAAAGATGTGTATTACCAAGACTTACCTAGTATTCCTCTACCTAGAGAAGTTGAGTTTGTAATCAATCGTTTTCCCAAAATGTCTCCTATGTCTATACCACCATATATAATGGACACCTTGTAACTACAAGAACTTAGAACTCAACTAGATGCATTATTAGCGAAATGATTCATTCGACCAAGTATGTCACCGTGGGGAGCTCCAGTTATATTTGTGGAAAACAAGGATGGATCATTTCAATTATGTATTGATTACCATAGATTGAATCAGGTTAACATTAAGAATAAATATCAATTACCTAGGATAGGCAATTACAAGGAGCAAGGGTATTCTAAAAAATAAACTTACGATCTGGGTATCTCAGTTGTGAGTAAAAGAAGAAGACATACTAAAAACATCATTTCGAGCTCGGTATAGACAATTCGTATTCTTAGTAATGTCTTTTGGACTTAAAAAGCCTCCAGTAGTCGTTATGGATTTAATGCACTAAGTATTCCAACTCTTTTTGGATTATTTCGTAATCATGTTCATTGATGATATTTTTATATATTCACAAAATGAGCGGGATCACGAAACTCATGTACAACTAGTACTAGAAATATTGTGAAATCATCAATTATATGCAAACAAAAGTAAATGTGACTTACTGAAAGGTTTCTGGAACATTTTATTACTAAACTAGGAATTAAGGTAGTTCCAGTGAAAATTGCACTGTTATTGAAAAGACACAACCCACTACAGTAACCAAAGTTCATAGTTTCCTTGGATTAGGAGGATATTATCACAGATTTATGGAAGGATTATCTACCACTGCATTACCTCTTATGAAGCTAACTCGAAAGGATGTACGCTTAGAGTAGAATCGGGAATGTGACCATGCATTTCACACTTTGAAAGAACTCTTAACTACTACCCCTGTACTCATTATGCCATATAACGATGTTAGTTATGATGTATAAACCGACGCTTGTTTACAAGAGTTAGTTTGTGTACTCATGTAGTTAAGGAAGGTAGTAGAATATTGTTACAGTGGAAATCTCTTATACAACTTGTTAGAGTGCAAACAATTTTTATGGAATTACTTATTTAATTAAATGTCCAAACACAAATCCAATTTTATTTTATTATCGTAAGACATGCATGTAAGAGATAAAATATATAAATAAAATATGCAATCACATGGCAACTGGGGAAAAATCGCTTTTCATGGAAAAATCTTTTATATCAGAACTTTAAAAACTTTGCAAGATAGTCAACTTATAATACTACTTCATACAGGCACAAGTATAACACGAACCCTTTGTATAATCTCTAAAGAATACCACTCGATCATGGGCACTCCACAAGCAGTGATGAACCCTCGATATTCACCGATCAGCCTTCGATCTTCATTCGTGCTCCCTCTTGGTTCACAAGTCGGTCGTAGAGATCCACAATGAGTCTAACTCAACTAAGGTTCAAAATGATCCACGAAATATATTTTGAGAATGTGTTTGTGAATCGAAAAATGTTTTATAAACAAAAAGTGTTGAAACGTTTACAACAAATATGCAGCAATAATTTTGGCAAAAGTCTCACAAAATTTGGAGTCAAAACAGGTATTTATAGACTTGACAAAAAAAATTAGGTGGCGAAATTCGTACAATCGAAAATAAAAGTCGTGCGAATGAGAAAGTCATTTTGTTTGAACAAAATCACTGTTCGTTTGAACGAAATCACATTTTGTTTGAATGAGACTCCAATCTCGTTTGAACCAGCTTCCAACGAATTCAAACCTAAGGTTCTTGTTATTAGTTCGTTCAATGTAGAGATCAAATGAAAATACCATTTCGTTTGAACGATCTATCAATCTCATTTGAACGAGGTAAAAAAAAAATATCTTAAAATCGTTTAAAAATCCAGCCTCGATTTAAATAAAAAATTAAACATCCCAAATAAATCTTATGAATAATTTTGTACACCAATTATTTTATATCTTTGTTGGATGTAGGGAAGTCGTGAATGCTAGAGTCTATTTTTCATGATGGTATGTGACGGTTTATAATGGGATACGCCGAACTAGCTTAGAATATAAAAATCCCTAAACTATAAGAAATACTAGAAAAATTGTTCTTACAAATATGGGTCTGAACAATTGAAATTTCATGAACAAAATTACCTAGTTCATGACCTAGAATTAGCAGCTAATATCTTTTCTTTGAAGATTTGGCGATGTTACCTGTACGGAGAAGACTTCCAACTCTTTTCTGACCATAAACGTTTGAAGTACATATTTTCCCAGAAGGATTTGAACTTACGACAACGAAAATGGATTGAATATCTGGAAGATTATAAGTTCACATTAAAATATCACCCAGGAAATGGTAATGTTGTAGCAGACGCCCTAAGTCAAAAAATTAGTGGAAGATACGTTGGAATATCACTTACCAGACCATAACTAATCTTGATATCTATAATCTGCAAAATCAAGCCCCTACTATTCTTTACAACATCATATCTTATCCATCATTGTAGAAAGGGATAATTGATCATCAATATATGGATGATTTTCTCAACTCCTTGCGTAAAAAAATTGAAATGGAAAAGACCAGTAAGGTTTGGACATATCGTCCTGCCAACAGAATAAGATTATTAAACCGAATATGTGTACCTTCTAACTCCATGTTAAAAGAAAAACTCTTAAAAGAAGGTCATCATTCTAAGTTTATTATACATCCAATAAACACCAAGATATACCATGACCTTAAGAGGAATTATTGGTGGACACGAATGAAGAGAGATATTAGAACTTTTATTGCCAAATGTCTAACCTATCAACAAGTTAAAATTGAACATAAACACCCAGGTGATTATTACAACCTCTTCTAATTCCAACCTGGAAGTGGGATCATGATACTATGGATTTTGTGAGTGGACTACCCCTAATAGCCCAAGGATACAACTATATTTAGGTAATAATAGATCGATAAAATAAATCAGACCATTATTTAAAGTAGGCACAATCGATTCATTTCAGAAACTCATGAGAACACACTATATATCGACTCACTTGAGTCTACATATATACGAGTTCCAACTAGTTTGGATATCTAGACAAAATAGGTTAGATTTTATGAGAACTCCATCTCCTTAAAGGTTCAAGTATCATAAAGAAATCCTGTCCAAGAAAATTCTCAAGATCAATATAAATGGAAGTGATTTCTATCTTATAACCACTATAGGACACCTGCACTACATTAGATTTCATTTATATTTGCATTGGTAGTCTTTTAAAATACTCAAGTCCTTTTAAAATCATTTAGTTCCTTCACAACATTTCAAAATCATTTTATATAATTTTTAAATCATTTTTGAATTAATTAAAACATGTTTTTAAAAGTGTTGTGGGTGAATTTTGGATTTCAGTAAGTTATTTCCTTTGCTGATTGTTTGCCTGGGTAGAATATAAAAGCACTAGAGACTCTAGGGTGAATTTTATAATTACTTTCAACACACATTTTTTATTGCATCCTGTTCGTACACGTGTTATATTCTTGACGGCTTAGATTGTGTTTTCTATAAGACATAAACTGAATGTGTCTTCTCAGACCTTGGAACAACCTTATCAACGTACTGTATGTGTTGAGAGTCAATCCTTGTGAACCTAATTTAAACCAATCAACAATAGTTTAAACCACCGCTTGTGATGAACCGTTTAATTAAAGTCAATTAGTAAAGTTTCAATCCCAGCCATTGGATTGAGTTAGACGTTGTGGATCCTTCTTCGTTGAGTATTAAAAGGACCCAAGGCTCAGCATTTTGAGACTTTTGCCATTTCGTAAAACCTGAGAGAAAAGAGAGAGTAGAGAGAGAAGAGAGAGAAGGGAGAAGAGAGGGAAATAAAATAGAGAAAAAGAAAGAAGAAGCCCTAGGTTCTTAGTAGTTAAAGCTTTGAGTGATTCTCCCAAAACTAAACACCAAAACCTCAAAGTTCCATACACCAGAAAACCTATTTTTGAGAGTTAGAAACTTTTAAGATTTATGTGTTTTTGGTGTTGAGTTTTTACTTCAATTTTAAGAACTCTTTAAGTTCTAGATTCTCTCATAACTCATCTCTAAGAGAAACTTAAGTTTCATTATTGAAACTGAGTTTTTCTAAAAAGAGAACATCACACGATTTGTTCTTATTTTTTCTTTTTAGATATGGTATTATAGATCCATTATGTTTCAACAAGTTTTGAAATAGAAACTTCTAAGTTTCAAAATATTTTCAGATCTATTGAGGTGTTTGTGTTTCTGGCTTTCTATTTCATGTTTTATGAAATACGTGTGTACAAAAAAAAAGAACACAAAGAACTTCTATTAGAGTTTTAAAAGCATTACCATAGATCTGAGAAAAGAAGTTTTATGTTAAAATACGTTGAATCAGTCTCTCCATGTTAAGTCTGAATCTGTTTTAACTAAGTAGACTTCTAGTCTAGTTTGGATCTCAATTGGGGGTTTATAATTTCAAAAATATTTTCAAAATACAGAAATTTTTTAAGACCTCGAACCGCCTTCCGAGCAAGGTATCCTTGATATATGTGGATAAATAAAAGATCAAGAAGTCTTGACTTGAAAAATTAGATTCAGAAATAACCTATCATTTTAAAACTGTTGTAGTTTGTTAGGATTGTCGGTATAATGTTGAGAGGGTGAGTAGCATGTTTACATGTAGTATTTGTGACACCCCGCCTAATTAAATACCAGGTGATTAGTCCTTTATTAAATTATAACCAAGGTGAACGGTTGGTTCATTCTTAGCATCACTATAGCAAAAATAACTTTTCCAATTAAACACCCTAAATAATTAAGCTAAGTGACAAAACCATTTTAAGACATCAATTTTTAAATTTAATTTAAAACCAATATTTAACACCTTTCATAATCCATGGTTTAAAAGTCACACCACAACTAGACTGAAAAAGATAATTCAAGCAATTTTAGCATTCAACTAAATAACTTCAACTTTAAAACTTCAAGGAAAAATATCGTGAAAGTAACAATCCCAAAGTATACATACTGGAAATAAATGAATCACAATCTCTAATAAAACAAACTGAATAATGGAAAAGAGCGACACATGCCCAACTGGATAAAATAAAACTAGAAATGGAATCAATTATGAGGTCGTCTAAGCAAGAGGCCTGCAACTCCCACCTAAGCTGCAGCACGTTCCTTCCAAAGGATCCTATGCAAGACGCCCCTATGGCTGGGAACCTATAATATATACATATATATACAAGAGAGAAGAGAAAATAGGAAACGGGTCAGAGCCCAATTGTAAAACAGTTTAAAATTAGTTTAACAAGTATTTAAAATGCTTACCAGCTAATGCAACAATCATATTAGTGCGGCACTCTCTTGAGCAATTCTCACCTCTCTTCTAATGTGCACACCTACCACACTACTACTCCCAACAGTTTAGCTTATCTTAAGTTACTCACAAGATTTCTTGGCGACAATTTCTAGTGTTAAGAAAATTAATTTTATTTAAAAGCAAAGTTCTCACATAAGCCTCATTTAATTATAAAGTTTCTCAGTATTGCCTCCAACTTTTCAAACACTTATATCGAAATTGAAATAATTATTCATTACTTGCCTACCTTTAGTCACACTAGATAGTTCCCAAATTTCAGGTTTATATATATATATATTTATATATTAATATATTAATCACTCATATAATATATATATACTATTGTCACCCCACATAAAATTTATGGTGCTGGCATACTCTGCTATCAACTCCCCGTATCACTCGTACTAAGGGAAATACTAGTTCGGAATCACTCTCGAACTGTATTAACATAAAACACATACAAATTGATGCGAAGCATAGTTCCAAGTCACTAAGAGGTCAGCACATACCCTCGCGTCTCTTAGGACTGTCTGACTATCGATCCGATAGCCTGTACCAAGGATTCCTATGTTCTAGGGTACAATTCAATATCCCCCACAAAGGTCCCATCGAGATAAGACTGTCCCAGCACGGTAACCTCAGTGATAGTAAGTAGCGCGGACATGATTTTTACACGTATATAGTGTATGCACAATCACAGTCATAAATGTATAATACTATTCCCAATTCTAATTTAGGTACACCCACGACCCATACATATGGTATTTATTCTTATTTCACATTACTAGATTATTCCGTATAACAGTTTGTCTCTTTTATTCTTATTTATGGGATTATTCCAACTAATTTCGTAACACTCGTGAAATCCTATCTTCATAAGTGTAATTTCAGTAGGTACTCTTTTATTTTAACGACGTAACTTCCTTACGAGTCTCACCCTTTAAACACTTGTTCCCACTATTTCTTAAGTGTAATTTACTCCCCGTTAACCCTAATTTAGTCTTACCTTAAATGCTCCATTTTTATCAAGTCCTACTGGTCCTCTTTATCTCCCAAAATGTTTTAATAAGAATGTCCAAAGATTACTACTCATTTAAATGAAATCAACCATTTAAAAGGGAAGTATGAGTCTTCCAGGAGGGGTCGATCGATCTATGGCAGGGGCTCGATCGATCGATCCATCGATCGATCGATGCTCTTAGGTCGATCGATCGATCAAGAAGTTATGGCGAAACTGCAGAAATATCAGTTACGGGAATCTTCTTCCAAAATCATCCAAACCAACATATTTGACTTCCAAACTCCAACAATTTATACTACAAGTGTTATATCCTCAAATAATTGACATTCTACATAAGGCATGCGAATTTTCATCATGTATAACGAATTAAAAGGGGGACAATCCATAACAATATCAAGAACCTTAATATATTCTTTGTTTAGTTTCTTCCCATTCCTTTCCCAGATTTTATACTCCTAATTTAATGCAATTTCGTGGTTCAACCTCTACGTGTGAATTTGATTTCTAGAATATGTCTTTTACCTATACATCATGCAAATTCGAGTCTCCAAAATAGGTTTTTCTTTCACAAAAACTAGTCCTAATAAACCCTAGACTAATATCATTGAAGCATTAACTGAAATAGATAAGATAGATACTTGCCTGGGAATTCTTGGCTCAGATTTGTGGAAAAAATTGGCGTGGTTGTGATCCTCGTTGCATGATCTATACTTTGGCGGCGACGGCGATGAAAACGATGGAGTTCTTGGCCTAGAACTCCTTGGAAATCTTCTCCTCTTCCCTTACAATGGCCATATTAGGTTTATGGTTGTTCTAAACCTAGAAGACAACTCCTATTATATGATATACTCTTAGAAATTTCGTGGGTTTTCATGCCCAAAAATGTAAAATGTCTAAAACGCCCTCCCGGGATGTTAATTAGGCCTAGAAATGCTCTGAGACCCAAACTAAACCCCTGGGTACATTATTTTGACTATCTCGACCCTTCCGGACACATTGACGTGCTCAAAATGACCATAAGGGTGACTTACAATTTATTCACTTTTTATAGTTCGAATTTAATTCCGACACGACACAAGCGCGTCCCGATAAATTTCCAAAATTATCAAATTAGATTCTCGTGATAATTTTACTAAATACAATTACACCTCTTACTTTACCCATAAAGTAACTTACAACAAAATTCCAATAATTACTAACTCTCATCACGCTAGTAAGTATTTAAATGATTTTCCGGATTAATATTAAATTAATATCTCTACTTAAATTTAATAAATCCCCAAAATTAAAAGTCATGAAAATACGGGGTATTACATACTTCCCCCCTAATAACGGAATTTTGTCCCGAAATTCAAAAAAATAAGGTGTACGTGGTAAGAATAACTCTGGGTACTTCTCATGCATGTTTGCCTCATGCTCCCATGTGGATTCCTCCACATTATGATGCTCCCACTGGACCCGTACAAGTCGGACTACTTTCGACCTCAATCTCCTTTCGCTATAGTCTAGAATAGCTATTGGTCTCTCCTCGTAAGAGCTATCAGGCTGTAAGTCAATCTCCTCAATCGCGATGTGGGTGTGGGCCATATCATCCCGAAGGTATCGTCTCAACGACGAGATGTGGAATACATCGTGAGTGAGGTGTAAGTGCTCTGGCAGTCCCAATCTGTATGCTATCGACCAAATCCTCTCGATAATGGGAAATGATCCCACGTACCTCGGGGCTAATTTCCCTTTCTTCCCAAACCTCATCACTCCTTTCATAGGAGATGCACGTAGTAATACTTGGTCCCCCACATTAAATTCTCGAAAGAATCATTTTTCATCGGCGTAGCTTTTCTGCCTGTCCTGGGCTACCCGAATGCGACTCCTGATAATCTCAATCCTAGTAGAGGTTTCCTGAATCACCTCTGGTCCGAGAAACTTGTTGTCCCCCACCTCTTGCCAACAAGTTGGATAACGACAAGGCCTGCAATATAATGCCTCAAATGGAGCCATGCCAATCGTGAACTGATAGGAGTTATTATAAGCAAACTCCACTAGTGGAAGATGTGGCTCCCAACCTCCCCCAAAATCAAGGACACACATGCGTAGCATATCCTCCAACATCTGATTGGTACGCTCTGTTTGTCCATCCGTCTGTGGGTGATAAGCTGAACTCAACCTCAACTCTGTACCCATGGCCTCCTGAAAACTCTCCCAGAAACGCGACACGAAAATCTTGTCTCTATCTGACACAATATCCAGGGGCACCCCATGTAGTCTAAGAATCTCAGCAATGAGCAACTGAGCATACTGGCCCGTGGTATAGTTTGTTCGTACTGGAAAAAATGAGCCACCTTGGTCAAACGGTCCACAATCACCCAGATGGAGTCATGGCCCCGCTGTGATGTCGGCAACCCAGTAATAAAATCCATGGAAATACTCTCCCACTTCCACGTGGGTATTTCCAATGGCTGAAGCAACCCCGACGGTTTCTGGTGGTCCACCTTTACCATCTAGCAAGTAGAACACTTGGACACGAACTCAGCAATGTCCTTTTTCATCCCACTCCTCCAGTATTTGCGCCTCATACCTTGGTACATCATATCTCTCCCAGGATGCACCACAAATCGGGACCCGTGAGACTAGGTCATCACTACATGACGTAAGTCTGCCCGTTCTGGGACCACCAATCTCTCATTAAACCTTAAAACTCCATCATAACTAATTGAATACGACTCAGCACCCTTGACTAAAAGTCGTATAATTTTCTCCTGGTAAAATGAGTCTGCTTTCTGTGCCTGTATTACCCTCGTAACAATCTCGGGCGTCACTGTCATGACAGATATGAAGGAATGGGCTACCGCATCTTGGTGACCCAACTCTTTCCACTTTGCTTTTCAGATTTTTGCTATATCGTCTACCGGTCTATGGCTCAACGCATCAGCTACTACGTTGTCCTTCCCCGAATGGTACTGTATGTCGAACAGATAGTCTTTCACAAACTCGAACCACCTGCACTGACGCATATTCAGTTCTCACTGAGTGAACAGGTACTACAGTGACTTGTGGTCTGTGAACAAGCAGAATTTTCCCCCCAATAAATAGTGTCTCCATATCCTCAAAGCAAAAACGACCACGGCTAACTCTAGTTCGTGAGTGGGGTAATTCATCTCGTGCGGCTTAAGTTTACGGGAGGCAAAAGCTATACCCTTCTCTTCCTGCTGAAGTACTCCCCTGAGTCCCTGTAAGGAGGCATCGGTGTAAACCAGATACTCCACGCCCGACTTGGGTAAATCAAGGACTAGTGCCGAAGTCAGCTTGTCTTTCAGCTCATCGAAAGCCAATTGACAAGTATCATCCCAAACATACGGTACTCCCTTGCGAGTCAGGTTCGTCAATGGACCTGCTATCTTGGAGAATCCTAGGATGAATCTCCTATAGTACCCGACTAACACCAAGAAGCTACGCACTTCCGTTAGTGTCGTGGGCTGTCCCCACTCCCTCAATGCTGACACTTTACTCGGGTCAACCGCTATCCCAGTTCAGAAACAACATATCCTAAGAATTTCACTTCTCGTAACCAGAATCTGCACTTCTCATACTTAGCATACAGTTGATGCTCTCGTAGGCTCTGAAGAACCTGTCTTAAGTGCTCAGCATGCTCTTCCTCAGTGTGTGAATATATGAAGATGTTATCTATGAAGATGATGACAAACTGATCCAAGAACTCTCTGAACACCCGGTTCATCAAGTCCATGAATACGGTTGGAGCATTTGTGAGTCCAAATGGCATCACTCTGAACTCATAAGACCCATATCTCGTCAAGAAAGCAGTCTTCAAAATATCCTGCTCCCTAATACGTAGCTGATGGTATCCTGACCTCAAATCTATCTTCGAAAAGAAAGTTGCTCCCCTCAGCTGGTCGAACAGATCATCGATTTGAGGCAATGGATATTTGTTCTGTATCGTGACCTTGTTCAGCTCTCGGTAGTCCACACATAGCCTAAGTGAACCATCTCTCTTCTTTACAAATAAAACTGGAGCGCCCCAAGGTGAGGTACTCCTACGAATGAAGCCCTGACCTAACAGCTGCTCTATCTGTTCTCGTAACTCTCACATTTCTATCAGAGCCATACGGTATGAAGCGCGTGCTATCGATTGAGTATCCGATAATAAATCTATGACAAAATCTATCTCTCGACTGGGGGGTAAGCCTGGTATCTCCTGAAATACATCAGAATACTCACAAATAACTGGGATCGAGTCTAAGGGAATCACGACCTCCTTAGAGGTATCCTCCTCTATGTAATACAAATAAGCGGTGGAGCCTCTCTCTGGGCGAGGCATCGCCACTACAAACATCTCCTGCCCTGGAATGGGAAAGACAATACTCCCACCGAAACAATCTATCATGGCTCTGTATGCGGTGAGCCAATCCATACCAATAATAACATCGGGCTAATGCATATCTAAGACTAACATGTCTGCTAGTAAGATTAAGATACCAATATCTACTCCCACACCTTGACATATAAAGAAAATTAACGATTATTTTCCCAGTGGAGAGTCTACGCATGTCACAGTGCTCTCTACTGTGGCTAATAACCCTAAGGCCTTCGTAAAATGAGTAGCTATAAAATAGTGTTTCATGCCAGTATCAAATAAAACTCGACCCAGAGTACCATGGATAGGAAACGTACCCTCAATCGTGGGTGGCACCTGTAGAGCTGCTGCCTGGTGGACGTTATAGACACGTCCGTATTGTAATGACCCCTGCTGCACTGGAGCTACTGGAATGGCTGGTTGGGCTGGTGCCTGAGCTGGTGCTGGGAGGGCAACTGGAAAAAGTGGCCTCTGAGGCTCATTACGGGCACCCTACTGCTGTAGGGGCCTATCTCCCTCTGGATAATCATGGCGCTTGTGGCCATTTTTACCACACCCGAAGCATCGGCCCCTAAAATTTCCTATCCTCTGTCCCTTCTGATTACGGCCCTGCTGGCCCTGATGGCCCTGCTGATGACCCTACGACTGATTTTATCCTTACTGATTAGACTGGCCCTGTTGGCCCTGCCTAAATCCCCCGAATCTCGGCCTAGAGTCACCTGATCGAAACCGCTTGGCAGGGTCCCCCTGATGGGAACTCTGCTCATGCTGACGAGTCTTCCCCTGGGATGTCGGTGCTCCACTAGTACCATTACCCCTGTCCTGCTCTGCTGGATGGACTCTCCTGCTCGCTTGCTTCCCTGCAGATGGAAGCAGTGATCCTGGAAGTGTAACAAAGCAGCATTGAGTACATTCGTGTAGGTACTCAGTGAAAGATTTCCTATGAGGTGTTGACGGATCCTCCAGGCCAACCCGTCCATAAATAATAATATCTTCTTTCCCTCAGTGGGTGCCTCATCTGGCACTATAGTGAGAAGTCTTGTGAACTCCTCTTCATACTCAGCAACAGTCGAATTCTCCTATTTCAAATTCAGTAACTTCCGCCTCATCTCAGTCTGCACGACGGATGGAAATTATTTGCGGTCAAACCGCGCCCAAAATGACTAAATAGTGATAATATCCCTCTCCTCCAAGGTGGTGGTGGATTCCCACCAATGCAAAGCGGCCCCCACTAGCTTGAAGGAAGCCAACAACTGATTCTGCACGTCCATTCACTCGTACATGCGCAGATGCATCTGGATATCTTTCTTCCATTAGCTGGCTATAATGATATCCGAACTACCCGCAAACTCTGGGGGATGAGCCTTCTGGAAGGCATCCCTTACTTGCTCCCATGCAGATGGAAGTTGTGCTGGTACTGGCGCCACTGCCTGAACCTGGGATGGAGCCTGCTGCACTACCGCTAGCGCGAGATTCACCGCCTGAGCAACGATAGCGGCTACCTCGGTTGCACGTCATGAAGGCATCTGAAATGTCAATAAATTTTATCAATCTATAGTTATTATCAAATCTCAAATAGCTGAAGACGTAATCGTAAAAGCAAGAATACAACAATCCTAAAAATAGGGCTCTATAGTAAGAACGCTAAGCTGAAAGCGAAATAAGCCGTACAGATCCTAAAGGACACTAGAACCTGATGCTCTGATATCACCTGTGACACCCCGCCTAATTAAATACCGGGTGATTAGTCCTTTATTAAATTATAACCAAGGTGAACGGTTGGTTCATTCTTAGCATCACTATAGCAAAAATAACTTTTCCAATTAAACACCCTAAATAATTAAGCTAAGTGACAAAACAATTTTAAGACATCAATTTCCAAATTTAATTTAAAACCTATATTTAACACCTTTCATAATTCATGGTTTAAAAGTCACACCACAACTAGACTGAAAAAGATAATTCAAGAAATTTAAGCATTCAAATAAATAAATTCAACTTTAAAACTTCAAGGAAAAACATCCTGACAGTAACAATCCCAAAGTATAAATACTGGAAATAAATGAATCACAATCTCTGATAAAACCAACTGAATAATGGAAAAGGGCGACACATGCCCAACTAGATAAAATAAAACTAGAAGTGGAATCAACAATGAGGTCGTCTAAGCAAGGGCCTGCAACTCCCACCTAAGCTGCAACACGTTCCTTCCAAAGGATCCTATGCAAGACGCCTTTGTGGCTGGGCACCTATAATATATACATATATATACAAGACAGAAGAGAAAATAGGAAATGGGTCAGGGCCCAATTGTAAAACAGTTTAAAAGTAGTTTAGCAAGTATTTAAAATGCTTACCGGCTAATGAAACAATCATATTAGTGCAACACTCTCTTGAGCAATTCTCACCTCTCTTCTAATATGCACACCTACCGCACTACTACTCCCAACAGTTTAGCTTATCTTAAGTTACTCACAAGATTTCATGTCAACAATTTCTAGTGTTAAGAAAATTAATTTTATTTAAAAGCAAAGTTCTCACATAAGCCTCATTTAATTATAAAGTATCTCAGTATTGCCTCAAACTTTTCAAACACTTATATCGACGTTTAAATAATTATTCATTACTTGCCTACCTTTAGTCACACTAGATAGTTCCCAAATTTCAATTATATATATATATATATATATATATATATATATATTAATCACTCATATAATATATATATACCATCGGCACCCCACATAAAATTTATGGTGCTGGCATACTCTGCTATCAAGTCCCCGTATCACTCGTACTATGGGAAATACTAGTTCGGAATCACTCTCGAACTGTATTAACAAAAAACACATACAAATTGAGGCGAAGCATAGTTCCAAGTCAATAAGAGGTCAGCACATACCCTCATGTCTCTGAGGACCGTCTGACTATCGATCCGATAGCCTGTACCAATGATTCCTATGTTCTAGGGTACAAGTCAATATCCCCCATAAATATCCCATCGAAATAAGACTGTCCCAGCGCGGTAACCTCAGTGATAGCAAGTAGCGCGGGCATGATTTTTACACGTATATAGTATATGCACAATCACAGTCATATATGTATACTACTATTCACAATTCTAATTTAGGTACACCCACGACCCATACATATGGTATTTATTCTTATTTCACATTACTAGATTATTTCGTATAATGGTTCGTCTCTTTTTTTCTTATTTATGGGATTATTCCAACTTATTTCGTAACACTCATGAAATCCTATCTTCATAAGTGTAATTTCAGTAGGTACTCTTTTATTTTAACGACGTAACTTCCTTATGAGTCTCACCCTTTAAACACATGTTCCCACTATTTCTTAAGTGTAATTTACTCCCCGTTAACCCTAATTTAGTCATACCTGAAATGCTCCATTTTTATCAAGTCCTACTGGTCCTCTTTATCTCCCAAAATGTTTTAATAAGAATGTCCAAAGATTACTACTCATTTAAATTGAAATCAACCATTTAAAAAGGGTAGTATGAGTCTGCCAGGCGGGGTCAATCGATCTATGGCAGGGGCTCGATCCATCGATCGATCGATGCTCTTAGGTCGATCGATCGATCAAGCAGTTATGGCGAAACAGCAGAAATACAAGTTACGGTAATCTTCTTCCAAAATCATCCAAACCAACATATTTGACTTCCCAACTCCCAATAATTTGTACTACAAGTGTTATATCCTCAAATAATTGCTATTCTACGTAAGGCATGCGAATTTTCATCATGTATAATGAATTAAAAGGGGCACAACCCATACAAATATCAAGAACCATAATATTTTCTTTGTTTAGTTTCTTCCCATTCCTTTCCCAGATTTTATACTCTTAATTTAATGCAATTTCATGGTTTAACTCTACATGTGAATTTGATTTCCAGAATTTTTACCTATACATCATGCAAATTTGAGTCTCCAAAATAAGTTTTTCTTTCACAAAAACTAGTCCTAATCAACCCTAGACTAATGTCATTGAAGCATTAATTGAAATAGAGCAAGATAGATACTTGCCTAGGAATTCTTGACTCAGATTTGTTGAAAATATTGGTGTGGTTGTGATCCTCGTTGCGCGATCTAAACTTTGGTGGTGATGACGATGCAAACGGTGAAGTTCGTGGCCTAGAACTCCTTAGAAAGATTCTCCTCTTCCCTTCCAATGGCCATATTAGGTTTTTGGTTGTTCTAAGCCTAGAAGACAACTCCTATTATTTCATATACTCTTAGAAATTTCGTGGGTTTTCATGCCCAAAAATTTAAAATGTCTAAAATACCCTCCCGAGATGTTAATTAGGCCTAGAAACGCTCCGAGACCCAAACTAAACCCTCGGGTACATTATTTTGACTATCTCGACCCTTCCGGACACATTGACATACTCAAAATGACCATACGGGTGACTTGTAATATATTCACTTTTTATAGATCGAATTTAATCCCGACACGACACAAGCGCGTCCCGATAAATTTCTAAAATTATCAAATTGGATTCTCGTGATAATTTTACTAAATGCAATTACACCTCTTACTTTACCCATAAAGTAACTTACAAAAAAATTCCAATAATTACTAACTCTCATCACGCTCGTAAGTATTTAAATGATTTTTCGGATTAATATTAAATTAATATCTCTAATTAAATTTAATAAATCCCCAAAATTAAAAGTCATAAAAATACGGGGTATTACAGTATCACATCATAAACACTATCTCACACGAACACTTAGATACTATGGTTCTGTCTGAGAATCTTCCATTTTGAACGAGTTGATGGAATCAGAATTCAAAGAGAAGGAGATCAAGGAAAAAATAAAGAAGAAGCAAGAAAAGATCAGTCCAATTCAGATTACCTTTAGAGTGCATAATCTCAAGTAGGTATATTCTGAACTTAGGTTAGGATCTTTGTGGTTTGCTTAAGTGTTGTAAATTGATTCTTTATTCTAGTGGATATTTGTTTTGTGCCATAGAGCGCACCATGGATGTTTCCCTTGATTAAGGGTTTTACCACATTAAAAATTCATGTGTCTATTTCTTTGAATGTTCTAAACTGTTCTTGTGATTGAAACTGTATGGTAACTTTAGTATGTCTTTATTAAATTTTAAAAAGAAGGTAATCAACTATCAAATTTAATCCTTACATTCAGAAAAGCTTTCAGTACACATCTTGGGTTTTTCGAAAAGAGTTTTTCCCAAAAAGTTTATATGGAGTTTACACAATTTATAACATTTTTTATTAACCTTTTAAACAAGCTTTTAGTAATAAAGCGTTTCTTCAACTGGTATCAGAGTGGGAACACCTTTTGTGATCCTGAAACTTAAAAAATTGTTTTCGAAACTTCTTTTTGGAAAAATTTCTGAATATGGAAGAAAAATTTGAGAAGTTAGGTAACCTGTCAAGACCACCACTCTTTGACGAAAATAATTTTTTGTATTGGAAAGTATGAATGACTACGTTCATTCAAGGAACCTTTGGTGATGAAGTCTGGGAAATGATTGAAATAGTGTTTCAAGATCCTACTAAACGTAGTTTAGCCACTGATCCAACAAGAAATAAGAAACTTCTCAGTGAATTTACTAAGGAAGAGAAAAAATTATCTCTAGATAACAACAAAGGAAAGAATGCCATATTTATGTCCATAAATGAACATGAATCCAAAAGAATATCCATATGTTCCACTTCCAAAGAGGCATGGGACACGTTAGTCATTGCTCATGAGGGTTATGAACGTGTCAAAGCTAGAAAAACTCAAATGCTCATCCAACAATATAATACCCTGATTATGAATGACAATGAATCCTTTGACGATTTCTACATAAGGTTAACTGATATCTTTACAAAACTTCATGAAAATGGTATAACCTACAGTAGAAAGGAAATTGTTTCAAAGACTCTTACGTCATTGCCATCTAAATTTGAAAACAAGAGATATGATATTGAAGAAATGAATGACCCTAATATGACTCCTGAATTACTTAGCAGTAAACTGAGGACTGTAGAATTATAACTAGACTTCAAAAAGAAATTGACCAGAAGACTAATAAAGCCTCTAGTTCAAATGTTGTGTTTTCTTCTAAATTGCAAGTGCCTAAATTTAACACTCTAGATTTTTACACTGACTGTCTTGAAAACTGTGATTTGGAAAATCTTGACAATGAAATAGATCTTATGAGTAAGCATTTCAAAAAGATTTTGAAATTTAGAAATGATGTAGACTCTAAACAAGGCAAAACAAATTATCAAGGTCATCAATCTCACAGACCTCATGACAGAGACAATACCAAACACACTTATGACAATAGGAGGAATTATGACCCCAATAGACCTAAACCTCATATAAAAGATGTGAAGTGTCACCGTTGTGGTAAACTAGGTCACTATGCTAGTAAATGTTCAACTTGTTTTAATAACAATAACAAGGACAATATGTGTAAGACATGGGATGACTCTAGTGATTCTAATGAGGATGAAATTGAGTCAACCCAGATGAATGAGTACTGCATGTCTTTCTTTGCTAAGATAATATATAATGATGATGCATGCTTCTCTACTCATGAATCTGCTATGCCTGTTGATGTTGTTAATGATATTGCTGATAATTCTATTCATATTACTGCTGAAAGACTGTGTGTGAGTCAAAGTGATAATGTTGATGACGAATTAAACGTGTGCGTGAGTAAAAAACCTATCAAAAACATAGGAGACACTTCACACGAAGTACATAGTGAGTCTGATGATGATCTGCCTGATTTACATGAGTTATACACTAAAACGGTTAAGAAGAGTGATCGCCTAGAAAAAATGATAAAAACCTTAAGTGAGCATAAAATGTGTTGCTTATGAGACTGAGATTGAAGACTATGCCTTGAAAATAAAAAATTTAACTCAAAAGAATCTTGAATTTGAACAAAAATACAAGGCTACCCTTGTTAAACTAGAAGAGTCAAAGCAAATGGTTTCAAATGTGTTTAAAAATTGCCAACACTTTGAAACACAAACTAAGACTTATGAAAAAATTATTACTGGAAGCAAATTTGATTCTGAAGATAAGTCTGGCCTAGGTTTTGGAGAAATAGTTCACACAAGTAAGACCAAAGTTTCTCTTGAAAATGCTACTTTTATCAAACAAGGCCAAACTTATCAAAATGTTCAAAAAGGTGAATCTAGTCTCAATGTCTCTCAAACAACACATAATCAGTACAATCAACTGTTAAAACTAAACAGTCAAACCAAATATGTTTATCCTTTTGCCAGAGACCAAAGACAGAAACCTAAAACTAATGATGACTGAACTATTGTACCCAATAGATCCAAGCCAATCATTAAAGACTTTAGAAAGAAATAAAAGTCCTATACCTATCAGTACTGTTCCTACGGCGATATTTTCAGCCATTCTCTTGATGAGTGTTTCCAAAGAAGGTTGTACACTCCCACCTACCTAAACTTTAACTACTCTAGGAAATCAAGAAATACTTATGTACTTCCTAGACAGGCTATAAACAACTCTAACACTAAAAATAAAAAGGGAGGGTCCAAGACGAAGAAAAAATCATTCAGAAAGACCCCTTAAACCTTTTCTAAATCAAAAGGAAACAAAACTTTTAAAACCGGTCCTATTTGGATTGGAAAAAGATTATCTATTACCCCATCTCAAGTGCAACATTGTAATTTCTGCTTTAAAGGCATAAAGCACTTGAACTGGTTGGTATTTAGACTCCGGATGTTCTAAAAATATGACCGAGGATGAAACAAAATTGAAAAACAAGACATACTTCCTTGGAGGTAGTGTTATGTTTGGAGATGGTGTTTCATCTCAGATCATAGGTAAGGGAACATTTAGTGAGCATGGGCTTCCTGAACTGAATGATGTTCTCTTATTTCAAGGCCTTAAAGCCAATCTCTTAAGTATATCACAATTTTGTGACTCCAATCATTCAGTTACTTTTTTAAAAAATGATTGCAAAATTATTGATGAAAAAGGTAATTGTATTTTGACATGAAATAGAACCCCGAAACAGTAATCCTAAATTATGAATCTTGTAATGTTGCCAGATCATAGGATTATGATCTTTGACACAATAGATTGGGACACACAAATTATGATAACCTTAGAAGATTGAGTTCCCAAGAGATAGTTAGAGGTTTACCAAAAATTAAAAATTCTTTTAAACCTGTATGTGGACCTTGTTAGGAAGGAAATATAAGTAAATCCCCTCACAAGAAAGTTAATGATTTCCTTACCAGTAAGCCTCTAGAACTTATCCACATGGACCTCATGGGTCCCTCAATAACTGTTAGTTTCTGTGGAAACTATTACATCCTAGTTAAAGTGGACGACTAAACGAGATACACATGGGTAACTTTTATGAAACATAAATCATATACCTTCAATGAATTCTTAAGAATCCTCTTAAAAATTGAGAATGAGAAGGATACCCAAGTGTGTCGAATTAGGAGTGATAGAGGTGGATAGTTCAAGGACTCTGTTATTTCTGAGTATTGTGTAGCTAATGGATATAAACATGAGTTTAGCGCTCCCAAAACACCGCAGCAAAATGGTATAGCTGAACGTAAGAATATGACTTTACAATAAATGGCTAGGGTAATATTACATGCTAAGAATATCCCTAGATATTTTTGGGTAGAAGTTGTCCAAAACGTGTGTCATATTATTAATCGTATCCACCTTAGAAAAAATTCTAAAAAAAACCTCTTATGTTTTATGGTTCAACAAAAAGCCAAAATTAAAATATTTTAAAACCTTCGAGAGTATTTGTTACATCTGCAAAGATAGAGAAAAACTTTTAAAATTTGATACCCGAGGAGAAAAGGGAATTTTTCTTGGCTATTCCCAAAATAGTAGGGCTTTACGTGTTTTTAACTATAGGACCAAAACTATTATGGAATCAATTAATGTAATTGTAGATGACACTAGTATTAGGAGAAGTGACAGTCAACCAGTAACATTTGATGAGGACGAACTTGTTTTACCCACTGATCCTCAAGATGCCACCTGAGAGTCCTTCTGTACCCACTTGGGTTTTTAAAGATCATCCCACTGAAACCATTGTCGGTAATCCTTCAGAACCAGTTGGAACTAGATCCCAACTTCGTCAAGTGGCACAATTTTCTTATTTTATTTCTCTTGAGGAACCTAAAAATGTTAATTATGCCCTTACTGACTCATTTTGGATAAATGTTATGCAAGAAGAGATAACCCAATTTAATAGTCATGATATTTGGAATTTGGTTCCTAGACCAAAATATTCGAAGGTTATTGGCATAAGATGGATTTTTAAAAGAAAAACTGATGAAAATGGGGGAGGTCATAGAAATAAAGCTAGGTTGGTTGCGCAAGGATACTCCCAGATTGAGGGAATTGATTTTGATGAAACCTTTCCACCTATTACTCGTTTAGAATCAGTTCATCTCCTTCTTGCCATCTCTTGTCATATGCAATTCAAATTATTCCAAATGGGTGTTAAATCCTCTTTCTTAAATGGAATTTTATCTGAAGAAGTATACGTAGAACAACCCAAAGGATTTGTTGATCCTGTACATCGGACTACGTCTTTAGACTTAAGAAAGCCTTATATGTTTTGAATCAAGATCCTAGAGCTTGGTATGAGCGATTTTCTACGTTTTTGGTGTCTCATAAATTATTTTGCGACGGAAACGATCAAACGTTGTTTGTTAGAAAGGAAAATCAACATGTCTTAATCGCACAAGTATATGTGGACGATATTATTTTTAAATCCACTTGTCCTTAAAAAGTAGAGAATTTTTCTGATATCATGCATACTAAATTTCAGGTGTATCTAATGGGTGAACTACAATATTTTTTGGGTTTACAAGTCAAGCAATCGCGCGATGGTCTTTTTATTTCTCAATCCAAGTATGCTGCAGATTTAGTTAAAAAATTCGGCTTAGAAAATGCTAAACCTTCTAGAACCCCCATGAGTACTTCAACTAAACTATCTAAGGATGATAATGGGAAAAGTGTTGATCCCACTCTTTATAGAAGTATGATAGGGAGTTTGTTGTATCTTACCGCATCTCGACTTAACATATCCTTTGTCGTGTGTATATGTGCTAGATATCAAAGTAACCCTAAAGAATCTCACTTATTATAATTGTTAAATATATTAAGGGTACTCTAAAATTTGGTATTTGGTACACAAATGATACGACTAGTTATATTGTAAGATACACCGATGCCGATTGGGCCGGTTGTTCTGATGATAATAAGAGCACTTATGGTGCTTGCTACTACGTAGGCAATAATCTCGTAGGTTGGTCATGTAAGAAAAAAAATTGTATTTCATTATCTATCGCCGAATCTGAATATATAGCAGCTGGTAGTTGTTATTCACAATTACTATGGATTGGACAGAGGCTTAGTGATTATGGTCTCACCGAAAAATAATTAACCATGTTTTGTGATAACCAAAATGCCATTAATATTTCTAAAAATTATGTAATGCACTCACGAACTAATCATATTAAGATTAGACATCATTTTATCCATGACCTTGTGGAATCCAAAGATCTTGTTATTGAGTATCTGAACACTCAAAAGCAGCTCGCAGATCTCTTTACCAAACCTTTAGATAACATTCGATTTGAGTATTTGCGAATAGCCATAGGCATGATGACTCTCAATTAATCTCTATTTTTGTGATTTATACCCCTTGTATATTTGAGAAAAATTGGGGGAGAATATCTTAAGTATTGTTTAGAGATTTTTCTCTATATTACTTAATCTAACTCAACTAATATGCCAATTTAGTGTTTATCTTGTCACAGGCATTTCAGACTCTTGTTACTACTTTGTAGGGTATTGGTCAGTATATAGTTGAGTGATGTATTTTTTTCATCTTATTTTCGATTCTAGGATGGGAAAGCGTAGTTAGCATTATTTAATAGGACAAATAGGATATGTTTCATTTTGACCCACGAGTTCTGAATACTCAAGGGAATTTTGTCTCTAATATCCAAAGGGGGAGATCGAGAACACACTATATATTGACTCACTTGAGTCTACATATATAGGAGTTCCAACTAGTTTGGATATCTAGACAAAATAGTTTAGATTTTATGAAAACTCCATCTCCTCAAAGGTTCAAGTACCATGAAGAAATCCTGTCCAAGAAAAATCTCAAGATTAACATAAAGGGAAGTTATTTCTATCTTATAATCACTATATGACACCTGCACTACATTAGATTTCATTCATATTTGCATTGGTAGTCTTTTAAAATACTTCAAGTCCTTTTAAAATCATTTAATTCCATTATAACAATTTAAAATCATTTTATATAATTTTCAAATCATTTTTGAATTAATTAAAAACATGTTTTTTAAAGTGTTGTTGGTGAATTTTGGATTTAAGAAAGTTATTTTCTCTGCTGATTGTTTGCCTGTGTAGAATACAAAAGTGCTAGAGACTCTAGGGTGCATTTTGTAATTACTTTCAACACGCATTTTTTATTGCATCATGTTCGTACACGTGTTGTATTCTTGATGGCTTAGATTATGTTTTCTATAAGACACAAACTCTATGTGTCTTCTCAGCCCTTGGATCAACCTTATCAACGTACTGCATATGTTGAGAGTCAATCCTTGTGAACCCAGTTTAAACCAATCAACAATAGTTTAAACCACCGCTTGTGATGAACTGTTGGATTAAAGTCAATTAGTCAAGATTCATTCCCAGTCATTGAATTGAGTTAGACGTTATGGATCTTTCTTCTTTTAGTATAAAAAGGACCCAAGCCACAACATTTTGAGACCTTTTCAATTTCATAAAACCTGAGAGAAAAGATAGAGTAGAGAGAGAATGGTGAAGAGAGGGAAAGAAAATAGAGAAAAAAAGAAAGAAGAAACCCTAGGTTCTTCGTAGTTCAACCTCTGAGTGATTTCTCCCAAAACCAAACTCCAAACCTTAAAGTTCCATACACTAGAAAACCTATTTTTGAGAGTTATAAACTTTTAGGGTTTCTTTGTTTTTGGTGTTGAATTTTTCTTCGATTTGAAGACGTCTTCAAGTTCTTGATTCTCTCAGAACTCATCTCTAAGAGAAACTTAAGTTTCATTGTTGAAACTGAGTTTTTCTAAAAAGAGAACATCACACGATTTGTTTTTATTTTCTATTTTTAGATCAGGTATTATAGGTCCATTCTGTTTCAACAAGTTTTGAAATAGAAACTTCTAAGTTTCAAAATATTTTCAGATCTATTGAGTTGTTTGTGTTTCTGGATTTCTATTTCATGTTTTATGAAATACGCGTGTACAAAAATAAAAAGAACACAAAGATCTTCTGTTCGAGTTTTAAAAGCATTACCATAGAGCTGGTAAAACAAGTTTTATGTCAAAATATATTGAATCAGTCTCTGCATGTTAAGTTTGAATATGTTTTAACTAAGTAGACTTCTAGTCTAGTTTGGATCTCAATTGGAGGTTTATAATTTCAAAAATATTTTCAAAATACACAAATTGTGTTAGACCTGGAACCGTCTTCTGAGCAAGGTATCCTTGAGATCTGTGGATAAATAAAAGATCAAGAAGTCTTGACTTGAAAAATCAGATTCAGAAATAACCTATCATTTTAGAATTATTGTAATTTGTTAGGATTTCTTGTTTAATTTTGAGAGGGTGAGTAGAATGTTTGCATATAGTATCACATCACAAACACTATCTCGCACGAACACTTAGACACAGTGGTTCTGTCTGAGAATATTGGATTTTTAATGAGTTGCTGGAATCAGAATTCAAAAAGAATGAGATCAAGGAAAAAAACAAAGAAGCCGCAAGAAAAGATCAGTCCTATTCAGATTACCTTTGGAATGGAGAATCTCAAGTAGGTATATTCTAAACTTAGGTTAGGATCTTTGTGGTTTGCTTAAGTTTTGTAACTTGATTCTTTATTCTAGTGGATATTTTTTCCCTTGATTAAGGGTTTTACCACGTTAAAAATTCTTGTGTCTATTTCTTTGGATATTCTTAAATGTTATTATAATTGGGACTGTATGGTAACTTTAGTAGATGTTTATTAAATTTTAAAAAGAAGGTAATCAACTATCAAATTTAATCCATAAATTCAAAAAATCATTTACAACACATATTGTGTTTTTCGAAAAGAGTTTTTCCCAAAAATTTTATTCAGAGTTTACACAATTGATAACATTTTGTTATTAACCTTGTAAACATGCTTTTAGTATTAAAGCGTTTCTTCAGCTCAGAACTCTATATATCTAAGAAATCGTTAGATTACAGAGAGCATCATCATCTATCATATCTGATAGTGACCCATGATTTGCGAGACGCTTTTGGCAAGCATTACAAAAATCCATGGGTACCAAATTTCTTCTTAGTACTGCATTCCATCCCTAGACATACGGAGAATACGAATGCTTAATCCTGACACTCGAAGATTTGTTAGGCGTATGCACACTAGATTTAGTAAGAAATTGGAGCGATCATTTAACTTTAGTCGAATTTTCTTATAATAATAGCTACCAAACCAGTATCCAAGACGCTCCATATGAAGCACTATATGGAAGACCATGTTGTTCTCCACTCTTTTGGAATGAATTAGGGTAAAACCATAATTTTTGACCCAAAATAATAGAAGAGACTATCAAGAAACTATGTATGATCAAAGAAAAGCAACATGAAGCCCAAAGTAGACAAAAGAGCTATGTAGATCACCGTAGGCAATCCTTAGAGTTCAAAGAAAGAGATAAAGTTTTTTTAAAAGTATCACCTACGAAGGGAATCATAAAATTTAAAAGAAAAGGAAAACTTATGCCCTAATATATCAGACCCTTTACCATTGTCGAACGCATTGGACCAGTAGATTATCGATTAATTTTACCCCCACTCTTATTGCAAATTCATAATGTTTTTCATGTTTGTCAATGTCGAAAGTATATTCTCGACCCAAATCGCGTCATTTCACGGGAAGGACTTTCTATCCAACCTAATCACAATTTTGATGAAAGGCCTCTTTGAATTTTGGATACGCAAGATCGAATTCTTAGCACTAGAACCATTACCTTAGTTAAAATTCTCTGGCAACATCACGGAGCCGAAAAATCTACTTCGGAACTTGTGGATGCTATGAAACAACAATACCGAGAATTATTTGAAGGTAATTTTGAAGACCTTTTTTTTTTAGTAAGGAGAATTGTAAGATCCTCAAAACAATAGTTTGTCGAGATTCGATATATATATATATATATATATATATATATATATATATATATATATATATATATATATATATATAAAATAAAGTATAAAACTTACGTATGTCAAAAGTTGAAAAGATGATGTCATCAATATAAATTTTTCCTGCACTACCTAATTTACCCCTCTATCATTTGAGTTCCCCCTTTTTTCTACAGTCAATTTTATTTCCTACTCTTCCTCAAAATTCAAAAAAAGGGTAAAAGGGTAATTGACCTTATTCTCTCATTTCACACATACCGTAGGTTACTCTCTCTCTCTCTCTCTCTCTCTCTCTCTCTCTCTCTCTCTCTCTCTCTCTCTCTACGATTTTCATTCCGATGTGGTTCACCGGTAGTGTGGTTCATAGATATGCCTCTTTTTTATTTCCAACGCCAGAGATTAGGTAATATGTCTTTATTTAACCCTCTCATACACACAGACATACACATACACAGGTAATCTCTCTATATCACCCTCTCAAGCACACACACGCGCATACAAAGATCTAAAGGGTTATATAAATGTAGGGGTTGATGATAAATATTTAGGGTTTTAAGATTTGGGGTTATTCTTATCTTTTTCGATTTCGATTTGGGGTTTTAAGATTTGGGGTTATATAAATATTTGGGGTTGATGATAAATCTTCTTCGATTTGAGGTTATATAAATATTTGGGGTTGATGATAAACAGATCTAATCGTTCTTTTGAGATTTGGGGTTAATGATAAACACATAGATCTAATGTGTTTTATTGTTCTTTGCAGATATGATCGTTCTTCACCATATCACGTTCACATAAGGTATACCCTCTCTTCTTCTTTACCTTTTTTTTGTTTACATTTGGTTTCATTTTTTTCCAGAGAGATATTCAAAGAACTGATCTTCATCCTTAAAAATCAGAGGCTTATATTTTTATGTTCTTTACTGTGTTCATACCTTCAAATTATGGGATTTATTGTGTTTAATCAAAGGTTATGGTACTATAAATTGAATGATGAAGGTTGGGTTCAAATTATCTATCTTAAACTTGAAAGTTGTGGAGTTTTGATGGAAGGTTTGATTCAAAATCCTAGGTTTGTTTATGGATCCGTATGTGTATATTTTTCTAATTTCATCACAGTTATAACCTAGCTTTATCCTGTTACAAATTTGTATCAATCGTACCCTGATTTCAATTTAATTTCAGTTAAGAATTTTATCTTATTGAATGATTTTTATGTATATAAAATTCATATTTCTCTGCTCACTTTTGTGTTGGAAGTTTTGTAAATATTCTCTCCCCTTTTTATTGTTGGGAAAACCCAAAACCGAATACAACTAAGCCGAAACTAATTTCATCCAAAGTATAGGGTGACTGAATAAACACATATTTATTCGATTCAGTTATGTACTATAGCTGTTCTAATGTCAGTTGTGTACTATATCTGTTCGATTCAGATTAGTTGAAAACTATTGGATCTTCTAAAACAAAAGATTTCTTTGTCGGAGTTCTTAGAATCGCAAATAACATGGCCAGGTGAGTCAGAGGAACCTGGGACTGATGCTTAAATCAGAATCTAGAACAACACCAAAGTCTTATATGTTTAAATCAGTATCGAGCATAAAAATGCTGAAGGCCTGCTTCTAACTAAAAATTCAAAGGATATAAATGCCGAAGGACCTGCTTCTGCCTCATTATCGAACCCCTGCAAGAAAAAATCGAACAGGTATAGCAAGACAAAATCAAACCCCAAGCGTTTGATTGACGGGTCAAATACTTAAAAGCATTCCAAGCGTTCTAAAGTTCCCGTCGTAATCACTGTCGTTTCTGGTACGTCCCCGTCGCAATCACTGCCAACTACATCTTCCATCGATTATTTATTTATTATTTCTGTAAGCGTTCTAAAGTTCCCGTCGTATTTATTTCATAGACGTCACAGAGTCGCGTTATGGCAGCCGGCCATAAGTAACAGCATGTTATGTAGTTTTGTTAACCATGCTGGCCTACCTTCTCCTGCAAAAGAGATGATGAAAGTCATGTAGTTTAGTGGCATCACTTGCCCATAATAATAATTATTATTATTTGTTGTTAACCAAGTTCTAATCTGTTATCATAAATAAAAAAATAAAGTCGACCAAATCGAGTTTTCTTTCTTTTAATTGTGCAATTCAAGTACCAAATCAAGTCATTCTATTTTATAAACATAACCAATTATTTTTATTGTTCATTACTTCTTTATTTGTAATACATTTACGCTCTATTTTTAGGCTGGAAGTTAAGATCTGCAACTAATCACCAGTGATGATTACTACCGCTTACAATTATGCACAGCCGCAGCTATGTGAACGGTTACAGGTTTGAAATTATGAAACTGATTGAACGGAGCAACACCAACACCAACACCAACACCAACATAAACATCAACAGAGGTGGGAAAATTTGGAACAAGGTGAAATTGAGTTAAATGAGATAATTCGGGGGCACGCTGTCTCAAAACAAATGGGAAATTATTCCAACCATAGATGTTTGGATCACAATATGGAGATTCTTGAGTTGGGAAAAGTTTATGGCTCAACATTAGCAATCGTGGATCAACTTGCAACAACATTTTATAGTGTTTTTCAAAATATCCTGGAGGAAATATAGCACTGTGCTTCCTGGAAAGGTATGATAATTAGTTAGTTTCTATTTTTTTCTGAACGAGAATAGCTTCTTGGAAAGTTATGATTATTACTACTTCTTTTTATTTTTCCATTATTGTTTATGTTTTATTAATTTTTTTCTATTTAACATGTACTGTATTCTTTGTTTGAAAGTACATATGAATTATGCTTAGTTGTTTGACAGTACATATGACAATATTCGTTGTTTCACAATACATATGAATTATGTTTGACAGTACTTCTTGCTACCCCCATATGAATTATGCTTAGTAGTGAAAATAAATTATGTTTGACAGTACTTCTTAATATACAAAACAAATGAACCATATTTATTTCACTGATTTACCTGACATAAACTTTCCATGTGAATAAGTGTTGCTTTCAACATATACATGGCTTAAATACCTGTTATTCTTTCATGCGTATTTCTTGACGACAATGGGTGCAGGTTGTCAGTGCTTCTAAAAAGGGATGGTGTTAGGTTGTCGGTTGTTTAGGTAATCCATAATCTTCCCTTACATGAATTAAAGTTAATCGCCTAAATATTTTTAGGCAATTGAAATGTATAGTGATTAACTTTTTCGAGTCTTATCTTAATTGATCATTTGATTGTATTTTCATTTGGTTAATTATAATTTTTCATTTGTTTGCCTCACAGGTGTTTCAGAAAATACCATGTCGGACTAGGAAACATGAAAAGACACTTCAGAGCCCTAACCAATTTGCATATATGTATAACCAATTTATATACATATAAAGGACTATTAATATTGTTGTTGTTTGAGTATTTTTTATTTCTTAAACAGGCTGGATAGTCCTATAAACAAAGGAGACTTTGTCAAAATTTTATAAAATGTTTATACATTGGTATTGTAAGAAAGAACTTTGTTTGATTGAATTAGTATTTGATGTTGATGACAATGTTTATGCGAGGTCCAAGATACTATTAATATTGTTTACTATTTTTTTTATTTCTCAACCAAGGTGAATTGCCCCATAATCAAAGGTTATTTTGCGTGATTTTTTTTATTTGATAGTTTACCATTATTAGGAGGTCCAAGACGGACTAATATTGTTGTCATTGGAGTGTTTTTTTTCTTAACAGGTTGGATAGTATTACAAATAGATAAAATTTTGCCTAAATTGTTTACACTGATAATATATAAAACATTTACTATTTATATTATACACGATTTTCTATTTTTCAAAATTATGAGCGCGCCTTCAGGCACGGGATCAGCTTTTGAGGTGAAAGTTATGCCTATTTGAGGATGAATTTTTTGGACGTGAACTCGAGACCAACGATAGTTTTGACGAGAGCACTTGCTATTGCATCAAGACACGACTTTCTGCTTTTCAAAATTATCAGCGTGCCTTTAGGCACGGGCATACCCTAGTATATATATATATACCTTGAATATTGATAAAAAGAACCTAAGAAAAACATAAATTAGGGATAGCCCTGATGTTTTAGATATTAAAAAATAGCCCTTAAAGTTTTTATTTGGCTTTCAAATTATCTAAATGAGCTATAAACGCCCCAAAATTTCCAAGTTAACCTTGTAACTATCTAACATTCCAACCAACCTTTAATATTACTTCTCTAAGTTTTTAAAATTACATAAAAGCCCCTAAAGCTTGAAAAACAAAGAATATGAACTTAAAACCTAATTGAAAAAATTCCAAGGACCTAAACCAAAATTGCTAAATTCAACCTCATCAACTATGCTGATAAGAAAGCCACCAAACCTCCATTATAACTAATAAGAACCAAGCTAACACATGCTTTCATGTTTACCCAAACTTCCTTCACAAATATCTTACATCAAAACAAGCTAAACCTACCTCTTTTTTTCGACCAATCCACCCTTGACCTATAAAAAAACTTACCTTGGTGCAGAGAAAACATACCAAATGTATCATAAAAACAAAAAAAAAATGGAATTTTCAGGTATACCTATATTTTATGAATAGGGTCAATTGTTTTTATTCTATAAGTTTCCACAATACTTTAGGATCCACTTATCCTTTTACATGCATTACTTAACATAGAAATACAAAGCTAAGGGTCAATTTTTAAAAAAATAAAATAAAAGCTTGAGCTTTAATGGTGAATTATGTGTTCCTAACTTTGAACCAGTTATGAAGTGGGAATAATTGTCCTTAGACTTGTAGCAACTGAACCATAATGTTTAATTTGATTATAGTATACCTGCATAACTCAAATCCAAGCGATTCTATATCTCCAGTTAAGACTTCAAAGTTTAAAATCTCTATGTATACTATGAATTAAAACCTCAAACCAAAACATTTTGTTCCAAATTCTCACATAAACAAAACCATATTACTTCCACGTTTTGAATTTTAGTATAACTCCAAAAATGTAGAACTGAAATTTTTGAGATTATACAGTTTATGGCAATGAGGTTACAGTTCACCTCAATCCATAAACGGTCAGCAATACAAAAACGGTGGACGTGGTCCATTCTTATAAGACTGAACCACTCTTAAAATCCTTTGTCGTATTAATCTGTGATTAATTAATTATCTGTGATTGATTAGTTAGATATAATCTAGTTTTTTACATCAACACCCACGCCGTCTGTGGAAAACTACACTACTTAGCATTTTCACCAAAACAACTCATCATTTATGGCTGAGAATCTGGAATCTAGTAATCGAAACACCGGGGTAGCTCCAAACCCTTCTACTCCCCCAAAGTTTCAAGATCTGGATGGTATAATGGCTGATTTAGTCCAAGGGAAAATGGCCATGCAAGAAACTATGTGTCAACTTATACAAATTGTTGAAGGTAGAGTGCCGGCCCAATCAAGACAACGAAGTGTTAAGAGAACCCAATTGCCATCTTCAAGAACCAATTGAACATTATTCACGAAGATCTCTCAATCTAGACGTACTGGATCACATCGTACTGAGAGGACTAATGATCCTTCATATCAACCAAGCCAGACTTCATCAGTACGAGCTACAGATTCCCAACGGAATGTCACTCTCACTCCCAAAAAGGAATAGTGCTCTAGAAAGGTTGAGTAGAGTCTCTACTTTTGATCATTTGGGCACTAGGACGAATAGAAGTCCTCCTAGGATTGCGTCGAGGAACTCTCAATGACCATCCGACCTAAGGGAAGGCTCTGCCCAATCACGCCAAATCGCTCGTATTGAAAGATCCCAAGAGGAAAACTCAACGCGGTCAGTTGCTCGAATAATAGGCCCGAGGTGGGAAATGATGCATGGAAAGGCTCTATTCAAAGGTTGGAGGAAAGATTAGGGGAAATGTCTAAGGAAATAATCCTTTACAAAGAACTTTTATCCAAGGGACACCATTCGTACAGGAAATTGTGGATTTTCCCACACCATCAATGCAAAGATCCTATGGTGATGCCTAAATACGATGGAAAAACTGACCCTGTCCTTTATATAGAACAATACCAAGCTGCTGTCGATATCTATAAGATTCTAGATGAGATGAGATGTAGGGCATTTTTAGGAACTCTCAAGGGGTCAGCCCACATATGGTACAACAACCTTCCTCGGGGGAAGATTGCGACTTTCTTTCAACTGGCAGAGATCTTTATAGGGAATTTCTATTTTAGAGCGAAACCAGTCAAATGAGTAACACACTTGCTGAGTGTTAGAAAGAAGACAGACGAAAGTACCAGGGACTATATTACTCGTTTCGATAATGAGAAGCTTGAGGTAATTAATTACGAGGAGAAGACAGCAATTACTGCTCTGATGAGTGGATTGTTACTAGATAAGTTGTACTATACATTAGCCAAAGATCTGCGTAGGACTATGGCCAAACTAATGGTAAAGGCAGCCAAAAATATGAACGCTGAGAAAGCCATGGCTTCAAAGAAGAATACAGACACTAAGGAGACTAAGGTTGAGGCTGGTAAAATCGAGAAGAAGGATCAGAAGAACAATGGTGGCGACAGGCAGTCGAAAGGTAAGCAAGTGCTAGAGCAGATGAGGAAGTATGTAAACTATAATCCCTTGAAGGTAGAACTAAATCATATTCTGGAGGAGATCAAGAACAGCGAGGAGTTAGCCTGGCCAGGGAAAATGAGGGCATATCCTGACAAAAGGGATAAGTCTAAATATTACGAATTCCACAAAGGCCATGGTCATACGACCAAGTGTTGCATAGCTCTCTAGAATGAAATTGAAGCACTAATTAGGCGCGGAAAATTGGCTAAGTATATTGATCGCTGAACTGGTGGAAAGACCAGCGACTGAGGAAGGCAAAGGTCTAAGTCTCCTAATCGAGCAAAAGAAGACAAGAATAGAGACCACGAAGATGATCCAGAAGATGACCTTGACCTCCCAAAAAGACTAAGACAACCATAGCATGAGGTATTTTCAATTCATTTTGGATCATTTGAATGTGATGTTATTACAGGTGGAGATACAGGAGGTGGATATCTGACTACGGAGAGGAAAGCTTACCTCAATGAGGCCCAAGCTTGCTTTTACATACAACGCATAAACTTGGTTGAAGATGATCACCCGAGGAAGGTGAATAGGGATAAACTTGTCATTGAATTTTCTAAAAATGACCTGGCAGATGTACTATATCCTCATGATAACCCATTGGTGATCAAGATGAGAATGAAAGAAGTGATGATTTCACGGGTACTGGTGGATAATGGTAGCTCGAGAGATATTCTTTGACAGTTTGAATCTGAAGTTAGCCCAATTGAAGCCATATCATAGGCCCCTTCTCAGCTTCACTGGCGAAAAGTTTTTTCCACTTGGGACGATCAAGTTGGATATGCTTATTGGTACATGGCCATCTTGTCGAACAGAAAAAGTACGCTTTTTCGTAATGGATAAAAATATCCTATCAGCTTACAACATCATCATGGGAAGGGTAGTTTTGAAGAAGTTTGAGGCAGTACCATCTACTGTACATCAATGTTTAAAATTCCCAACTAACTTTGGAGTGGGAGTTGTGAAAGGCGACCAGAAAGTAGCTCGAGAATGCTACTATTTATCTACCGAACTCGAGGAATGCAAAAAATCCAGGAAGAAGACTACTACTTATCAAGTGGATGAAATAGAAGATGCAGAGATTAAAACATTAGACCCTAGAAGGGCCAGGTCATGGAAGCCACTGAAAGTATCATTCTGGACGATGAACATCAAGAATGAAACACCCAAATTGGTGCGTCATTGGATGTATCATTAAAACAAGAACTGGTAGCATTTCTAAGGTGCAGAAAATAGACTTTTGCATGGAGTCATGAAGACATGCTAGGGATAGATCCGAGTTTCCTGTGCCATGAGCTCAATGTGAACAAGGAGGTCAAGCCAGTGAAGCAGAGAAGAAGGGTGTTTAGCCCTGAAAAGAACCAAACTATATAGGAAGAAGTAGAAAAACTACAAAAAGCCTTTTTTATTGAGGATGTCAATTATCCTGACTGGCTAGCAAATGTGGTGATGGTAAAGAAGAAAAATAACAAGTGGAGGATGTGTGTAGACTTCACTGATCTAAATAAGGCATGCCCAAAGGATCATTTTCCTTTGCCTCGAATCGATCAACTGGTGGATGCTACTTCGGGGCATAAATTATTGAACTTCATGGATGCTTACTCTGGTTAAAACCAGATTAAAATGATATTGGAGGATAGAGAAAGTACCTATTTTATCACCCTATGGGGAACTTATTGCTATAATGTTATGCCTTTCGGACTTAAAAATGCAGGTGCAACCTATCAGCGGCTGATGAATAAGGTGTTTGCGGAGAAAATCAGTCATAACATGGAGATTTATGTTGACGATATGCTGAGGAAGATAAAGAAAGCTATTGATCATCTAGATGACCTAGGTCAGACCTTTGATCAACTAGAGAAATATCAAATGAAGTTGAATCCCACCAAATACATATTTCGGGTACAGGAAGGTATTTTCTCGGATATATTGTTAACCAACGAGGTATTCAGGCAAACCCGGAGAAGATCAAGGCCCTATTGGAACTACGATCTCCAACTACGAAGAAAGAAGTGCAAAGTCTCACAGGGCGAGTTGCAGCACTTAACAGATTTGTGTCACGAGCAACAGACAAATGCCTCCCATTCTTCAAAACACTCCATGAATGCGAGAAGGCTTTTCAAGAGTTGAAGAAATATATGGGGATACCTCCATTATTATCTAGACCAGTGATGGGAGAAAAACTATACTTGTATCTGGCAGTTTCAGAGAATGCAATTAGCTCGGCGTTAATAAGAGTGGAAGATGGAGTGCAAAAACCATTCTACTACACTAGCAAGGCATTCCGAGGAGCAGAGATCAGATATCCAAGTTTGGAGAAGTTGGCACTAGCACTGATCGAAGCAAGAAGAAGGATGAGGCCATACTTCTAAGCCCATACGATAGTGGTGTATACCGATACGCACTTACGACAAGCTCTGCACAAACCAGAGAAATCGGGAAGATTGATGTAATGGGCAATATAACTTGGTGAATATAACATAGTTTATGAGCCTAGATCGTCGCTCAAGGGACAAGCAGTAGCAAACTTTATCGCAGAGTTTACTCACTCTGATATTTTTGAAGAGCAACCCGTGGATGTTATGGGATCATCGAATTTAACTCCCGACCAACTTCCATTCGTAGATGAGCATGCGAAGATAATTAACGAGCAGCGAGAAGTGCCAGAGGAGGACAAAAGGAAGCATCAAACATTACACCGAGGAACTCTGTTTGATTAGGACTTTTATAATGAAGTACTTGTGTGGAAACTGTATGTGGATGGCTCTTCGTGTGCCAAAGGCATCGGAGCAGGAATTATTTTAAACATTCCTGATGAAATTGATATGGAGTATGCTCTACGTTTTCAATTTAAGGCTTTCAATAATAAGGCTGATTATAGAGCTATAATCGTGGGTCTAAATCTGGCCGAAACCATGAAGGTAGAGCAGGTCATTATATTCAGTGATTCACAGTTAATCATAAATCAAATTCTCAGAGTATATGAAACGAAGGGAGAACTAATGGTCAAATATCACGTAAAAACAATATAAGTTATATCGAATTTCACTGCAGTTCAGTTGATCAGAATACCGAGATTGGAGAATGCAAGAGCCGATGCCGTAGCTCGGCTAGCATCAGCCACATGCACCAAGCTACGAAGAACAATCCCAATAGAAATCCTGGCTAGTCAGAGCATAGACAAATATTTGATGATGAACTTCAATACCTTTGACTTGGGACCATCTTGGATGGACCCCATGAGGGCCTATATTGAAGAGGGGGCTTTACCGATTGATAAACTTGTAGCCAAGAAACTGAAGTTTAAAGATGCTCGTTACGTATTGACCAGTGGCATTTTGTATAGACGAGGAGTTATAGAAGGACTAAAAAGATGTGTCCATACCTCCTAAGTGAAAGACTTGATCGAAGAGGTTCACGAATGGTCTTATGGAGCCCATGTATCAGGTCGAACACATTTGTAAAGAATTACAACGTAGGGGGTACTATTGGCCAATGATGAGAGCTGATTGCGCATCTTATGCTAAGAAGTGCGATAAATGCCAACGCTTCTCTTCCATCCAAAGAACTCCCCAAGCATTGTTAACACCCATAACGTCCCCTTGGCCATTCGCTATGTGGGGGATAGACTTGGTCGGACCACTTCCAACGACCAAAGGAAGATTCAAATAACTCTTGGTTGTTGTGGATTATTTTACTAAATGGGTGGAAGCTGAGCCTCTTATTGATATGACATATAACAAGGTCTATCAGTTTATTTGGAAGAATATTATTTGCAGATATGGTCTTCCCCATGCATTCATCACTGACCATGGAACCCAATTTGACAACGAGGAATTTGCTGCGTATTGTCATCAATCTAACGTATTGAAGATCCACTCTGTGCCAGGCCATCCCCAGAGTAATGGGCAAACTGAAGTGATAAATTGAACCCTACTGAATGGTTTGAAAAAATGGCTGGATGATGCAAAGGGAAATTGGATTAACGAGCTACACTCTGTGTTGTGGGCTTATCGTACTACACCACGAACAGCAACTGGAGAGTCTCCATACATGTTGAGATTTGGAAGTGAGGTTGTCATACCTACTGAAATGGGTCTACCCACACATAGGGTGCTTAATTTCAATTCTCCTGTCAGTGACTTAATGAGACGATTAGACCTGGATATGCTAGAAGAAGTTAGAGAAGAAGCAGCAATCAGGAATGCAATATATCAACAACGAACATCTTTGTTCTACAACAAAAGGGTGAAGAATTGTGATTTGAAAGAAGGTATTATGTACTGAAGAAAGTGATCTAAAAGCATAACAAACTGGGGGTCAATTGGCATGGACCTTACAGAGTAATTGAAGTTGTTCGTCCTGGGACATACAGAATTGAAACTTTGGAAGGAGAAAAATTCAAGAACGCATGGAATGCAGAGCATCTGCGCAAGTACTATCAATAATTGAAATCCATATGTAACACATTTATTTCATTATGAATAAAAGAATGTTTCGCCCATATTCCTTCTTTGGTTAAATTTTTTCGGAATATTAGTGCTACACACTGCACAAACACAAATTCAGAGCAGTAACCACCAACTTCGGTTGGTCGTTAATTCATGTTTCATATCCCGCCAATTACCACCAATTCCAGTTGGTCGAGAACTCAATTACCACCAACTCCGGTTGATCGGGAACTCAATTACCACCAACTCTGGTTGGTCAACAATTCATTTCCTACCAACTCCGGTTGGTCGGGAACTCAATTACCACCAACTCTGGTTGGTCAGGAACTCAATTACCACCAACTCCGGTTGGTCAGGAACTCAATTACCACCAACTCCGGTTGGTCGAGAACTTTAGTACCACTAACTACGGTTGGTTGGTACTTCATTAACCTCTAACTCCAGTTGGTTGGTACCAAACTAGGCAAGAAGATGGATGACCTCCCGGGGCATCCACTGTCTAGGCAACAAGGTAATCTTGACGAGATTACTACAACTAAGCAGGAACATGGGATGAAAGTCATTCCATTGCTTAGGCCCAAAGAGTGACAAGTCACTACAATCAAACAACAAATGGGACAAATTCCATTATCTAAAAATAAAACAAGATATATATATATATATATATATATATATATATATATATATATATATATATAAACAAGGACATTCTGCAAATTATTTTGAAGAAAATGAAATGGCAAAAGGCAAATTTTTTCTTCATTAAAGCAAAGCAGATTACACAAGCTATGAAGTCTAATTCATTACATAAAAATATCATATTCTATGGGTTTCTTTCCCTCTGCTTTTGAAACAGGTTCTACCCCAGCTGGAGGATCATCTAATGCATAAGGGGAATTTATAAAGTTTATATCTCGCAGCGTTCTGACATTTATTATGGATGGTTGATCAAGTAAGTGCTCTGGACGAGATATCTCAAAGTTTGAATGAAGACTATAATCACCGAGATACTTAGAGATCAAAATCCGAGGAATAGCACAGGCTAGAATCCAATTAAGGTCAAGTTTGAAGCGAGGTACAGGAAAATCAAGAACTTTAGGTTTATAATAATCCCATAAGAAATGACCTTGATCTAATTTCAGGACGCATAAGGCATTCAACCACCCCTGCTTATATCCTTCGTTGTTCGATTGCTGCAAGCGACAATCAAGATGATACAGAGCTTTATTATACCCAGCCATCCAAAGTTCCCTAGGCTGCTTGTGAAATTGATAAGTTAATCTCTCAAGTTGTTCATGGAGGTTTTTCAGAAGAATTTTTTTACTTTCCAGAGTAGAACTCTGATTGAAGAGTTGGTCGTTGAAACTCTGAATCTTCTTACACATTTCTGCCAAGGCTTGGTTCTTCACCATCGACTGAAAACTTGATTCTCTAAGGCCAACTGAGTTCTCATTTCATAAATAGTAACCCGACCAGCCCTTGCTCTCCATGAGAAGAAGACCTTGCTCTTCCACGAGAAGGTGTGGAGGGTCCAGTTCGTTTCAAAGTTTCTAACTCATCCTACAAGTTGCCATTTTCTACTTTCAAAAAGGAAAAACCATCATCATTAACTGGGACCAAGGCTCCCGAAGACAAAGAAGCAACAAATTTGAGTTATTTTATTTCCTCCTGCAAAGCGATGTTTTCCTGCTCCAGCAGCTTGGCGATATGTCTATGTTCTTCAATTTTAAGCTTCAGCACACTCTCCTTTTTCTCATGAGCTAAAATGAACTTATCATATCCCTTGTCAGCACTCAATTGTTGGTACCTTTTTTCATAGCCTTGATGCAAAAGTATAGTAGATTCTTTGTACTGCTGTTGAAGTTCCTCGATCGTTCCTTGAAGATCTTCAATCATTTCATAATAAGCTGCATTATTGGCAACAACATGATCAAGTAAGCACTTCAAATACTAGTAAGCATTAACTGCTCGTTCAGAAGCACCTGATCCGAGGATGTTAGTTATCTGGGCCTCAGTAAGGTTTGCATGACCATCTTTAAAATAGTCATTGCACTTCTTCATTAGCTCTGTATCATTGACTGATAAAATTTCCATCCTAGCCACAAACTAGCAAAGAGAAAATGAAAAACAAAATCAACAAATGATGCGAGCAGAGCAAGTGAAAGAGGAATTCCAGACGAGCAACAAAATTTCATGTTTTATTCATCACGATAAGGTAAAACATAGTTCAAGGTTATATTCAAGAAAACAATAAAACAAAAGACCCGAACAACTTTACACCTTCTCCTTATTTCCTACGACTTCTTCAGACGGCTTGGATAAAGGGGTTGGTTACTCGGAGAGCAATGTCAGCTTCTCGATAGATGTGTTGGCTTATTGGACTTTCTTGGAAGGTTGAACAAGAGAAACAACAGGGACTTGCTTTCCTATCATCATAGATGATTCATCTGAAGCAGCTTGATCTTCTTCTTCTCCAAGAGAGGGAGGAGGGCCATGAGTATGCTCCTGGAACAACTCAGAATTTTCAACAACCTTCAATTTCTTTAAGGCTGCTACCCATCCATCCCTAAAATATTTAACACAGGCATACTCCATTTGAGAAGACATAACAGCCAGACCCTTGTTCCAACCCTTGTCCCAACCAGTACTAAAGGATTTTTTTAACTCTAGCTTTCCTTTTTGCTCTCTCTGAGGAGGTCCTTTCCCCAAGGAGCTCTTCGGCAGACTTCAGTTTTTATTCTACCTCTATCTTGTGTCACTCAATATCTTGAAGCTTGGCAACATTTTCCTCAGCAGATTTAATCTTGACTGTAACAACCCGCGTAATTTTTGGGGTATTTTTCAAAATATAGAGGAAAAAGAAATTTTGAGATAAAATTATTTTTATTGCTCAAACTTGTTGGCTATTATTTTTAAAGGCGAGAATTTCAAACGGTTTCGAAATCGGAGTTAAAACGAATTTTATTTTAATTTTATAAATTTTTATCCCTTTTAACATTTTTGGCCGAACTGCCAGTTTTTAGGCACGATCGATCGATCGATGCCCGGGGGTCGATCGATCGATCACCCCAGATTTCGTGCGCTGCAATCTGTTAAGAATTTTAGTTGGTTTCAAGCTCTCATACTTTTTACCTTATTTAAAGGGTTCGTTGGCTATTGTTTTGGAGCAACCTTTTGGCACAAAAATACTCAGATTGCGTATTTTCTTTTCCTCACTTTTTACTCAAACAGTACCCTTTAATTTATGCTTTAAACCTTAGGTGTTTAGAGGTGTTCTTGGAGCTATTTAGAGGTTGTTCTTAGAGGAACTTTTGGTGATCTTTAGAGCAGATTTTTGGTGGTTTTATTTGCGTTTCTGGGCAGATTTATCGTTGGTTTCTCACCGTGGTTTGAGGTATGGGGTTTTACACAATATGCTCCTTAATCTTGCGAGTATTATTCTTGTTCTTTTCTTGTGATTATTGACTCATATTTGAATTGCTAAATTCATTGGAATCTGAAAATTTTTATTGGAATCTAATTATGATTCATGTGGTATTATTATTTTGTTGAGCATGTTGTCATGAAGATTTTAATATGGCACTGAGGCTGGGCACCCGCCAATATTCCTTTTTTCGGATATGCTAAAAATGCATAGGCGCGGTACGTTGGTGAGGCTTGGTGACCCGGTTAATGTGTTGTTGAGAAATTATAGTGATATAATTGCTTATGTGATTTGCATTTGATTTGAATATTCGTATTGTGACATTTTATTCATCGCTAACATTTTTTTGAGCATCTTCCTGTCGTATTGTGTACTTCCCCATATTTTCTTTTTGTGGCAGGTTAGCGCGGATTTGGGCGCTTTGGATTTGATTTGGAGAATGGATTTTAGCGAGGATTATTTTGGGAAGATATTTTAATACAATAGATGAGAAGACTTATATTTATTTATTTTGATGTGTAAAGCAATTGGAGATTTACTGTTTTCGAGATAGTTAGATTCTTGTAATTATTTCGAGAGAATTGTTGTATTTAATTTGAAGATGATATTAGTGGTTTCTCTTTTTGTTGTGGGATTTAGATGCTCTATACCTTTTTATATTGCGGATTAGTTTAGTTTTATCGACAGTGGCACTTCGCTCCCTCTCCCCGGGTGGGCGGGGTGTTACAAAATGGTATCAGAGCTTAGGTATACGACAACCCTCGGGTCTTGGATTTTGGGTCTGTTGCATTTTTGTGGCGCGAATTTGGAGATAGAAATTTTTAGAGAATCGCTTCGTGTTAGGCATCTAGATTAGATGTGAGGAATTTATTTTTGGAGACGAAATTATTTTTGGAGATTGTTGGCCTGATTTTTTTAGAGTTAGGCATTCGGCGAATTTCAAGGGCGAAATTCCATTGTTAGTGGGGAAGTGTAACAACCCGCGTAATTTTTGGGGTATTTTTCAAAATATAGAGGAAAAAGAAATTTTGAGATAATTTTTTTTTTATTGCTCAAACTTGTTGGTTATTATTTTTAAAGGCGAGAATTTCAAACGGCTTCGAAATCGGAGTTAAAACGAATTTTATTTTAATTTTATAAATTTTTATCCCTTTTAACATTTTTGGCCGAACTGCTAGTTTTTAGGCACGATCGATCGATCGATGCCTGGGGGTCGATCGATCGATCACCCCAGATTTCGTGCGCTGCAATCTGTTAAGAATTTTAGTTGGTTTCAAACTCTCATACTTTTTACCTTATTTAAAGGGTTCGTTGGCTATTGTTTTGGAGCAACCTTTTGGCACAAAAATACTCAGATTGTGTATTTTCTTTTCCTCTCTTTTTACTCAAATAGTGTCCTTTAATTTATGCTTTAAACCTAAGGTGTTTAAAGGTGTTCTTGGAGCTGTTTTGAGGTTGTTCTTAGAGGAACTTTTGATGATCTTTGGAGCAGATTTTTGGTGGTTTTATCGGCGTTTCTGGGCAGATTTATCGTTGGTTTCTCACCGTGGTTTGAGGTATGGGGTTTTACACAATATGCTCCTTAATCTCGCGAGTATTATTCTCGTTGTTTTCTTGTGATTATTCACTCATATTTGAATTGCTAAATTCATTGGAATCTGAAAATTTTTATTGGAATCTAATTATGATTCATGTGGTATTATTACTGTGTTGAGCATGTTGTCATGAATATTTTAATATGGCACGAAGGTTGGGCACCCGCCAATATTCCTTTTTTCGGATATGCTAAAAATGCATAGGCGCGGTACGTTGGTGAGGCTTGGTGACCCGGTTAATGTGTTGTTGAGAAATTATAGTGATATAATTGCTTATGTGATTCGCATTTGATTTGAATATTCGTATTCGTATTGTGACGTTTTATTCATCGCTAACATTTTTGTTGAGCATCTTCCCGTCGTATTGTGTACTTCCCCATATTTTCTTTTAGTGGCAGGTTAGCGCGGATTTGGGCGCTTTGGATTTGATTTGGAGAATGGATTTTAGCGAGGATTATTTTGGGAAAATATTTTAATACAAGAGATGAGAAGACTTGTATTTATTTATTTTGATTTATAGAGCAATTGGAGATTTACTGTTTTCGAGATAGTTAGATTGTTGTAATTATTTCGAGAGAATTATTGTATTTAATTTGAAGATGAGATTAGTGGTTTCTCTTTTTTTTGTGGGATTTAGATGCTCTATACCTTTTTATATTGCGGATTAGTTTATTTTTATCGACAGTGGCGCTCCGCTCGCTCTCCTCGGGTGGGCGGGGTGTTACATTGACTTCAAGCTCAGTATTATGTTGTTTGACCTCCTTCAATTTCTTCTCCAACTCTTTGGAGGAAGTCACAGATTGATCTCTATTTAGTTCAACAAATTTGAATTGCTTCTCCTAAGCATTTTTGTCTTCCTCGTACTTCTGACGAGATTCCTTCAAAGACTGGGTTAGTTCAGCAAAAGCTTCTTCTACCCCACCCGAGGAGCTGGAAGCCCTAATGGCTTCATCTTTCTTCAAAATACCATTGAAGCAAGTCACAAGCTGAAAAAAGGAAGAATTTTGAGTCAATATATGAATATAGTACTAGAAAATAAAGGAGTCAGGCTAACGTTACTTACGGAAGTAATGTGTTGAGCAACCAATGTAGTAAGTCTCTCACGAGAAAAGGTGTCTTCAACACCTTGGGATTCTGGAACAGTCCAAGATCTTATCAATCCCATAGCAGATCTCGGAGTAACAAGATCTGGAATATTACCTTCAACATTTGAAGGTTGAGAGATAGGTTCAACAGGTCTCTCAGAAGAACTTCTGTTTAATCTCCTTAGAGGAGCAGGAGCATTTTCGATTAAAGGTGCTGTCTCTATTGGTGAAATGACAACAGTCTCACCCGAATGTGAGATGACAACAGTTTTACTCGGAGGCATAGGGGGCTTCTTGCCAGCTTCCTTGGCGGCAATAGATGGGGGTACATCTATATTCTTTATCCCTTCACCTGGGACATCTTGTTTATTCTTCTTTGCCTCCTCGGTGGCAAAGGCAGACTTATCAAAAAAGGCAGGATCTTTTCTCTTCTTCATCAGATCAGTAATAGGAATGCTTAAATCAGAAGAAGATCCTTTTGCACTGGTTTTGGAGCTCGGTGTCTGATCAAGATCAACCACCACATGACGAGCAATGAAAGATAAAGTGTAGCTTCTGTATTGCAACAAATAAAAAGCAGATCTAATGTGCTCCCCAGCAACAGATTGATGCAAGCCCCAGATAAGTTTTAAATGTTTTATATTAACCTCGATTTCCTTTGGAGGTTTCCTTTTACTATCAACTGTCACAAACAAAATTAATATCAGTGATGCATTTTATCAAATACAAAGAAAATAATATTTCAAAAACAAAAACAACCTATCCCATTGCCATAAAGCGGACACCTGGGACCTTGGTACACGTCATCTCCATTTAATGGAGGGTGTTGCCAATTTTTCATCACAACCCCATGATCAAAATAATCCCTATTGGCATCGAGAAGATTGAAAACTAAAGCTCTATACGAAAACCTAGTTTTTAGATATAAAGTAGTATCACTGGTAACCCATCTATAGCAATACTTAATTTCTGGAATCCCCAAATGGGTTCCATGAAGTTGGTTCAACATATGTACGCCATTAACTACCCTTCATGTATTTGGAGCTACTCTTGCAGGTACAATATCTAAATATTGGCAAAACTCCAAACACAGGGGATTTGGCGGGAAAGAAAAGCCACATTCGGCTACAAAAGACTTGGGAACCAGTGTCCCTCAGCTAATGAAAATAAATCATAAGGACAAGAAATTTCTTCCAAAATAAGCCACGAAGGGATTGAAAACTCAGATCAAAATTAAACCAACGATTGAACGAGATAAACCATGATGAATAAAGTAAATAAAGAAGAGGGAAGAAAATCTTACAGAAGAAAGAGAGATCAGTTGACAATGAACGATGGAAAGAACGAAGGCACAAGATAGAGAGACAATGAAGAGTTCAGAGATACATATTTGACAAGTAAAAGACGATAGGATTTCTGTCGTACTTAAATACTTTACCTCAGGAATAGAGAAATGAAATAATTACAAGAGAAGCCGTTTGCGTTTTCGATGGCTAAAAGAAGAAAAGGTCACAAGTATCGAAATGATCGTGAAAATTCAAAATATTTATGAAGTTTGATATTATGCGCTCAAAAAGGAATTATATACAAGGAAAATCTTCCTAAAATTCATGATGACCATTAATCCAACCAGTTTTCGAGCAGAATGTTCCACACTCTCCTTCAACCTCAATTGTGAAACATTGGAGGCTTCTGTTGATATCAAATTTAGTCTGCTAACATGGACCAATCACTTTAAGACACATGTCAACCTACATGGAAAATACAAATACTTTTAACGAACAACACACTATCACCGAGCTACTCAAGCGCTCCGAACAACTTAAGCGTACCGAGCAACTTAAACGGTCCAGCAACTTAAGAGGTCCGAGCTACTTGGCGTGCAGAGCATCCAGATCAAGAGAATCAAAAGACAACTACGCATTAAATGCGCATTATTATCGTACAAATGTATATGTCGACTAGATAACAACGCATTATCCTTTCATATGTATAGCCTCAAGGCTATAAATACAAGGTAACCTCCTCATAAGAAGGGAACTTTGGATCTCTTGGTAAACATATTATCGGGAATTCCAGGCAAACAGTCAGCAATACAAAAACGGTGGACGTAGGTCATTCTTATAAGGCTAAACCACTCTAAAAATCTTTTGTCTTATTAATCTGTGATTAATTAATTATTTGTGATTGATTAATTAGATATAATCTAGTTTTTTACATCAACACCCACGATGGCATTATTTGGCATGTAGGACTCTAATAATTGAGGGCCTATTTTTTTCTACTAGTTGGAATGCATGTGATTGACTTAGCACGATTACTTTATCTCTAGTTATCTGGATTTATTTATCTTCAATTTATTGGTTTGAGTTTTTGTATATATGACTATTGCTCTAAATCCTCTAAATAGATAATTATGGGTTATTTGTTGAGAAACCATCCCCCTCTTTTAACCAATTTTATCCATGATATTTCTATTTTTTTAGAATATGATCATGTGTTATTGTTCTATTTCATTTGAGCTATTGAATCTTAATTCTTATGATCCTCCGATTGTTACTAATCCTAATTCTTATTAATTTAAAACTGTGTAGAATAAGGATTATCTGTTGGGCTATTTTTGCTTTTATTTTTAAAATTCTGGATGGACCTAGGGCATAAAGAAGGCAACAAATACCCTAACCCCACAATTTATAATGCATCTACTCGTGCATCTCTAGCAATCATTTACTGATGGAATATTAGTAGCGGTTCAGAAAAACCCATCATAATTTCATATGCTACTACTTATAAGTCGATTTAACTTTATATTGTAGCTTCACATTGTGCCAGTCGTATGTTGTATTTTTCTTTCCTTTTCTTTTTCAACATCATTACGTAATTTTAGAACAACCATAGTAAGTGTGTAATGAATAACGTGCATGGTCACTATCACTAGTATGATATAATATAACACTTTATTATCTTATTATTATTATTTAAATCCTTAGACACTCCAAAGACTCGGGATGTGACAATTGGAGAATTATTAGTGTTCGTTATTATTTTATATCATACCTTCTTCATTAAAGATAACTGAGTGAGTATAGTCTCTAATGAGGGAAGCGTCGTATTTCTTGACAACAACATCCTCTTTATTTTAAACATTGTCATGTCGTCGTTTGACTTAGGAGTATGGTATAGGTTAAGGATGTCTGTCTGATTGGGAAAATACAATAGGCGTACATAAAAGGATTGCGATAATAATGTAGGTAACGATATACTTACATGGTCCCCCATTGGATAAGACTAGGGTGCATAATCTATATGTCACATGTTTAAATAGTACACAAGATTGTGTTGCGATTGTAAACGATGATTACTATTTTATCGTCTATAGCGATAACAACAATGTTGGCCCAGTGTTAATTGCGGAATGGTTCATGAATACGCTATACATTAAAGTCTTCTTGGTAGTCCAAGATGATGAGTTATAAAAGTATTAAAATAGTTAAAGTGTGTCAAGGATAGTAAGTTTCCATTACATGTGATTCGTTGGTTGACTTAGGCTAAATAATGTACGACGTATGGTTCGGGAGAACTATACTTAGTTTCTCCTAAGGTTTAGAGTGTTTACATGATGGAGTATTAGACGCACTAGTTTGTTAGTTGCCTTCTTAGTGGGTAAGCGAATCACCATGTGCCTAAATTAGGATAAATAGTGATCGTGAAGATTTATACTGTAAGAGTAAAATTTATAATTGCCCTTTTTATTTTTATAATGCTTATCTCTTTACACACCACTACACCTTTATGATCATTCTCGAGTTTTGGAAGTGAAAAATTATTAGGGAAATTTTCAAGATTGAAGATCGTCCATCAAAACCTTACATGAGAGTTATGAGGGGGTTTGAAATAGGTTTAAATATACACGGGTTGTTTTAAAAATGTTTTCATTTATAAGTTTTCAAAATGATTTCTAAAGAATTTTTGAAAAACTCGCTAAATCAGAAGAACAAGAGTGACATGTCATTTGAACAAGTTGCGTAGGGTCATTGGAATGAGGTTCCATGTTCAAACAGGATCTGTAATGTCTCGTTTTTCTCGAAATGGATTTTTCCCAAATTCTTCTTCTGCTTATTTTGTTTGGAATTTTCCTTCAATTTATATTGCAGATTCACTTTAATTTCAATCAATTAAAAATTTGGTAAAAAATGAATTTTCTTGTTTGGCCTAAGATAAAAGTTAATCCATTTAAGTCCCCTGCACACACTTTATCAAATTTGTATCAGAGTTGGTTATGGTAATTTGTTGTGTGATCTTTAAATTTGGGATTATATGGATAGTTTTTATAATAGGCTACCCATTTTAATAGGTTAAATTATTCATAAGTCGGCCGTAGAGATCCACAATGAGTATAACTCAACTAAGGTTCAAAATGATCCACGAAATGTATTTTGAGAATGTGTTTGTGAATCGAAAAATGTTTTATAAACAAAAAGTGTTGAAACGTTTACAACAGATATGCAACAATAATTTTGGCAAAAGTCTCACGAAATTTGGAGTCAAAACAGGTATTTATAGACTTGACAAAAAAAATTAGGTGGCGAAATTCGTACAATCGAAAATAAAAGTCGTGCGAATGAGAAAGTCATTTTGTTTGAACAAAATCACAGTTCGTTTGAACGAAATCACAGTTTGTTTGAATGAGACTCCAATCTCATTTGAACCAGCTTCCAATGAATTCAAACACAAGGCCCTTGTTAGTAGTTCGTTCAATGTAGAGATCAAATGAAAATACCATTTCGTTCGAACGATCTATCAATCTCATTTGAACGAGGTAAAAAAAAAAATCTTAAAATCGTTTAAAAATCCAGCCTCGATTTATATAAGAAATTAAACATCCTAAATAAATCTTATGAATAATTTTGTACACCAATTATTTTATATCTTTGTTGGATGTAGGGAAGTCTTGAATGCTAGAGTCTATTTGTCATGATGGTATGTGACGGTTTATAACGGGATACGCCGAACTAGCTTAGAATATAAAAATCCCTAAACTATAAGAAATACTAGAAAAATTGTTCTTACAAATGTGGGTCTGAACAATTGAAATTTCACGAACAAAATTACCTAGTTCATGACCTAGAATTAGCAGCTAATATCTTTTCTTTGAAGATTTGGCGATGTTACCTGTACGGAGAAGACTTCCAACTCTTTTCCGACCATAAAAGTTTGAAGTACATATTTTCCCAGAAGGATTTGAATTTACGACAACGAAGATGGATTGAATATCTGGAAGATTATAAGTTCACATTAAAATATCACCCAGGAAATGGTAATGTTGTAGCAGACGCCCTAAGTCAAAAATTTAGTGGAAGATACGTTGGAATATCACTTACCAGACCATAACTAATCTTGATATCTATAATCTGCAAAATCAAGCCCCTACTATTCTTTACAACATCATATCTTATCCATCATTGTAGAAAGGGATAATTGATCATCAATATATGGATGATTTTCTCAACTCCTTGCGTAAAAAAAATGAAATGGAAAAGACCAGTAAGGTTTGTACATATCATCCTGCCAACAGAATAAGATTATTAAACATAATATGTGTACCTTCTAACTCCATGTTAAAAGAAAAACTCTTAAAAGAAGGTCATCATTCTAAGTTTATCATACATCCAATAAACACCAAGATGTACCATGACCTTAAGAGGAATTATTGGTGAACACGAATGAAGAGAGATATTAGAACTTTTATTGCCAAATGTCTAACCTATCAACAAGTTAAAATTGAACATAAACACCCAGGTGATTATTACAACCTCTTCTAATTCCAACCTGGAAGTGGGATCATGATACTATGGATTTTGTTAGTGGACTACCCATAATAGCCCAAGGATACAACTATATTTGGGTAATAATAGATCGATAAACTAAATCAGACCATTATTTAAAGTAGGCACAATCGATTCATTTCAGAAACTCATGAGAACACACTATATATCGACTCACTTGAGTCTACATATATACGAGTTCCAACTAGTTTGGATATCTAGACAAAATAGGTTAGATTTTATGAGAACTCCATCTCCTTAAAGGTTCAAGTATCATAAAGAAATCTTGTCCAAGAAAATTCTCAAGATCAATATAAATGGAAGTGATTTCTATCTTATAACCACTATAGGACACCTGCACTACATTAGATTTCATTTATATTTGCATTGGTAGTCTTTTAAAATAATCAAGTCCTTTTAAAATCATTTAATTCCTTCACAACATTTCAAAATCATTTTATATAATTTTTAAAACATATTTGAATTAATTGAAACATGTTTTTAAAAGTGTTGTGGGTGAATTTTGGATTTCAGTAAGTTATTTCCTTTGCTGATTGTTTGCCTGGGTGGAATATAAAAGCACTAGAGACTCTAGGGTGCATTTTATAATTACTTTCAACACGCATTTTTTATTGCATCCTGTTCGTACACGTGTTATATTCTTGATGGCTTAGATTGTGTTTTCTATAAGACTTAAACTGAATGTGTCTTCTCAGCCCCTTGGAACAACCTTGTCAACGTACTGCATGTGTTGAGAGTCAATCCTTGTGAACCTAATTTAAACCAATCAACAATAGTATAACCACCGCATGTGATGAACCATTGAATTAAAGTCAATGAGTCAAGATTCAATCCCAACCATTGGATTGAGTTAGACGTTCTGGATCCTTCTTCGTTTAGTATTAAAAGAACCCAAGGCTCAGCATTTTGATACTTTTGCCATTTCGTAAAACCTGAGAGAAAAGAGAGAGTAGAGAGAGAAGAGAGAGAAGGGAGAAGAGAGGGAAATAAAATAGAGAAAAATAAAGAAGAAACCCTAGGTTCTTCGTAGTTAAAACTTTGAGTGATTCTCCCAAAACTAAACACCAAAATCTCAAAGTTCATATACCAGAAAACCTATTTTTGAGAGTTAGAAACTTTTAGGATTTCTGTGTTTTTGGTGTTGAGTTTTTACTTCGATTTGAATAAATCTTTAAGTTCTTGATTCTCTCATTACTCATCTCTAAGAGAAACTTAAGTTTCATTGTTGAAACTGAGTTTTTCTAAAAAGAGAACATCACACGATTTGTTCTTATTTTTTCTTTTTAGATCTAGTATTATAGATCCATTATGTTTCAACAAGTTTTGAAATAGAAACTTCTAAGTTTCAAAATATTTTCAGATCTATTGAGTTGTTTCTGTTTCTGGCTTTCTATTTCATGTTTTATGAAATATGTGTGTACAAAAATAAAAAGAACACAAAGAACTTCTATTAGAGTTTTAAAAGCATTACCATAGATCTGAGAAAAGAAATTTTATGTCAAAATAGGTTGAATCAGTCTCTCCATGTTAAGTCTAAATATGTTTTAACTAAGTAGACTTCTAGTCTAGTTTGGATCTCAATTGGGGGTTTATAATTTCAAAAATATTTTCAAAATACAGAAATTTTTTAAGACCTCGAACCGTCTTCCGAGCAAGGTATCCTTGATATCTGTGGATAAATAAAAGATCAAGAAGTCTTGACTTGAAAAATTAGATTCAGAAATAACCTATCATTTTAAAACTATTGTAGTTTGTTAGGATTGTCGGTATAATGTTGATAGGGTGAGTAGCATGTTTACATGTATTATTTGTGACACCCCGCCTAATTAAATACCGAGTGATTAGTCCTTTATTAAATTATAACCAAGGTGAACGGTTGGTTCATTCTTAGCATCACTATAGAAAAAATAACTTTTCCAATTAAACACCCTAAATAATTAAGCTAAGTGACAAAACCATTTTAAGACATCAATTTCCAAATTTAATTTAAACCCAATATTTAACACCTTTCATAATCCATGGTTTAAAAGTCACACCACAACTAGACTGAAAAAGATAATTCAAGCAATTTAAGCATTCAAATAAATAAATTCAACTTTAAAACTTCAAGGAAAAACATCATGACAGTAACAATCCAAAAGTATAAATACTGGAAATAAATGAATCACAATCTATGATAAAACCAACTGAATAATGGAAAAGAGCGACACATGCCCAACTGGATAAAATAAAACTAGAAGTGGAATCAATAATGAGGTCGTCTAAGCAAGAGGCCTGCAACTCCCACTTAAGCTGCATCACGTTCCTTCCAAAGGATCCTATGCAAGACGCCCCTATGGCTGGGAACCTATAATATATACATATATATACAAGAGAGAAGAGAAAATAGGAAACGGGTCAGAGCCCGATTGTAAAACAGTTTAAAATTAGTTTAGCAAGTATTTAAAATGCTTACCGGCTAATGCAACAATCATATTAGTGCGGCACTCTCATGAGCAAATATCACATCTCTTCTAATGTGCACACCTACCACACTACTACTCCCAACCGTTTAGCTTATCTTAAGTTACTCACAATATTTCTTGTCGACAATTTCTAATGTTAAGAAAATTAATTTTATTTAAAAGCAAAGTTCTCACATAAGCCTCATTTAATAATAAAGTTTCTCAGTATTGTCTCAAACTATTCAAACACTAATATCAAAATTGAAATAATTATTCATTACTTGCCTACCTTTAGTCACACTAGATAGTTCCCAAATTTAAAGTTTATATATATATATATATATATATATATATTAATCACTCATATAATATATATATACTATTGGCACCCCACATAAAATTTATGGTGCTGGCAGACTCTGCTATCAACTCCCCGTATCACTCGTACTAAGGGAAAGACTAGTTCGGAATCACTCTCGAACTGTATTAACATAAAACACATACAAATTGAGGCGAAGCATAGTTCCAAGTCACTAAGAGGTCAGCACATACCCTCGCGTCTCTTAGGACCGTCTGACTATCGATCTGATAGCCTGTACCAAGTATTCCTATGTTCTAGGGTACAATTCAATATCCCCCACAAAGGTCCCATCGAGATAAGACTGTCCCAGCACGGTAACCTCAGTGATAGTAAGTAGCGCGGACATGATTTTTACACGTATATAGTGTATGCACAATCACAGTCATATATGTATAATACTATTCCCAATTGTAATTTAGGTACACCCACGACCCATACATATGGTATTTATTCTTATTTCACATTACTAGATTGTTCCGTATAACAGTTTGTCTCTTTTATTCTTATTTATGGGATTATTCCAAGTTATTTCGTAACACTCGTGAAATCCTATCTTCATAAGTGTAATTTCAGTAGGTACTCTTTTATTTTAACGACGTAACTTCCTTACGAGTCTCACCCTTTAAACACTTGTTCCCACTGTTTCTTAAGTGTAATTTGCTCCCCGTTAACCCTAATTTAGTCTCACCTGAAATGCTCCATTTTTATTAAGTCCTACTGGTCCTCTTTATCTCCCAAAATGTTTTAATAAGAATGTCCAAAGATTACTACTCATTTAAATGAAATCATCCATTTAAAAGGGAAGTATGAGTTTTCCAGGAGGGGTCGATCGATCTATGGCAGGGGCTCGATCGATCGATCCATCGATCGATCGATGCTCTTAGGTCGATCGATCGATCAAGAAGTTATGGCGAAACTGCAGAAATATCAGTTACGGGAATATTCTTCCAAAATCATCCAAACCAACATATTTGACTTCCAAACTCCAACAATTTATACTACAAGTGTTATATCCTCAAATAATTGACATTCTACATAGGCATACGAATTTTCATCATGTATAACGAATTAAAAGGGGCACAATCCATAAAAATATCAAGAACCTGAATATATTCTTTGTTTAGTTTCTTCCCATTCCTTTCCCAGATTTTATACTCCTAATTTAATGCAATTTCCTGGTTCAACCTCTACGTGTGAATTTGATTTCCAGAATACGTCTTTTACCTATACATCATGCAAAAATAGGTTTTTATTTCACAAAAACTAGTCCTAATCAACACTAGACTAATATCATTGAAGCTTTAACTGAAATAGAGAAAGATAGATACTTGCCTGGGAATTCTTGGCTCAGATTTGTGGAAAATATTGGTGTGGTTGTGATCCCCGTTGCACGATCTATACTTTGGCGGCGATGACGATGCAAACGGTGGAGTTCTTGGCCTAGAACTCCTTGGAAAGCTTCTCCTCTTCCCTTACAATGGCCGTCTTAGGTTTATGGTTGTTCTAACCCTAGAAGACAACTCCTATTATCTGATATACTCTTAGAAATTTCGTGGGTTTTCATGCCCAAAAATGTAAAATGTCTAAAACGCCCTCCCAGGATGTTAATTTGGCCTAGAAACGCTCCGAGACCCAAACTAAACCCCTGGGTACATTATTTTGACTATATCGACCCTTCCGGACACATTGACGTACTCAAAATGACCATAAGGGTGACTTAGAATTTATTCACTTTTTATAGTTCGAATTTAATCCCGACACGACACAAGCGTGTCCCAATAAATTTCCAAAATTATCAAATTAGATTCTCGTGATAATTTAACTAAATACAATTACACCTCTTACTTTACCCATAAAGTAACTTACAACAAAATTCCAATAATTACTAACGCTCATCACGCTAGTAAGTATTTAAATGATTTTTTGGATTAATATTAAATTAATATCTCTAATTAAATTTAATAAATCCCCAAAATTAAAAGTCATGAAAATACGGGGTATTACATACTTCCCCCTAATAACGGAATTTTGTCCCGAAATTTAAAAAAATAAGGTGTACCTGGTAAGAATAACTCTGGGTACTTCTCATGCATGTCTGCCTCATGCTCCCATGTAGGATCCTCCACATTATGATGCTCCCACTGGACCCGTACAAGTGGGACTACTTTCGACCTCAATCTACTTTCGCTATGGTCTAGAATAGCTACTGGTCTCTCCTCATAAGAGCTATCAGGCTGTAAGTCAATCTCCTCAATCGCGATGTGGGTGTGGGCCACATCATCCCGAAGGTATCGTCTCAACGACGAGATGTGGAATACATCGTGAGTGCGGTGTAAGTGCTCTGGCAGTCCCAATCTGTATGCTACCGGCCAAATGCTCTTGATAATGGGAAATGGTCCCATGTACCTCGGGGCTAATTTCCCTTTCTTCCCAAACCTCATCACTCCTTTCATAGGAGATACACGTAGTAATACTTGGTCCCCCACATTAAATTCTCGAAAGAATCATTTTTCATCGGCGTAGCTTTTCTGCCTGTCCTGGGCTACCCGAATGCGACTCCTGATAATCTCAATCCTAGTAGAGGTTTCCTGAATCACCTCTGGTCCGAGTAACTTGTTGTCCCCCACCTCTTGCCAATAAGTTGGAGAACGACAAGGCCTGCCATATAATGCCTCAAATGGAGCCATGCCAATCGTAAACTAATAGGAGTTATTATAAGCAAACTCCACTAGTGGAAGATGTGGCTCCCAACCTTCCCCAAAATCAAGGACACACATGCGTAGCATATCCTCTAACATCTGATTGGTATGCTCTGTGTGTCCATCCGTCTGTGGGTGATAAGCTGAACTCAACGTCAACTCTGTACCCATGGCCTCCTGAAAACTCTCCCAGAAACGCGACACAAAAATCTTGTCTCTATCTGACACAATATCCAGGGGCACCCCATGTAGTCTAACAATCTCAGCAATGAGCAACTGAGCATACTGGCCCATGGTATAGTTTGTTTGTACTAGCAAAAAATGAGCCACCTTGGTCAAACGGTTCACAATCACCCAGATGGAGTCATGGCCCCGCTGTGATGTCGGCAACCCAGTAATAAAATCCATGGAAATAGTCTCCCACTTCCACGTGAGTATTTCCAATGGCTGAAGCAACCCCGACGATTTCTGGTGGTCCACCTTTACCATCTAGAAAGTAGAACACTTGGACACGAACTCAGCAATGTCCATTTTCATCCCACTCCACCAGTATTTGTGCCTCATACCCTGGTACATCATATCTCTCCCAGGATGCACCGTAAATCGGGACCCGTGAGACTAGGTCATCACTACATGACGTAAGTCTGCCCCTTCTGGGACCATCAATCTCTCATTAAACCTTAAAACTCCATCGGAACTAATTGAATACGACTCAGAACCCTCGTAAAAGTCGTATAATTTGCTCCTGGCAAAATGAGTCTGCTTTCTGTGCCTGTATTACCCTCGTAACAATCTCAGGTGTCACTGACATGACAGATATGAAGGAACGGGCTACCGCATCTTGGTGACCCAACTCTTTCCACTTTGCTTTTCAGATTTCCACTACATCGTCTACCGGTCTATGGCTCAACGTATTAGAAACTACGTTGGCCTTCCCCGGATGGTACTGTATGTCGAACTGATAGTCTTTCATAAACTCTAACCACCTGCACTGACGCATATTCAGTTCCCACTGAGTGAACAGGTACTGCAGTGACTTATGGTCTGTGAACAAGCAAAATTTTCCCCTAAATAAATAGTGTCTCCATATCCTCAAAGCAAAAACGACCACTGCTAACTCTAGTTCGTGAGTGGGGTAATTCATCTCGTGCGGCTTAAGCTTACGGGAGGCAAAAGCTATACCCTTCTCTTCCTGCTGAAGTAATCCCCTGAGTCCCCGTAAGGAAGCATCGGTGTAAACCAAATACTCTACGCCCGGCTTGGGTAAATCAAGGACTAATGCTGAAGTCAGCTTGTCTTTCAGCTCATCAAAAGCCAATTGACAAGTATCATCCCAAACATACGGTACTCCCTTGCCAGTCAGGTTCGTCAATGGACCTGCTCTCTTGGAAAATCCTCGGATGAATCTCCTATAGTACCCGGCTAACGCCAAGAAGCTACGCACTTCCGTCGGTGTCGTGGGCTGTCCCCATTCCCTCACTGCTGACACTTTACTCGGGTCAACCGCTATCCCCAGTTCAGAAACAACATATCCTAAGAACTGCACTTCTCGTAACCAGAATCTGCACTTCTCGTACTTAGCATACATTTGATGCTCTCGTAGGCTCTGAAGAACTTGTCTCAAGTGCTCAGCATGCTCTTCCTCAGTGTGTGAATATATCAAGATGTTATCTATGAAGATGATGACAAACTGATCCAAGAACTCTCTGAACACCCGGTTCATCAAGTCCATGAATACGGTTGGAGCATTTGTGAGTCCAAATGGCATCACTCTGAACTCATAAGACCCATATCTCGTCAAGAAAGCAGTCTTCAAAACATCCTGCTCCCTAATACGTAGCTGATGGTATCCTGACCTCAAATCTATCTTCGAAAAGAAAGTTGCTCCCCTCAGCTGGTCGAACAGATCATCGATTCGAGGCAACGGATATTTGTTCCGTATCGTGACCTTGTTCAGCTCCCGGTAGTCCACACATAGCCTAAGTGAACCATCTCTCTTCTTTACAAATAAAACTAGAGCGCCCCAAGGTGAGGTACTCCTACGAATGAAGCCCTGAGCTAACAGCTGCTCTATCTATTCTCGTAACTCTCACATTTCTGTCGGAGCCATACAGTATGAAGCGCGTGCTATCGATTGAGTACCCAGTAACAAATCTATGACAAAATATATCTCTCGACTGGGGGGTAAGCCTGGTATCTCCAGAAATACATCAGAATACTCACGAATAACTGGGATCGAGTCTAAGGGAATCACGACCTCCTTAGAGGTATCCTCCTCTATGTAATACAAATAAGCGGTAGAGCCTCTCTCTGGGCGAGGCATCGCCACTACAAACATCTCCTGCTCCGGAATGGCAAAGACAATACTCCCACCCAAACAATCTATCATGGCTCAGTATGCGGCGAGCCAATCCATACCAATAATAACATCGGGCTCATGCATATCTAAGACTAACATGTCTGCTGGTAAGATTAAGATACCAATCTCTACTCCCACACCTTGACATATAAAGAAAATTAACGATCCATTTCCCAGTGGAGAGTCTACGCATGTCACAGTGCTCTCTACTGTGGCTAATAACCCTAAGGCCTTCGTAAAATGAGTAGCCATAAAACAGTGTGTCGTGCCAGTATCAAATAAAACCCAACTTAGAGTACCATGGATAAGAAATGTACCCTCAATCGTGGGTGGCACCTGTGGAGCTGCTGCCTGGTGGACGTTATAGACACGTCCGTACTGTAATGACCCCCGCTGTACTGGAGCTACTGGAATGGCTGGTAGGGCTGGTGCCTGAGATGGTGCTGGGAGGGCAACTGGAAAAAGTGGCCTCTGCGGCTCATTATGGGCACCCTACTGCTGTGGGGCCCTATCTCCCTCTGGATAATCATGGCGCCTGTGGCCATTTTTACCACACCCGAAGCATCGGCCCCTGAAATTTCCTAGCCTCTGTCCCTTCTGATTACGGCCCTGCTGGCCCTGATGGCCCTGCTGATGACCCTACGGCTGATTTTATCCTTGCTGATTAGATTGGCCCTGTTGGCCCTGCCTAAATCCCCCGAATCCTTACCTAGAGTCACCTGATCGAAACCGCTTGGCAGGGTCCTCCTAATGGGAACTCTGCTAATGCTGACGAGTCTTCCCCTGGGATGTCGGGGCTCCACTAGTACCATTACCCCCTGTCCTGCCCTGCTGGATGGACTCTCCTGCTCGCTTGCTTCCCTGCAGATGGAAGCAGTGATCCTGGAAGTGTAACAAAGCAGCATTGAGTACATTCGTGTAGGTACTCAGTGACAGATTGCCTATGAGGTGTTGACGGATCCTCCAGGCCAACCCGTCCATAAATAATAATATCTTCTTTCCCTCAGTGGGTGCCTCATCTGGCACTATAGTGAGAAGTCTTGTGAACTCCTCTTCATACTCAGCAACAGTCAAATTCTCCTATTTCAAATTCAGTAACTTTGGCCCCATCTCAGTCTCCACGACGGATGGAAAGTATTTGCGGTCAAACCGCGCCCAAAATGACTGAATAGTGATAATATCCCTCTCCTCCAAGGTGGTGGTGGATTCCCACCAATGCAAAGCGGCCCCCACTAGCTTGAAGGAAGCCAACCACTGTTTCTGCACGTCCGTTCACTCGTACATGTACAAATCCTAAAGGAAACTAGAACCTGATGCTCTGATATCACCTGTGACACCCCGCCTAATTAAATACCGGGTGATTAGTCCTTTATTAAATTATAACCAAGGTGAACGGTTGGTTCTTAGCATCACTATAGCAAAAATAACTTTTCCATTTAAACACCCTAAATAATTAAGCTAAGTGACAAAACCATTTTAAGACATCAATTTCCAAATTTAATTTAAAACCAATATTTAACACCTTTCATGATCCATGGTTTAAAAGTCACACCACAACTAGACTGAAAAAGATAATTCAAGCAATTTAAGCATCCAAATAAATAAATTCAACTTTAAAACTTCAAGGAAAAACATCCTGACAGTAACAATCCCAAAGTATAAATACTAGAAATAAATGAATCACAATCTCTGATAAAACCAACTGAATAATGGAAAAGGGCGACACATGCCCAACTAGATAAAATAAAACTAGAAGTGGAATCAATAATGAGGTCGTCTAAGCAAGGGCCTGCAACTCCCACCTAAGCTGCAGCACGTTCCTTCCAAAGGATCCTATGCAAGACGCCTCTGTGGCTGGGCACCTATAATATATACATATATATACAAGATAGAAGAGAAAATAGGAAACAGGTCAGGGCCCGATTGTAAAACAGTTTAAAATTAGTTTAGCAAGTATTTAAAATGCTTACCGGCTAATGAAACAATCATATTAGTGCAGCACTCTCTTGAGCAATTCTCACCTCTCTTCTAATGTGCACACCTACCGCACTACTACTCCCAACAGTTTAGCTTATCTTAAGTTACTACCAAGATTTCATGTTGACAATTTCTAGTGTTAAGAAAATCATTTTTATTTAAAAGCAAAGTTCTCACATAAGCCTCATTTAATTATAAAGTATCTCAGTATTGCCTCAAACTTTTCAAACACTTATATAGAAATTTAAATAATTATTCATTACTTGCCTACCTTTAGTCACACTAGATAATTCCCAAATTTCAAGTTTATATATATATATATATATATATTAATCACTCATATAATATATATACACTATCGGCACCCCACATAAAATTTATGGTGCTGGCATACTCTGCTATCAAGTCCCTGTATCACTCGTACTATGGGAAATACTAGTTCGGAATCACTCTCGAACTGTATTAACACAAAATACATAGAAATTGAGGCGAAGCATAGTTCCAAGTCAATAAGAGGTCAGCACAAACCCTCATGTCTCTAAGGACCATCTGACTATCGATCCGATAGCCTGTACCAATGACTCCTATGTTCTAGGGTACGAGTCAATATCCCCCATAAAGATCCCATCGAGATAAGACTATCCCAGCGCGGTAACCTCAGTGATAGCAAGTAGCACGGGCATGATTTTTACACGTATATAGTATATGCACAATTCTAATTTTGGTACACCCACGACCCATACATATGGTATTTATTCTTATTGCACATTACTAGATTATTCTGTATATCTTTTATTCTTATTTATGGGATTATTCCAACTTATTTCGTAACACTCATGAAATCCTATCTTCATAAGTGTAATTTCATTAGGTACTCTTTTATTTTAACGATGTAACTTCCTTATGAGTCTCACCCTTTAAACACATGTTCCCACTATTTCTTAAGTGTAATTTACTCCCCGTTAACCATAATTTAGTCATACCTGAAATGCTCCATTTTTATCAAGTCCTACTGGTCCTCTTTATCTCCTAAAATGTTTTAATAAGAATATTCAAAGATTACTACTCATTTAAATTGAAATCAACCATTTAAAAAGGGAAGTATGAGTCTGCCAGGCGGGGTCAATCGATCTATGGCAGGGTCTCGATCCATTGATCCATCGATCGATCGATGCTCTTAGGTCGATCGATCGATCAAGCAGTAATGGCGAAACAGCAGAAATACCAGTTACGGGAATCTTCTTCTAAAATCATCCAAACCAACATATTTGACTTCCAAACTCCCAACAATTTATACTACAAGTGTTATATCCTCAAATAATTGCTATTTTACGTAAGGCATGCGAATTTTCATTATGTATAATGAATTAAAAGGGGAACAATCCATAAAAATATCAAGAACCATAATATTTTCTTTGTTTAGTTTCTTACCATTCCTTTCCTTGATTTTATACTCTTAATTTAATGCAATTTCATGGTTTAACCTCTACATATGAATTTGATTTCCAGAATACGTCTTTTACCTATACATCATGCAAATTCGAGTCTCCAAAATAAGTTTTTCTTTCACAAAAACTAGTCCTAATCAACCCTAGACTAATATCATTGAAGCATTAACTGAAATAGAGCAAGATAGATACTTTCCTAGGAATTCTTGGCTCAGATTTGTGGAAAATATTGGTGTGGTTGTGATCCTCGTTGCGCGATCTAAACTTTGGCGGCGACGACGATGCAAACGGTGGAGTTCTTTGCCTAGAACTCCTTAGAAAGATACTCCTCTTCCCTTCCAATGGCCATCTTAGGTTTTTGGCTATTCTAAGCCTAGAAGACAACTCCTATTATTTTATATACTCTTAGAAATTTCGTGGGTTTTCATGCCCAAAAATTTAAAATGTCTAAAATGCCCTCCCGGGATGTTAATTAGGCCTAGAAACGCTCCGAGACCCAAACTAAATCCTCGGGTACATTATTTTGACTATGTCGACCCTTCCGGACACATTGACGTACTCAAAATGACCATACGGGTGACTTGTAATATATTCACTTTTTATAGATCGAATTTAATCCCGACACGACACAAGCGCGTCCCGATAAATTTCTAAAATTATCAAATTGGATTCTCGTGATAATTTTACTAAATGCAATTACACCTCTTACTTTACCCATAAAGTAACTTACAAAAAAATTCCAATAATTACTAACTCTCATCACGCTCGTAAGTATCTAAATGATTTTTCGGAGTAATATTAAATTAATATCTCTAATTAAATTTAATAAATCCCCAAAATTAAAAGTCATAAAAATACGGGGTATTACAGTATCACATCATAAACACTATCTCACACGAACACTTAGATACTGTGGTTCTGTCTGAGAATCTTTGATTTTGAACGAGTTGCTGGAATCAGAATTCAAAGAGAAGGAGATCAAGGAAAAAACAAAGAAAAAGCAAGAAAAGATCAGTCCAATTCAGATTACCTTTAGAGTGCAGAATCTCAAGTAGGTATTTTATGAACTTAGGTTAGGATCTTTGGGGTTTGCTTAAGTGTTGTAACTTGATTCTTTATTCTAGTGAATATTTGTTTTGTGCCGTAGAGGGCGCCATGGATGTTTCCCTTGATTAAGGGTTTTACCACATTAAAAATTCATGTGTCTATTTCTTTGAATGTTCTGAACTGTTCTTGTGATTGAGACTGTATGGTAACTTTAGTATATCTTTATGTAATTTTAAAAAGAAGGTAATCAACTATCAAATTTAATCCATACATTCAGAAAAGCTTTCAGTACACATCTTGGGTTTTTCGAAAAGAGTTTTTCCCAAAAAGTTTATTCGGAGTTTACACAATTTATAACATTTTTTATTAACCTTTTAAACAAGATTTTAGTAATAAAGCGTTTCTTCAACTGGTATCAGAGCGGGAACACCTTTTGTGATCCTGAAACTTGAGAAATTGTTTTCGAAACTTCTTTTTGGAAAAATTTCTGAATATGGAAGAAAAATTTGAGAAGTTAGGTAACCTGTCAAGACCACCACTCTTTGATGAAAATAATTTTTTGTACTGGAAAGTATGAATGACTACTTTCATTCAAGGAACCCTTGGTGATGAAGTCTGGGAAATGATTGAAATAGTGTTTCAACATCCTACTAAACCTACTTTAGCCACTGATCCAACAAGAAATAAGAAACTTCTCAGTGAATTTACTAAGGAATAGAAAACATTATCTCTAGATAACAACAAAGGAAAGAATGACATCTTTATGTCCATAAATGAACATGAATCCAAAAGAATATCCATATGTTCCACTTCCAAAGAGGCATGGGACACGTTAGTCATTGCTCATGAGGGTGATGAACGTGTCAAAGCCAGAAAAACTCAAATGCTCATCCAACAATATAATACCCTGATTATGAATGACAATGAATCCTTTGACGATTTCTACATAAGGTTAACTGATATCTTTACAAAACTTCATGAAAATGGTATAACCTACAGTAGAAAGGAAATTGTTTCAAAGACTCTTACGTCATTGCCATCTAAATTTGAAAACAAGAGATATGATATTGAAGAAATGAATGACCCTAATATGACTCCTGAATTACTTAGCAGTAAACTGAGGACTGTAGAATTATAACTAGACTTCAAAAAGAAATTGACCAGAAGACTAATAAAGCCTCTAGTTCAAATGTTGCGTTTTCTTCTAAATTGCAAATGCCTAAATTGAACACTCTAGATTTTTACACTGACTGTCTTGAAAACTATGTTTTGGAAAACCTTGACAATGAAATAGATCTTATGAGTAAGCATTTCAAAAAGATTTTGAAATTTAGAAATGATGTAGACTCTAAACAAGGCAAAACAAATTATCAAGGTCATCAATCTCACAAACTTCATGACAGAGACAATACCAAACACACTTATGACAATAGGAGGAATTACGACCCCAATAGACCTAAACCTCACATAAAAGATGTGAAGTGTCACCATTGTGGTAAACTAGGTCACTATGCTAGTAAATGTTCAACTTATTTTAATAACAATAACAAGGACAATATGTGTAAGACATGGGATGACTCTAGTGATTCGGATGAGGATGAAATTGAGTCAACCCAGATGAATGAGTACTGCATGTCTTTCTTTGCTAAGATAATATATAATGATGATGCATGCTTCTCTACTCATGAATCTGCTATGCCCGTTGATGTTGTTAATGATATTGCTAATAATTCTGTTCATATTACTGCTGAAAGACTATGTGTGAGTCAAAGTGATAATGTTGATGACGAATTGAACGTGTGCATGAGTAAAAAAACTATCAAAAACATAGGGGTTACTTCACACGATGCACATAGTGAGTCTGATGATGATCTGTCTGATTTACATGAGTTATACACTAAGAAGAGTGCTCGCCTAGAAAAATGATAAAAACCTTAAGTGAGCATAAAATGTGTTGCTTATGAGGCTGAGATTGAAGACTATGCCTTGAAAATAAAAAATTTAACTCAAAAGAATCATGAATTTGAACAAAAATACAAGGCTACCCTTGTTAAACTAGAAGAGTCAAAGCAAATGGTTTCAAATGTGTTTAAAAATTGCCAACACTTTGAAACACAAACCAAGACTTATGAAAAAATTGTTACTGGAAGCAAATTTGATTCTGAAGATAAGTCTGGCCTAGGTTTTGGAGAAATAGTTCACACAAGTAAGACCAAAGTTTCTCTTAAAAATGAAACTTTTATCAAACAAGGCCAAACTTATCGAAATGTTCAAAAAGGTGAATCTAGTCTCAATATCTCTCAAACAACACATAATCAGTACAATCAACTGTTAAAACTAAATAGTCAGACCAAATATGTTTATCCTTTTGCCAGAGACCAAAGACAGAAACCTAAACCTAATGATGACTGAACTACTACACCCAATAGGTCCAAGCCAATCATTAAAGACTTTAGCAAGAAATTCAAGTCCTATACCTATCACGACTGTTCCTACGGCGATATTTTCAGCCATTCTCTTGATGAGTGTTTCCAAAGAAGGTTATACACTCCCACCTACCTAAACCTTAACTACTCTAGGAAATCAAGAAATACTTATGTACTTCCTAGACAGGACATAAACAACTCTAACACTAAAAAGAAAAAGGGAGGGTCCAAGACTAAGAAAAAATCATTCAGAAAGACCCCTTAAACCTTTTCTAAATCAAAAGGAAATAAAACTTTTAAAACCGGGCATATTTGGATTGGAAAAAAATTATCTATTACCCCAGCTCAAGTGCAACATTGTAATTTCTGCTTTAAAGGCACAAAGAACTTGAACTGGTTGGTATTTGGACTCCGGATGTTCTAAAAATATGACCGCGGATGAAACAAAATTGAAAAACAAGACATACTTCCTTGGAGGTAGTGTCATGTTTGGATATGGTGTTTCATCTCAGATCATAGGTAAGGGAACATTTAGTGAGTATGGGCTTCCTGAACTAAATGATGTTCTCTTATTTCAAGGCCTTAAAGCCAATCTCTTAAGTATATCACAATTTTGTGACTCCAATCATTCAGTTACTTTTTCAAAAAATGATTGCAAAATTATTGATGAAAAAGGTAATTGTATTTTGACAGGAAATAGAACCCCGAAACAGTAATCCTAAATTATGAATCTTGTAATGTTTCCAGATCATAGGATTATGATCTTTGACACAATAGATTGGGACACACAAATTATGATAACCTTAGAAGATTGAGTTCCCAAGAGATAGTTAGAGGTTTACCAAAAATTAAAAATTCTTTTAAACCTGTATGTGGACCTTGTCAGGAAGGAAATATAAGTTAATCCCCTCACAAGAAAGTTAAAGATTTCCTTACCAGTAAGCCTCTAGAACTTATCCACATGGACCTCATGGGTCCCCCAATAACTGTTAGTTTCTGTGGAAACTATTACATCCTAGAAGTTGTGCAAAACATGTGTCATATTATTAATCGTATCCACCTTAGAAAAAATTCTAAAAAAAACCTCTTATGTTTTATGGTTCAACAAAAAGCCAAACTTAAAATATTTTAAAACCTTCGAGAGTATTTGCTACATCTGCAAAGATAGAGAGAAACTTTTAAAATTTGATACCCGAGGAGAAAAGGGAATTTTTCTTGGCTATTCCCAAAATAGTAGGGCTTTACGTGTTTTTAACTATAGAACCAAAACTATTATGGAATCAATTAATGTAATTGTAGACGACACTAGTATTAGGAGAAGTGACAGTCAACCAGTAACATTTGATGAGGATGAACTTGTTTTACCCACTGATCCTCAAGATGATACTGACTCATTGCCACCTGAGAGTCCTTCTGTACCCACTTGGGTTTTTAAAGATCATCCCACTGAAACCATTGTCGGTAATCCTTCAGAACCAGTTGGAACTAGATCCCAACTTCGTCAAGTGGCACAATTTTCTTATTTTATTTCTCTTGAGGAACCTAAAAATGTTAATTATGCCCTTACTGACTCATTTTGGATAAATGTTATGCAAGAAGAGATAATCCAATTTAAGAGTCATGATATTTGGAATTTGGTTCCTAGACCAAAAGATTCGAAGGTTATTGGCATAAAATGGATTTTTAAAAGCAAAACTGATGAAAATGGGGAGGTCATAGAAATAAAGCTAGGTTGGTTGCGCAAGGATACTCCCAGATTGAGGGAATTGATTTTGATGAAACCTTTGCATCTATTACTCGTCTAGAATCAGTTCATCTCCTTCTTTCCATCTCTTGTCATATGCAATTCAAATTATTCCAAATGGGTGTTAAATCCTCTTTCTTAAATGGAGTTTTATCTGAAGAAGTATACGTAGAACAACACAAAGGATTTGTTTATCCTGTACATCGGACTACGACTTTAGACTTAAGAAAGCCTTATACGTTTTGAAACAATATCCTAGAGCTTGGTATGAGCGATTTTCTACATTTTTGGTGTCTCAAAAATTTTTCCGCGACGGAAACGATCAAACGGTGTTTGTTAGAAAGGAAAATCAACATGTCTTAATCGCACAAGTATATGTGGACGATATTATTTTTACATCCACTTGTCCTTAAAAAGTAGAGAATTTTTCTGATATCATGCATACTAAATTTTAGATGTATCTAATGGGTGAACTACAATATTTTTTGGGTTTACAAGTCAAGCAATTGCGCGATGGTCTTTTTATTTCTCAATCCAAGTATGCTGCAGATTTAGTTAAAAAATTTGGTTTAGAAAATGCTAAACCTTCTAGAACCCCCATGAGTACTACAACTAAACTATCTAAGGATGATAATGGGAAAAGTGTTGATCCCACTCTTTATGAAAGTATAATAGGGAGTTTGTTGTATCTTACCGCATCTCGACTTGACATATCCTTTGTCGTGTGTATATGTGCTAGATATCAAAGTAACCCTAAATAATCTCACTTATTATAATTGTTAAATATATTAAGGGTACTCTGTTAGAATTGTTGTAATTTGTTAGGATTGCTTGTTTAATTTTGAGAGGGTGAGTAGCATGTTTGCATATAGTATCACATCACAAACACTATCTCGCATGAATACTTAGACACAGTGGTTCTGTCTGAGAATATTGGATTTTTAACGAGTTGCTGGAATCAGAATTCAAAGAGAATGAGATCAAGGAAAAAAACAAAGAAGCCGCAAGAAAAGATCAGTCCTATTCAGACTACCTTTGGAATGGAGAATCTCAAGTAGGTATATTCTAAACTTAGGTTAGGATCTTTGTGGTTTGCTTAAGTTTTGTAACTTGATTCTTTATTCTAGTGGATATTTGTTTTGTGCCGTAGAGGGCACTGCGGATGTTTCCCTTGATTAAGGGTTTTACCACGTTAAAAATTCTTGTGTCTATTTCTTTGAATATTCTTAAATGTTGTCATAATTGGGACTGTATGGTAACTTTAGTAGATGTTTATTAAATTTTAAAAAGAAGGTAATCAACTATCAAATTTAATCCATAAATTCAGAAAATCATTTACAACACATATTGTGTTTTTCGAAAAGAGTTTTTCCCAAAAATTTTATTCAGAGTTTACACAATTGATAACATTTTGTTATTAACCTTGTAAACATGCTTTTAGTATTAAAGTGTTTCTTCAGCTCAGAACTCTATATATCTAAGAAATCGTTAGATTATGGAGAGCATGATTATCTATCATATCTGATAGTGACCCATGATTTGCGAGACGCTTTTGGCAAGCATTACAAAAATCCATGGGTACCAAATTTCTTCTTAGTACTGCATTCCATCCTTAGACAGACGGAGAATACGAATGCTTAATCCTGACACTCGAAGATATGTTAGGCGTATGCACACTAGATTTAGTAAGAAATTGGAGCGATCATTTAACTTTAGTCGAATTTTCTCATAATAATAGCTACCAAGCCAGTATCCAAGCCGCTCCATATGAAGCACTGTATGGAAGACCATGTTGTTCTCCACTCTTTTGGAATGAATTAGGGGAAAACCATAATTTTTTACCCAAAATAATAGAAGAGACTATCAAGAAACTATGTATGATCAAAGAAAAGCAACATGAAGCCCAAAGTAGACAAAAGAGATATGTAGATCACCGTAGACAACCCTTAGAGTTCAAAGAAAGAGATCAAGTTTTCTTAAAAGTATCACCTACGAAGGGAATCATAAAATTTAAAAGAAAAGGAAAACTTATGCCCTAATATATTAGACCCTTTACCATTTTCGAACGCATTGGACCAGTAGATTATCGATTAATTTTACTCCCACTCTTATTGCAAATTCATAATGTGTTTCATCTTTGTCAATGTCGAAAGTATATTCTCGACCCAAATCGCGTCATTTCACGGGAAGGACTTTCTATCCAACCTAATCACAATTTTGATGAAAGGCCTCTTTGAATTTTGGATACGCAAGATCGAATTCTTATCACTAGAACCATTCCCTTAGTTAAAATTCTCTGGCCACATCACGGAGCCGAAAAATCTACTTCGGAACTTGTGGATGCTATGAAACAACAATACCGAGAATTATTTGAAGGTAATTTCGAAGTCCTTTTTTTTAGTAAGGAGAATTGTAAGATCCTCAAAACAATAGTTTGTCGAGATTCGATATATATATATATATATATATATATATATATATATATATATATATATATATATATATATATATATATATATATATATATATATATATATATATAAAATTAAGTATAAAACTTACGTATGTCACAAGTTGAAAAGATGATGTCATCAATATAAATTTTTCCTGCACTACCTAATTTACCCCTCTATCATTTGATTTCCCCCTTTTTCTACACTCAATTTTATTTTCTACTCTTCCTCAAAATTCAAAAAAAGGGTAAGAGGGTAATTGACCTTATTCTCTCACTTCACACATACCTTAGGTTACTCTCTCTCTCTCTCTCTCTCTCTCTCTCTCTCTCTGCAATTTTCATTCCGATGTGGTTCACCGGTAGTGTGGTTCATAGATATGCCTCTTTTTGTTTCCAACCCCAGAGATTAGGTAATATGTCTTTATTTCACCCTCTCATACACACACACACATACACATACACAGGTAATCTCTCTATATCACCCTCTCAAGCACACACACGCGCATACAAAGATCTGAAGGGTTATATAAATATAGGGGTTGATGATAAATATTTAGGGTTTTAAGATTTGGGGTTATTCTTATCTTTTTCGATTTCGATTTGGGGTTATATAAATATTTGGGGTTGATTATAAATCTTTTTCGATTTGAGGTTATATAAATATTTGGGGTTGATGATAAACAGATCTAATCGTTCTTTTGAGATTTGGGGTTAATGATAAACACATAGATCTAATGTGTTTTATTGTTCTTTGCAGATATGATCGTTCTTCACCATATCACGTTCACATAAGGTATACCCTCTCTTCTTCTTTACCTTTTTTTTGTTTACATTTGGTTTCATTTTTTTCCAGAGAGATATTCAAAGAACTGATCTTCATCCTTAAAAATCAGAGGCTTATATTTTTATGTTCTTTACTATGTTCATACCTTCAAATTATGGGATTTATTGTGTTTAAATCAAAGGTTATGGTACTATAGGGTATTAAAATTGAATGATGAAGGTTGGGTTCAAATTATCTATCTTAAACTTGAAAGTTGTGGAGTTTTGATGGAAGGTTTGATTCAAAATCCTAGGTTTGTTTATGGATCCGTATGTGTATATTTTTCTAATTTCATCACAGTTATAACCTAGCTTTATCCTGTTACAAATTTGTATCAATCGTACCCTGATTTCAATTTAATTTCAGTTAAGAATTTTATCTTATTGAATGATTTTTATGTATATAAAATTCATATTTCTCTGCTCACTTTTGTGTTGGAAGTTTTGTAAATATTCTCTCCCCTTTTGATTGTTGGGAAAACCCAAAACCGAATACAACTAAGCCGAAACTAATTGCATCCAAAGTATAGGGTGACGGAATAAACACATATTTATTCGATTCAGTTATGTACTATAGCTGTTCTAATGTCAGTTGTGTACTATATCTGTTCGATTCAGATTAGTCGGAAACTATTGGAGCTTCTAAAACAAAAGGTTTCTTTGTCGGAGTTCTTAGAATCGCAAATAACATGGCCAGGTGAGTCTGAGCAACCTGGGACTGATGCTTAAATCAGAATCTAGAACAACACCAAAGTCTTATATGTTTAAATCAGTATCGAGCATATAAATGCTGAAGGCCCTGCTTCTAACTAAAAATTCAAAGGATATAAACGCCGAAGGAACTGCTTCTGCCTCATTATCGAACCCTTGCAAGAAAAAATTGAACAGGTACAGCGAGACAAAATCAAACCCCAAGCGTTTGATTGACGGGTCAAAGACTTAATAGCATTCCAAGCGTTCTAAAGTTCCCGTCGTAATCACTATCGTTTCTGGTACGTCCCCGTTTTTCTACGCCCCCGTCGCAATCACTTCCAGCTACATCTTCCATCGATTATTTATTTATTTCTTCTATAAGCGTTCTAAAGTTCCGTCGTATTTATTTCAGAGACGTCACAGAGTCGCGTTATGGAAGCCGGCCATAAGTAACAGCATGGTATGTAGTTTTGTTAACCATGCTGGCCTACCTTCTCCTGCAAAAGAGATGATGAAAGTCATGTAGTTTAGTGGCATCATTTGCCCATAATAATAATAATTAATATTTTGTTGTTAACCAAGTTGTAATCTGTTATCATAAATAAAAAAATAAAGTCGACCAAATCGAGTTTTCTTTCTTTTAATTGTGCAGTTCAAGTACCAAATCGAGTCATTCTATTTTATAAACATAACCAATTATTTTTATTGTTCATTACTTCTTTATTTGTAATACATTTACGCTCAGTTTTTAGGCTGGAAGTTAAGATCTGCAACTAATCACCAGTGATGATTACTACCGTTTACAATTATGCACAGCCGCAGCTATGTGAACGGTTACAGGTTTGAAATTATGAAACTGATTGAACGGAGAAACACCAACACCAACACCAACATCAACATCAACATCAACAGAGGTGGGAAAATTTGGAACAAGGTGAAATTGAGTTAAATGAGAGAATTCGGGGGCACGCTGTCTTAAAACAAATGGGAAATTATTCCAACCATAGATGTTTGGATCACAATATGGAGATGCTTGAGTTGGGAAAAGTTTATGGCTTAGCATTAGCAATCGTGGATCAGCTTGCAACAACATTTCATAGTGTTTTTCAAAATATCCTGGAGGAAATATAGCACTGTGCTTCCTGGAAAGGTATGATAATTAGTTAGTTTCTATTTTTTTCTGAACGAGAATAGTTTCTTGGAAAGTTATGATTATTACTACTTCTTTTTATTTTCCCATTATGGTTTATGTTTTATTAATTTTTTTCTATTGAACATGTACTGTATTCTTTGTTTGAAAGTACATATGAATTATGCTTAGTTGTTTGACAGTACATATGACAATATTCGTTGTTTCACAATACATATGAATTATGTTTGACAGTACTTCTTGCTACCCCGATATGAATTATGCTTAGTAGTGAAAATAAATTATGTTTGACAGTACTTCTTAATATACAAAACAAATGAACCATATTTATTTCACTGATTTACCTGACATAAACTTTCCATGTGAATAAGCGGCGCTTTCAACATATACATGGCTTAAATACCTGTTATTCTTTCATGCGTATATGTTGACGACAATGGGTGCAGGTTGTCAGTGCTTCTAAAAAGGGATGGTGTTAGGTTTTCGGTTGTTTAGGTAATCCATAATCTTCCCTTACATGAATTAAAGTTAATCGCCTAAATATTTTTAGGCAATTGAAATGTATAGTGATTAACTTTTTCGAGTCTTATCTTAATTGATCATTTGATTGTATTTTCATTTGGTTAATTATAATTTTTCATTTGTTTGCCTCACAGGTGTTTCAGAAAATACCATGTTGGACTAGGAAACGTGAAAAGACACTTCAGAGCCCTAACCAATTTGCATATATGTATAACCAATTTATATACATATAAAGGACTATTAATATTGTTGTTGTTTGAGTATTTTTATTTCTTAAACAGGGCGAATAGTCCTATAAACAAAGGAGACTTTGTCAAAATTTTATAAAATGTTTATACATTGGTATTGTAAGAAAGAACTTTCTTTGATTGAATTAGTATTTGATTTTGATGACAATGTTTATGCGAGGTCCAAGATACTATTAATATTGGTTACTATTTTTTTTATTTCTCAACCAAGGTGAATCGCCCTATAATCAAAGGTTATTTTGCGTGATTTTTTTTATTTGATAGTTTACCATTATTAGGAGGTCCAAGACGGACTAATATTGTTGTCATTGGAGTGTTTTTTTCTTTAACAGGTTGGATAGTATTACAAATAGAGAAAATTTTGCCTAAATTGTTTACACTTTTAATATATAAAACATTTACTATTTATATTATACATGATTTTCTATTTTTCAAAATTATGAGCGCGCCTTCAGGCACGGGATCATCTTTTGAGGTGAAAGTTATGCCTATTTGAGGATGAATTTTTTGGACGCGAACTGGAGACCAACGATAGTTTTGACGAGAGCACTTGCTATTGCATCAAGACACGACTTTCTGCTTTTCAAAATTATCAGCGTGCCTTCAGGCACGGGCATACCCTAGTATATATATATATACCTTGAATATTTATAAAAAGAACCTAAGAAAAACATAAATTAGGAATAGCCCCGATGTTTTAGATATTAAAAAATAGCCCTTAAAGTTTTTATTTGGCTTTCAAATTATCTAAATGAGCTATAAACCCCCCAAAATTTCCAAGTTAACCTTGTAACTATCTAACATTCCAAACCAACCTTTAATATTACTTCTCTAAGTTTTTAAAATTACACCAAAGCCACTAAAGCTTGAAAAACAAAGAATATGAACTTAAAACCTAATCAAAAAAATTCCAAGGACCTAAACCAAAGTTGCTAAATTCAACCTCATCAGCTATGCTGATAAGAAAGCCACTAAACCTCCATTATAACTATTAAGAACCAAGATAACACATGCCTTCATGTTTACCCAAACTTCCTTCACAAATATCTTACATCAAAACAAGCTAAACCTACCTCTTTTTTTTCGACCAATCCACCCTTGACCTATAAAAAAACCTACCTTGGTGCAGAGAAAACATACCAAATGTATCATAAAAACAAAAAAAATGGAATTTTCAGGTATACCTATATTTTATGAATAAGGTCAGTTGTTTTTATTCTATAAGTTTCCACAATACTTTAGGATCCATTTATCCTTTTACATGCATTACTTAACATAGAAATACAAAGCTAAGGGTCAATTTTAAAAAAAATAAAATAAAAGCTTGAGCTTTAATGGTGAATTATGTGTTCCTAACTTTGAACCAGTTATGAAGTGGGAATAATTGTCCTTAGACTTGTAGCAACCGAACCATAATGTTTAATTTGATTATAGTATACCTGCATAACTCAAATCCAAGCGATTCTATATCTCCAGTTAAGACTTCAAAGTTTAAAATCTCTATGTATACTATGAATTAAAACCTCAAACCAAAACATTTTGTTCCAAATTCTCACATAAACCAAACCATATTACTTCCACGTTTTGAATTTTAGTATAACTCCAAAAATGTAGAACTGAAATTTTTGAGATTATACAGTTTATGGCAATGAGGTTACAGTTCACCTCAATCCATAAAAGTTATTTTGTAATACTTGTGAAAAATTAGGAAGAAAGGATTTGGAATCATCTCAAGTGATATTATGTAATGAATTCAATTGAAGGTCAAATTTACAATCTTAAAAGTAAAAATTCAAAAGGTTGATGATCAATTGAAATACAAGAGACCGAGTATGTTCAAATCAAGTGCATGATAAGTTTGATTGGGTGCGTGAGGGCGTGTGTCCAATCAAAAAATTTTGAACTTTTTTTCATCAAAATGGTACACTATAACATCATGTCTGGTCAACCAAATAGAAAATTTGAAGCACCCTGTAAACTTGAATTTTAAAATTTAAGTTACTTTTACACTTAACCCGCTGAAGTTTTTCAACTTTTGATTTTTCACCCCAAACTTTTCCTCCTTATTTTTTACACCATTTGGAGCAAGAAAGACTATTACCACTAAACTTGAAAAGCTAAGGAAACATAAGAAATAAATTCAAAATTTATTTATACATTAAACTCCAAAACTTTAATTAGATGCGATTTTAATTTTATTTATATCGTAATTTCTTCAAACGGACCCCTTCCCTAACCAAACCGATATTTCGAAAAGACCTAACAACAAGTAGGTTATTAATATTCAAAATTAATTTCACAAACTGATATTGTGTACACCTTTTTTTATATCACCATGTGATATAATGTGTATATGATATTCTCATTTTTATGAACTCAATTGAGTAGTTCAACTGTTTATATATAATTGATTCAAATTTTAGTGATGATTTTATCCAATCATATTATTTCATATGATGCAGTTTTACCCAGTTATATCATAGCATGCATTATAACCCAAAAATAGTGTTTCTTTATACCCACTGTTGATACCAAATTTAGTCTGCTGACATGATCCAATCACTTGAAGACACGTGTCAACCTACATGGAAAATACAAATACTTTCAACGAAAAACACACTATCACCGAGCTACTCAGGCCCTCTGAGAAACTTAAGCGTACCGAGCAACTTAAGCAGTCCGAGCTACTTGGCGTGCAGAGCATCCAGATCAAGAGAATCAAAAGATAACTACGCATTAAATGCGCATTATTATCGTACAGATGTATATGTCTACTAGATAACAACGCGTTATCCTTTCATATGGACAACCTCAAGGATATAAATACAAGGTAACCTCCTCATAAGAAGGGGACTTTGGATCTCTTGGTAAACTTATTATCGGGAATTCCAGGCAAACAGTCAGCAATACAAAAACGGTGGACGTAGGCCATTCTTATAAGACTGAACCACTCTAAAAATCCTTTGTCTTATTAATCTGTGATTACTTAATTATATGTGATTGATTAATTAGATATAATCTAGTTTTTTACATCAACACCCACGCCGTCTGTGGAAAACTACTCTACTTAGCATTTTTCACCAAAATAACTCATCATTTATGGCTGAGAATCCGGAATCTAGTAATCGAAACACTGGGGTTGTTCCAAACCCTTCTACTCCCCCAAATTTTCAAGATCTGGCTGGTATAATGGCTAATTTAGTCCAAGGGAAAATGGCCATGCAAGAAACTATGTGTCAACTTATACAAATTGTCCAAGGTAGAGTGTCGGCCCAATCAGAACAACGAAGTGTTAAGAGAAATACCCAATTGCCATCTTCATGAACCAGATGAACATTATTCCCTAAGATCTCTCAATCTAGACGTACTGGATCACATCGTACTGAGAGGAATAATGATCCTTCGTATCAACCAAGCCAAACTTTATCAGTACGAGCTACAGATTCCCAACGGAATGTCACTCTCACTCCCAAAAAGGAATAGTGCTCTAGAAAGGTTGAGTAGAGTCTCTACTTTTGATCGTTTGGGCACCAGGAGGAATAGAAGTCCTCCTAGGATTGCGTCGAGGAACTCTCAATGACCATCCGACCTAAGGGAAGGCTCTGACCAATCACGCCAAACAGCTCGTAATGAGAGATCCCAAGATGAAAACTCAACGCGATCAATTTGCTCGAACAAATAGGCCCGAGGTGGGAAATGATGCATGGAAAGGCTCTATTCAAAGGTTGGAGGACAGATTAGGGGAAATGTCTAAGGCCAAGAATCCTTTACAAAGAACTTTTATCCAAGGGACACCATTCGTACAGGCAATTGTGGATTTTCCCACACCATCAATGCAAAGATCCTATGGTGATGCCTAAATACGATGGAAAAACTGACCCTGTCCTTCATATAGAACAATACCAAGCTGCTGCCGATATCTATACGATTCAAGATGAGATGAGATGTAGGGCATTTTTAGGAACTCTCAAGGGGTCAGCCCACATATGGTGCAACAACCTTCCTCGGGGGCAGATTGTGACTTTCTTTCAACTAGCAGAGATCTTTATAGGGAATTTCTATTTTTGAGAGAAACCAGTCAAATGAGTAACACACTTGCTGAGTGTTAGAAAGAAGACAGACGAAAGTACCAGGGACTATATTACTCATTTTGATAATGATAAGCTTGAGGTAATTAATTACGAGGAGAAGACAATAATTACTGCTCTGATGAGTGGGTTGTTACTAGATAAGTTGTACTATACATTAGCCAAAGATCTGCCAAGGACTATGGCCGAACTAATGGCAAAGGCAGCCAAAAATATGAACTCTGAGAAGGCCATGGCTTCAAAGAAGAATACAGACACTAAGGAGACTAAGGTTGAGGCTAGTAAAACCGAGAAGAATGATCAGAAGAACAATGGTGGCGATAGGCAGTCGAAAGGTAAGCAAGTGCTAGAGTAGATGAGGAAGTATGGAAAATATACTCCCTTGAAGGTAGACCTAAATCACATTCTGGAGGAGATCAAGAACAGCGAGGAGTTAGCCTGGTTAGGGAAAATGCAGGCAGATCCTGACAAAAGGGATAAGTCCAAATATTACGAATTCCACAAAGGCCATGGTCATACGACCAAGCGTTGCATAGCTCTCTAGAATGAAATTGAAGCACTCATCAGGCGAGGAAAATTGGCTAAGTATGTTGATCGCTGAAATGGTGGAAAGACCAGCGATCGAGGAAGGCAAATGTCTAAGTCTCCTAATCGAGCAAAAGAAGATAAGAAGAGAGACCACGAAGATGATCCAGAAGATGACCCTGACCTCCCAAAAAGACCAAGACAGCCAAAGAATGAGGTATTTTCAATCCATTTTGGATCATTTGAATGTGATGTTATTACAGGTGAAGATACGAGAGGTGGATATCTGACTACGGAGAGGAAAGCTTACCTCAATGAGGCCCAAGCTTGCTCTTACATACAACGCATAAACTTGGTTGAAGATGATCGCCCAAGGAAGGTGAATAGGGATAAACTTGTCATTGAATTTTCTAAAAATGACCTGGCAGGTGTACTATATCCTCATGATGACCCATTGGTGATCAAGATGAGAATGAAGGAAGTGTTGATTTCACAGGTACTGGTGGATAATGGTAGCTCGATAGATATTCTTTGACAGTTTGAATCTAAAGTTAGCCCAATTATAGCCATATCATAGGCCCCTCCTCGGCTTCACTGGCAAAAAGTTTTTTCCACTTGGGATGATCAAGTTGGATATGCTTATTGGTACATGGCTTGCTTGTCGAACAGAAAAAGTATGCTTTTTCATAATGGATTAAAATATCCTATCAGCTTACAACATCATCATGGGAAGGGTAGGTTTGAAGAAGTTCGAGGTAGTACCATCTACTGTACATCAATGTTTAAAATTCCCAACTAACTTTGGAGTGGGAGTTGTGAAAGGCGACCAGAAAGTAGCTCGAGAATGCTACTATTTATCTACTGAAAAGGAGGAACGCGAAGAATACAGGAAGAAGCCTACTACTTATCAAGTGGATGAAATAGAAGATGCAGAGATTAAAACATTAGACCCTAGAAGGGACAGGTCATGGAAGCCACTGAAAGTATCATTATGGACGATGAACATCCAGAATGAAACACCCAAATTGGTGCGTCATTGGATGTATCATCAAAACAGGAACTGGTAGCATTTCTAAGGTGAAGAAAATAGACTTTTGCATGGAGTCATGAAGACATTCTAGGGATAGATCCGAGTTTCCTGTGCCATGAGCTCAACGGGAACAAGGAGGTCAAGCCAGTGAAGCAGAGAAGAAGGGTGTTTAGCCCTGAAAAGAACCAAGCTATATAGGAAGAAGTAGAAAAACTACAAAAAGCCTTTTTATTGAGGATGTCAATTATCCTGACTGGCTAGAAAATGTGGTGATGGTAAAGAAGAAAAATAACAAGTGGAGGATGTGTGTAGACTTCACTGATCTAAATAAGGCATGCCCAAAGGATCATTTTCCTTTGCCTCGAATCGATCAACTGGTGGATGCTACTTCGGGGCATGAATTATTGAACTTTATGGATGCTTACTCTGGTTAAAACCTGATTAAAATGAAACTGGAGGATAGGGAAAGTACCTATTTTATCACCCTATGGGGAACTTATTGCTATAATGTTATGCCTTTCGGACTTAAAAATGTAGGTGCAACATATCAGCGGCTGATGAATAAGGTGTTTGCAGAGAAAATCAGTCATAAAATGGAGGTTTATGTTGACGATATGCTGAGGAAGATAAAGAAAGCTATTGATCATCTAGATGACCTACGTCATACCTTTGATCAACTAGAGAAATATCAAATGAAGTTGAATCCCACCAAATGCATATTTGGGGTACGAGAAGGTATTTTCTCGGATATATTATTAACCAACGAGGTATTGAGGCAAACTCGGAGAAGATCAAGGCCCTATTGGAACTACGATCTCGAACTACGAAGAAGGAAGTGAAAAGTCTCACAAGGCGAGTTGCAGAACTTAACAGATTTGTGTCACGAGCAACAGACAAATGCCTCCCATTCTTCAAAACACTCCAAAAAACTTTTGAGTAGAATGATGAATGCGAGAAGGCCTTTCAAGAGTTGAAGAAATATATGGGGACACCTACATTATTATCTAGACCAGTGATGGGAGAAAAACTATACTTGTATCTGGAAGTTTCAGAGAATGCAATTAGCTCGGCGTTAATAAGAGTGGAAGATGGAGTGCAGAAACCATTCTACTACACTAGCAAGGCATTCCGAGGAGCATAGATCAGATATCCAAGTTTGGAGAAGTTGGCACTAGCACTGATCGAAGCAAGCATAAGGATGAGGCCATACTTCTAATCCCATACTATAGTGGTGTATACCGATACGCACTTACGACAAGCTCTGCACAAACCAGAGAAATCGGGAAGATTGATGTACTGGGCAATAGAACTTGGTGAATATGACATAGTTTATGAGCCTAGATCGTCGCTTAAGGGATATCACGAAGTTTACTCACTCTGATATTTTCGAAGAGCAACCGGTGGATGTTATGGGATCATCGAATTTAACTCCCGACCAACTTCCATCCGTAGATGAGCATGAGAAGATAATCAACGAGCAGCGAGAAGTGCCAGGGGAGGACAAAAGGAAGCATCAAACATTCCATCGAGGAACTCTGTCTGATTAGGAGTTTGATAATTAAGTACTTGTGTGGAAACTGTATGTGGATGGCTCTTCATGTGCCACAGGCAGTGAAGCAGGAATTATTTTAAACAGTCCTGATGAAATTGATATGGAGTATGCTCTACGTTTTCAATTTAAGGCTTTCAATAATGAGGCTGATTATGAAGCTATAATCGTGGGTCTAAATCTGGCCGAAACCATGAAGGTAGAGCAGGTCATTGTATTCAGTGATTCACAGTTAATCATAAATCAAATTCTCAGAGTATATGTAGCGAAGGGAGAACTAATGGTCAAATATCACGTAAAATCAATATAAGTTATATCGAATTTCACTGCAGTTCAGTTGATCAGAATACCGAGATTGGAGAATGCAAGAGCCGACGCCCTAGCTCGGCTAGCATCAGCCACATGCACCGAGCTACGAAGAATAATCCCAATATAAATCCTGGATGGTTAGAGCATAGACAAATATTTTATGATGAACTTCATTACCTTTGACTTGGGACCATCTTGGATGGACCCCATCAGGGCCTATATTGAAGAGGGGGCTTTACCGATTGTTAAACTTGCAGCCAAGAAACTGAAGTTTAAAGATGCTCATTACGTATTGACCAGTGGCATTTTGTATAGACGAGGAGTTATAGCAGGACTACAAAGATGTGTCCATACCTCCTAAGTGAAAGACTTGATCGAAGAGGTTCACGAATGGTCTTGTGGAGCCCATGTATCAGGTCGAACACTTTTGTAAAGAATTATAACGTAGGGGTACTACTGGACAACGATGAGAGAGGATTGCGCATCTTATGCTAAGAATGCAACACCTTATACCTTTGACTTACTTAAGTCCATATTGTATAAGTGTTCATCTAATTTGGAAATAGTGACAAAATTTGTTGTCTAACCTAGAATCCAAAGAACCTCAGAATTGTTCACTCTCTAATCCTCTTCAATGATCCAAACAAGGTATAAATTAAATCACACTACACACATTAGAAGTGCATACATGTGTATATATTGCTCATATTGATTGTGTGTTAAATTCCCCTTAAAATGTTGTTTTAATAATTTTTTGGGAATTTTTAAACATTTTTAAAATAATGTTTTCTTTAATAAAAATGTATTTAAAAACTTTGTGGGGTTAATATGCTATTATGAAAAGTTAGTTTTTCATCAGTATGTTTGATTGGGTAGAATATCAATGCGTTAGAGACTTTAGGGTGTTGCATGTAATTACTTTGGACGCGCGTTTGCCAACCAATGAAATGCCAACACTTGTCATGCTCTTTTTATCTCATTTGTGTTTGTTTTGTGAGAGAACTGCCTGGTGTATTGTGGATCGTTAGATCAAACGTTATCTATGGCCTGCATGTGTTTTATGACTATCCATGTGCTATCACTATGGACCAATCACCTTCGTTTTAACCCACCGCTTTTTTACCACCCTTGGATCAAGTCAATATAAGGAAGACTGAATCTCAACCGTTGATTGCTATCAGCTATCCAAAACCTTCCTTGGCTCTTATATAAACCCTCTTATTCTCATCATTTTAAGACTTTTGGAAGTCATCTAAGTTGAGAGAAAAAAAGAGAGAAGAGAGAAGTGAGAGAGAAGAGAGACAAGAAAAGAGAGAAGAGAGAGAAAGGGAAACTGAGTTAGAGAAACCCTAACCCTAACCCTAAACAACTTCAAACCATATTCAAACCTTCGTACTTTCAGAAATCCAAACACAACCTTGAGTGTTTGAGAGAGATTGGTGTTACTGGTTTGATCGTTTGTAGCTGTAACCTCTTGATCTGTGATCTTGTTACCAACTTAAACATTTTGGTGAGATCTGTATTTCTTTTTCATAGAAATCTTAGATCTACACTATTGCATGTTATATTTCACTAGATCTGCATATTTGTTTCTCGTTTTAAGAAAATATTTGTTGATTTAGATCTGTAAATGTTTTACATTTTCTGTTCTTGTGAAACTAAACCTTGACCTAGTTGGATTCTCACTTGGAGATTTTCAATCTCGAAAATATTTTCAAAACTGAGATTGATTAAGATCTTGACCGATTTTAAAGCAAGATATCCCTGGAATCTGGGATAGATTAAAAGGTTCCAAGTTTTGTAAGAAAGAAAGAAAAGAAAATCACAGCATATAGTCTTTATATGTAATTTTCTAGGATTGTCTGTAAAAACTAAGTGTGTGTGAGTTCATGCATGTGGATAGAAATCACATCACAAACACTTGACACACTACCACACTGAAAGTGTTGGGTATAAGATCAAAGATTCTTGAGTCGACACAAAGAAAGCTAAAGCAAAGTGGAAGTTATCAAACTGGAAGAACATCATCAACAATCAGATCTACAAGAAGTTAAAAGGACACCAAGTGGGGTATATTCCTAAACTTAGAATAGGCTGAGTTGTGTGCATGTATGTTGTATTGTTTGTAACTGCTATTTGTTTTTAGTGGATTTTTTACTTTCGTGACTTAGAAGTCACCGTGGATATTTCCTCTATTGGGAGAGGTTTTACCACGTTAAAAATAGTGTGTTATGATTATCTTCATCTCCTCATCTCATTCTATAGTGTGCTGATATTTTGAAAGTATCTTAGTTTTAAAACTGATTACAAAGTCTTGGTTATTCTCGTACATAAGTTTTAGTAAACACATCTTGTTGTTTATCATTTTTATTTTCAGAAGAAAAGGGTTTCTTCAACAAACAACTCGGAGTTGCTTATACAGTTTAATCATTGTATAGTAACGTTTTTCTAAGAAGTGCGATAAATGCCAATGCTTCTCTTCCATCCGAAGAACTCCCCAAGCATTGTTAACACCCATAACGTCCCCTTGGCCATTCGCTATGTGGGGGATAGACTTGGTCGGACCACTTCCAACGACCAGGGGAAGATTCAAATAACTCTTGGTTGCTGTGGATTATTTTACTAAATGGGTGGAAGCTGAGACTCTTATTGATATGACATATGACAAGGTCTATCATTTTATTTGGAAGAATATTATTTGTAGATATGGTCTTCCCCATGCATTCATCACTGACCATGGAACCCAATTTGAAAACGAGGAATTTGATGTGTATTGTCATCAATCTAACGTATTGAAGATCCACTCTGCGCCAGGCCATCCCTAGAGTAATGGGCAAACTGAAGTGATAAATAGAACCCTACTGAATGGTTTGAAAAAATGGCTGGATGATGCAAGGGGAAATTGGATTAACGAGCTACACTCTGTGCTGTGGGCTTATCGCCCTACACCACGAACAGCAACTGGAGAGTCTCCATACATGTTGAGATTTGGAAGTGAGGTTGTCATACCTACTGAAATGGGTCTACCCACACATAGGGTTCTTAATTTCAATTCTCCTATCAGTGACTTAATGAGACGATTAGACCTGGATATGCTAGAAGAAGTTAGAGAAGAAGCAGCAATCAGGAATGCAATATATCAACAACGAACAACTTTGTTCTACAACAAAAGGGTGAAGAATTGTGATTTGAAAGAAGGGTATTATGTACTGAAGAAAGTGATCTAAAAGCATAACAAACTGGAGGTCAATTGGCATGGACCTTACAGAGTAATTGAAGTTGTTTGTCCTAGGACATACACAATTGAAACTTTGGAAGGAGAAAAATTCAAGAACGCATGGAATGCAGAGCATCTGCGCAAGTACTATCAATAATTGAAATCCATATGTAACACATTTATTTCATTATGAATAAAAGAAAGTTTCGCCCATATTCCTTCTTTGGTTAAATTTTTTCGGAATATTAGTGCTACACACTGCACAAACACAAATTCAGAGCAGTAACCACCAACTTCGGTTGGTCGTTAATTCATGTTTCATATCCCGCCAATTACCACCAATTCCAGTTGGTCGAGAAATCAATCACCACCAACTCCGGTTGGTCGGGAACTCAATTACCACCAACTCTGGTTGGTCGACAATTCATTTCCTACCAACTCCGGTTGGTCGGGAACTCAATTACCACCAACTCCGGTTGGTCAGGAACTCAATTACCACTAACTCCGGTTGGTCAGGAACTCAATTACCACCAACTCCGGTTGGTCGAGAACTCTAGTGTAATACCCCGTACTTTTGGCTATATTTATTTTTGGGATTAATTAATTAAATGTGTATTAATTGGAAATTAATCCGGGTTATAAATACTAACGAGATACGAGTTGGTATTTGATTATGTGCATACATGTTTTGATATATGTATTTGGTATTATAAAAGTTGTCGTGAGATTTATATACGGCATTTTAGAAATTTTGTTGAGACGCGTGGGACCGCCGCGTCACGGTGTAATATTTTGATTATAAAAAGTGAATTTAAAATCTATAAATAGTATGGTCATTTTGAGTGCGCCAACGCGTCCGGAAGGGTCGAGATAGTCAGAAAACACTAGCCGGGGGTGTAGTTTGGATTCCGGAGTATTTTTAGGCCATACCGGCATCATAAAGGGTATTTTGGTAATTTCGTATTTTGGGAAATTAAAAGTGACGAAAATTGGGAGTTTTAATCTGATGTGGATTTAACCCACTAAGCCCATTAACCAAACCATATTAACCTAGAAGGCTACGTAGGTTATTAGAAGAGTTTTCTAAGTTCCCCAAATCAAACCCTAGCCACCTTAAGCCACCATTGGAGAAGAAGCTTGGAGAGGAGAAATTATGCAGAAAAGCTTCATCAAACCTACACCAAACTCAGAGACAACCAAGGCAAGTGACTTTATTCCATTTAATTTCAAAGAATGTTCTTTCCATGTTAGAAAAATTCGAATTTTGTGTTTGTTCTTGGTGAAATATGAAAACCCATGTAGTTTGGAGTTTAGAACTTGAAAATCTTGAAGAGAATTGCATGTAGAATGATAGGTAGATGATTATTCTCATGATAATTGTGATTAGAAGAAATTAAAATGGATTAAATTCTGGGATTTGATGATGATATAAATCTAGGGTTCATGTTCTTGATAAAATTGGGGAATAGTATAAAATCTTGTGATTTAATGATGTTTAGGATGCATTAATGCCTTAAAAGATGTTAGTTTATGACCTTAGCATGTTTTAGGATGATTAGAGAACTTAAAACATTGTTGGTACGAACTTTGGAGAAGATTTGAGGAGTAGAAATGGATGAAAAACGTAACTAAGAGAATCTGGGATGAAACTGGCAGGTCGTTAGAAGCCCCTACCCAGGTCGTTCGAACGAGCTCGTTCGAACGAGCTTCTAACGAGTTGACCAGTCTCTTCTAACGAGGGGTAGTTTCGTTCGATATCTCATTCGAACGAGATATCGTTAGAAGGTACAGTTCGTTCGAACGAACTAGAATCTCGTTCGAACAGTCTCGTTCGAACGAGACTTCTAACGAGTTGGCAGTTTGGGCCTTTTTGGACTGTTTTGATTTTTGGAGCCCCATAAACTTGTTCGAGGATATAGTTAACATTCGATTGATGGTGTAAGGATAGAATTGGGGACTTTTGGGTATTTATGAGAAGGAAATTATATACGAGAGTTATATTAAATGGACGGTTTGGGTTGAGACGTGAGTGTCTACTACGACATGAGAATAGATTATGGCGCGTATGATGATAAACCGGAATACTATAAATTGCGATAATTATATATTGGTACTAGAATGAGAATAGTACTACGATTAAACTACGTTGATTACTAAGATACGTGTTTACTTAGTATTGGTATATGAATTGTGTGTATGACATACCTACCATACTTGCTATCACGGGAGGTTTGCGTTCGCTTAGGGCCCTCTAATCCTTGTGTTGCCCGGATTTAGACTGGTTACCTTGATGAACATAGGTCATAGAAAGACTTATTGGGATATTAATAAGTCCGCTGATCGTAGGAGCGTAGGTATGTGCGTGACCTATGTGATGTGACTGTGTTCGCCTCCATTGTTTGTGATGTTGTTATCTGTGAACTATTCTTGAGAGATTCGGAATATGTAATCCTTATGTACGTGATGTACCGGGATGGATAGCAGAGTATGTGTGCACCGCAGCTTAGTTCTCGGGGTGCTTATATTGTATATTTATGATGTGAATAATATACATTTAATTAATGGGAACCTTCACGTTAATGTTGTGAATATAATTACGGTATTGTTTCGAGAATATAACGAGTTAGCTGATAGTGATATATATTGCATATTGAGCATCTGAGTTTACGTTAAACCCCTACATAATTACGAGCGTTATAATGTTAATAGAACCGAGTAATATGGGTAGGACCTATGATAGTCTAGCTAGAGATAATGTCACTTAGCTAGTGGGTTGTGTCGTTATAGATGGGTACTTACGTTAGGAGTGCACAGTTAGACGAGAGGTGAGAATATCATGTGAGTGAACGTCCTAACATGTACTTTGCATTTAATGTTTTAAATGTTTTTAAAGCACTTGCAGGTTTTTAAAATATCTCCACATTCGGGCTCTGACCCGTTTGCTTTTCAAATCTATTTTTTTCTTTGTAAAACCATTTTAGGTGCCCATCCACAAGGACACCATGCATAGGATACTCATTATGGTGACGAGCTGTAGCTGTTTGTGGAAGCTACAAGGATTTGCTTATAGACGCTTCGATCGCTTGGATTCCAGATTCATTATCTATCAGTTGTAGGGCATGTTGCCCATTTCTATTAGAGTTACATTTCCATTTCAGTTTTCAGACTTTGGCATGTACTGTTTTAGTTTTCAGTTACTTATTTCAGTTATGGGATTGTAGTGAGGAGTTTTTCCTCCAGACTTTATTTACGTTATGTGATGTTCATTCTATTTACTTCAGTATGGTGAATGGTGTATTTACTCTTTATTACACTTGTTGCATGTTAATTAGACTTTAATTAAAATTTGGCACTTACTTTTTAAATACTAGGTGGTTAGTAATCATTAAAATGTTTTCGACAGTGATGCTATTAACTGGACCAACTTGGCATTTTGAATTAATTTAATAAAGGAGTAGCTACCCGGTATTTAATTAGTCGGAGTGTCACATCTAGTACCACTAACTCCAGTTGGTTGGTAATTCATTAACCTCCAACTCCAGTTGGTTGGTACCAAACAAGGCAAGAAGATGGATGACCTCCTGGGGCATCCACTGTCTAGGCAACAAGGTAATCTTGATGAGATTACTACAACTAAGCAGGAACATGGGATGAAAGTCATTCCATTGCTTAGGCCCAAAGAGTGACAAGTCACTACAATCAAACAACAAATGGGATAAATTCCATTATCTAAAAATAAAATAGGATATATATATATATATATATATATATATATATATATATATATATATATATATATTCACCAATAAATAAACAAGGAGATTCTGCAAATTATTTTGAAGAAAATGAAATGGAAAAAGACAAATTTTTTCTTCATTAAAGCAAAGCAGATTACACAAGATATGAAGTCTAATTCATTACATAAAAATATCATATTCTATGGGTTTCTTTCCCTCTGCTTTTGAAACAGGTTCTACCCCAGCTGGAGGATCATCTAATGCATAAGGGGAATTTATAAAGTTTATATCTCGCAGCGTTCTGGCATTCATTATGGATGGTTGATCAAGCAAGTGCTCTGGACGAGATATCTCAAAGTTTGAATGAAGACTATAATCACCGAGGTCCATAGAGATCAAAATTCGAGGAATAGCACAGGCTGGAATCCAATTAAGGTCAAGTTTGAAGGGAGGTATAGGAAAATCAAGAACTCTAGGTTTATAATAATCCCATAAAAAATGACCTTGATCTAATTTCAGGATGCATAAGGCATTCAACCACCCCTGCTTATATCCTTCGTTGTTCGATTGCTGCAAGCGACAATCAAGATGATACATAGCTTTATTATACCCAGCCATCCAAAATTCCCTAGGCTGCTTGTGAAATTGATAAGTTAATCTCTCAAGTTGCTCATGGAGTTTTTTCAGAAGAATTTCTTTACTTTCCAGAGCAGAACTCTGATTACTGAGTTGGTCGTTGAAACTTTGAATCTTCCTAAACATTTCTGCCAAGGCTTGGTTCTTCACCATCAACTGAACAACTTGATTCTCTAAGGCCAACTGAGTTCTCATTTCATAAATAGTCACCCGACCAACCCTTGCTCGTCCATGAGAAGAAGACCTTGCTCTGCCACGAGAAGGTGTGGAGGGTCCAGTTCGTTTCAAAGTTTCTAACTCATCCTGCAAGTTGGCATTTTCTACTTCCAAAAAGGAAAAACCATCATCATTAACTGGGACCAAGGCTCCTGAAGACGAAGAAGCAATAGATTTGAGTTATTTTATTTCCTCCTGCAAAGCGATGTTTTCCTGATCCAGCAGCTTGGCGATATGTCAATGTTCTTCAATTTCAAGCTTCATCACACTCTCCTTTTTCTCATGAGCTAAAATGAACTTATCATATCCCTTGTCAGCACTCAATTGTTGGTACCTTTTTTCATAGCCTTGATGCAAAAGTGTAGTAGATTCTTTGTACTGCTGTTGAAGTTCCTCGATCGTTGATTAAAGATCTTCAATCATTTCATAATAAGTTGCATTATTGGCAATATCATGATCAAGTAAGCACTTCAAATACTAGTAAGCATCAACTTCTCGTTCAGAAGCACGTGATCCGAGGATGCCAGTTATCTGGGCCTCAGTAAGGTTTGCATGACCAGCTTTAAAATAGTCATTGCACTTCTTCATTAGCTCTGTATCATTGACTGATAAAATTTCCATCCTAGCCACAAACTAGCAAAGAGAAAATTAAAAAAAAAATCAACAATGATTCAAGCAGAGCAAGTAAAAGAGGAATTCATGTTTTATTCTTCACGATAAGGGAAAACATAGTTCAAGGTTACATTCAATAAAACAACAAAACAAAAGACCCGAACAACTTTACACCTTCTCCTTATTTCTTATGACTTCTTCAGACGGCTTGGATAAAGGGGTTGGTTACTCGGAGGTCAATGTCGGCTTCTCGGTAGATGTGTTGGCTTATTGGACTTGCTTGAAAGGTTGAACAAGAGCAATAACAGGGACTTGCTCTCCTGTCATCATAGATGATTCATCTGAAGCAGCTTGATCTTATTCTTCTCCAAGAGAGGGAGGAGGGCCATGAATATGCTCCTGGAACAACTCAAAATTCTCAACAACCTTCAATTTCTTTAAGGCTGCTACCCATCCATCCCTAAAATATTTAACACATGCATACTCCATTTGAGAAGACATAACAGCCAGACCCTTGTTCCAACCCTTGTCCCAACCTGTACTAAAGGATTTTTTAACTGTAGCTTTACTTTTTGCTCTCTCTGAGGAGGTCCTTTTCCCAAGGAGCTCTTCGGCTGACTTCAGTTTTTCTTCTACCTCTATCTTGTGTCGCTCAATATCTTGAAGCTTGACAACATTTTCCTCAGCAGATTTAATCTTGATTGTAACAACCCGCGTAATTTTTGGGGTATTTTTCAAAATATAGAGGAAAAATAAATTTTTAGATAAAATTATTTTTATTGCTCAAACTTGTTGGTTATTATTTTTAAAGGCGAGAATTTCAAACGGTTTCGAAATCGGAGTTAAAACGAATTTTATTTTAATTTTATAAATTTTTATCCCTTTTAACATTTTTAGCCGAACTGCCAGTTTTTAGGCACGATCGATCGATCGATGCCGGGGGGTCGATCGATCGATCACCCCAGATTTCGTGCGCTACAATCTGTTAAGAATTTTAGTTGGTTTCAAGCTCTCATACTTTTACCTTATTTAAAGGGTTCGTTGGCTATTGTTTTGGAGCAACCTTTTGGCACAAAAATACTCAGATTGCGTATTTTCTTTTCCTCTCTTTTTGCTCAAACAGTACTCTTTAATTTATGCTTTAAACCTTAGGTGTTTAGAGGTGTTATTGGAGCTATTTTGAGGTTGTTCTTAGAGGAACTTTTGGTGATCTTTGGAGAATATTTTTGGTGGTTTTATCTGCGTTTCTGGGCAGATTTATCGTTGGTTTCTCACCGTGGTTTGAGGTATGGGGTTTTACACAATATGCTCCTTAATCTCGCGAGTATTATTCTCATTCTTTTCTTGTGATTATTGACTCATATTTGAATTGCTAAATTCATTGGAATCTGAAATTTTTTATTGGAATCTAATTATTATTCATGTGGTAATATTATTTTGTTGAGCATGTTGTCATGAAGATTTTAATATGGCACGGAGGTTGGGCACCCGCCAATATTCCTTTTTCTGGATATGCTAAAAATGCATAGGCGCGGTACGTTGGTGAGGCTTGGTGACCCGGTTAACGTGTTGTTGAGAAATTATAGTGATATAATTGCTTATGTGATTCGCATTTGATTTGAATATTCGTATTCGTATTGTGACGTTTTATTCATCGCTAACATTTTTGTTGAGCATCTTCCTGTTGTATTGTGTACTTCACCATATTTTCTTTTAGTGGCACGTTAGCGCGGATTTGGGCGCTTTGGATTTGATTTGGAGAATGGATTTTAGCGAGGATTATTTTGGGAAGATATTTTAATACAAGAGATGAGAAGACTTGTATTTATTTATTTTGATTTATAGAGCAATTGGAGATTTACTATTTTCGAGATAGTTAGATTGTTGTAATTATTTCAAGAGAATTGTTGTATTTAATTTGAAGATGAGATTAGTGGTTTCTCTTTTTGTTGTGGGATTTAGATGCTCTATACCTTTTTATATTGCGAATTAGTTTAGTTTTATCGACAGTCGCGTTCCGCTCGCTCTCCTCGGGTGGGCGGGGTGTTACATCGACTTCAAGCTCAGTATTATGTTGTTCGACCTCCTTCAATTACTTCTCCAACTCTTTGGAGGCAGTCACAGCTCGATCTCTATTTAGTTCAACAGATTTGAATTGTTTCTCCCAAGCATCTTTATCTTCCTCGTACTTCTGACGAGATTCCTTCAAAGACTCGGTTAGTCCAGCAAAAGCTTCTTCTACCCCACCCGAGGAGCTAGAATCCCTAATGGCTTAATCTTTCTTCAAAATACCATTGAAGCAAGTCACAAGTTGAAAAAAGGAAGAATTTTGAGTCAATATATGAATATAGTACTATAAAATAAAGGAGTCAGGCTAACGATACTTACTGAAGTAATGTGTTGAGCAACTAATGTAGTAAGTCTCTCACGAGAAAAGGTGTCTTCAACACCTTGGGATTCTGGAACAGTCCAAGATCTTATCAAGCCCATAGCAGAGCTCGGAGTAACAAGATCTGGAATATTATCTTCAACATTTGAAGGTTGAGAGATAGGTTCAACATGTCTCTCAGAAGAACTTCTTTTTAATCTCCTTAGAGGAGCAGGAGCATTTTCGATTAAAGGTGCTGTCTCTATTGATGAAATGACAACAGTCTCACTCGAAGGTGAGATGACAACAGTCTTACTCGGAGGCATAGGGGGCTTCTTTCCAGCTTCCTTGGCGGCAATAGATGGGGGTACATATATATTCTTTATCCCTTCATCTAGGACATATTGTTTATTCTTCTTTGCCTCCTCGGTGGCAAAGGCAGACTTATAAAAAAAGGCAGGATCTTTTCTCTTCTTCATCAGATCAGTAATAGGAATGCTTAAGTCAGAAGAAGATCCTTTCGCATTGGTTTTGGAGCTCGATGTCTGATCAAGATCAACCACCACATGACGAGTAATGAAAGATGAAGTGTAGATTCTATATTGCAACAAATAAGAAACAGATCTAATGTGCTCCCCAGCAACAGATTGATGCAAGCCCCAGATATGTTTTAAATGTTTTATATTAACCTCGATTTCCTTTGGAGGTTTCCTTTTACTATCAACTTTAACAAACAAAATTAATATATGTGATGCATTTTATCAAATACAAAGAAAAAGAGATTTCAAAAACAAAAACAACCTATCCCATTGCCATAAAGCGGACACCTGGGACCTTGGTACACGTCATCTCCATTTAATGGAGGGTGTTGCCAATTTTTCATCACAACCCCATGATCAAAATAATCCCTATTGGCATCGAGAAGATTGAAAACTAAAGCTCTATACAAAAACCTAGTTTTTAGATAGAAAGTAGTATCACTGGTAACCCATCTATAGCAATACATAATTTCTGGAATCTCCAAACGGGTTCCATGAAGTTAATTCAAATTATGTACGCCATTAACTACCCTTCATGTATTTGGAGCTACTCTTGCAGGTACAATATCGAAATCTTGGCAAAACTCCAAACACAGGGGATTTGGCGGGAAAGAAAAGCCACATTCGGCTATAAAAAGACTTGGGAACCAGTGTCCCTCAGGTAAAGAAAATAAATCAGAAGGACAATAAATTTCTTCCAAAATAACCCACGAAGGGATTAAAAACTCAGATCAAAATTTAACCAACGATTGAACGAGATAAACCATGATGAATAAAGTAAATAAAGAAGAGGGAAGAAAATCTTACAGAAGAAAGAGAGATCAGTTGACAATGAACGATGGAAAGAACGAAGGCACAAGACAGAGAGACAATGAAGAGTTCAGAGACACATATTTGACAAGTAAAAGACGATAGGATTTCTGTAGTACTTAAATACTTTACCTCGGTAATAGAGAAAAGAAATGATTACAAGAGAATACGTTTGCATTTTCGATGGCTAAAAGAAGAAAAGGTCACAAATATCGAAGTGATCGTGAAAATTCAAAATATTTATGAAGTTTGATATTATGCGCTCAAAAAGGAATTATATACAAGGAAAATCTTCCTAATATTCATGATGAACATTAATCCAAGCAGTTTTCGAGCAGAATGTTCCACACTCTCCTTCAACCTCAATTGTGAAACATTGGGGGCTTCTGTTGATATCAAATTTAGTCTGCTGACATGGACCAATCACTTTAAGACACATGTCAACCTACATGGCAAATACAAATACTTTTAACGAACAACACACTATCACCGAGCTACTCAAGCGCTCCGAGAAACTTAAGCGTACCGAGCAACTTAAACGGTCCAGTAACTTAAGCGGTCCGAGCTACTTGGCGTGCAGAGCATCCAGATCAAGAGAATCAAAAGACAACTACGCATTAAATGCGCATTATTATCGTATAGATGTATATGTCTACTAGATAACATCGCATTATCCTTTCATATGTATAGCCTTAAGGCTATAAATACAAGGTAACCTCCTCATAAGAAGGGGACTTTGGATCTCTTGGTAAACCTATTATCGGGAATTCCAGGCAAACAGTCAGCAATAAAAAAACGGTGGACGTAGGTCATTCTTATAAGGCTAAACCACTCTAAAAATCCTTTGTCTTATTAATTTGTGATTAATTAATTATTTGTGATTAATTAATTATTTGTGATTGATTAATTAGATATAATCTATTTTTTTACATCAACAGCCACGATTGCATTATTTTGCATGTAGGACTCTAATAATTGAGGGCCTATATTTTTCTACTAGTTGGAATGCATGTGATTGACTTAGCACGATTAATTTATCTCTAGTTATCTGGATTTATTTATCTTCAATTTATTGGTTTGAGTTTTTGTATGTATGACTATTGCTCTAAAGCCTCTAAATAGATAATTATGGGTTATTTGTTGAGAAACCATCTGCCTCTTTTAACCAATTTTATCCATGATATTTCTATTTTTTTCGAATATGATCATGTGTTATTGTTCTATTTCATTTGAGCTATTGAATCTTAATTCTTATGATCCTCCGATTGTTACTAATCCTAATTCTTATTATTTTAAAACTGTGTAGAATAAGGATTATCTGTTGGGCAATTTTTTCTTTTATTTTTAAAATTCTGGATGGACCTAGGGCATAAATAAGGCAACAAATACCCTAACCCCACAATTTATAATGCATCTACTCGTGTATCTCTAGCAATCATTTATTGATGGAAAATTAGTAGCGGTTGAGAAAAACCCATCTTAATTTCATATGCTACTACTTATAAGTCGATTTAACTTTATATTGTAGCTTCACATTGTGTCAGTCGTATGTTGTATTTTTCTTTCCTTTTCTTTTTCAACATCATTACGTAATTTTAGAACAACCATAGTAAGTGTGTAATGAATAACATGCATGGTCACTATCACTAGTACGATATAATATAACACTTTATTATCTTATTATTATTATTATTATTATTATTATTATTATTATTATTATTATTATTATTATTATTATTATTATTATTATTTAAATCCTTAGACACCCCAAAGACCCGGGATGTGACAATTGGAGAATTATTAGTGTTCGTTATTATTTTATATCATACCTTCTTCATTAAAGATAACTGAGTGAGTATATTCTCTAATGAGGGAAGCGTCGTATTTCTTGACAACAACATCCTCTTTATTTTAAACATTGTCATGTCGTCGTTCGACTTAGGAGTATGGTATTGGTTAAGGATGTCTGTCTGATTGGGAAAATACAATAGGTGTACATGAAAGGATTGCGAGAATAATGTAGGTAACGATATACTTAATGGTCCCCCATTGGATAAGACTAGGGTGCATAATCTATATGTCACATGTTTAAATAGTACACAAGATTGTGTTGCGATTGTAAACAATGATTACTATTTTATCGTCTATAGCGATAACAACAATGTTGGCCCAGTGTTAATTGCGGAATGGTTCATGAATAAGCTATACATTAAAGTCTTCTCGGTAGTCCAAGATGATGAGTTATAAAAGTATTAAAATGGTTAAAGTGTGTCAAGGATAGTATGTTTCCGTTACACGTGATTCGTTGGTTGACTTAGGCTAAATAATCTACGACGTATGGTTCGGGAGAACTATACTTAGTTTCTCCTAAGGTTTAGACTGTTTACATGACGGAGTATTAGACGCACTAGTTTGTTAGTTTCCTTCTTAGTGAGTAAGCGAATCACCATGCGCCTAAATTAGGATAAATAGTGATCGTGAAGATTTATACTGTAAGGGCAAAATTTATAATTGCCCATTTTATTTTTATAATGCTTATCTCGTTACACACCACTACACCTTTATGATCATTCTCGAGTTTTCGAAGTGAAGAATTATTATGGAAATTTTCAAGATTGAAGATCGTCCATCAAAACCTTACATGAGAGTTATGAGGGGGTTTGAAATAGCTTTAAATATACACGGGTTGTTTTAAAAAAGTTTTCATTTACAAGTTTTCAAAATAATTTCTAAAGAATTTTTGAAAAACTCGCTAAATCAGAAGAACAAGAGTGACATGTCATTTGAACAAGTTGCGTAGGGTCATTAGAATGAGGTTCCATGTTCAAACAGGATCTGTAATGTCTCCTTTTGCTCGAAATGGATTTTTCCCAAATTCTTCTTCTGCTTATTTGGTTTGGAATTTTCCTTGAATTTATATTGCAGATTCACTTTAATTTCAATCAATTAAAAATTTGGTAAAAAGTGAATTTTCTTGTTTGGCCTAAGATAAAAGTTAATCCATTTAAGTCCCCTGCACACACTTTATCAAATTTGTATCAGAGTTGGTTATGGTAATTTGTTGTGTGATTTTTAAATTTGGGATTATATGGATAGTTTTTATAATAGGCTACCCATTTTAATAGGTTAAATTATTCATATTGGAAATCTTGAAGGAGGTCGACATTGAAGTCGATTGACGAAAGAGTCTGTCTTGTTTGTGAAAAAATGTTGACACCATCCACTGTGACTAACGACACTGTCGAAAGTGTTAAACTTGTAACAGCTTGGACAGAGGATGATTTGAAATGGAGTAATTTTAACTCCCGTGGCTTGAGCGTAATATCTGTTGCAGTCATTCCCTTTGAGTTTCATCGGATAATGACACATTCCATGTCTAAGGAAGCATGAGATACTCTCCAACTCACAATGACGTGAAAGCTTCTAACATGTAAAATCTCACGACAATGTTTGAAACTATCACTATGCTAGAATTTGAGAGTTTTGAGGAATTTTATGCTATATTATCTTTTAATTTGGGAATTTTAGATATGCTTCACATAGAAGAACTCGTAGGAGACCTTCAAACTTATGAAATAGATATGTTCCCTAAAATTTCAAAATAAAAAGAAAAATGGATTGCCTTGAAAGTTGAATCTAAAAAGAAAGAGGAGGTCTCTTCTGACTCCGTATTTTCTTTTGATCTCGATGATCTTGTCCTTTTTGCAAAAAGTTCAGAAAATTTCTCAACTAAGAAAAGAAAATAGTTCAAAAGAAAACAAAAGTTTTGAGAAAAATAAAGATTTCAAGTTGGGAATTTTTTTTTTTTGGAAAAAGTGAAAGGATACTACCATAAGAAAAACGATGATAGATGTTATGAGTGTGAAGGTTAGGATCGTAAAGCTCAAAAGTGTAATACGTGGTTAAAAAAATAGGGCAATGGTAAATCTTCTTCAATGACACTCTTTTGAGTCAGTGGATACCAGGGACGAATCGCCGCATGGATGTAACTTCACTTCATTCATGGACATTCATATTAGTATATCAATTACATCTCACATGTATGAGGAAGTTTCTAAACATGATGGCCTCAACAGTATGTCTCGTCATTCTAGAGAGAGTGAGGGACATGACATTTTGAGTTAGGTAGAAATTGATACTCAATGCACTTAAGCTGAGCTCAATGTCGAGTATTTGAAATAAAAAATAAAAATAAAATTGGGTTCTTAGGGTGTTAAATTTAGTGAAGGACTTGATAGAATCAAGAGAGATCAAGTCCTTGATGGGAGTTTCTTTGGAATAGAGAGTCATTTTAGTGGAGAGGGAAAATAGTGACTTGACCAACAAGGTGGCTAGTCTTACGAGAGATCTTTAATATTCATCGAAGACTTATAACAAACTTGAAGCCCTTGTATCCTAACTGGAGAAATATCTGGAACGTGTCCAAGAGGTCAAGGTTACAATACAATCTACATCAAAGAAGTTAGGAAAAATGGTCTCAGTACTGCTTTTTGTTTTAGGGAGAGGCAAGGAAAAATTTACGACGGTGCATCCAATTCCCATGTCGTATCAAAATCAGTTCATAAATTTATGGTAAATAGTAATGGGCCTTGATCGAAACCACAGAAAAGAGTTCAACCTAAATAACCTAACTAAGGTAGACCCAAAAATAGTCTATGTTTGAACCCATTGAAAAAGGAGAGGTCACTTTAAGGAATTTTGCTATAAGTTATGAAGAACTCAACATACACATACTCTCGTGCAGCGCTATAGTGACTTGCTAAAGTGTAAACTGAGGTTCCTGAGGTCTCCGAGGGCAAATATGACAAGCATAAGAGTACGTTCGGTCTCCCTCCAAGGATTAAGGAAGTCGTCCCTTGTACTAACGAGAGTATTTTGCTTCAGTCTGATTGTTCCCCATGTAAGTAATTTGGATTTTTTTCATGTCTGTACTTTATGTAAAGGTATCTGATAGCTAACTCTTATTTATTGTTGATCCAGTAGATGAATGGGAGGAATGGAGGATAGCCAAAAATCTTACCAAAAGATATTTTTGTTGAGGTCATGCTGAGTAAGAAGTAAAGGTCTAAGACCACCAAACGTATAAAGTTTAGAGCCTCAGTGGACAGTCTAATTACCGGGTTCAAAATGGTGGAGAAGGCAAAACTAAGAACTAGGCTAGGAGGAGGCTCAATGTTAGAGCCCGTGAAAACCCTACCCTTGTATCAAGAAGACTTGAGGATAGGTGGGGCCTCTGGGTCCACCCATAGTGATCCTTCTATTTCAAGGGACTTGCATCCTTTATTATTAAAAATTGATGAAGCTTTTTATGATTCGTTAAAGGGGAAATTTATGTTAGTATCCTCCCTAGAAGGTGTGGGGGGGGGGGGGGGGGGGGGAGGGGGAGAGGTCTGAAGGAGGTATATGAGGTCTTGAGAGTGAGCCAACAATCAATGCCAAACTTATTTAATTAAATTCCAATTTTAGTCCCAACGAGTCTTAACACTTGCAAACAAACTTGATTGAATAAAGAAATAATCTAAGCATGCAAAACAATCACCGTTCAGGAAAAATCCCCCACAGGGGAAAAATCATCTTATTTTCACTATAATTTTGTAAAGAACGATTTACACGGATTACAATGAAAATACAAGTAGTGACATACGAAATACCCTCAGGAGTCAGTTTCGATGTCGTCGACTAGAGTTCCCGTAAGAGATCCAGAAGGTCAGCAATGGAAAAGCTTTTTCTTCTACACAAGTGTATTCCAGATGAGTAGTATAATCTTCCTTGGGGTTTAGAGGATTCACATAAAGGATTAGGAATCATTTATGAATAAAAAAGGTATTGAAACCTTATTATATGAACTCTAGAAACAGGGTCTGTTTTGCAGAAACGGAGGTCTGCAGACTTAGGAAAACGTGTAGCACGAACACTGTTTAAATAAAAAGTTGAGGCGGTGCGTCGTTTGAGCGAAACACGATGTCGTTCTAGCGAGATGGCATCTCTTTTGAATGAGATACGACGTCGTTCGAACGACATCAGTGACGTGTCACAAAAAACTTCCTTAAAAAGATTTTGCGTGTTATCATCTTCCAAACTTCAAAAATTTATTTAAAAAATATTCCCAACTAGTTATGAAAATAATTAAACACTCCAATTAAAATTATTTTTACCATAAGTACGTGGAGTAGTGGGAAATATTGAAGTGTACATTGTTTCATACATGATGCATGTACGAAGATGATGAATGCATGAATGCGGATCAAGGTCGTCGAGTATGATCGTTGAGATGTGCCGAATGTAGCGGTATCAGACATACTTAATTGTGATCTAGGACACTTGAAAAATTCTAAGATTCTATCCCGGACATTTATAAAACATGTCCTTACAAATCTCCCCCTTTGTCTATGCCGGTACATACATAAAATTATCCGAATTATGCTGCCTAAAATTATCAAACTGACATACAATCTAATATCCCCATTAAACCCAAAAATTGGAAATACTAAATGTGTGCCTTCACAAATTCGATCATCTTCAAATCTTCAACTCTTCAAACATTCTTTGTCATCATCAGAGTGTGAAAAAATGAATTTCCATTTTAATACCTACACATATGAGACAAGAAACAAATACTCGTGATGCGCAACAGTTTGAAAATATAATGATAAGCAGAAAATAAATATCAATAATGGGCAAGCAAATCATTATAAAAACAAACAAGAAATTCTCCCCCATTATTCGTTCTCCCCCTTTTTATGATGTCCCCAAGTAGAAAAATATGAAGAGCATACACAATGAAAATGGAGAATGTCACATGGAAATAAACTTTCTCTTTTTAAATTTTTCAAAATTTTTAAAGCAAACAAAATCACACCATGAAAGGACACCAAAACAACCAAGTCCATGATAGCGAAAATGAAGGGATGTGAGAAAATTTAAAAAGAAAATCAATACATAAAATCATAACATATGTGCATGATGAATATTGTATATTTCTAACGAATAAACTCAACATCTTCCTTTGGTGAAATTTTTTTTGGAATTAAAATAAATTGACTCAATCAAATCAGCAAATCAAAGCTCAAAGTGATTTCCACACCAATAACATCCAAAATGTGTAAAACACTTTTTCTTGACTTTCAAGGATGTACAAACCCGTTTTTCATTTCTTTCCATCCAAACTGCCTCATAAATAATGATACATTATATTTTTCTTTTTGGGCCTATTAGCCCATTTGATTTGGCATATTTTTTTTTATTGTCATTATCTGCCTCTTTTCTCGACGTGTTATTTTTTTAAACTCTCGTAGCCCTTTCCCTGAGTCACTCATCATATTTATTGCAATTTATTCCTCATGGTAAACGATTTTTACATGCAGTACTATCTTGTCAAGTTTTATCGCATTTTTGGACGTTATATAGACATAATTGAGATGGAAACACGACAATATGAGACAGACAAGCACAATACTCAAATAAAACCGTGCATGTGTGCAATAATGGAGATAAGGAGCCAAAAATTTATAAGATATCACTAATTTCATCTCAAAGATTCCAATCAATATAAAGCACACAAACAGTCACGTGAAATATGGAATGAAGTTGTGACTATGGTTATCTTAAATGTTCATCCATAAACGATGTAAACAAAATACAAAACTCTTTTTGTGTTTTTCAAAAAAAATTATCAAAAGAAAATCTTTTTGACTTTTTCTAAAAATTAAAGACATAAAGTCCTTTTGGAGTTTTTCATTTAAAAAAATAAAAAAAAAACAAATAAATATACAAAAGATACAATCTAGAGATAGGAATCAAATGATATGATAAAGGAAAAAATGTATCCTACTCAAGACCTGGTGACCACCCCTCAGTCAAATGTGCAAATTCCTAAAGACTTCCTAAGACTCTCGAATCTAAGCGCATCTAAAGGCTTCGTGAATATATCATCTAACTGGACGTCGGTAGATACAAAACTCAAGGATACGACCTTTTCCTCTACAAGTTCACGGATAAAGTTATCGCGTATCCTAATGTGTTTTGTACGTGATTGCTGGACTGGATTATGAAATATGTGTATCATGCTCATGTTATCATAGGAAATAGTCATGGTGTCCTGTGATATCCCATAATCCTCTAATATCTGCTTCATCCATAGAAGTTGTGTGCAACAACTCCCTATGGCGATGTACTCAACCTCCACAGTGGATAAAGAGATGGAGTTTTGCTTCTTGCTCAACCAAGAGACAAGAGCAGAACAAAATAAGGAACACCCACCAGAAGTTCTCCTACATCCATCTGCATCCCCAGCTCAATTGGCTTTCGAATAGGTGGATAAATGATCACTGGTATCAAAGGAATACCAAATGCCAAGTGAGAGAGTCCCATTCACGTATTTGATAATACGTTTAAGATCGAGTAAGTATGACTCTTTTGGGGATGCCTAATATCGCGCACAGACTCCAACACTAAAGGCTATGTCGGGACGACTGGCAGTCAAGTGTAGAAGATTACCTATCATACTTCAATATAAGGTTTGTTCTACGTCCTTGCCTGAAATGTCCTTGCTAAGCTTAGTTGAGGTACTCATCGGTGTACGTGCTTTCTTAGTGGAGTCCAGACTTCGGAAATTTATTTAAAAAATATTCCAAACTATTTATGCAAATAATTAAACACTCCAATTAAAACTCTTTTTACCATAAGTACATGGAGTAGTGGGAACTGTTGAAGTGTGCGTTGCTTGACACATGATGCACGTACAGAGATGATGGGTGCATGAATTTGGATCAAGGCCATCAAGTATGATCGTTGAGACATGCCAAATGTAGCGGTATCAGACGTACATAATTGTGATATAGGACACTTGGAAAATTCATAGATTCTACCTCGGGCATTTATACAATATGTCCTTATAGGTTTCTTGCCAACTAAAGGGGCTCACTGCTTCTATGAGGGAGTATTTGTGGACTCACGGAATAAAGAGGCATTCCAGACATCAGACTCCCAAGGTTATGGAATCCTATTCTACATCCTTAGATTCACTCCATGCAATGGACAAAACAAACTTCTCACACATAGTGGATACGCTGAGAGCCATAGGAACCTTAGATAGGACCCAACAATTGATCCACTTCCTAGTCATGTTATGCTCTCATTTTCCTTTTAACTTTTCCTTATCTTATTTTTCTATTAGTACCTTCGTCTCATATTTGTCTTATTCTTGAGGTGTAGAATTTGGCAGAGGCTCTTACCGCGAATGTCATTGATGGAACCAAATAATGGAACAAGGATGTGGAGTTGGAAAACAAGTGGGACCTTCTTCAGTTGGAACTGAACCAAGTTATCAATGAATAGAGGTTATAGGTTGTTTCCCTATAGAAGGAGAGGGAAAGCCTGAAGTTGAAGAGCAATAAACTAGAATAGGAGGAGTTATTGAATAAGAACACCCTCGGGGACAGTGTTTCCCTTTTGGCGATTGCCAGCTAGTCCATAAACAAGGTCGAGGAAGCTCATGCTTTGGGTCAACTTTAATGTAAAGTGGTTATGCAGGACCTCTAGGATCAGACTCTTAAGCTTCAAACTGTTTAATATAAGCTTCTTTAGGAAGAGAGAGACATGGGTCTTATTAAGCAACAATTGGTTGATCTTAATGTCATGAACGATACGTTAAACTCCAGAGGCTAATAAATGAATAAGGACTATGTTGAGGTCCTGCTGAAGCATAAGGAGCTACAAGGGAATATCCACACCATGGTGAAGAGGAAATTGGATACTTATATTGAGTGTGAGCCCTGCAGGAGGTTTCTTTTCTAGAATTTTAACTCTAGGTTTGAAGCTTGTAAGTCTATGGTTTAGATACTCCTTCATGACGTGGACGTTTCTAGCCTATTTATTAAATAGATCTCAGATAATGAAACTAATAGTGGTGATGATGCTAATGAAGATTTTTCCTTAACAATCCAAGAATAAAAAGCCCAAAATAAAGCCTCTGCTACTCAGGTGCAATCAAACTCCCCAAAAGTGAAACTTTTATTGACCCCGTTGATCTCAATCCTTGAATAGTATATTATGTAGTTTTTTGTTTTTCTTTTGAACTATTATGGTAGTGGGTCTTTTGAGTGTAATATCCCCGTATTCTATGAATGATAATGATAATAGCATGAGTTTTTCAACTTTTGTATTGCTTCGTGTTGCTTTGAATTTGGTGCAATGATTATCTTTACTTCATTTCTAATTTTATCTTTCCTAATGAGGTTTTTCGTAATATTCATCTATCTGAGGTATGCTAGTAGTTAATATTCCCTTAGGCCCCAAGATTTATTGGTAAAGAAAAATAATTTGAGCAACAAACTTGTTAAAGTGTCTCTAAGGGTCTTGAGACCTCTTCCAAACACTTGTGAAGATTTTAAAGTCAAGATTAAGATTCTATGATGGGCTATTAGATCTTACAACCATAGAGTATCTGAAAATTCTACCATTTTATGACTGAAGGCCCAAATTTTGTGTATAAACACTTAGCCCCCTAAAATTTTTGGGTATAAAGGATAAACGATAAAACTATAAAGGGTCATAAGACCTCAGATTTAAATCTAAAACTTATTTTACTAGGGACTAAAGCCTTATTATAGAACAAGTAGTTATGCTAAGGTTCTTGAGACCTTTGAACTTAGAAATTTATTCAACTTTAAGCCCGCCAATGGGTACTAAGACCTCTGTACTTTGTCATTTTAATATCTAAAATCCTTGTAAGGACATAAGACCTCTGAACTTAGAAAAACTAAAATATGAGGTCCTTATAAAGGTCTAAATCCTTTGAACTTTTAAATTTTGGAACCTGAAGTCCTAAAAAGGGTCATAAGACGTTTGAACTTAGGTGTTTTGAAATTTGAAATCCTTCTAAGGGTTATAAAACATCCGGACGCTCCTAAGACCTCCAGACCTTGAACTTTTGAAACCTAGAGTCCAAAAAAGGGTCATAAGACCTCTCAACTTTGGTGTTTTTTATTTACACTTCCCTAAAAAGCCATTAGATCTTATCCCCCAAATAGAGGACACTTTTGATGGTCATGTTGGGTCCTAAGACCTCTCCATTGTTGGGATTTTCACCTTTGCTTGCAAAGCTTGGAGTTTTTTTGGACAATTGTTTACATTCGAACACGTATCCCCCCAAAACAATTCTGAAAAAAATGGAATTTTTATCTAAGTTATTTTAGAATATATACTTCACACTTGGATTTTTTCAAAAACTGAAATTAAAAAAAATATTTAACTAAGGTTTTTTTGCATTTGTGTATAACTTCGTCCTTCTAGGAAAACAATTTAAGTTGTAAAAAGCCTCTTAGCCTACTTTTTATGGGTCTTTGGACCTTTGTCACTTTTATTGGGATCAAAGGTGAAGACCTCGATGACAACTTTAGTCTTTTTTTGGGTCGTGGGACCTTTGACTATCATTTTAAGCCAGGGTTAGAGTCCTTTCAACTTGAAGTTTGGGTCTTGAGACCTTATCTTAAACTTAGAACCAAGTTTTAAGTCCTTGCAACTCCGTGTTTGGGTCCTTAGACCTTGGTTTAAGTTTAGAGCCAAGGATGAAATCCTTGAAACTTAAGGGGTGGGTCCTTAGACCTTTTGGAGCCAAGACTAAAATCCTTGTGAATCTTAAATAATACCTAGATTGAAACTTCATGTGTAATAAAAAAACGTTCTTTTCATTTCTTTCAAGTAGTAGGATACATCGTTGAGATTACTTTTTTTAGGTTCTCTATATTCCAAGGATACAAAAGTTCAAATCCATTAATGTCCCTGAGGTAATATCACACTAGCCTTGTTATCTTAGTGACCATATTGAGGCCTTCCTACCTAGTCCCTAACTTTCCATCATTCGAATTTATGTATACAAGGGTGACCTCTCTCAAGACCGAGTCACCCACCTTGAATTCTCTGTGGCAAGCTTTTTTGTTAAAGTAGGACCTCGTCCTATATTTATAGGCGAAAATTCTGATTAGGGAGCATACCTCTTTTCTTCCAACTTATCTATGACCTCTTGAGTCCTTTAAAATTATCTTTCAGTTCAAACTGAGATACCTGTGACACCCCGGCTAATTAAATACCGGGTAGCTACTCCTTTATTAAATTAATACAAAATGCCAAGTTGGTTCAGTTCATAACATCACTGTCGAAAACATTTTAATAATTACTAACCACCTAGTATTTAAAAAGTGAGTTGTCAATTTTAATTAAATCTGAATTACCATACAATAAGTGAATTATGAAGTGCTAACATAACCACCACAACATAGTCACCATAGAATAACCATCAAATAATAATGAGTCTGGAGGAATACTCCTCATAACAATCCGAATACTGAAATAAATAAGTACCAAGTCTGCATCACTAAATTAATTACAACCCAAATCTGAAATAACTGAATAGATAAAATGTCTATGAGAAATGGGTGACATGCCCAACAAATGAGAAAATTTGATAATGGAGTCAAGGTCGAAAATGGAGGCGTCTACTGTCAAGGTCCTGTAACTTCCACAACAGCTACAACACATCACCTGAATAGAACTTCTATGCATGGTGTCCTTGTGGCTGGGCACCTAAAAGGTGTTACAAAAATAGATTTGAAAGCAAACGGGTCAGAGCCCGATTGTGAAAATAGTTTTAAATTTTTTTTGCAAGTGTTTAATATCATTAAACAGTGAATATAAAGTACATGATAGTGTGTGCACTCACATGAGTTCCTCACCTCTCAACTAATTGTGCACTCTTATCGTACCCGTACCCATTCTAGTTATACTCATATCTAACTAGTCCGATACAAAATCTTACATTATTATACGATATCCAGTTCAATTCCCAACAAATTTTATTTAACAGAGTGTTATAACTTGCTACACAGTTTCCCATGTTAGTATTACCAAAAACTAGAGATCTACCAATTTCACTTTACAAACAGTTGCTATTATTTATACTCACATTTATTCATGACAATTTATTTCAATTAACAGTATATTATTCTCATCATAAATATACAATACTAGTACCCCGAGACTAAGTTGTGGTGCACACATACTCTGCTATCCAATCCCAGTACATCACGTACATAAGGGCCACGTATTTCGATCTCTCAGGAATCGTTTCATTAAACAACAATCACAAACAATGGAGGCGAACATAGTTCAAATCACATGGGTCACACACATACCTACGCTCCCATGATCAGCAGACTTATTAACTTTTTAATAAGTCCTTCTCTGACCTATGTCCTCGAGGTACCAATCTAAATCCCCCCGTAGGCACACAAAGATTAAATGGCCCTGATCGAACGCCGAACTCCCATGATAGCAAGTACGGTAGGTATGTTATACACAGATAACTACATATACTAAGCATTCGCACATCGTAGATATCACAATATTTCATTATTGGTATACATCTTGTTCTTATACCAACCTTTAGTGTTAAACAACTCACAAGTCCCAGGTTTATATGTATTTAAGTTATCAACTCTTCTCACTTCATGATTAGTTACTCACTTACCAATCCACACATGTCATCCGGTTTACTACAAGATTCTAAGTTTTACTCTTCTATGTACCCCAAATCTCACAACTATACTCACTAGTTAATAAGGGCAGGTTATCTCACCATTTAAATAAGTCTACAGGACACTAGAAATAAAATCAGGCCTAAAAGGCCATTCTGTCAACTCGTTAGAAATATCGTTCGAACGAGTTCGTTCGAATGAAAGGCTTCGAACAAACTACCAACTCATTAGAAGGGATACTGCCATCTCGTTAGAAGTTCGTTCGAACGAGGTAGTTCGAACTACCTAGGCAGGGCTTCTAACGAGATGACAGTTTAAGTCCAGAAATTCCCAAGTCCGTTTTTCTTCATTCTTCTCTTCTCTTCTCTAAATCCACCCTAAGACCATCCAATTTATGTTCTAACGTTTATAAACCATTTCTAATCATCCTAGATCACCCCTTAACATATTATAGGGGTTAAATCTTACCAATTAACATGCCAAAATCATAGATCCCCAATTTTTGTCCCCAAACCCTATGAACTTGAACCCAAAATTTAATCTCATAAAAAGACTCCTTATTAATCCGTTTTCAGATCATCAAAAGTTCTATTTATATATCGAATTTGTCCATCATCATTCTACATGCAAATTCCTACCCAAAACCACAAGTTTCACAATAATTCCATTGGGTGTTCTTCATCAAAATTTCAAGATATAAACAGTTTTCTACACTACACATGGAGGAAATATTCAATGCAAATAACGACATCCAAATACTTGCCTTAGATTGTTCTTCAGAATTGATGTTGGTGAATGAAGGTTGATTTCTCCCCTTTTCTACAGATTTTTCTCCCAAGGTTGAAGATGGTTGTTAGGGGTTTCTTTTCGAACCTCTTCAAACTCTCCTATAACTCCCGTAGCCCTCTAACTCACCTAATGATGATAATGGGCTTAGTGGGTTCATAAATAATATAAAATAAACCTCTAAAATTCGTGGGTTTTAATTCCCATATTTTTAAAATTACCAAAATACCCTTTTAAGTTGCCGGTATGGCCTAAAAATGACCTGGGACCCAAACTAAACCCCCGCCTAGTGTTTTCTGACTATTTCGACCCTTCCGGACTCATTGGTGCACTCAAAATGACCATTCGTTTGATAAAAATAAAATTCACTTTTTAATTCAAATAATTACATTCCTGACGCGACTGACACGCGCGTCCCAACTAAAATTCCCAAATTATCGTATTTCAGTCTCGTGACAATTTTAATATTTTCAATATTCATATATTACCATATATACACATCATAATAAAATACCAACTCACATCTCGTTAGTATTTATATCCAGATTATTTCTCAATTAATTCACATTTAATTTAATTAATCCCTTAAATAAATATCAATAAAATTACGGGGTATTACAATACCCTTTGTATGGGTAATTCCACCTCTGTTGGGATCACCGCCTTAGTCCCAAAGGTCAAGGATAATGGAGTTTCCCCTATGGGACCTGTAATGGTCTTATAGGCCCACAAAATGCTTGGAAAATCTTTAGACCATAACACCTTTGCCTTTTATAAACTTTTCTTTAAATTGTGGAATATGGTTTCGTTGGTTACCTCAACTTGGTTATTGGCTTAAAGATGGTTTGAGAGGTAGAGTGGTTGTTTATGCCATAATATGAACATACTTACAGAAAAAGCATGGCTGTTAAATTACTTTCCATTTTATGCTATGATGAACTAGGCAAGACAAATTATCAGATGAGGTTTTTCCAAATGAAGTTAGTAGTCTTCATCTACATGATGGTAGCTAAGGTCTTAACCTTAGCCCACTTTGTAAATTAATCAAAGGCCATAAAAAAATCTTGGTTTGATCTTTACTAAGGGGCACATGTCCTACAAATCCACTACCCATTAAGAAAAGGGTCATGGACTCAGCATCACAACCATCTTCTCTAATGGTTGCTTTGGCACAAAGGCAAACATCTAACACTTATTATATCACTTCACTAGTTCCTTGGTTTCCTTCCATAGTGTTTTCCAGAAGTACCCTAGCCTCAAGACCTTATAGACTAAGGTGTTTAATCCTATATGGGCACCATAAACACCTCCATAGAGGTCTCTAAGGACATAGTTGCCTTTTGATGGGCTAAGGCATCGGTAAAATACTGAGAAGTACCCATTATTAAATAATACACCATTTTCCAAGTATTATATAGAAGTTAAGGACTTCATTTTTCTAGTGTAAATCTTGTCTTTAGGTAGGACCCCTTCTTTGAGGTAGGCTATGATGGTAATAGTCTAGTCTGAGATCTGATTGACCTCTGAAATATTTATCGTGAGCTGGGAGATGCTTAGTTTTTACAAGGTGACAATTAGGATCTCTAGATTAATTTCATTTTATGAAGACACCCATGCAAAATGATCAGCCTTTAAATTTTCTGCCCATATGACCCTTCTGATGAAAAATCTTGGGATTCTCTTAATCATTTATTGTATAACTTTTCTTGAATACTGGGAGAGGGGGATCAGGACGGCCTATCGGTGGGTCGTCCTTAAGTTTGCTGACGCTGTCTCTTTAGTACGCCCCTCCCTTGAGGCGATTCAGTTGGAAGACCCCCTGATTGCTAAGGCCTTGGACCATGTGGAGTCCCAAGTTCACGTCGAGGGTACCGACACATCTGAGGGTCGACCTGTCTTAGTCATAGAATAATATCCTATCGATGTTAATGCCTGCCCACCGATGACACTCAGTAGGGTGGTTTTTTGTATCCAATACCCTCTTTATGTACCACATTTTTGTACTTTACTCTTGTTGGACAAATATTAACATTTTGTAATATAATGCCTCTTTTTGTCTTCTATACTTGTCTCTCGTATGATTTGCTTCGTGATGTTTTTAAATTAACAATCTCACTAACCCCTCCCTTGTCTTTCTTGAGGATTAATGAGGGGTCTTCCCCACAATTGACCCTCATCATAGCCGAGGGTGGTTTCCCACTAATTAAATGGTTTCAAATTTCAAGTCCCCCTTCGTCTTTCTTGAGGGTGAATGAGGGGTCGTCCCCACCGTTGACCCTCATCATAGCCGAGGGTGATTTCCCACCAATTAAATGGTTTTAAATTTCAAGTCCCCCTCGTCTTTCTTGAGGGTGAATGAGGGGTCGTCCCCACCATTGACCCTCATCATAGCCGAGGGTGGTTTTTCACCAACTTAATGGTGTTTTAAATTTGAAGTCCCCCCTCATCTTTTTTTGGGGTAAATGAGGGGTCATCCCCACCATTTTCCCTAATCATAGCCGAGGTTGGTGTCCCACTAACTTAATGATGTCTATAGGTACCAGGGACAAATTCATCGATGACCCTATATGGGCCATGCCAATTTGCGTGGAGCTTGTTAGTCTTCTTCCATGTCTTCTTGAGTACCAAGTCCCCCACCGTAATTGGCCTCTGCTTCACCCTCTGGTTGTAAAACCTTGCAGCCCTCTGTTGGTAGGCGGCTTGTCTTATCTTGGCATCTTCCCTCCTTTCCTCAATCAGGTCTAAGTCAAGTCTTCTCTCTTCCATATTTCTTTGGGGTCATACATTTGAACCCTGTGAGTAAGAAACCCAATCTCGGTGGGGATGACAGCTTCTGAGCCATAAGCCAGCATGAACGTAGTTTCCCCGGTAGAGGTCTTTGTCGTCGTTCTGTAGGCCCACAGTACATCATATAACTCCTCAACCAATCTTCCTTTTTCCTCCTCAAGTCTCTTCTTGATCCCATCTAGGATTTTCCTATTTATAACTTTCGTTTGCCCATTAGCCTGGGGTCGACCTGGGGTAGAGAAGAATTGCTTGATACTCACCCTTCCACAGTACTTCTCTAGGGATGCATTCTTGAATTGAGTCCCGTTATCTGAGATTAGGGTATTGGGGATGCCATATTTACATATAATGTTTTTCCAGATGAACTGGAAGGTCTTCTTATCAGTAATCGTGACCATCAGCTCTTCCTCCACCCATTTTGAAAAATAGTCAATTGCTACGATGAGGAACCGGTAGTTATTGATGGCCCTAGGAAAGGGTCCTACCAGATCGACCCCCCACACTGCAAATGGCCATGGGGATGTAATGGAGGTAAGAGGCTGATGGGGCTGGTGAGGGATGGTGGCAAATCTTTGACATTTATCACACTTTTTTACATATATTGTGGCATCTTTCCCCAAGGTTGGCCACCAGTACCCCTGGGTAACCACCCTCTTCGCCAAAGACCTACCCCCGATGTGTCTCGAACATGACCCATCATGAACGTCTTGTAAAATGTGTGGGACCTCAGATGGGTGCACACACCTAAGCAAGGGGAGCAAAAACACCTTTTTGTATAAGGTGTCTCCGATGACAGTGAATTCCGCATCTCTGTGTCTCAACTTCTTCCTTTCCTGCCTTGCCTCTGGCATCTCCCCTTTTTTAGTGTATCTGATCAGAGGGTCCATCCATGAAGCTTCCTTAGAAACATTTTGTCACACCCCACCTAATTAAATACCGGGCGTTCACTCCTTTATTAAATTAAAATCGAGGTGAACAGTTGGTTCATTCTTAGCATCACTGTCGTAAAAATACTTTTACAATTTAAACACCTTAAATAATTAAGCTAAGTGTCAAAACCATTTAAAACCTTATTCTCATTTTATTAAATCCGGTTATAAAACATTAAACCATTAACATCTAAAGAGTCACACATTAATAATAAAAATAGAATTGAACATACACGAATTTAATCATCAATAATAAATCCCAATATTTACAACACTAAAGGAAAACATCCTGACAGTAATAAATCCCGAAATAAGGTACTGAAAGTAAAAATTTCAATCTCTGACAATACCAACTAAATAATAGAAAGAGGGTGACACATGCCCCTGCTGGATAAAACTGAACTAGGAGTAGAATCAAATGGATGAAGTCGTCTAAACAACAGGCCTACAACTCCCACCTAAGCTGCAGCATGTTCCTTCCAAAGGATCCTAAGTAAGACGCCCCTGTGGCTGGGCACCTGTAATACATACATATATATACAAGAGAGAAAAGGAAATAGAAACGGGTCAGAGACCGATAGTGTATTTGATTTAAAAATTCATTTAGCAAGTATTTAAATTGATACAGGCCAATGGAACAACATATCAGTGCGACACTCTCTTGAGAAATTCTCGCCTCTCTTCTAATGTGCACTCCTATCGCACTAACCTTCCCAATGGTTTATCTCATCATATATCACACTATTTTCCCCCAATGATTTAACTTATCTTAGATTATTCGCAGGATTTACAACTGAACAACACAAGTATTTAAAACGTAAGATTTCAATTTGTAACCAAGATTCTCCTTTTAACTTTATTAATCAATAAAGTTTTCCGGTGTCATATTATGCTTTCTCAAAATAATTATTTATAATTTGAGTCATCAACCATGTCCTACATATCAAATCACAGAAGGTAGTTCCAGATTTCAGAATTCCATATATATATTAACTACTCGTACAATATATATATCATAACAGCACCCCACATAAAAAGAAACTATGGTGCGGGCATACTCTACTATCCAAACCCCGTATCACTCGTATTAAGGGGAATGCAAATTCGAAATCACTCACGAATTGTATTAACACATACACCACATTGAGGCGAAGCATAGATTCCAAGTCTCTAAGAGGATGGCACATACCCGCGTCTCTTAGGACCGTCTGAACTATCAAATAGATAGCCTGTACCAAGTATATCTATCTCCTAGGGTACGAGTCAATATCCCCCATAAGGCAACACAGGATAAGATCGTCCCAGCGCGGCAACCTCAAGGATAGCAAGTAGCGTGGGCATGATTTTCACAAGTATATAATATATGCATACACAATCATATAAATATAACACTTTTATTATATCAATTTAGGTTTATCCCATAACCCGCATTCACAACATTTATCCTTATTTTCCCATTATTATATATCAAGTATAATGGTTCGTTTCTAACTTTAATTCGAAGGGTTTTTCCAACTTACTACGTGACTGGACATAAATATTGTATATTTATTCCCCTAATTTTAGTGCATTTGTGAACCCGAGTGATGTAACCTATATGGATTTGTCGCACATTTATGCTACTAATCTTCGCTGACAAGTATTTCGTGTTTCATTCTTCTCTTGTTGGTTTTACAGGTTAATTATGCAAGCAGCGCAAAAGAGAAAGAGAGACAATGAAAGAAAAGCTAAGAGGGCAAGTTCAAGGGAATTTTGGTAATTCTTCAGCCATATCCCGATGTAGGAGTCAACTGGAAAGTTAAAGAGCTCAGAACAACGAGAACACGGGAAGAAACGGCACCCAAATCTGGGCTACGGTTGATGAGTTATGACCCATTGAAGTTGAAGAAAAATCCAAGGAAGAAAGGAAAGAAAACAAAAAAAATTTCTAAGTGTTGAATGGAAGGAAAAAGCACCCCAGACCAGCAAATATTCGCGAACCCAAGGGCGAACCAGTTTGGGGGGCGAACCGGTTCGGGGTACATGAGAACCGGTTCGAGGGTCCTGATGCGGAATTTGTCTCCTTTATTCTGATTGCTCTAAGGTTTCCTTCTTATACACCATAAAAATTTCGTGGTTTAATCCTCTACATCGCAAAAGGTTTCCAGAATATAAATTTCATGGTTTAATCCTTTACATCACAAAAGGTTTCCAGAATATCATTTAAGTCATCACTACATGCAATTTCCTATCTCAAATTGTTTTTTTTTTCTTCCATACAATTTATCCTAATCATTCCTAAACCAATATGAAAGAAGCATCAACGAAATAAGCAAGATAAACACTTGCCTGGGATTTTCAAAAATCTGGTTTGATGTTGAATTTGGTGTGGTTGCGTTCCCCGTCGCGCGATCTATGCGTTGGTGGTGACGGCGATTCAATCGGAGGTGTTCTTGGCCTAGAACTCCTTGGAGAGCTTCTCCTCTTCCTCTCCAATGGCCGTCATTAGTTTTAGGTTGTGTTAACCCTAGAAGATAACATTCTCCATCTGATATAACCTTATAAAATTCGTGGGTTTAATTACCCAAAATTATGAAATGTCTAAAATGCCCTCCCGGGGTACTAATTAATCCTAAAAACTCCCCGAGACCCAAATCAAACCCCCGGGTATACTTTTCTGACTATCTCGACCCTTTCCAACGCGTTGGCGCACTCAAAACGACCATACGGACAACCTATAAAATATTCACTTATATTAATCCACATTTAGTCCCGACACGACACAGGCGCGTCGCGATTTAAATTTCCACAATTGTCATTTTATTCACACGTGACAATATTATAAAAATAAATCTCATATATTACTATACTCATTCAGTAATATGCAGCAAATAATATATTCCCAGTAATTACTAACTCTCGTCACGCTAGTAAATATTTAAAACAACATTCCGGATTAAAATTAAATTAATTTATCTCAATTAAATTTAATAAATCCTTAAATTTAAAAGCCATGAAAATACGGGATATTACATACTTCCCCCCTAATAACGGAATTTCGTCCCGAAATTCGGAAAATAAGGCCTACCAGGTAGCACAATTCTGGATATCCTTATCAGTACGCAAACTATCTACATAGTACGACGCTCAATCACTATAGCTTTTTCCTCACAGCAACATTGTTTTACATATTCATTGGAGACACACTTCACATTGCACTCCCAACTGACAACATTGGAATAGGTTACGTCTATACGTTATAAATTTCATTATCTCACTATCATTAGGAGGCCGCACCTCACTACTTGACAACTACTCGGATTTATTTATACACAAAATTCCCATTCTGAGAAGATCATACGAACATTTGACCACTCTTGACTGCCTAAAACAGTCGTGGAGTTCCACCATAGTTATCGGATGTTTTCTCGACCGATCCAAAAATTCTGATTATCTACTCTCCTCTAAACATACGGAAGAAGAATAGTCGAGATTCTTCCATAACAAAACCTTAATAAGTACCTTGTACACGACAAACGGGTATGAGTGCTTCTACCGAGCATTCCTGAGATCATCGTACCAATATTCCAAAATCTCCTTCACGTGGCTCCACAAATATTTAATCACCGTGCGCCCATTCCCTGGCTACAGGTGATACATCCTACTTGAAATGAAACCTTATCTCCGCTGGTTTATAAAGTCCCATATCAAAGGTGGGATTCACCAATCTCATCCTGATTTAGAAATTTATACTGCGCCGGATCATGCACTGGCACGATCCTTCCTTTCAAAGGAAGTCTGGGGCATACTAGTTAATATTGTAAATCAGCTTAAAGGAATATCAATCACTTCCTTCTCGGCGACTTAATTCACATGTTCGGGATAAACCCTTGATCTTGTTTTGAGGATGGAAACCCATTCAAGAACTTTACCGACTTTACCAACCTCTTCCAATTTTAGGAATTTTTTATAAACACAAAATTCTTTGGTTGATTCTCCTCTTTCAACCAAACCTTACCTATGGGCAGTGCATGTAGAGACTACTCACTACGTCTCGCTAAACATCGATTCTTCGTTGAAATGTCTCACATTAAGTGACACGTAATACTCCCCTTCCTTCCTTGTAGTATGCCGAAAGTTCCACCCGTGCTCTTCTCTCCACGAAGTGCACTTTTGGATCTCTTATACCATAACAACATCATTACCCTTTGTATGTGCAAGTCGCTCTTATACTTGGCTACTAACAACTCCGCTCCGAGTGTCCTTCATAATCATTTAATTCTGCTCCATTCAAGGAATACTCTTCATAAATGACATCCCACAGTCTTCCAATTCAAATTTGGGTGTGCTATTCTAATTACACACCTATGTATGGATTATCGCCCCTCATGTGACGTTTAATCCACTCTATCACTTCCACTTCGTCATACTATTCCCACACACATATATTTCACACGTATGTTACCACGTCCCTTCGACTCGAACTATTTTAACTGTAATTTACCGAGATGTACACATTCTTACAACACCCCGACCTCCCTAGAAGAGCGAACGACTGTCTACTCATCCGTAGAACGAACTAAATTCAAAGGAATAGAAGGAATAGGGCATTCAGATTCCTTGACAATAAAAGAGGAATAATAATTCTCAACCTTCCTCAGATAAGTACAACAATTTTCCCAAATAGGTACAACAACCAAAATAAATCACTAACGCTCTATTCATCAAAATAATTACAGGTCATCTCTTTTGTATAGTATAAAGTTCTTTCCAGATAATCCATGCTAAAAATCATTCCAACTCTTTATTCACCTTGTGTTCTGTACGCGGTTATGACATTTGGGTACTCTCAATTACCCTAGAAATCAAAATTCTTAAATTCTCCTTATCACCATTCCACCCCTCAACTCGGGGGGATAACTTTCAATGCTTTCCTACCACAAAAATTTGGCTCCAATGACCTTAAAACAAAATTCAACTTCCAGCTTACATACATAATTACTTGATCCCATTTTGACCAGGGTACCGAACTCATGGAATAGTGACCAAACGTCTCCCTATTTACAACCTTACGCTAAGTTTCATGCGTGGGATGTCTCGCAAAGCGAAATCCAAACAAGGAACCCCCCGATACACTACTACCTAGCATTGTCGGTTATCGAAAGCCATTAGGTCCTCCGTCCATAGTATATACCCCTTTATTCCGTCCCTTGATAGAAAAGTTACAATTTCTCCCGTAATTATGCTTAACAAAGAACGTTTCACCAATTTCACTATCGTCCCGTATTGGTTGATGGTAATTACATTCTATAAACCTCGGATACATATGATCGAAATTCTCTAAATTTCATTTTTCTAACATTAGGGGTATAACTCTTAACTCCCACATCTCTTAAGGATAAATATAACACTGCACTCTTCCTATCACTAAGTCCGGAGTGCTAAACATAATACCGAGTCAAGTCTTTTCGCTCAACGGTAAATCCCGGTACATACTGAATCATACTGACAAAGTCTATACATACATTGGTATCAAATATCTCGAGCCCACTATCTCCTCCGAAGTCTCTAGGATAGATAATATAAGTGCGAGTCCAACCTTCTTACAGGTAAAGCCTCGACAAAACAAAACGTGTTGTACTAATGTAACTACTCCGATAGCCTTGCAATAAATGCCCACTATCATACTACCCATTTCTATAACATTTTAACAAAGATAATATCATACTCGTGTATCGCATCACTACAACGAGTAACCTCAATAAAGTATAAAACACTGTTAATATACTCATTCATCCCCCGCGGATAGCACCAAAGAAAAATCCCTCTATACTAAGGAAAAATATTCACATAATGGTAACATTTATAATGATATGCATTAAACTCGTCTCACATGCTAATCTAGCAATGAACAAAATATGGTGACTCGCTCGTGTCACATAAACACGCCGCATCCTCTAAGGATACAACTTATACTTCCATCCTGGCAATCGTCTTGACTGCACAAATGGTTTTCGGACGTAACACGTCTGCCCAAACCAAAACAAAATTATTTTTAATCGTCGTGCTTTACTAGGCACCGTATTCTTGTCCCTTTTTCTCACTTTGGAACATATTATTGCGAGCAATTTCACTCCGCACCAAAATACCTCAACACATAATCCACTTATCACCTGTCCTACTAACCAGGTTAGGATTGTCCTTCTCTCGGACTTTAGTAGACTCGATTCCTGTTAGCCATCCCGGTTGTTCCCTTAACTTTTTAGGCCATAAAGATCATGTTACTATCTATAATAGTACTTACTGAATTTACCATCACTTGGTAAGAATTTAACTATCTGAAGCATTTAAATGGTTTTCCTGATGTGTATCCACATCCTTTTGTGGTGCTATACCAATACCATTGTATTCAGTATTATTCTCGACTAAATTCTTCGATTCCTTTAACTTCCCCCACAAAGAAGAGTTATCATCTATATTGACAAAATATGACATTGTCAACCTCTCAATCGGTCGTCCATCAGAATTTCCTCCTCGAGTATTATCAACTATTATTACAAGTTGGTCTCCCACTTGGAGTCGTTTCCTCCACTAGTATCTACCTCTTTCGATACAAAATTTGCTAACGATTAGGATTCATATCCACAATTGGACTTCTGTCATGCCCTCCTGCGATGAGTTCAGAACCATGTTTGCTTCTCATCCTGAACAGTTGAGGAAGGAACATATGGTCAACACTGTACCTAAGGTTCTCCTATAGGCATAGCATTCCACTTCTAAAATTGGTGGTTGACTCCAACCATTATAATTTCATCCTGAAAGCCAAGAAAATTTTCTCTAAATTTTCACTTTCAGTTTGCCACACTCTGTCCTATATTTAAGCCTTTGGATACTTTATCTCCTTTGGTAAACACATACAATTTTCGCGTTTCTAAAATTTACCAGTGACAGTCTCTACACGTTTTTGTAATACGTTGGGTAAGTTTACTCTCGCACCTCATTTGACTATAACAGCATTTGAAAATCATTGCTGCACCTTAGTCGCCTTTCTAGTCGTGGCTTCTCGTGCCATAATGGAGGTGACCTCGACTACGGTCATCATCCTTGGATATATTTCATAATCTTAACTGAGCCCTGCCTCCTGATGTACGCTTAACGGTCCTCTTCTGACATCCGTCATCGCTCGGCACACGCACACATCCGAACGAAATTAGAATTCACTAGTGTATACACATTATAGCAGGAGAACGAAATCTCGTCAAAGGAATCGACAATCCTAAACATAGGGCTCTATAACAAACAAAGCAACGCTGAAAGCATAATAAGCCGTACAGATCCTAAGGACACTAGAACCTGATGCTCTGATACCACCTATCACACCCCGCCTAATTAAATACCGGGCGATCACTCCTTTATTAAATTAAAATCAAGGTGAACAGTTGGTTCATTCTTAGCATCACTGTCGTAAAATTACTTTTCCAATTTAAACACCCTAAATAATTAAGCTAAGTGTCAAAACCATTTAAAACCTTATTCTCATTTTATTAAATCCAGTTATAAAACCTTAAACCATTAACATCTAAAGAGTCACACATTAAGAATAAAAATAGAATTGAACATACACGAATTTACTCATCAATAATAAATCCCAACATTTACAACACTAAAGGAAAACATCCTGACAGTAATAAATCCTGAAATAAGGTACTGAAAGTAAAATTTTCAATCGCTGACAATACTAACTAAATAATAGAAAGAGGGCGACACATGCCCCTGCTGGATAAAACTGAACTAGGAGTAGAATCAAATGGATGAAGTCGTCTAAACAACAGGCCTGCAACTCCCACCTAAGTTGCAGCACGTTCCTTCCAAAGGATCCTAAGTAAGACGCCCCTGTGGCTGGGCACCTGTAATACATAAATATATATACAAGAGAGAAAAGGAAATAGAAACGGGTCAGAGCCCGATAGTCTATTTGATTTAAAAATTCGTTTAGCAAGTATTTAAATTGATACAAGCCAATGCAACAACATATCAGTGCGACACTCTCTTGAGAAATTCTCGCCTCTCTTCTAATGTGCACTCCTATCGCACTAACCTTCCCAATGGTTTATCTCATCATATATCACACTATTTTTCCCCAATGATTTAACTTATCTTAGGTTATTCGCATGATTTACAACTGAACAACACAAGTATTTAAAACGTAAGATTTCAATTTGTAACCAAGGTTCTCCTTTTAACTTTACAAATCAATAAAGTTTTCCAGTGTCATATAATACTTTCTCAAAACAATTATTTATAATTTGAGTCATCAACCATGTCCTACATATCAAATCACAGCAGGCAGTTCCAGATTTCAGAATTCCATATATATATTAACTACTCGTATAATATATATATATATCATAACATCACCCCACATAAAAAAACTATGGTGCGGGCATACTCTACTATCCAAACCCCGTATCACTCGTATTAAGGGGAATACAAATTCGAAATCACTCACGAATTGTATTAACACATACACAACAACATTGAGGCGAAGCATAGATTCCAAGTCTCTAAGAGGATGGCACATACCCGCGTCTCTTAGGACCGTCTGAACTATCAAATCGATAGCCTGTACCAAGGATATCTATCTCCTAGGGTACGAGTCAATATCCCCTATAAGACAACACAGGATAAGATCGTCCCAGCGCGGCAACCTCAGGGATAGCAAGTAGCGTGGGCATAATTTTCACAAGTATATAATATATGCATACACAATCATATAAATATACCACTTTTATTATATCAATTTAGGTTTATCCCATAACCCACATTCACAACATTTATCCTTATTTTCCCATTATTATATATCAAGTATAATGGTTCGTTTCTAACTTTAATTCGAAGGGTTTTTACAACTTACTACGTGATTGGACATAAATATTGTATATTTATTCCCCTAATTTCAGTGCATTTGTGAACCCGAGTGATGTAAACTATATGGATTTGTCGCACATTTATGCTACTAATCTCCATTGGCAAGTATTTCATGATTCGTGCTTCTCTTATTGGTTTTACAGGTTAATTATGCAAGCAGCGCAAAAGAGAAAGCGAGACAATGAAAGAAAAGCTAAGAGGGCAAGTTCAAGGGGATTTTGGTAATTCTTTAGCCAGATCCCGATGGAGGAGTCAACTGGAAATTTGAAGAGCTCGAAACAACGAGAACACTGGAAGAAACAGCTCCCAAATCCGAGCTACAGTTGATGAGTTATGACCCGTTGAAGTTGAAGAAAAATCCAAGGAAGAAAGGAAAGAAAACAAGAAAAATTTCTAAGTGTTGAATGGAAGGAAAAACCACCCCAGACCAGCAAACATTCGCGAACCCAAGGGCGAACCAGTTTGGCGGGCGAACCGGTTCGGGGTACATGCGAACCGGTTCGGGGGTCCTGATGCGGAATTTGTCTCCTTTATTCTGATTGCTCTAAGGTTTCCTTCTTATACAACATAAATATTTCGTGGTTTAATCCTCTACATCACAAAAGGTTTCCAGAATATAAATTTCGTGGTTTAATCCTCTACATCACAAAAGGTTTCCAGAATATCATTTAAGTCATCACTACATGCAATTTTCTATCTCAAATTGGGTTTTTTTTCTTCCATACAATTTATCCTAATCATTACTAAACCTATATGAAAGATGCATCAACGAAATAAGCAAGATAAACACTTGCTTGGGATTTTCAAAAATCTGGTTTGGTGTTGAATTTGGTGTGGTTGCGTTCTCCGTCGCGCGATCTATGCGTTGGTGGTGACGGTGGTTCAATCAGAGGTGTTCTTGGCCTAGAACTCCTTGGAGAGCTTCTCCTCTTCCTCTCCAATGGACATCATTAGTTTTAGGTTGTGTTAACCCTAGAAGATAACATTCTCCATCTGATATAACCATATAAAATTCGTGGGTTTAATTACCCAAAATTACGAAATGACTAAAATGCCCTCCCGGGGTACTAATTAGGCCTAAAAACGCCCCGAGACCCAAATCAAACCCCCGGGTATACTTTTCTGACTATCTCAACCCTTCCGGATGTGTTGGCACACTCAAAACGACCATACAGACAACCTATAAAATATTCACTTTTATTAATCCACATTTAGTCCCAACATGACACAGGCGCGTCCCGATTTAAATTTCCACAATTATCATTTTATTCACACGTGAAAATATTATAAAAATAAATCTCATATATTACTATACTCATCCAGTAAAATGCAACAAATAATATATTCCCAATAATTACTAACTCTCGTCACGCTAGCAAATATTTAAAATAACATTCCGGATTAAAATTAAATTAATTTATCTCAATTAAATTTAATAAATCCTTAAATTTAAAAGCCATGAAAATACGGGGTATTACACATTTAAGAAAGTGCAAAGTGTTCCCTCAGCATCTTCAATAGTTGGTCGAAGCAAGATTTCCACTAGGACTGTCCTCCTGATATCGGTCCTAGTCATCGAGGCCAACCTACCAAGTGCTTAAGCTCGACCATTATCGAGCCTAGGTATCCTCTTCAATTTTACTTATTTGAAGATCTTCAACAGTGACTTCACTTTTTCAAGGTACGTGGCCATCCACTCGTCCTTGGCCTCGTAGGCTCCTAGTATCTGATTCACTACTAGCCTTGAATCACTATGGACCAAAATCTGGCCGACACTAAGAGACTTGGCCAAGGAGAGCCCTGCTATCAAGGCCTCATACTCAGACTCGTTATTGGAGGATTTATAGTTGAACCTTAGGGCATACTCAATGTCTGTGACATCAGGTGCTGATACTATCAGTCCAGCTCCACTTCCGCTGTCGCAGGAGGACCCGTCGACGAAGAGTCTCCACACAGTCTATTCTTTTGAGAAATTTCCCTCGGTAAGGGACCCCTGTCTAAAGAGATATCTTCCCTCTTCATTTTCGGCCACTTTTCCTCTAGTGGTGTTTATCTTAGCCTTATCTGCGGGTGAGTCTGCCTTGTAGGGTATTTGTCTTCTTGAGGCTCTCATCTTCAGCCTCATCATCTTCCCAATTAAATTCAGCCATGAAATCTGCCAATGCCTGTCCCTTAATGGCCGTCCTAGGTTGATACACAATGTCAAACTCCCCCAACTCTATAGCCCAGGCCATTAGCCTCCCTGATTTTTCTAGCTTGTGCAAGACCTGCTAAAGAGAAGAGTCAATGAGGATGACCATTGTATGGGACTGGAAGTACAGCTTCATCTTTCTTGATGCATGGATCAAGGCATAGGCTAACTTCTCCATCTTTGGTTATCTTTGCTCTGCCCCCTGGAGTGCCTTACTGTTAAAATATGTGGGCTTTTGTACCCCATCTTCTTCTCTTACAATGGCCGCGCTGATGGCTGATTCTGAGATGGCTAGGTACACATATAGCCATACACCCTGTACTGGCCGTAACAGTAGCAAGGGAGACCCTAAGTATGTCTTTAACTCCTTGAAAGCCTCATCACACTCTTCACTCCATTCAAAAGCCTTTCTGAGAATTTTAAAGAATGGTAAGCACCTGTCTGTCGCTCTGGACAGAAACCTATTCAAAGCAGCCACTCGCCCTGTGAGCCTTTGAACGTCTTTGATGGTCTACGGGGTCTTCATTTCTATGAGGGCCTTTATCTTTTCAAGATTGGCCTCGATGCCTCTTTGGTTGAAAAGAACTTCCCTGCACCGACCCCGAAGACACATTTGGCCAGGTTGAGCTTCATTCGATACTTATCAATTGTGTTAAAGGTCCTCTCGAGGTCGGCCACATGATCCTCGGCCTTTAAACTTTTGATCATCATGTCATCTAAATAAACTTCCATAGACTTCCCAATTTGGTCTTGAAATATTTTATTCACAAGGCGCTGATATGTTGCCCCAACATTTTTTAGGCCAAAGGGCATGACCCTATAACAGTATGTCCCCTTGTTGGTAATGAAGGCTATTTTCTCCGAGTCTTCAGGGTTCATGAAGATCTAGTTGTACCTTGAATAGGCATCCATAAATCTCATGAGCTCATGGCCTTCGATAGCGTCTACCATCTGATCAATGCGGGGGAGAGGTAAGTTGTCTTTGGGATAATGCTTGTTGAGGCCTGTGAAGTCTACACACATCCTCCACTTCCCATTAGATTTTGGGATAATGACTGCGTTGGACATCCATTTGGGATAGATGACCTCCCTGATAAACTCTTCATCTTCCAGCTTCTTGACCTCATCCCTAATGACCCCATTATTCTCTCGAGAATAAATTCTCCTCTTCTGCTTCACTGGCTTTGCACCCTCTACCACATTGAGCATGTGGCTCATAATTTTGGGTTCGATCCCCGACATATCTTCATGACTCCATGCAAAGAAACTCTGTCTTCTCCTCAACAGCTTGATGAGGTCTTCATTGATGTTTGGCTTCAGAGTTTTGCGAACTTGGAAGGTTTTTTTTGGCTCATTCTCATTGAGGATGATGGATTCTACCTCTTTCGCGGCTTCTCCTTTCTTCAGTTTTGTCTCGTCCCTGGGGTTGAGGGTATCAAGATTTTAAGTGGTTGTTGCCTTCTTGTATGCCTCTCTTTCTTCGGCGGAGTTGAAATAACATTCCCGTGCTGTCTTCTGGTGTTCCTGAACTTCCCCTACTCCATAAGGGGTCGAGAATTTGATCATCTGATGAATTATAAATGGCACAGCCTCAAACCCCTTGAGGGATACTCGCCCCAGTATAATGTTATAGGGTGAGAAGACATTTTCATCCATCACAAAGAAGCTGACCTTCTTGGTAAGCAATCTCGGCCACTTGTCCCCCATCCTGACATCGGCCTAATACACTCCAAGGGGTTGAACCTTTTCCCCACTAAAACCAATCAAGGGGTGATGGTATGGGATGATCCTAGAACGGCTGAGACCCAAGGCTTTGAAGCACGGCCAAAACATTACATTTGCAGAACTACCCCCGTCGAGAAGGATCCTCGGCACCTTTGCACCCTAGTAATGATGACGAGAGGGTCGTCATGTGGGGCCAATAGGCCTTTGAAGTCCATTCTTGAGAATCCCACTATTAGGGTGTCCATGTCAACTTTCTTTCTCTTTTATGACTTTGCTTCTAGGGAGGTTAAATGCACAATTTTTGTCACTGCCTTGGCCTCAGCTACATGGGCCTTCCTGTCGGCGACCTCTGATCCTCCTCCTTCTAGTCCCCCGGAGATCATCCCAACACCAAGAGAGATCATATTAAGTCTCTTTAAAGGGCCGTGGTGGTCTCTCAGATGGAGGTCGGGGTCATCCTCATCATCAGAAGGCTCATCCCCTCTTTTTGGAGGATCTTCTCTACATGCATCGCCTCACTTATTTCTGGGGTCATCCCACCGGCCCCTCTTGAAGGTACTCTTGTCAACATACTTCCTGAGCTTCCCTTCTTTTAACATTTTTTCAATCTCATCTTTCATGGCAAAGTATTTGTCTGTCACGTGGCCATGGTCTTGGTGAAATTCACGCCACAGGTTTTTATTTCTCTTGTAGGGGGCTGCCCTCAACTTCTCATGAAACTTTAGGGATCGGTCACTCTTTATCTCATTGAGAATGTGTTCACAACTGACCGTCAGAGGGGTGTAATCAGCGAACTTGTCGTCTGTAGACCTCTTCTTCCCCTTTTTGCTCTTCGTATGGTACTTACCCCCACAGTGCCTCCTTTTTCATCTTCGTATTTTGAGGCCATCGCCTCTTCGACGTTCATCACCTTTCCTGCTATCGATAAAAATTCAACCATCGTCTTCGGAGGGTCTTCAGTAAGCTTCCATAATAGCTTCCCCTTCTGGAGTCCTCCAATCAGGGCTGTCATAGCTATGCTCTCCTCATAGTCTTTAACCTCTAACTTTTCTTTGTTGAATCTGGCTGTGTAGTCTCTTAGTCTTTCATTCTTCCCCTGCTTAACATAGAGCAGGCGTGTGGTCTTCTTCTGTGGCCTCACCCCAAAGAAAAAGTTGTTGATAAACCGATCTGCCAACTGCTTAAAGCTTTCAATGGAGTTTTTTGGAAGAGACATGTACCGGACCTGTGCAGCCCCAGTCAGAGTGGCAGAAAAGGCTCGCCACCTCATCTCATCTGAGATAGAGTATATGTCTGCCACTGATTGGTACATATCAATATGATGGATAGGGTTTATACTTCTGTCATACCTCGGGGTGACCATAGGTGGCTTAAACTTTGATGGCGTCGAGAAGTTGACTATCTTCGCCACAAAGGGTGAGCCTATGGAGTATCCTCTCTGAAGAGGGTCCTGGATCTTCAGAATATCACTGATCTTATCCTCCAGTCACTGAATCGAGTCATTCCAGGTCCACGTAGGGTCGGCTTGGTTGATGTTATCCCCTGTTGCCTCTTTGAGGTGGATGGAGGGTTCTGCTACGGCAGGTCTGCGTCGGCTGTTTACTTACCCCTGATCGTTTCCCCATCCTAGGTGTCGGCCCCCGTGAGGTCGGCCATCTGCTACCTCCCTTCTGGACCTCAAAACACTCCTTGATCTGGACAACTTTTCACGTAGGTCATTTACTGGGCCCAGCCTCTCAAAGGCCGACCGCCTGCTCAAGCGATCAAAAGCAGAGCCTCTCAGGTGATCGTCAGGATTTTTCCTCCCACACTTCCTTCCAGATGCCACCTGTGATTAATTATGACATAATATTCCCTCACGTGTGGGGGTGATATTGTTATAACGGTCTTCCACGTGCCATGTGAGCCCCACACGCACTGTTCCACGCATCTCCCAAATCATGTGTCGTGATGATGTCACCCTCGACCGATGATACTAGGTCGAGGGCAAAGTTCCTACTGGAAATGAGTCGGGCATAATCTGGGTCTCGTACTGTCGTACCCTCGTAGGGTCATCTGAGCCTGATGAGGGGTCGGCTCCCTGTGGGGTCATCTGAGCCTAACGAGGGGTCGGCTCCCTGAGGGGTCGTCTGAACCTAATGTGGGGTCGGCTCCCTGTGGGGTCGTCTGAGCCTGATGAGGGGTCGGCCCCTTGAGGGGTCGTCTGATCATGATGAGGGGTCAGCCCCTTGGAGGATATATGATGGGAGATCTTGGCCTCGTCCGGGTGGAGGACACCCTCGGCCTGGCCGAGGGTATATATGGGTATATCACTTGGAATTTGAAATAGAGAGTAAGATGAACAATATCTCCTTCAGGGATTTCTAGATGAAGTTGATCTCCACTTACTAAGTTGTTTGAGAGGTCATCCACATGCAAGATCCATGAAACAGAGAGATAGAGGGAAAGTTGAGGTTTATCTTTTGGTGTAACGGCAGTCTGGGGTCTTTAGGCACTGTTGTGACCTCTGGTCTAGAGCTCATAGGTCCTTCCTCCACCTCCTCCAGGTTGTTTAACTTCGTAATGAAGTCAGTTAAGACTTAAAACTTAATAGTGCTCGTGGTTGATTTTTGATATCAAAATCTCCCAACTCCACGGACCACTTGACTTGCCTTCCTGAGGTATCGGGCTTATAAAGGACCTATTGGAGGAGTTTATTGGTCATGACCACTATGTTATAAGATTGGAAATATGGTCTTAGGAATCTAGCTAAGATAATACGGCAGAAGGCTAGTTGTTCCATCCTTGGATACTTTCTCTCATCCCCTTGTAGAGCTCGACTAACAAAGTAAATAAGGTAATGGACCCCAAACTCCTATCGGATCAATTTTGAGCTAATAGTGGTTGGTGATGTAACAAGGTACAAATATAAATCTTCCTTAGTGATTGTCCTAGATAGAAATGGTGGGGATCCCAAATAATTTTTGAGGTTATGGATTGATGATGCTGTAAACAGCACCACCAGATAAAGAGGTAGTAGAGCTCAAACATGCATAATAATGGTAGAAAATAGCAACACAGATATGTAGAAGGAGATAGGAGAAGAGGAGAAACACACCAATATAAGTGGTTCAGAAATTGCCTACGTCCACTGTGCAAGTGAGTGACTATCAGAAGAGGGATTTAATAGCCTTAGTAATACAACCACACCACTTTCTCTCTCTACTGTAAATACACAAGAGTTTGGCAAGGGTTTGTAATTGAGGGCCTCTTACAAGGTAGGAGAGGATAAGTATATATAGTGCCTTGTGGGTGTAGTGTACCCCCGGACATGCAATGAGCATGTGTAGAATGATCTAGCCAATCTAGTGAATTCACTTGTCACTATCACATGTAGATGATGATAATGAAATATTCCTTCACGTGCCAAGAAGATTTGGTTATAACGGTTTGTCCACATGGGATATGCCATATTGGGATCTTATACTTCTTGTACGATAGATGTCGTCTGGGGAGTCTCGATCAGGCTGAGTATGAGACCCCCGTATAACTCTGATTGATATTTTGGTGTGTGGTCTCGACTGGGTATGTTTGGCCAAGAGTCAATTAACCTGATCCCGGCTAAGGAAGAGATGAACTTAATACTAGAGATGGCCGGGGCTAAGTTGATGAGTCAGTCCCCTTATGGGAGTCCTCCTTGGTCTCTGTCATCCTAGTCCCGGCTGAGGCCGAGATGACCATGATATTAGAGAGGGTCGAGGATGAGGTAATGAGTCAGTCCCCTAATTCGATTCCTCATTGGTCTTTATGATCCTACTCTCGGCTGAGGTCGAGACGACCTTGATACTAGAGAGGGCCAAGACTGAGTTGATGAGTTAGTCCCTTGATGGGTGTCCTCCTTAGTCTCTATCATACTAGTCCCAGCTGAGACCGAGATGACCTTAATATTATAGAGGGTCGAGCTGAATTGATGAGTCAATCCCCTAATGGGAGTCCTCCTTGGTCTCTGTCATCCTAGCTCCGGCTGAGGCCGAGACGACCTTGATACTCGAGAGGGCCAAGGCTGAGTTGATGAGTCAGTCCTCTAATGGGAGTCCTCCTTGGTCTCTTTCATACTAGTCCCGACTGAGGCTGAGATGACCTTGATATTGGAGAGGGTCGAGGCTGAGTTGATGAGTAAGTCACCTGATGGCAGTCCTCCTTATCCTCTATCATCCTAGTCCCGGCTTAGGCCAAGATGACATTGATATTGGAGAGGGCCAAGGCTAAATTGATGAGTTAGTCCCCTGATGGGAGTACTCCTTGGTCTCTATCATCGTAGTCCCGACTGAGGCCAAGACGATCTTGATATTAGAGAGGTATAATGTAGATAACTATGGTTATATTCTGAGACAAGAATGAGTCATAGGCTGAGGCCGAGGATGACGTCTTCTTTTCTAACCCTTAGACCGAGGTATCAAGTTTACCCATGATGGCCAAGGTTACTGCCATGATGTCTGAGGTTGCCAATAACACACTGATGATCTTACGCTGATAGATACAAATGTAGTCTCGAGTGTAGTTATCAGCCGAGGTTGATTAAGCCTTGGCTGACCCTACTGAGGCCGACCCTTATCTGGACGACCTTTCCAGTGATTAAGCGTAGCCGACCCTTATCTGGATGACCCCGTCAATGATTAAGCCATGGCTGATCCTACTGAGGCCGACCCTTATCTGGACGCCCCTACTAATAAGTAAGCCGTGGTCGACCCTACTGAGGTCGGCCCTTATCTGGATGACCCCGCCAATGATATGTGAGGCTCTTGTGACAACTTAGCCATGAGATGTGATGTCCCTCGTCCTAAGAGATGAGGGTACATTTTGGTCATATCATGGATTGATTCTTTGGCTACAGGAGTCCATTCAAAGGCCTTCTTGATTATTCTGAAGAAGGATAAGAATTTGTATATCGCCTTTGAGACGAGTTGGTTGGGGGAAGCAAATCTTCCGGCTAGGCGCTAAAATTATTTTACTATTCTAGGATACTTCATGTCAGCGGAGCCTAAATCTTCTCTAGGTTAGCTTATATACCTTGCTTGGTGATAATGAACCCAATGAACTTGTCTCTAACAACCCCAAAATGTGCATTTCTTTGGGTTGAGGCTTATTTGGTTCCTTCTAAGGATGGCAAAGGTCTCTTTGAGGTTCTGCACATGGTCTGAGGCCACCAAACTCTCACAAGCATGTCATCCACATAGACCTCCATTGTCTTCCCAATGAGGTCTTGGAAAATGGACTTCACGACCATATGATAAAAAATCACCTATATTTTTTGTTCGAAATTCCTAACTTTGTAATAGTAGCTACCATTTTCTATAACGAATGAGGTATTTTCCTCATCAAATAAGGCCATTTGGATCCGGTTGTACTCTAAATAGGCATCCATGAATGCGAGGAGCTTATGACTTATTATTAAGTCGACCAAGGTGTTAATTCGACGTAGAGTTTAGTATCCTTTAGGGCATTCCTTACTGACATGAGTGAATTCGATACACATTCTCTATTTTTTTTTTATCTTTGGCTACGAGGACAACATTTGAAAATCATTCAGGATATTTGACCTCTATGATGAAGTTGGATACTAAGAACTTGTCAACCTCCTCTACTAAAGCATTGTTCTTTTTTTAGCTAAAGAACCTCTTCTTTTAGCGGACCAGTTTATGGTTTGGATCCACGTTGAGGTGATGGACCATCACCACATGATCCAATCTGATCATGTGTGAGTGATTCCAGATGAACACTTCTCTGAGGGAGGATCTCGGTCCCGCCCCAATCTAAAATTCATTCGTTAGGTCCTCTCCATAAATTAAGACAGTGACCAGAGTCCCCATTAGATCACCCTTTTCCCTTTCTCTTCATCCTGTTAATTTATAGTATCCATGCTTACCGACTCTATGACAAGGATCTGTAGGGGTTAGAAATTAGTGTTGGAGGAGGTAGTACCTTTGACAAGGCTTCTGAGGCCTTCTGTGCACCTTCAGGGGAAACAGACTAGTCTTGAGGAGTCTCAAATTATCTCTTTGTTTCTCTCATGTAAGTGATGTAACAACCCCTTGCTTTCTTCTAGTCCCCAAACACTTATCCTACTCATTTGTGGGTTGGGAACCTCATAACCAATATTCGGGTTGAGATGATATCATCTAAGTCATTGAGTGATGGTATTACCATGATCACAATATAAGATGGGGGAGATTTGCCGCTATGAACTTGTTCAAGATGGTTTTCCATTAATCTTTAGAACTCGTGGTGAGAGGGAGATTGACATATCCAAAGGAATATGTCCTCTATCCATTGAACCCGATTAGACCATGGACTTTAGGACCCTCCACATATTGGAGTTCCCCATGATAAACGTCATTAGAGAAGAGAGGGAAATATTATTTCTGAGAGCCAAATCTATGTTGTTAGGAGTTTGCATCTTGTATTGGTTGAGGACGTTCCCCAACCAGTCTTGCATCTTCTCGATCTCATTATCCCAGGGCCTATCCACTGTGTAACCATGTTGAGACTAATATCCCAGGAGTGATAGCGTGTCTTTTGAGAAAGATACGTGCCCTAGGGTATGTAGATAAAAGACCCCCAATTTTTATTTTCAAAAATTTTAATTTACTTGCACCAATATAGTAAACCATAAGTGTTGTTTAAAATAATTTACTAATTTTAGTCTTGAACTAAGCATGTATCTAGGTGAGTATAATCAAGAGTAAAATACGTAAATCACAACACAAATATGTACAAGGACAACCCACAACGGGAAAAAATCTCGAATAACCCAGCCACATAAGTCCACTGTGATATATGTTGTCTACATGACCAAATTAGACTTACTCACAGAATCGATGCCTTCACGCGCTTCCTTGATCCTTGTAACTTTCTTTGTAGTCACTGTTGGACTCCTTCTAATTGCCACACAATGTAGATACTTTCCCACGTCTCGGTATCCCACTTATCTTACTTGTCTATTAACCAGTCTAGATGACACACAACACCAACATGATATCCACCACAGGAAATGGTCACAGTATGATGAGAAAAGCATTTTGATGAAAACCAAGGAGATCTCATAACGACATATGTATGTATGATTATTGGATTTTAAACATGGGTCTTAACTAGGGTTTTTAATTTGGAAAAGTTTTTCTCAAAAGTAACACATAAACTTACAGAGCTTTTTAAACAAGTTTGTTAACTCGAAAATATTGGAAAAGTCTCTCTCAAATCTGTTGCATTGTACTCCTATTTATAAGAGGTTTTCCAAAAACTATATAATCTTTAAAATGGAGTTTACATTGGAAAACATGTCAGTTCGTTAAAAAAAATTAGATCTCGTTCGAACGAAGCTACATATCTTGTTCAAACACATTCTAATGAGATTCCAACGAACATTACAAATAGCTTGTTCAAAGTTTAGTGGACCAATGTTCTAATGAGGTGCGTAAACTTGTTCGAATGACAAACCTAAAGTCATTCTAATGACATGTAGCATTTGTTAAAAACATTTTAAAATATTATAAAACCTTTTTATAAACAAACAACTAAAATCTAATCCAAGGAACAAACATAAACATGTATTCATACCTCATTGAGATCCCTTGGATGATGAAGAAAAATTGGGTTCAAAACACGATGTATGTTTGATGTCGCTTTATTTTTGGCAGATACAATCTTCGATAACACGTTACAGGCTCGAAGAACAAAAACTCAAGTCCTAACCTATGATTCAAACATTTATTGTCCAAACACAGAACTAAGCCAATACATACAAATCGACTAGATTTGGAAATTTATCCTTATAAATTTCCCCCTTTGTCTATTTAAAAAAAAACTCAAAACGAAAAACTACTATGTTGTCAAGCTCACTAAGACTCAATCCCGAACTCCAAAAGGAAAAAAATACAAACGATAAATTGAATAGATTTTCCCTTGTGTAAACCATTACTTCATCGTTGCTAACTTGCACTCTTAAACACACCGTCAAATCCAAAGAGAATATGATAATATATAAACTGCTTATAAGCCCCTCCCCCATGTCTAATCATCTCTACCTAAGAAAGGTTGTATCCCCTCAATTTAACGATCTCCTCCACATTAAAAGAGTTAGATACTATTTTCCCCCTTTTTGTTCAGGAATAGACAAAGAATAAGGTGCACAATAATAAACCAATTTCCCCCCATACTGTTAAAGCATGGAAACATGAGGAACGAAAGTATATCATGCAACGGTGTGAAACAAGCCTGTAGTAACAATTAATTTAGCAACACAAGTACAAATAATCCAAAGTACGAGGAAATAATATCAACTATGATGCGGGCATTCAAGTATAATATATCAAGATGATCATAACACATGAAAATATAAATCATAAGGCAAACATGTAATAAATGAAAATGCAAAGACTCAAAACACAAAACATATCATATATATATATAACCATACATATACCAATGATGCATAACTATATATATGTATAAATGACCACAAAGGACACAAACACATAAGTTTACATGCTCTCATAGTATCAATGTGTCTCAACATGGTGGTACGGAGTGAAGTAGCGTGAACTAGAAACAAGATAAAATGACTCAATCAATCAAAAATGTTCAAGTACGTTATAGTGATAATTTATCAACATTTAATTTTGCCTCACATGTCAAATAACGAACTCAAAAGGACAAATAAATACATTGTACACTCGCCTAGAATTGTTTATTATTCTCGAATCAATGGAATTAAAATAGTTAAGCTCAATTAGGACTCATTGTGCAAACCAATTGATCTTCAACTAAACACCTTCAAAAATTTATCATTTTTGTTTCTCTCTTTTTCTTTTGAAGATATCTAATTTATGAAGCATCAATGTAATACGTTTAGCCTTGGCAATTTTTTTTTTTTTATTACCTCTCAATCTTTTAGGCTCTTACAAATGGTGACCTTTCACTCAAAGGAGATTGCTCCTTTCGTAGCCCTTTCTCGTGCATACATAAATTTTCAATAAAGCACCAAACTCATGGGCAATGGTTTTTACATGCACAACTCCCCCATAGTAAAAATGTTTATTTACATGATAAGATTGTTGGGAGAACACCTCATTTATTTCATGTATTATATGAAGTTAAAATACGAAAGAGCTCGTGCAAATTGTGTGCAGATGCATATACAAAGTGAGTCCATCATGCAAATAAATTTCAAACTACTTCATGAAAACACGATTAGGAACAATCCAAACACTAAAAATCATAATCAAATGTCCTAGTCACATGGATACATGAAAGGAATGGGATTCAAACACACAAATATGCCACACAATATGTACAACTAAAATTCAGAAGTAAAACTACAAAAAAACATCAAAATAATAGTAATATAATATAACATGAAGAAAAAAAAAGCTCTGATGGACTCCACCCCAAATAACCCTCCTCCAAACCCTGTTCCCACTGAACCCCTTAACCCTTTGTAAAGATCACTTTCTTACATAGTTAAAGGGACATGCTCAAATATTAATATCGATATTCAACCCCTATAAAGACATCCTCTTCTCAAATGATTAGATGAAGACTATTGCCTCTCCGTTTAAGCTAGCTATTATTGGAAAATTCCCCTATGGTAGGCCTACTTTGGATTTCATAAGAATCTTTTTTGAATCTTTTGGTCTAAAGGCTTCATATGAAATTGGTTTTCTAGAACATATACATATCCTCATCAAGGTAAACTATGAAGAGGATTTCATTAGATTGTGAATGAAAGACTTATGGTTTCTTTGGTAAGAGTCCCATGAGAACTTTTAAATGAAATCCTAAATTTAGGGTTAACCTAGAAAGTTCCCTTATACCTGTTTAGATCTATTTTCCAGGTCTGCCAGTTCACCTATTTGCTAAAGAGTCTTTGTTCTCCATTGGACAATAAGTTTATGCTCCTCATAAGCTAGGCAATTTAACTAAAAAACTATCCCGATCATGTGTTGCTCGTGTTTGTGTTGAACTTGACCTCTAAAATAAAAGACCTTATAGAGTTTGGATTGGATGTGGGGACTATAGTTTCTATCAAGCCATAGATTACAAGTTCATACCTGATTACTGTAATGGTTGTTTCAAAATTGTCCATAGACTTGATAATTGCAAAGTGAACCAGGTGCCTAACCGAGAGAGGTGTGAAATTAATCAATCTAATGTGAATAAAGAAAGGATTACTACACAAATGTCAAAAGGGTTGAAAGGACCTAAAAAATAGTTCAGAATTAAGGAGCTATCTATATAAATTGTTCATGAGCACATATTTAAAGACAAGGAGGGAATCACTGAACAAGAAGTTACCAGAGATCTATTGGCAATCTATGATAAGGAGTATCACTTTAAAGAGAAAACAAAGAAGGTGAACAAGGTTTATCAGGAGCAATATAAATTTTTGAAGGGTAATCTAGAAGCTAGAATCCAATGTGAGAATGGTGAGGAGAATAAGGAAACAAGTGAGGTCAAATCAGTGCTTGATGGAAAATTCTACTAGCAACCTAAATAAGGTGAAATAACCTGATACTCTGACTCTAAAAAAGCCAATCCCATGAGAATTAAATTAAACCACTGAGGAGTTGTATCAGATTAAGAAGATATAAAGGAACATCATATTCTAATGGTAGAGGATTTTTGTCCTCCACTTACTTACTATCAGAGAAGATGGAGAAATACAATAAAGGAAAAGAGTTCCTGCTTAAAATTTAAAAAATCAGCTGAAGGAAACTTCACTCGTGTCCCTAATATTGGCAACAAATTAGGGAATGTAGCTAAACCTATTATATTGAAGAGATCTACCAGATCCTCTTCAAAAGTCTTAACAATTGTCCCCTCTCTAGAGTCTTAATGATTAGCTTTATAATTTGGAATGCTAGAGGAGCAAGTAATCAAGATACTAAAAGGAGGCTAAAAATATTATGCAAGGTCCGTAAGGTTTCTTTTTTGGCTATTCTGGAACCTATGATTCTAGTAAACAAAATGGAATTGTTAAGACTCTCTCTGAATTTTAAAGGCCATTTATCAAACAATTCAAATAAGAGTTGCTATTTTGGTAGATAAGATATCTGTTGCAAGTCATATAATAATGGAGATCAAAACCTATTTTTAGTTCTTGATTAACCTTTGCTTCCTATGCTTTTTGGTCTTAATGTCATTTATGCTAAATGCACTAGAAGAGACGACTGTTATGAGACTCTATGAGGGATATATCTTTCGAGTTTCCTAATATGCCTCTCATAATGATTGGGATTTCAATATTGTTTGTTCAGCTGATGAAATAGTGGGTTGGAATACTATAAACGTAGGAAATGCTAGTGATTTCAATGTTTCAATTCACGAGTGCTCTCTTCAAGACATTCATTTTTCAGGGACTAAATTCACTTGGATTAAAAGCTTTAATGATTCTTTGATTTATAGAGATTGTACAAAGGTCTGATTAACCAAAAATGGTTGGACTCATTTTCTCATTCGACCATTAAAAGTTTGAACAAGTACTGCTCAGACCATGCCCCTCTTTTACTTACCATTCCTAACATTTAAGACACCATTGTCAAGCCTTTCAAAATTCTCAACATATGGACTGTTCATGAGACTTTTCTCAAGACTGTTAATGATTCTTAATGCAAGGGGAGGTTACTCTAGGGAGACCTCTTGATATATTTTCTTCGAAATTAAAAAGGTTAAGAGGAAACTTGAGAAGATGGAGAAAATATGTGTTCAAAGATATATTTCGGAATATCCAAAGCTTAGAAGATCAACTCCTACGCGCTGGATGTTTACTTGAAACAGATCCAACTCCCTCTAATAAATATGAATGTTCCAAAATTGAAGATGACCTGAATAAGGCTCATGACCAAGAAGAACAATTATGGTTTTAAAAATACAAATTCAAATGGCTAACATATGGTAAAAGAAACACAAGTTTTTACCATGCTTTGGTCAACCAACATAGCAATCAGTTCTAGATTCACTCCATTAAAAAGGATTATGGTAGGATGATATGATTAACTGCTTTATTTCCTATTTTGACTCTATTTTCTCTGCAATACCTACAAGGAGATTTAATGTCCTAAAATCTATTCCTAAACTAGTATCTACTGACATGAATGCCAGTCTAATTAGCATACTAGAGGATGCGCCTATTTTGGATGTTATCAAAAATATATATTCTGACAATGCTACTAGAACTAATGGTTTCAAGGGCCATTTCTTTATTTGCTTCTAGGATATAATCAAAACTAATCTAACTCTTGACATTCAATCCTTATTTGTTGGAGGAGACCTTCCCAAATCTTGGAACTCTTCTCTTATTTTCCTTATTCCCAAGTCTGAGAAACCAATATCTTATAAAGATTTTAGACCTATAATACTCTGCAATTTTCCTTCAAAATCATTTCTAAAATCCTTACCTCCAGACTCAGCAATTTCCTTCCCCACCTCATTTCTCCAAACCAATAAGACTTTGTTAAAGGTAGGAGTATCTTGGATAATATTTTTTTGGGATAAGAAATGATTTATTTGAGTGACAAAAAGATTGCAAATGGTAATATTATTCTCAAGATTGATATGTATAAGGCCTATGATAGGATATCATGGTTTTTCCTTCTCAAAACTCCATGAGCTTTTGGTTTTGATAAAACCTTCATAGGCATGCTTTGGAGGTGTATTTCCTCCACATGGTATTCTATTGTTGTCAATGGAAAATCCTATTCCTTCTCCAAGCCCTCTAGAGGAATTAGACAAGGGGGGCATTTGTCCCCTACCTTGTTTGTGTTAGCAGTAGAGTCTCTAAGTAAAGGTATCAATCATTTTATGGAACGTGGTTTGGGAAAGTCATATGCTCATCCTAGGGGTTGTGAATTAGTTAGTAATATCGGTAATGCAGAAGATCTAATCATATTTATAAATGGAACCAAAAAGAGCCTTAATTCTCTGATGGAATTCATAAAGGAGTGTGAAGATCAATCAGGCCAGTGGATCAGTAGGGAGAAGTGTAATTTCTACACAAACTCTAAAGCTACTCTCCAACTGATTAATTTGATTAAGAGCATAAGTGGCTTCAGTCATGGTAAAGCTCCCATAAAATACTTTGTTGTCCCTTTTTTCAAAGGTAGAACCAAAGCCATCCACTTTGACTTTTTATTCCAGTTTTTGGCATCTAAGGTCATTAGTTATAAATAAAAATTCCTTTATTTTGGAGGTAAAATAACCTTAATCTAGTCTGTGATTAGATCCATGCTCTTTATATTTTCCTGCCTCTTAATCCCCCCGGGTTAACCTTGAACCTAATTGAGAGAATTTGCAGCTCCTTCTTATGGGGATCAAGTAAATAATTTGTTAGAAAATACCATTGGGTAAAATGGAATGATTTTTTCTTCCCTACATCAGAAGGAGGTCTTGGTTTTAGAACTATTGAGTCAGTTGTTAAAGGTTCAAACTTGAAGATGTCATGGAGGTTCAAGATAAGTAATTATATGTGGTGTATATTCATGAAACAAAAATACCATTACATGCCTTTGAAAGCCTTTTCCAATGCTGCTAAATGAATTAGTTCAGTCTGGAATTGTTTGTCTACTAATTCTTACATGTCTATGGGAGGACCTGTGTGGCTTCCTACCCAATCAGGAGAATTTTCCTTCTCCTTTACTATAAATCTTGTCAGAAAGCTAATATTAATTTCTATAACTCAGAAGTTCATTTAGACCCCAATATTTCTACTAATGTCCCTACCTTTGCCTAGAAACTCCTAAACAAAGCAATTCCACTCAAAATAAACATAAAATCAGTGGGCATTAGTCTTGCTTCTAGATGCCACTATTGCTCCACCTTAGAGAAATTTCTTAATTATCTATCTATCAATGGTCATATCACTTAGCAAGTTTGGATATACTATGGGCATAAACTGGGGCTTCATCAAACTCATATTTCATCTACTAACCCTCTTATTATGTATTAGTGGCTTTAGTCAGGGCCTGATCAAATGTCTAAATGGCTTCTTAAGGCTATCTTTTTCCACTCTTTAAGGGAGATACGGAGAAGAAGGAATGAATAAATATCTATTTGATGGTAAAAAATGAGAAGTAACATCACCATTGCCAATATCAATAGGAGTTTGCAAGACATGGAATCTTAGACTAGTTTTACCTCTGCCTACATTGAGGCATGTAATCTCCTCATCATTAAGCCTCCTATTGTAAAATCTCACATAACCATTCAAGTTAAATGGATTAGACCCTCTAATCCTCAACTCAAACTTAATGCTGTTGGAGCTTGTGATATTCAAGGAAAAATGGGTATAGGTGTTATCATTCGAAATTTTTAGCTAATCTAATTTGGACCTCTTCAAACTTGAAAGTAAATGGTACCAAGAATATGGAAGAGGCATGGGCTAGAAGGGATAGTTTTCTTTATTAGCTTCGTAAATCCATTGTCAACCTGGTAATGGAAAGCCATTATCTACTCATTTTTCGATGTATTTTTTGTAAATGCAAAGTTCCATAAAAAATCATAATCATAATTGAAGAGATTAAAGAGATGGTAAAAAAGAACAATATCAAGGTTTGCCATTGTTATAGAGAGACTAATTTGTTGCTAATTTGCTATCCAAACACAGTCTGTAATTAAGATCTCAATCATATCTCAAAGATTGTTAGGATCTTCCAGTTAAGATCAAAGGCACCCTAAAATTTGACAAATTAGGATGCCAGTATCTTAGGAATCAATATTTTTATTCTGACACTAGAGAGGTTGTTTCTCTTTTTATTAATAAATATAGGGCCTTTTTCCCTTTTCCAAAAAAAGACATGAAGTACAACATCTAGTGTATGAAAATATATAAGTGATCACTCATAAGATATAACATGTGATGAATCGGGTGAAAGCATGCAAGATTCAATAAGCCTAATATGAAGTGCCTCCAAATTGAATCTCCTAACCCACGTAGATGTAGTGTGACGAATTTTGGATTGGGGAACTTTGGTAACTAGTCTTAGCATTCTTAGGACCTTTTCTAAGATCATAAAAAAAATTCCTAAGGTAATCTTTTCTTCCATAGTGTGTGCAAGTTTATACACGAGGAATGTTACCTTGGGTTAACCTTTTATAATTACCCTAGAATTGGTTGTCTATTTTAAAATAATGTTGTTAGATTAGCAACATAAGTATTAGCATCATTGAAGCTAACACCATAATTGTCACCTTTGATTTAGACGGTGCCTAATATTTTATCCAACTTTTTCGACCTAGAGTTAAAATCAAATTTGATATTACTTAATCCACAACAATCCTAGACTCGAAAAAATGCCTAGACACTTCAAACTCAAGAAGGTCCCTTTTCAAAACCTCTATCACACTATGAAGGCTATCTCTCTCGCCCTTAACATACTCGAGCTTCTCCTTAATAGTATTCTCACGTTCCCTAAGATACTCAATTAATTTAACATTATCATTACCTATGACACATTCCTTCATCTTAGTATCTAAATGAAAGTTGGTATTTTTTAACTTTAGTGACTCAACGTATAACTCACGCAAGACCACTTGAATATCACTAACCTCATCATCATCATCTTCCTCTTCTTCATCGATCCTCTCCTCACTAGCTTGGAAACCTAAAGATCGAACTTAAAAACCATCATGCTCATGATTATCTTCAATAATGGAAGACACTAAATTTATGCCTACATGACTATCTATGAACGCGGTGTAGTTTCACTCTACAGGAGAATTAACTTCCTTTTTCAACTCATTATCACTAAGGGTGGTATTGACCTTAGGTTTCTTTCATTCCTTGCATAGTCTAGTGGGACCATCACGAGAATAATGCCCAACCCCTTGGCATTTAAAACACTTATCTGGAGCATCCACCTTCTTAGGACCATCCTTATTCTTCCTATTACGATCATTAAAGCTCTTTGGTTTCTTTTCAAAACTCTTCGCATCTTTAAGCTTCAGAAGGTTCCTTAACTTACTAGAAAACCTAGTAATTTCTTCAACATCAAGTTCATTGTCACTATCAGAATTCGACACGTACTCTTTTTGGGATTTCAAAGATATGCCCTTATTTTTATCTTTTTTTCTTTGGAAGACACGTGTTAATCTCAAAGGTTTGAAGATCACCTAAAGCTCTTGGACTCTCATAGTGTCAACACTACCTAAGGAATCTTGGACTATAACTTTGGCATTAAATCTTCCAGGAAATGAACTTAAGATTTTCTCTAACCTCGGGGATACGGTCTCCTGAGTTGAACGAATAATTAACAATATCCAGTAAGCTAACATATAACACATTAAAGGACTCATTCTCTAATATCATAATCGTCTCAAACTTAGTCATCCGATTTTGTAACATGAAAACACTAATAGTATATCTTCACTCGTGTGTGGATCCTAAAATATCCCAAGCATTCATCACACCGTCACAAATCATAACACGTTTAAACTCTTCAGTAGTCACATACCAAAAAATAGAGTTCACACCCTTAAAATTAAAAGTTGAGGCATTATTTTTATCTGATGTCCAAGAGGTATACGCCTTAGGACCACCACCGTTAGTAGGAGGAGTCCACTCAAACTCAACCAAGTTCCAAACTCTCTTATCTAACGATTTGGAGGAAACTAGCATCCGCACCTTACGCTAGGGATAGTTTAACCCATCAAATAATGGAGGTCGATAAATGGAACTACCCCCTCGGTTAAACTCCATCTAAACCCTAAACAAGCGTAAAATATGGATCTAGCCCAACAAACTAGTGTAACCTATTCTGATACCAATTTGAGAAAGTTAAGTTCCCTAGGGTTTGTAGAGAAAACACTACCAAGTTTTATGTTCACAATTTTTAATTTACATTCACCATTATAGTAAACCACAAGTATTGTGTAAAACAATTTACCAATTTTATTCTTGAACAAAACATGCATCTAGGTGAGTGTAAGTAAGAGTAAAATATGTAAATCACAACACAACAATGTACGAGAAAATACACAATAGGAAAAACTAAGGACGACCTAGCCACATAAGTTCACTATGAGATTAGCAATTTTCAAGACCAATTTAGACTTACTCACAAACTCGATACCTTCAATACTTGATGCGCTTCCTTGATCCGTGTAACTTTCTTCACAGTCACTGTTGGATGCATTCCAATAGCCACACAGCGTAGTTGCTTTCCTATGTCTCGGTATCCCACCGATCTTACTTTCCTAATCACTAATCCATCCACACAATACCAAACATGATATCTACCACCAAAAACTCTCACAATATGAAGAGCAGACAACTTTGATGAAAATAAAGGAGATCTCAAAATGACATACATATGTATGATTCTTGGATCTCAAACATGGGTGTAAACTAGGGTTTTTATTAAGAAAACTTTTTCTCAAATCAAACACATAAACTTAGAGAACTTTTTAAACAATTTTATGAATTCAAAAAGCTTAGAAAAGTCTCTCTCAAATTTTCTGCACCATACTCCTATTTATAGGAGGTTATCCAAAAATGAAAGAATCTTGAAATGAAGTTTACATTGGAAAACATGCCAGCTTGTTTAAATGAAGTTGGATCTCATTCGAATGAGGCTATATACCCCTGTTCGAACACCTTTTAACATCACCGTTGATACCAAATTTAGTCTGCTGACATGGCTCAATTGGGTGAAGACACGTCGTAATCTACGTGGCAACGACAAAAACTTACGAACAACATCTCGACTCATAGGAACCATATTGCAACGAGAAGCTCTACTTCCCCGATCAACTCAGACGCTCCGACCTACAAGAACTCTCCGAAGAACTTTTGAGTACCGAGGACCTTAGGCGGTCCGAGCAGCTTAGGCGATCCGAGCTGCACCTCGGACAAAGCATTAATAGACGGATAACTAACAGTTTGACTATGCATTAAATGCTTATTATTATCATACAGATGTATACGCTTAAGGGGAATTAAATGTATTACCCTTTCACATTATAGCCTTAGGGCTATAAATACATTATATTATCCTCATTGTAAGGGGACCAGAATTTCTTGAGAAAACTTGTAATCGAGAATTCCCAAACAGTCAGCAATAACAAAAACAGTGGACTTAGGCCATTCTTATAAGGCTGAACCACTTTAAAAATTCTTTGTTTCATTTTATTTATCTGTGATTAAATAATTAGATATCATCTAATTTTTTACATCAACAGATTAGCGCCGTCTGTGGGAAATGACTGGTAATATCGTTTTTCATAAAAAATAATTCATCAAAAATGGCTGATATTCCAGAACCCAACAATCGAAATGATGGAAGCCCTCCAAATCCGTCTGCTCCGCCAAATATTCCAGATCTAGCTGGAATAATGACAAATCTGGCCCAGGGCCAAACAGTCATGCAAGAAACTATGCGACAACTCATACGAACCCTCCGTGGCGGTGCACCAACCCATTCAGAATCGCTAAGTATTCAAAGAAATACCCATTTACCTTCTTCGCATACTAGGCGTACCGATTCGTATCGTACTGAGGAGTCTAAAGATTTTTCTTATCAACTTGGACGAACTTCGTCGGTACGAGCCACAGATACTGAACAACGTATCACTCTCTCTCCAGAAAGGACTAGTATGGTAGAAATATTAAGCAGAGTATCTCCTTTTGATCGATTAGGTCCTAGGAGGAGCAAAAGTCCTCCTAGAGCCACATCGAGGAGTTTTCGACAACCATCAGACTTAAGGGAAGGATCTGCCTAGTCGCGACCAGCTGCTCGTCAAGATAGATCCTAGGAAGTCACATCAACACGATCAGTTGCTTGAACCAATAGGCCCGAGGAAGGAAACGATGCGTGGAAAGGCTCTATTAAGAGGCTAGAGGATAGATTAGGGGAAATGGCTAAGGCCAAGAACCCTTTACAACGAACTTTTGTTCAAGGAATACCTTTTGTTCAGGCCATTGTAGATTTTCCAACACCATCAAAGTTCAAAGCACCTGTTGTGACCCCCAAATATGATGGAAAGACCGATCTTGTCCTTCATATAGAACAATACCAAGCTGCAGCCGACATCTACGCTGTTCCAGATGAGATGAGATGCAGAGCACTCTCGGGAACTCTTACCGGATCTGCTCAAATATGGTATAATAACCTTCCTCGGGGTAAGATCTCAACTTTCTTTCAACTAACCGAGTTATTCATTGGGAATTTTTGTTTTGGGGCAAAGCTAGTTAAATGAGTAGCGCATTTGTTAAGTGTTAGACAAAAAGCTGGTGAAAGTACCAGAGATTATATAACTCATTTTAATAACGAGAAGCTCGAAGTCATTTATTATGAGGAAAAGACAGCTATTACCGCCTTGATGAGTGGACTACTACCCAACAAGTTATACTACACTTTGGCCAAAGATCCACCTAGAACCATGTCAGATCTAATGGGAAAAGCGGCCAAGATCATGAATGCCGAGGAGGCTATGGCTGTGAAGAAGAATATAGATGCCAAAGAAACCAAGGTGGAAGGTGATAAAGCTAAGAAGAAAGAGAATAAGAACAATAGTAGTGACAAACACTCAAGAACAAGGTCGTCATGGGAAGTATTGAAGAAATTTGATAATTATACTCCTTTGAAGAAAGACATCAACCACATTCTAGAATAAATCAAGAACAAAGAGGAATTAAATTGGCCAGAGAAAATGAAGGCAGACCCTGATAGGAGAAATAAAGAAAAATATTGCGAGTTTCACAAAGATTATGGCCATACGACTAAAAATTGCATAGCTCTTCAGAATGAGATTGAAACACTCATCAGACGAGGAAAACTGGCAAAGTATGTTGATCGGGGGAATGATAGAAGAAACAACAACCGAACAAGAGAGTGGTCTAGATCTCCTCGTCGAGCAGAGGAGAACAATAAGAGAGACCATGAAGTTGATCCAGAAGATGACCCCGATCTTCCCAAGAGACCAAGGTAGCCAGAACGTGAGGTATTTTTAATACGCTTTGGGTCATTTGACTGTAATGTTATTACAGGTGGAGATACAGGAGGAGGAGACCTTACTGCCGAGAGAAAAGCTTACCTCTATGAGGCTCAAGCTTGCTCATACATTCAATGAATAAATCTAGCTGAGGAGGATCGCCCGAGAAAGGTGAACAAAGAGAAATTGGTCATTGGTTTCTCAAAGAACGACCTCGCAGGTGTTCTATATCCTCATGATGACCCATTGGTGATCAAAATGAGGATGAAAGAGGTAATGATTTCAAGAGTACTGGTAGACAATGGTAGCTCGGCAGACATCATGTTCTACTCGTGCTTCGACAGTTTAAATCTAAAGATATCTCAACTGGAGCCTTATCATAGACCCCTCCTCGGTTTTGCTGGCGAGAAAGTATTTCCACTTGGGACGATCAAATTGGATATATTCATTGGTACGTGTCCTACTTATCGAACAGAAAGAATACGCTTCTTCGTGATGGATAAGAATGTCCAATCATCATACAATATCATCATGGAAAGAGGAGGATTGAAGAAGTTCGAGGCTGTACCATCTACGGTACATCAATGCCTAAAATTTCCAACAAATTTTGGAGTAGGAGTTGTTAAAGGTGATTAGAAAGTATCTCGAGAATGCTATTATTCATCCACCGAGAAAGAGGAAATGGAGGAGTCAAGGAAAAATACCACCACCTATCAAGTGGATGAAGGTGAAGAAATTGAAACATTGGATCCTAGAGATGAGTCACAACTCGTGAAGGGTTAAGTGGTGGAAGCTACTGAAAACATCATCTTGGATGACGAGCACCCTGAACAAACTACTCAAGTAGGTTCGTCGTTGGAAGCCTCACTAAAGCAGAAATTGATAACTTTCCTAAGAAGAAGAAAGCAAACTTTTGCGTGGAGTCATGAGGATATGCCTGGGATAGACCCAAATTTCTTATGTCACGAACTCAATGTGAATAAGGAGATCAAGCCTGTGAAGCAGAGAAGAAGAGTATTTAGTCCCGAGAAGAATCAAGCTATACAGGAGGAAGTCGAGAAGCTCTAGAAATATTGTTTTATTGAAGATGTTAAATATCCAGACTGGTTAGCAAATGTGGTGATGGTGAAAAAGAAGAAAAAAAATGGAGGATGTGTGTAGACTTCACCGACCTCAACAAAGCATGCCCAAAGGATCACTTTTCGCTGCCCCGAATTGATCAACTAGGGAATGCTACCTCGGGACACGAGCTGCTGAGCTTCATGGATGCTTATTCTGATTACAATCAGATTAAAATGAAACCTGAAGACAGGGAGAGTACTTCTTTCATTACCTCTAGGGGAACTTATTGCTATAATGTTATGCCTTTTGGTTTGAAAAATGCAGGTGCAACATATCAGCAGATGATGAAAAAAAGTATTTGCAGAACAAATCAGTTGCAATATGGAAGTCTATGTTGACGATATGCGGACAAAGAGCAAGAAAGCTGCTGATCATCTAGTTGACTTAAGCTAGACCTTTGATCAACTAGATAAATATCAAATGAAGTTGAACCCGATGAATTGCATATTTGGAGTACGGGAAGGCATGTTTCTCGGGTACATTGTCAATCAACGAGGCATTGAAGCTAACCCTGAAAAGATCAAAGCTCTGTTAGGGATGCGATCCCCAACGACGAAGAAAGAGGTACAAAGTCTTACAGGACGAGTAGCAGCACTCACCAGATTTTTATCGGGAGCAACTGATCGATGTCTCCCATTCTTCAAGATGCTCAGAAAAACTTTTGAGTGGAATGATGAATGTGAAAAGGATTTCTAAGACTTGAAGAAATATTTGGGAACAACTCCACTGTTATCCAGGCCAGTGATGGGAGAAAAATTATACTTATATCCGGCAGTGTCCGAGAATGCAGTTAGTTCAGCATTGATAAGAGTGGAGAATGGAGTACAAAAACCAATCTACTACACAAGTAAGGCCTTCCGAGGAGCAGAGATCAAATATATAAGTCTGGAAAAATTGGCACTAGCATTGATCGAGGCAAGTAGAAGAATGAAGCCATACTTCCAGGCTCATACCATAGTAGTATATACTGATATGCCATTGAGGCAAGCCCTTCATAAACCAGAAAAGTCAGGAAGATTGATGTGCTGGGCCATAGAACTCGGGGAATATGATATAGTTTATGAACCTAGATCATCGCTAAAAGGGCAAGCGGTAACAGATTTTATAGCAGAGTTCACCTATCCTGATACCCCCGAGGAGCAAAAGATGCTCGCTGATCAGCCTGTGGATGTTACAGGATCATCAAATGCGAGCCCAGACCAACTTAGCTTGGTAAAAGGGCAAGTAGATGTTACAGGATCATCAAATTCAAGCCCAGACCAGCTTAGGTTAGTAAAAGGGTAAGAAAAGATGATCGATGAACAATAAGAAATATCAGGAGATAGTGAAAGGTAGCAGCAAATTTTCCACCGAGGAACTCTGTTAGATCAGAAATTTGAAGACGAGTTACCTATATGGAGTCTGTATGTGGATGGTTCATCCTGCACTACAGGATATGGCGCAGGGATAGTTTTGAACAGTCCGAACGAGGTCGACATGGAATACACCCTACGCTTCCAATTCAAAGCTTCCAATAATGAGGCTGAATATGAAGCCATGATTGCAGGTCTTAATTTGGCAAAAACCATGGGAGCAGAACAAGTTATTATTTTCAGTGACTCGCAATTAGTCATAAACCAAATGATGGGAGTATATGCAGCTAAAGGAGAATTAATGATCAGATATCATGCAAAGGCAAAGGAATTGGTGTCGGAATTTGCTGCTATTCAGCTGGTCAGAATACCAAGAATGGAGAATGTAAGAGCAGATGCCTTAGCTCGATTAACATCAGCTACTCGTATCGAGCTGCGAAGAACAATCCCAATTAAAGTTTTAGCTGGTCGGAGTATAGATGAAGATCGGACGATAAACTTTAATACCCTCGATTTAGGGTCATCATGGATGGATCCTGTCACACCCCAAAACCCAATATCCATACTAATCATTTGTTATTGGAATAATTAGATCATAATCTTGAGCCCATTGGAAATATAATTCATTCATCAATATTTTCCTACATAATGAACATAATATTATTCTTACATCATAAAATTCAATATCAGAGTCATAATTAAGAAAACATGCAATACCGTGATTAACTATGATCAACCCAATCCATACTAAATCAATATATAAAATGTGGGAGTATATTAAAATCTTCAGTGTGACAACGATAAAATCCCATTTTTAAATCCCAGCTCTCTGCAACGGTGCAACTCTCAAAGCTACCGGTCATATGGTATCCTAGCTAGCAGCGTGTGAACCTGAAATTGTTAAAATATAAACCGTAAGCATTAAGCTTAGTGAGGTACTCCTTCCCTGCAATAGAATAACAATTCTATATCGAATATGTAGATATAAAATCCGAACAATCCTGCCCATTGGCAATAACAAATCATGGATCATAAGATCCAAATAATTCTGCCCATTGGTCCCGTGCGAGGTGTTCGTGCCCCCTACGGGGTCGATTGGGGGCCGGTTTGTGTTTTCACCCTATAAAGGCCTGTTTTTAACTCTAAGTGTGATTTTTGCAAATTATCGTCATACTCTCAAACTGGGAGACCCGGGACTACGCGGTGAGTTCCTACAAGTTACATTGGTCCCGTGCGAGGTGTTCGTGCCCCCTACGGGGTCGTTCGGGGGCCGGTTTGAGTTTTCACCCTTTAACGGCATGTTTTTAACTAAGTGTGATTTTTACAAATTATCGTCATAGTCTCAAACTGGGAGACCCGGGACTACGCGGTCAGTTCCTACCAGTTACATTAGTCCCATGAGAGGTGTTCGTGCCTCCTACGGGGTCGTTTGGGGGCTAGTTTGGGTTTTCACCCTTTAACGGCATGTTTTTAAGTCTAAGTGTGATTTTTGCAAATTATAGTCATACTCTCAAACCCGGAGACCCGGGACTACGCGACCAGTTCCTACAAGTTACATTGGTCCTGTGCGAGGTGTTCGTGCCTCCTACGGGGTTGTTTGGGGGCTGGTTTGGATTTTCACCCTTTAACAGCATGTTTTTAAGTTTAAGTGTTGATTTTTTCAAACTATTGTCCTACTCCAAAATCGGGAGACCCGGGACTACGCTGTCAGTTCCTACAAGTTACATTGGTCCCGTGCGAGGTGTTCGTGCCTCATACGGGGTCGATTGAGGGCCGGTTTGGGTTTTCACCCTTTAACGGCCTGTTTTTAACTAAGTGTGATTTTTGCAAATTATCTTCATACTCTCAAACCGGGAGACCCGGGACTACGCTAGCAGTTCCTACAAGTTACATTGGTCCCGTGCGAGGTGTTCGTGCTTCCTACGGGGTCGTTCGGGGGTCGGTTTGAGTTTTCACCCTTTAACGGCATGTTTTTAACTAAGTGTGATTTTTACAAATTATCGTCATACTCTCAAACTGGGACACTTGGGACTACGCAGTCAGTTCCTACAAGTTACATTGGTCCCGTGCGAGGTGTTCGTGCCTCCTACGGGGTCGTTTGGGGGCTAGTTAGGGTTTTCACCCTTTAACGACATGTTTTTAAGTCTAAGTGTGATTTTTGCAAATTATCATCATACTCGCAAATCGGGAGACCCGGGACTATGCGGTCAGTTCCTACAAGTTACATTGGTCCCGTGCGAGGTGTTCGTGCCTCCTACGGGGTCGTTTGGGGGCTGGTTTGGATTTTCACCCTTTAACTTCTTGTTTTTAAGTTTAAGTGCTGATTTTAGCAAATTATCATCCTATTCCCAAACCGGGAGACCCGAGACCACGCTGTCAGTTCCTAAAAGTTACATTGATCCCGTGCGAGGTGTTCGTGCCTCGTACGGGGTCGATTGGGGGCCGGTTTGGGTTTTCACCCTTTAACGACCTATTTTTAACTAAGTGTGATTTTTGAAAATTATCGTCATACTCTCAAACCGGGAGACCCGGGACTACGTGTCAGTTCCTACAAGTTACATTGGTCCCGTGTGAGGTGTTTGTGCCTCCTACGGGGTCGTTTGGGTGCCGATTTGGAATTTCACCTTTTAACGGCATATTTTTAACTAAGTGTGATTTTTGAAAATTATCGTCATACTCTTAAATCGGGAGACCCGGAACTACGCGGTCAGTTCCTACAAGTTACATTGGTCCCGTGCGAGGTGTTCGTGCCCCCTACGGGGCCATTTGGTGGTTGGTTTGGATTTTCACCCTTTAATGGCTTGTTTTTAAGTTTAAGTGTTGATTTTTGAAAATTATCGTCATAGTCTCAAACCGGGAGATCCGGGACTACACGGTCAGTTCCAATAATTTACATTGGTCCCGTACGAGTTGTACGTGCCTCCTATATCGTCATATTCTCTAACGGTATGTTTTTAATCAATTTAGAATGTTTATGGATTTTAGAAAATTTTGACATAGTTTCATTTGTTTATTCGTTAAATCCAACATGTTTTAACATTTAATATAAACTCAACAGCAACAGCAAATTCCAAAACCAAACCACCAGCAAGTCCCTTCCACCAATTTAACTAAATAAGCTCATAAAGTAAGCCATGAAGTGATTTTCGAACTTTAAAAGGAATGATCAGATATAGAATGAAAAAGACAAACTATAAATGTTGAGTAGAAATAATTCATTGCATTTTAAAAGGTTAATAAATGGGTACTAAATAATAGTTACCTGTATTAACTTGATTAATATTGGATGGAACTGGCGTGAGTTGAACATTTGTAAAACAAAACCAAACAAAATACTAGCAGCCTATGTTGGCCTTTTGATCTCCAATCTTCCCCAATACCTGCATTCAATTCCCACCCAACACTAGATCAAACTCTTTAATATTACACTACCCATATATGATTATACACACACGTGTATGAAATTGTGCTCACCTAGATTCAACTAGACAATCACAAAAATCAAAACCCATTTACAACACTAAAGTGCTCACCTAGATTCATCAGTTCAAATGTGATCTAATATTTCCAATCATCAATCCCTGTAATCGTCAATGCCTTATCAAGAAAACCCATCCGGTGCTCTTGTTCAGCCAAATTTCCTAAACACCCACAAAATCATAGATACATACAAATTCAATAGCGTTTCAGAAGTTGTTTTTTAAGATTATCCCAAATTGACGAATCCAAACCATATCCGAGTCCAAAATTTGATTGTGCCTAATGTACCAATTAGAGAAGCCTTCGCATACTCCATGTTTAGCCAAAACTCCAAGTGTAGCAAGCATCTTCCTCTTATGATTTCTCTAATAGTCCCAGTTTAACCAAACCCAATCAAATTCAAAAGTTAATCATCAATTCAAATGTGAAATAAAATAGTATTTGCAATTGATGTATCAAACGTTAATCATCAATTCAAGTATTTGAAATTGATGGACATTTGGTTATTAAATATACAAAATTTTGATATATCATTTTCCAATAACTAAACGGAGTTGATTGATAGCATCTTACATAGAGATACAAATGACTATAAGAACAGTATTGAAACATAGATACATGTAATTGTTTCAATGATAGAGCCAACTTCATTACGAAGAATAAATAATTCTTTTGAAATAGATGACTAATTCAGCACAACTGATTTACCTAATTCGATTCGAACATCAAAAGACTCTTCACATGGTCACCCCTTATTCCCATCACCTTTGAGCATCTTGAAAGTTAAGAAAATATTATAAAACCAAATAAATACATACACAAATGATACATAAATTTATACTTTCATACTTTTTTAGGTTGAAACATATAAGATGTGGAAAACATACCTTTTTTTTCACAAAAAATAATTGAACTATTTAAATTCTTAGAATAATGCTCTCAAAACTTCAAAATTTTAGAAGCAATTTCACTAGATTCAATTAAACACCCCCTCCCAACATCATTGATTAAGATAACCAAATTGGGAGGTGTAATTTTAACTCAATTGAAAATCATAATAAAATTAAAATCATATCACGAGTAAAATAATGCACATCATATGCGGTTGATCACTCACATGTATATGGGTTGCTTCGAGGGTTTGAGACTACTTCCATGGCAGCTGATGCTCCTATCGTTACAACTCTTTGCAACCGTTCACAAATTCGAGTTTCCTTACAAGTCCAAAGTATGAAGTCTATCAATAACTAGAGAAAAAATACAACTGTAACCTCTGATGTTTTAGATTACATCAAAATGAAAGCCAAAGATTAAAAAAAAAAAATTGAGACAGAAGCTCCAAGCTTGTTTCACATTTTTCAATATTGCAGCATACCATATATGATCATTTCAATATCTGTTACAGTTTACACACACACACACACACACACACACGTGTTTTGATGATATCACACACATACGAGTAAGAAACGTAACGAAACAAAACTCCAAAAAAGTCAACCATACGCACCTTGCAATGCCAAACAATCAGCCTCCGTCCGATCAAAAAATCCAACGGCGTAGTTTGGATCATCAATCCCCCGCAACATGTACTATTTTCTTCCACCCGACTGGTTGGCACAATACAAGACATCAACTCAGCAAACTCGTCCGATCCTCTTCTCACTCGTACACGAATCGAAGTATCCTTGGCCTTAAAAGAGTTGTGAAAAATCTTCTGAACACCGGACTGACCGTTTTTAAACGGGGACCGGATGCTTAAATTTTCGATCTTTATCTCTTCAACTATGTCCCCGGTTTGTGACATGTCCCCTATACCCAGGCATAGGCGTACCACTTTGAGATCGGGGTCGAATCTCCATTGACGACGGACAGAGGTGGGGATGTAGAGAGGTTATACGAAGTAAGCTTTGTGGTTGTGGGTTGGTTGGTCTCAGGAAGAATTGGGCTGAGAAAAACTAGGGGGATTTCTTGAAGGAGAGAGAGAGAAAAAAAATAATTGGGGGGGGGGGGGGTTATTTTTTTTAGGATATTTATATTTTAGAAAAGTGTTCTCAATTTTGGCACACTTTTAAGCAGTGCCAAAATTTGGCACTGCTTAAAAGTGTGCCAGATTAACATTAAACCGTGCCAAAATTTGGCACAGTTTTAAACTGTGCCAAATTTTTAACATCAAGGTGTGCCAAATTGGTGTTTTTGGTGTAGCGTAGTCACTGATAGCATTAAATGTGAATGGGAGCTTTTAATGCAAGAGGGTCTAAATGGTGGCAGTCGGAGGAATAGTGTTCTTCTTTCCATCTAATCCGCCAGACTGGTTGTAGAAGCTCAGTCAAAGGCCTTAGGGTCTAGAATTACCTTAGGACTGTCATAAGTTGATCTTGAGGTACTACGTAATGATATCCCTTACCGTTGAGGGTTAGCTGAACTTAGGAGGTCATTTCTCTTAAAACATAGGTATGTTCTGATCGTCAGTCATGGTGGAACTCTGGTTCTATCGTCTCTAAGTTTTACCGAGGAAGCATGTTGGAATGACTGTCCCTTATATGGAAAATAAAGGGTGTTTGAGGTTTGCTATAGTGCGATGAGCCTCTCTTGGGACTTCTGTTCCTGCCCGAGGGTAGTTGAGGGGACAAAGAGACTATTATATACCAAGTGTTAAATAAGGTATCATCATTTTTGGAGTAACTTAGAAGAACACTACCTACAAGATAATATGCAAAAGAATTTCAGTTTAAGGATTTAATTCAAAATGCTTCCATTGATGGAAAAATAGTAGATGAGTATATCAAAGAATTCAAGGGATTGTGATATGACTTATGTGCTACCAATAAGCCACTAGATGAAGACAGCAAGGTGATAGCTTTTACCAAAGGATTGGGATAAAAATACCAAACCTTTCGTACTATGATGCTTGTTAAACCTACATATCGAACCATGGCATAATTGATTTCTTCATGCCCGATCTTTGACATTCATAAACATCATCCGAAACTACCAACCAACAACTCTTCATCACTTGGCCCAAATATGGCCTTCATATCTTATCGAGACTCCTATCCAAATAGAAGAAGAGGATACAATATCAACAAATGTGGAAGAGTAAACTACAACGGTAATGGAAACTACTAAAATAATGGGCATATATGCATGGAAATCAGCAATACAAGTCCCAAAATTTCAGCTCAAGAGGTACAGGTTTTTTAACAAGCACACAACCCAATTAATGTGGTAGAGGCCACAACTATCCGGTTCAACAAGCTCCCAAAACTTATTAAGTTCCCACAAATTATCCTAGGGAAATACTAAATCTAGTAATTTTAAAACATCAAGCTTTAATGCCTGTCAATTTTTTGGCAACAACAAACATACTGCCATCAACCTCATGGATAAGTGGGACTTATCCTATTAATCAAATGCATAAGAAAGTCAAGATAATACGGCTATTCAAGAGAGTGTTGATAATACATTCTATATTAACTCAGGTGCCAATTCTTATATGACTCAAACCTTAGGTACTTTATCTCATTCAAAACATTATTATGGTGATGACTATATTATGGTAGGAAATGGGTCAAAACTAAATATTACTCATGTTGGTGTAAAGCATATATAACACCTGACTTGGAATTGAAAAATGTGTTAGCAGTACCCAAACTCACGAAAAATATACCTTCCGTTAGCAAGCTTTGGAAAATAAATGTGATTTGCATTTTACTAATGATGGTTTTGTGGTAAAGGAGAAGCAGGCACGAAAACTTTTGGACAGGGGAACTAAAGACAAATGATTATATGCCTTTATTGAAGATAAACTAAAGGCCTTCACTTATTTTTAATCTGAAAAATCTCTAGACTTCATATGGCATCAAAGTCCAGGTAACTCTCACTCAAAACTATTACAATCTTTAAGTTGCAATAATTGTCACAACATCAGTTGTTGGAATAAACGGAAAGAAGTTTTCATTAGTTGTCAATTGAGAATTTTTTTTTTTTAATAAATGACAAAATTTCATTATTTCCATTTGATAAAGTTCACTGTGATTTGTGGGGACCTACTCCTATAATATCTTCTTAACATTTGAAGTATTGTGTAATTTTTATTGATGACCATTCTCTATTGACTTGGTTACATCCTCTAAAATTGAAGTCCGGCTTTTATGCCACATATGTAAATTTTTTCATACAATTGCGACTCAATTCTCCTAAACAATCAAATTATTCCAACGTTTGTCTAAGGTAGCTGGATATTAAAAATGCATTTTTGTATGGTGTTCTTGATGAGCATGTATATATGCCGCAAGTTAGCAACCACTAGAGTTCACTAATCCCTAATTTCCTCACCATGTTTGTCTTCTTCACAAAGCCATTTATGGACTTAAGTAAGATCCTCGAGCTTGGTTGACCGCTACAGGTCGTACTTACTTCACCTTTTTTTGTAGTTGGGCAGACTCTTCTCTCTTCATTTTATTAGTCTACTTGGATGATATTATTCTTAGTGTTAGCAATGTTCATCTCGTTTCTCAGCCAACATCCCATTTGGCCCATAAATTTGATCTCAAAGGCATAGGTACTTTTAATTATTTTCTCAGAATGTCCGCTATTCCATTTTCAGGAAGCCTTATTTTAAGTCAAGAGTCATATGCTCTCAAAATTTTGGAATATATTGAATATACCCACATCCTTGATGCTAATGCTTCTACCATGCCTATGACTATCAAACCTTCAACTTTAACCTCCTCCTTTGAACTTACTACTACTCGGTTCCAATCCATTGTAGGTGCATTTCAATATCTTACACTCACCCGACATGATATTACACTATTAACTCCATTGGCCAACATGTGCATAATCCTTAACTCAAAATGTTCACACTACATATTTTTAATGGGAATATATTTTCTTCATTCCTAACCTTTTTCACTTTTCTCCCTATTCAAAACATTTTGTTTCACACACACACACACACACACACACACACATATATATATATATATATATAGAGAGAGAGAGAGAGAGGCAAGATCAAGTGAGGATCATGTCCATGCAAACTTGGTACGAACCAATTTATTTGAAATAGTAAAAATTATTAATTTTGAGTTGATTTTTTTGTGTGTTTAAACATTTTAAGGTACCCATAAAAAAATCAGGTCAAAATAATTTTTTTTTGCTATTTTTAACTTTAAGCAGTTTAAAACTGTCATATTTTGACCGATTTTTTTAAATAGTAAAAGAATCATTTTGAGCTGTTTTTTTATGGGTACCTTGAAATGTTTAAAAATCCCCCAAAAAAATCAACTCAAAATTATATTTTTTTATTATTTTAAATAAACTTTTCCACACGGACCAGCCCTTAAGCAGGTCGACATTTGATCGGCTATATATATATACACATACTAGTGTGTGCCCGTGTCGATAACGGGCCGATAAATTTCCCCCAGTTCAAAACAAAAATTGCCTCGGCACCAAAAAAAATAATTTTATTATATTACCCCCCTCAGCCCATGCCCATTCCCCCCACCTCTTTCATATATATATATATATATATATAGCATGACATTTCATGCATGGGCATGAAATGAAGAAAATATCATACATATATTTTTTTTTATCATAAATACCCCTACTTTAATCTATATACTAGTGTGCGTGCCCGTGCTGATGGAACGACGATCCCCCCCCCCCCCCCCCAGGTCCGTGCGCTCCCCCCATCCTTAAACCCCCCCTTTTTAAAATAAACAAAAAAAACTTTTTATCAAAAAAAAAAAAAACGCCCCCCAACCCATGCGTTCTCCCCATCCTTAAATCCCCCCCCCCCCCCCCCCCCTTTTTAAAACAAAAAAAACAAAAATCAAAACCCCTTTTTATCAAAAAAAAAGAAAAAAACTTTTAGCATGACATTTAATGCACGAGGATGAAATGTCAAAATATCATACATATATTTTGTTTTATCATGCATAAGCTACTTTATATATATAATATAATATCATATATATATATATATATAAGGAATAAAACTCCTTTGGATGTTACAAAACCGTTAGAAGAAATTAACTTATTTAAAATCAACCTTTCTCACACGATTCAAACCAAACCAACCTTCGAACAGAAAATAATATTTTTAAAATGGGATCTATTTAGTCCAATTTTTTAAAATATATTTGTACCCACTCCCACGTTTTTATTTTTTTAACTATTGATCATATTCTAACCACTATAAGACAAATGCAATTATCTACGAAAAAGGAAGATAGATGATTACATAGTAGTTATGGACAATTTTAAGTGGTTATAGGACTTACTAAAATTTTAAAAATACATGAGATAGAAGCTTAACAAATTTTAAGAGACAAGACTAAAGCCAAAAAAATTATTTCAAAATAGCCCCCATTTATTTTAAAGTTAACATTTAAGTTTAAAACATATGAAATATCCAACAAAATACAATAATCACCACTCCAATTCAAAATACATACGAAACCCATGAAAGCTCTTAAACTAATACACAATATCCACAGGCTTAAAACCTCTCTCAATAGACTCCTTTACCGCATCCACCACCACTTGTGTCTTCCTACTTATAGTAGTCCACTTCTTCTCGGGTTTACCACCATTGGCCTTAATGCCACAAACCAAACTTGCGAACTCCCTCACCATAAGAGCGTCTTGAGGAAGATCCGTCACCACATTACATTCTTTAGCCTTCAGTTCATATCCAAGAGGATTTTCTGCAATATTGGACCTCGAAGCCGCATAAAAGGTCCCAACATTCTCTTCAACTGGGACCACAAAATCATTAACCCTCAAAGCTCCCTTTGTTCCAAGTACAGTCATGTCCTGTGTAAAATGGGTTAGAAAAGAACAATAAAATCTTGTTGTCTTCCCATCATCCCAGATTAATGAAGAGTCGCATGATAGAATTACACCATCTTCATTGAGCTCGGCTCCAGGAGAGGTTGTTACTGTTTTAGGCAGTTGGTAATCGGTTTCCCATAAGATTGCGCGGATGCAGTACCATCCAACATCCCCGAGAGCACCAAGGGCATCAAGATCCGGCTTTACACGAATGTCGTTCTTGCAAAAATCTTCACCAACCCCAGTTTATGGCAATACAGATGTTACTAATCAATTATTGTTATTCAAATCATGTCATTCTTGCATTGAGTAAAAATTTGTCCTTTCAAGGTTGATTCTCATATCTATATATGAAAGGGATTTCTTAGTACAGTAGTTTGTTGGAATTTGATTTGAATTTGAATTCTTACATCCTTCGTGGATAATAATTCAAAGATCCTCTTTTATTTAGTACTTTACTTTCTTTGTACTTATACTTTTTACTAGAGTTAGATTTAATATTTAAGGCGATATAAAGCCATCAATGATGAAGAAAATGACATAATAATTTAGTAATGACATTCATATTTTGTGAAAGAATGTTATTTTGGAGATATTGTGTGAGAATTCTTGAAGAGTGGTTCTCACTATACCAAAAGGAAAAAATTCTAATGGAATGAGTTTGTATTTTGTAACAACTTTTAGCTTCACCAAAATCTAACCAGCATAAACCGTTACAATTTTGAAAAATTGTGTTACTTAAATTCACATTTTATATTTAATTAGTCTTTTTTTGGATAAAGCTGTGACGGTTTTGGGGGCATTACTAAATATGACCTTGATTTTAAAAACATTTTTTGGTGTATTTCATGTTTTTTTTTAAATTGCTCTCATTTGAATTTGCTCTACGGATAATTTTTTAATTTTGTTTGTATAAGAATATATACGTTTGTATCAGTGTCAGGAGTTATATGTGTGTGTTTGTTGTTCCATTTGGAAATTTTTATTTCAAAAATTTGTGTATTTGTTTATCACTAGCTCAAAGAGCCTGTACACACATCAAAACATGTGTTACTTATAGTAATGGGGGTATGATCGTACAACATAACGCATTGTTTTTTATATATTAATTGAAGTATTGAACATTTATGTTATTACATGTAGATACAAACTGTATTGCTAATTTATCTCTTTGTCCAAGATTTATTTTTATTTATTATATTGAATAATAAATTAAGTTATAATTTAATTAAGAATTTGAAGAGATAAAGACTTTCCAACTTCAAAAATTTTGGGAATGGTATTGTAAACCATATAAAAAAATTTGAATTTTTTACTCGACTTTTTTTACATTACACCAATTCAGTTTTAAGGAACACTTTCTAAAATTCAATAGATTTTGATTTACAATAATATTTCAACTCATTATTTATTTATACTATCTTTATTTTCAATTTATGAATACATTTTTAAAAGCATTACCTTATTAAAAATTTAGATAGGTGGTGTAAAATCTTGTTGATCTGAAATCAATAGTAAAAATATTGAACCATGTTCCCACCCTAAGTTGACTAGAGTGAGATTTTTCAAAAACAAAAGTTTGAAATTTCCAATATTCTAAGAAAATCAAAGAAAGTGAAAAATTGAAATTTCCAAATCTACCAATTTGGGGAAAAAAATAGTTTTTGATTTTTAATTTTTTACAAATTGGAAAGAATAATTAAATTTTGCAAATTTTGAAGAAATTTCAGAAGATCGAAATTCCGATTGCCAAGAAACACCCTTACAATAAGAAAAGGTATTCAGTTAAGCATTAAAATTTACTGAAAAGTTAGGGCCCCAAAATAAAAATAAAAAAAATGTTTTGATGAGATCCTCAAAAGGATGGAAACTAACAATAATAAAAATCATTATTAAATATAAAATACCTAACATATATTGAAAATTTAAGGGTATCTAAAAATGAAAGATTCTTAAAATCATTACGTACTAACTTCTCGGTACATAAGCTTTGTACGAATAGATTTTTTTTTTATCATAGAGTGAATTTTTTAATTGTTGATCATGCATTGGGATTATAAATTGTTGATCCCAATGCATTCCCAGTGAAATTCAAATATGATAAAAGACAATTTGTGTTCTTGGTTTAAGACAATTTTTCCAACTCCCAATACCTTCTTTTATAGACTCGGATTTGCTAACGGCTCGAAATTACATTCGCACGTGATTTTCCTATTATACTTTTAAACTCACTAACCTGCCTATTTATAAAGGGTCATGCCCCATTTTTGTTTGCGGCACCACCATCTTAAAAAAAACAAAGGACAAAAATATAAAACTTAAAAGCCAAACACCAAAATACTCCAAAATCCTCATCACCCACCACAAAACTCCATTGAAACTCCTCTTCAACCACCCCATTTGTTCAAAAATTGTTATCAAAGTGATTTTGAAGTGATTGATATTTGTAAGATGATTTTTTATAGACCCGAGCACCGAGAAGTAAGTAGAACCCGATGATTCAAACTCAAAGAAACATGAAACAAATGGAATCCTGAGGTATAAAACCATGTCCATAACCTCTATATAACATTTCAAACATTAAATGAATCGAAATGAACGTTAAAAAAACGTCGTTCCCAATTGTTTCGGTGTAACAAAACCGAAAATGATAACATTTTTCGACACTGTAACCGTGAATGAAGATGACTGGTTTGAAAACTTTGGTTTGGTATGCTAATACCAAAAGTGGAGATAAATTTCAGCACGATGATACAAAAATACTCTCTGGCACCATCAGCGATAGCAAAAATTTAATACCTCCCAGCATTAGAATATATATTCGTTAGTAATATACCAAAAGTTGAAGTATATTTTGGTAACAGAGTGCCAAAAAAAGTTACTTGAAGTATAATTTGGTACCAGCATTAGAATATATCTTTGTTGGATGTAGGGAAGTCTTGAATGCTAGAGTCTATTTTTCATGATGGTATGTGATGGTTTATAACGGGATACGCCGAACTAGCTTAGAATATAAAAATCCCTAAACTATGAGAAATACTAAAAAAATTATTCTTACAAATATGCCTCTGAACAATTGAAATTTCACAAACAAAATTACCTAGTTCACGACCTAGAATTAGCAGCTAATATCTTTTCTTTGAAGATTTGGCGATGTTACCTGTATGGAGAAGACTTCCAACTTTTTTCCGACCATAAAAGTTTGAAGTACATATTTGCCCATAAGGATTTGAATTTATGACAATGAAGATGGATTGAATATCAGGAAGATTATAAGTTCACATTACAATATCACCCAGGCAACGGTAATATTGTAGCAGACGCCCTAAGTAAAAAAATTAGTGGAAGATATGTTGGAATAGCGCTTACCAGACCATAACTAATCTTGATATCTACAATCTACAAAATCAAGCCCCTACTATTCTTTACAACATCATATCTTATCCATCATTATAGAAAGGGATAATTGATCATCAATATATGGATGATTTTTTTAATCCTTGCGCCAAAAAATTGAAATGGAAAAGACCAGTAAGGTTTGGACATATCATCCTGCCAACCGAATAAGATTATTAAACCGAATATGTGTACCTTCTAACTCCATGCTAAAAGAAAAACTCTTAAAACAAGGTCATCATTCTAAGTTTATCATACATCCAATAAACACCAAGATGTACCATGACCTTAAAAGGAATTATTAGTGGACACGAATGAAGAGAGATATTAGAACTTTTATTGCCAAATGTCAAACGTATCAATAATTTAAAATTGAACATCAACACCCAGGTGGATTATTAGAGCCTCTTCTAATTCCAACCTGGAAGTGGGATCATGATACTACGGATTTTGTGAGTGGACTACCCCTAATAGCCCAAGGATACAACTATATTTGGGTAATAATAGATCGACAAACTAAATCAGACCATTATTTAAAGTAGGCACAACCGATTCATTTCAGAAACTCATGAGAACACACTATATATCGATTCACTTGAGTCTACATATATACGAGTTCCAACTAGTTTTTATATCTAGACAAAATATGCTAGATTTTATGAGAACTCCATCTCCTTAAAGGTTCAAGTATCATAAAGAAATCTTATCCAAGAAAATTCTCAAGATCAACATAAATGGAAGTGATTTCTATCTTATAACCACTATAGGACACCTGCACAACATTAGATTTCATTTATATTTGCATTGGTAATCTTTTAAAATACTCAAGTCCTTTTAAAATCATTTAATTCCTTAACAACATTTCAAAATCATTTTATATAATTTTCAAATCATTTTTGAATTAATTAAAACATGTTTTTTAAAGTGTTGTGGGTGAATTTTGGATTTCAGAAAGTTATTTCCTTTGGTGATTGTTTGCCTGGGTAGAATACAAAAGCGCTAGAGACTCTAGGGTGCATTTTATAATTACTTTCAACATGCATTTTTTATTGCATCTTGTTCGTACATGTGTTATATTCTTCACGGCTTAGATTGTGTTTTCTATAAGACATAAACTGTATGTGTCTTCTCAGCCCTTGGAACAACCTTATCAACGTACTGCATGTGTTGAGAGTCAATCCTTGTGAACCTAGTTTAAACCAATCAACAATAGTTTAAACCACCGCTTGTGATTAACCGTTGAATTAAAGTCAATTAGTCAAGATTCAATCCCAGCCATTGGATTGAGTTAGACATTCTGGATCCTTCTTCTTTTAGTATTAAAAGGACCCAAGCCTCAGCATTTTGATACTTTAGCCATTTTGTAAAACCTGAGAGAAAAGAGAGAGTAGAGAGAGAAGAGTGAGAAGGGAGAAGAGAAGGAAATAAAATATAGAAAAAGAAAGAAGAAACCCTAGGTTCTTCGTAGTTAAATCTTTGAGTGATTCTCCCAAAATCGAACACCAAAACCTCAAAGTTCCATACACCAGAAATCCTATTTTTGAGAGTTAGAAACTTTTAGGGTTTCTGTGTTTTTGGTTTTGAGTTTTTACTTCGATTTGAATAACTCTTCAAGTTCTTGATTCTCTCATAACTCATCGGTAAGAGAAACTTAAGTTTCATTGTTGAAACTGAGTTTTTCTAAAAAGATAACATCACACGATTTGTTCTTATTTTTTCTTTTTAGATCTGGTATTATAGATCCATTATGTTTCAACAAGTTTTGAAATAGTAACTTCTAAGTTTCAAAATATTTTCAGATCTATTGAGTTGTTTGTGTTTCTAGCTTTCTATTTCATGTTTTATGAAATACGCGTGTACAAAAATAAAAAGAACACAAAGAACTTCTATTAGAGTTTTAAAAACATTACCATAGATCTGAGAAAAGAAGTTTTATGTCAAAATACGTTAAATCAGTCTCTCCATGTTAAGTTTGAATCTGTTTTAACTAAGTAGACTTCTAGTCTAGTTTGGATCTCAATTGGGGGTTTATAATTTAAAAAATATTTTCAAAATACAGAATTTTTTTAAGACCTTGAACCTTCTTCCGAGCAAGGTATCCTTGAGATTTGTGGACAAATTAAAGATCAAGAAGTCTTGACTTGAAAAATTAGATTCAGAAATAACCTATCATTTTAAAACTATTGTAATTTGTTTTGATTGTCGGTATAATCTTGAGAGGGTGAGTAGCATGTTTGCATGTAGTATTTGTGACACCCCGCCTAATTAAATACCGGGTCATTAGTCCTTTATTAAATTATAACCAAGGTGAACGGTTGGTTCATTCTTAGCGTCACTGTGGCAAAAATAACTTTTCCAATTAAACACCCTAAATAATTAAGCTAAGTGACAAAACCATCTTAAGACATCAATTTCCAAATTTAATTTAAAACCAATATTTAACACCTTTCATAATCCATGGTTTAAAAGTCACACCACAACTAGACTGAAAAAGATAATTCAAGCAATTTAAGCATTCAACTAAATAACTTCAACTTTAAAATTCAAGGAAAAACATCCTGAAAGGACCAATCCCAAAGTATAAATACTGGAAATAAACGAATCACAATCTCTGATAAAACCAACTGAATAATGGAAAATGATGACACATGCCCAACTGGATAAAATAAAACTAGAAGTGGAATCAATAATGAGGTCGTCTAAGCAAGAGTCATGCAACTCCCACCTAAGCTGCAGCACGTTCCTTCCAAAGGATCCTATGCAAGACGCCTCTGTGGCTGGGCACCTGTAATATATACATATATATACAAGAGAGAAGAGAAAATAGGAAACGGGTCAGAGCCCGATAGCAAAACAATTTAAAATTAGTTTAGAAAGTAATTAAAATGCTTATCGGCTAATGCAACAATCATATTAGTGCGGCACTCTCTTGAGCAATTCTCACCTCTCTTCTAATGTGCACACCTATAGCACTACTACTCCCAACAGTTTAAATTATCTCAAGTTACTCACAAGATTTCATGCCGATATTTTCTAGTGTTAAGAAAATTAATTTTATTTAAAAGCAAAGTTCTCACATAAGCCTAATTTAATTATAAAGTTTCTCAGTATTGCCTCAAACTTTTCAAACACTTATATCGAAGTTGAAATAATTATTCATTACTTGCCTACCTTTAGTCACACTAGATAGTTCCCAAATTTCATGTTTATATATATATATATATATATATATATATATATATATATATATATATATATATATATATATATATATATATATATATATATATATTAATCACACATATAATATATATATACTATCGGTACCCCAAATAAAATTTATGGTACTAGCATACTCTGCTATCAAGTCGCCGTATCACTCGTACTAAGGGAAATACTAGTTCGGAATCACTCTCGAACTGTATTAACACAAAACACATACAAATTGAGGCGAAGCATAGTTCAAAGTCACTAAGAGGTCAGCACATACCCTCACGTCTAATAGGACTTCCTGACTATAGATCTGATAGCCTGTACCAAGGATTCCTATGGTCTAGGGTACAAGTCAATATCCCCCATAAAGGTCCCATCGAGATAAGACTGTCCCAACGCAGTAACCTCAGTGATAGTAAGTAGCGCGGGCATGATTTTTACACGTATATAGTATATGCACAATCACAATCTTATATGTATACTACTATTCCCAATTCTAATTTAGGTACACCCACGACCCATACATATGGTATTTATTCTTATTTCACATTACTAGATTATTCCATATAATGGTTTGTCTCTTTTATTCTTATTTATGGGATTATTCCAACTTATTTCGTAACACTCGTGAAATCCTATCTTCATAAGTGTAATTTCAATAGGTACTCTTTTATTTTAACGACGTTACTTCCTTAAGAGTCTCACCCTTTAAACACTTGTTCCCACCATTTCTTAATTGTAATTTACTCCCCGTTAACCCTAATTTAGTCTTACCTCAAATGCTCCATTTTTATCAAGTCCTATTGGTCCTCTTTATCTCCCAAAATGTTTTAATAAGAATGTCCAAAGATTACTAATCATTTAAATTGAAATCAACCATTTAAAAGGGAAGTATGAGTCTGCCAGGAGGGGTTGATCGATCTATGGCAGGGGATCGATCGATCCATCCATCGATCGATCGATGCTCTTAGGTCGATCGATCGATCAAGCAGTTATGGAGAAACTGCAGAAATATCAGTTACGGGAATCTTCTTCCAAAATCATCCAAACCAACATATTTGACTTCCAAACTCCCAACAATTTATACTACAAGTGTTATATCCTCAAATAATTGATATTCTACATAAGGCATGCGAATTTTCATCATGTATAACGAATTAAAAGGGGCATTATCCATAAAAATATCAAGAACACTAATATTTTCTTTGTTTATCTTCTTCCCATTCCTTTCCCAGATTTTATACTCCTAATTTAATGCAATTTCATGGTTCGACCTCTACGTGTGAATTTGATTTCCAGAATACGTCTTTTACCTATACATCATGCAAATTCGAGTCTCCAAAATAGGTTTTTCTTTCATAAAAACTAGTCCTAATCAACCCTAGACTAATATCATTGAAGCATTAACTGAAATAGAGCAAGATAGATACTTGCCTGGGAATTCTTGGCTCAGATTTGTGGAAAATATTGGTGTGGTTGTGATCCTCGTTGCACGATATAAACTTTGGCGGCGACGACGATGCAAACGGTGGAGGTCTTAGCCTAGAACTCCTTGGAAAACTTCTCCTCTTCCCTTACAATGGTCGTCTTAGGTTTTTGGTTGTTCTAACCCTAGAAAACAACTCCTATTATCTGATATACTCTTAGAAATTTCGTGAGTTTTCATGCCCAAAAATGTAAAATGTCCAAAACGCCCTCCCGGGATGTTAATTAGGCCTAAAAACGCTCCGAGACCCAAAATAAACCCCTGGGTACATTATTTTGACTATCTCGACGCTTCGGGACACATTGACGTACTCAAAATGACCATATGGGTGACTTATAATTTATTCACTTTTTATAGTTCGAATTTAATCCCGACACGACACAAGCGCGTCCCGATAAATTTCCAAAATTATCAAACTAGATTCTCGTGACAATTTTACTAAATACAATTACACCTCTTACTTTACCCATAAAGTAACTTACAACAAAATTCCAATAATTACTAACTCTCATCACGTTAGTAAGTATTTAAATTATTTTTTAGATTAATATTAAATTGATATCTCTAATTAAATTTAATAAATCCCCAAAATTAAAAGCCATAAAATACGAGGTATTACATACTTCCCCCTAATAACGGAATTTTGTCCCGAAATTCCAAAAAATAAGGTGTACCTGGTAAGAATAACTCTAGTTACTTCTCACACATGTCTGCCACACGCTCCCATGTGGATTCCTCCACATTATGATGCTCCCACTGGACCCGTACAAGTGGGACTACTTTCGACCTCAATCTCCTTTCGCTATGGTCTAGAATAACTACTGGTCTCTCCTCGTAAGAGCTATCAGGCTGTAAGTCAATCTCCTCAATCGCGATGCGGGTGTGGGCCATATCATCCCGAAGGTATCGTCTCAACGACGAGATGTGGAATACATCGTAAATGCGGTGTAAGTGCTCTGGTAGTCCTAACCTGTATGCTACTGGCCCAATCCTCTCGATAATGGGAAATGGTCCCACGTACCTCGGGGACAATTTACCTTTCTTCCCGAACTTCATCACTCCTTTCATAGGAGATGCAAGTAGTAATACTTGGTCCCCCACATTAAATTCTCGGAAGAATCGTTTTGCATCAGTGTAGCTTTTCTGCCTGTCTTGGGCTACCCGAATGCGACTCTTGATAATCTCAATCCTAGTGGAGGTTTCCTGAATCACCTCTAATCCGAGCAACTTGTTGTCCCCCACCGCTTGCCAACAAGTTGGAGAACGACAAGACCTTCCATATAATGCCTCAAATGGAGCCACACCAATCGTGAACTGATAGGAGTTACTATAAGCAAACTCCACCAGTGGAAGATGTGGATCCCAACCTCCCCCAAAATCAAGGACACACATGCGTAGCATATCCTCCAACATCTGATTGGTACGCTCTGTTTGTCCATCCGTCTGTGGGTGATAAGCTGAACTCAACCTCAACTCTGTACCCATGGCCTCCTGAAAACTCTCCCAGAAATGCGAAACGAAAATCTTATCTCTATCTGACACAATATCCAGGGTCACCCCATGTAGTCTAACAATCTCAGCAATGAATAACTGAGCATACTAGCCCACGGTATATTCTGTCCGTACTGGCAAAAAATGAGCCACCTTGGTCAAACGGTACACAATCACCCAGATGGAGTCGTGGCCCCGCTGTGATGTCGGCAACCCAGTCATAAAATCCATGGAAATACTCTCCCACTTCCACGTGGGTATTTCCAATGGCTGAAGCAACCCCGACGGTTTCTGGTGGTCCACCTTTACGATCTGGAAAGTAGAACACTTGGACACGAACTTAGCAATGTCCTTTTTCATCCCACTCCACCAGTATTGGCGCCTCATATCCTGTTACATCTTATCTTCCCCAGGATGCATCGCAAATCGGGACCCGTGAGACTGGGTCATCACTGCATGACGTAAGTCTGCCCCTTCTGGGACCACCAACCTCCCATTAAACCTTAAACCTCCATCGGAACTTATTGAATAGGACTCAGCACCCTCGGCTAAAAGCTGTATAATTTGCTCCTGGCAAAATGAGTCTGCTTTCTGTGCCTGTATTATCCTCGTAACAATATCGGGTGTCACTGTCATGACAGATATGAAGGAACAGGCTACTGTATCTTGGTGAACCAAATCTTTCCACTTTGGTTTCTATATTTCCGCTACATCGTCTACCGATCTACGACTCAATGCATCAGCAACTACGTTGGCCTTCCCCGAATGGTACTATATGTCTAACTGATAGTCTTTCACAAACTCTAACCACCTGCGCTGACGCATATTCAGTTCTCGCTGAGTGAACAGGTACTGCAGTGACTTTTGGTCTGTGAAGAAGCAAAATTTTTCCCCCAATAAATAGTGTCTCCATATCCTCAAAGAAAAGACGACCACTGCTAACTCTAGGTCATGAGTGGGGTAATTCCTCTCGTGCGGCTCAAGCTTACGGGATGCAAAAGCTATACCCTTCTCTTCCTGCTAAAGTACTCCCCTGAGTCCCCGTAAGGAGGCATCGATGTAAACCAGATACTCCATGCTCAGCTTGGGTAAAACAAGGACTAGTGTCGAAGTCAGCTTGTCTTTCAGCTCATCGAAATCTAATTAACAAGTATCATCCCAAACATATGGTACTCCCTTGCGAGTCAGGTTCGTCAATGGACTCGCTATCTTGGAGAATCCTTGGATGAATCTCCTGTAGTACCCGACTAACCCCAAAAAGCTACGCACTTCCATCGATGTCATGGGCTGTTCCCACTCCCTCACTGCTGACGCTTTACTCGGGTTAACCGCTATCCCCAGTTCAGAAACAACATGTCCCAAGAATTGCTCTTCTCGTAACCAGAATTCGCACTTCTTGTACTTAGCATACAGTTGATGCTATCGTAGGGTCTGAAGAACCTGTCTCAAGTGCTCAACATGCTCTTCCTCAGTGTGTGAATATATCAGGATGTTATATTTGAAGATGATGACAAACTGATCCAAGAACTCTCTGAACACCCGGTTCATCAAGTCCATGAATACGTTTGGAGCATTTGTGAGTCCAAATGGCATCACTCTGAACTCATAGGACCCATATCTCGTTAAGAAAGCAGTCTTCAAAACATCCTGCTCCCTAATACATAACTGATGGTATCCTGACCTCAAATCTATCTTCGAAAAGAAAGTTGCTCCCCTCACCTGGTCGAACAGATCATCGATTCAAGGAAATGGATATTTGTTTCGTATCGTGACCTTATTCAGCTCCCGGTAGTCCACACATAGCCTAAGTGAACCATCTCTCTTCTTTACAAACAAAACTGGAGCGCTATAAGGTGAGGTACTCCTACGAATGAAGCCCTGACCTAACAGCTACACTATCTATTCTCGTAACTCTCACATTTCCGTCGGATCCATACGGTATGGAGCGCGTGCTATCGGTCAAGTATTCGGTAACTAATCTATGATAAAATCTATCTCTCGACTGGGGGTAGGCCTGGTATCTCCTGAAATACATAAGAATACTCACAAATAACTGGGATCGAGTCTAAGGGAATCACGACCTCCTTAGAGGTATCCTCCTATATGTAATATACATAAGCGGTACAGCCTCCCTCTGGGTGAGGCATCGCCACTACAAACATCTCTTGCCCCGGAATGGCAAAGACAATACTCCCACCGAAACAATCTATCATGGCTCTGTATGCTACGAGCCAATCCATACTAATAATAACGTCGTGCTCATGCATATCTAAGACTAAAATGTTTGCTGGTAATATTAAGATACCAATTTCTACTCCTACACCTCGACATATAAAGAAAATTAACGATCCATTTCCCAGTGCTGAGTCTACGCATCTCACAGTGCTCTTTGCTATGGCTAATAACCCTAAGGCCTTCGCAAAATGAGTAGCTATAAAACAGTGTGTCGCGCCAGTATCAAATAAAACCCGACCCATAGTTCCATGGATAGGAAATATACCCTCAATCGTGGGTGGCGCCTGTGGAGCTGCTGCCTGGTGGACGTTATAGACACGTCCGTACTGTAACTTCCCCTGCTGCACTGGAGCTACTGGAATGGCTGGTAGGGCTAGTACCTAAGCTGGTTCTGGGAGAGCAACTGGAAAAAGTGTCCTCTATGGTGCATTACGGGCACCTTGCTGCTGTGGAGCCCTATCTCCCTCTGGACAATCATGGAGCCTGTGGCCATTTTTACCACACCCGAAGCATCGGCCCCTAAAATTTCCTCCCCTCTGTCCCTACTGATTATGACCTTGCTGGCCGTTACCACCCCGCCATTGGCCATGCTGGCCCTGCTGAAAACGTTGTTGGCCCTGATGGCCCTACTGCTGACCCTGCGGCTGACCATTTTGGCCCTGCTGATTAGACTGGCCCTATTGGCCCTGCCTAAATCCCCTAAATCCCTGCCTGGAGTCACCTGATCGGAACCGCTTGGCAGGATCCCCCTGATGGAAACTCTTCTCATGCTGACGAGTTTTCCCCTGGGATGTCGGTGCTCCACTAGTACTATTACTCCCTGTCTTGCCCTGCTGGCTGGACTCTGTTGCTCGCTTGCTTCCCTGCAGATGGAAGCGGTGATCCTGGAAGTGTAACAAAGCAGCATTGAGTACATTCGTGTAGGTACTCAGTGACAGATTGCCTATGAGGTGTTGAAGGATCCTCCAGGCCAACCCGTCCACAAACAACAGTATCTTCTTTCCCTCAGTGGGTGCCTCATCTGGCACTATAGTGAGAAGTCTTGTGAACTCCTCTTCATACTCAGCAACAGTCGAATTCTCCTATTTCAAATTCAGTAACTTTTGCCTCATCTCAGTCTACACGATGGATGGAAAGTATTTACGGTCAAACCGTGCCCAAAATGACTGAGCAGTGATAATATCCCTCTCCTCCAAGGTAGTGGTGGATTCCCACCAATGCGAAACGGCCCCCACTAGCTTTAAGGAAGCCAACAGTTGTTTCTTCACGTCCGTTCACTCGTACATGCGCAGATGCGTCTGGATATCTTTCTTCCATTGGCTGGCTATAATGATATCCGAACTACCCGCAAACTTTAGGGGATGCGCCTTATGGAGGGCATCCCTTACTCATTCCCATGTAGATGGAAGTTGTGCTGGTACTGGCGCCACTGCCTGAACCTGGGGTGGAGCCTGCTGCACTACCGCTAGCGCGGCATTCACCGCCTGAGCAACGATAGCGGCTACCTCGGTTGCACATCTCGAAGGCATCTGAAACGTCAATAAATTTTATTAGTCTACAGTTATTATCAAATCTCAAATAGCTGAAGACGTAATCGTAAAAGCAAGAATACAACAATCCTAAAAATAGGTCTCTATAGCAAGAACGCTAAGCTGAAAGCGAAATAAGTCGTACAGATCCTAAAGGACACTAGAACCTGATGCTCTGATACCACCTGTGACACCCCGCCTAATTAAATACCGGGTGATTAGCACTTTATTAAATTATAACCAAGGTGAACGCTTGGTTCATTCTTAGCATCACTGTCGTAAAAATAACTTTTCCAATTAAACACCCTAAATAATTAAGCTAAGTGACAAAACCATTTTAAGACATCAATTTCCAAATTTAATTTAAAACCAATATTTAACACCTTTCATAATCCATGGTTTAAAAGTCACACCACAACTAGACTGAAAAAGATAATTCAAGCAATTTAAGCATTCAAATAAATAACTTCAACTTTAAAACTTCAAGGAAAAACATCCTGACAGTAACAACCCCAAAGTATAAATACTAGAAATAAACAAAACACAATCTCTGATAAAACCAACTGAATAATGGAAAGGTGCGACACATGCCCAACTAGATAAAATAAAACTAGAAGTGGAATCAATAATGAGGTCGTCTAAGCAAGGGCGTGCAACTCCCACCTAAGATGCAGCACGTTCCTTGCAAAGGATCCTATGCAAGACGCCTCTGTGACTGGGCACCTGTAATATATACATATATATACAAGACAGAAGAGAAAATAGGAAACGGGTCAGGGCCCGATTGTAAAAAAGTTTAAAATTAGTAAAGCAAGTATTTAAAATGCTTACCGGCTAGTTCAACAATCATATTAGTGCGGCAATATCTTGAGAAATTCTCACTTCTCTTCTAATGTGTACACCTACCGCACTACTACTCCCAACAGTTTAGCTTATCTTAAGTTACTCACAAGATTTCATGTCGACAATTTCTAGTGTTAAGAAAATTAATTTTATTTAAAAGAAAAGTTCTCACATAAGCCTCATTTAATTATAAAGTTTCTCACTATTGCCTCAAACTTTTCAAACACTTATATCGAAGTTTAAATAATTATTCATTACATGCCTACCTTTAGTCACACTAGACAGTTCCCAAATTTCAAGTTTATATATATATATATATATATATATATATATATATAACTCATATAATATATATATACTATCGGCACCCCACATAAAATTTATGGTGCTGGCATACTCTGCTATCAAGTCCCCGTATCACTCGTACTAAGGGAAATACTAGTTCGGAATCACTCTCGAACTGTTTTAACACAAAACACATACAAAATGAGGCGAAGCATAGTTCCAAGTCACTAAGAGGTCAGCACATACCCTCATGTCTCTTAGGACCATCTGACTATTGATCTGATAGCCTGTACCAAGGACTCCTATATTCTAGGGTACAAGTCAGTATCCCCCATAAAGATACCATCGAGATAAGACTGTCCCAACGCGGTAATCTCAGTGATAGCAAGTAGCGCGGGCATGATTTTTACACGTATATAGTATATTAACAATCACAATCATATATGTGTACTACTATTACCAATTCTAATTTAGGTACACCCACGACCCATACGTATGGTATTTATTCTTATTGCACATTACTAGATTATTCCATATAACGGTTTGTCTCTTTTATTCTTATTTGTGGGATTATTCTAACTTATTTCGTAACACTCGTGAAATCATATCTTCATAAGTGTAATTTCAGTAGGTACTCTTTTATTTTAACAACATAACTTCCTTATGAGTCTCACCCTTTAAACACGTGTTCCACTATTTCTTAAGTGTAATTTACTCCCCGTTAACCCTAATTTAGTCTTACCTGAAATGCTCCATTTTTATCAAGTCCTATTGGTCCTCTTTATCTCCCAAAATGTTTTAATAAGAATGTCCAAAGATTACTACTCATTTAAATTGAAATCAACCATTTAAAAAGGGAAGTATGAATCTCCCAGGTGGGGTAGATCGATCTATGGCCGGGGCTCGATCCATCGATCCATCGATCGATCGATGCTCTTAGGTCGATCGATCGATCAAGTAGTTATGGAGAAACTGCAGAAATACCAGTTACGGGAATCTTCTTCCAAAATCATCCAAACCAACATATTTGACTTCCAAACTCCCAAAAATTTATACTACAAGTGTTATATCCTCAAATAATTGATATTATACGTAAGGCATGTGAATTTTCATCATGTATAATGAATTAAAATGGGCACAATCCATAAAAATATCAAGAGCCCTAATATTTTCTTTGTTTAGTTTCTTCCCATTCCTTTCCCAGATTTTATACTCCTAATATAATGCAATTTCGTGGTTTAACCTCTACATGTGAATTTGATTTCCAGAATACGTCTTTTACCTATACATCATGCAAATTCGAGTCTCCAAAATAGGTTTTTCTTTCACAAAACTAGTCCTAATCAACCCTAGACTAATATCATTGAAGCATAACCTGAAATAGAGCAAGATAGATACTTGTCTGAGAATTTTTGGCTCAGATTTATGGAAGAGATTGGTGTGGTTGTGATCCTCGTTGCGCGATCTAAACTTTGGCGGCGATGGCGATGCAAACGGTGGAGTTCTTGGCCTAGATATCCTTCAAAATCTTCTCCTGTTCCCTTCCAATGGCCATCTTAGGTTTTTGGTTGTTCTAACCCTAGAAGACAACTCCTATTATCTGATATACTCTTAGAAATTTCGTGGGTTTTCATGCCCAAAAATGTAAAATGTCTAAAACACCCTCCCGAGATGTTAATTAGGCCTAGAAACGCTCCGAGACCCAAACTAAACCCTCGGGTACATTAGTTTGACTATCTCGACCCTTCCGGACACATTGACGTACTTAAAATGATCATACGGGTGATTTGTGATTTATTCACTTTTTTATAGTTCGAATTTAATCCCGACACGACACAAGCGCGTCCCGATAAATTTCTAAAATTATCCAATTAGATTCTCGTGATAATTTTACTAAATACAATTACACCTCTTACTTTACCCATAAAGTAACTTACAACAAAATTCCAATAATTACTAACTCATCACGCTAGTAAGTATTTAAATGATTTTTCGGGTTAGTATTAAATTAATATCTCTAATTAAATTTAATATATCCCCGAAATTAAAAGTCATAAAAATGTGTGGTATTACAGTATCACATCATAAACACTATCTCACACGAACACTTAGATACTGTGGTTCTGTCTGAGAATCTTCGATTTTGAACGAGTTGCTGGAATCAGAATTCAAAGAGAAGGAGATCAAGGGAAAAAAAAGAAGAAGCAAGAAAAGATCAGTCCAATTCAGATTACCTTTGGAGTGCAGAATCTCAAGTAGGTATATTCTGAACTTAGGTTAGGATATCTGTGGTTTGCTTAAGTGTTGTAACTTGATTCTTTATTCTAGTGGATATTTGTTTTGTGCCGTAGAGGGCACCATGGATGTTTCCCTTGATTAAGGGTTTTACCACATTAAAAATTCATGTGTCTATTTCTTTGAATGTTCTGAACTATTGTTGTGATTGGGACTGTATGGTAACTTTAGTAGATGTTTATTAAATTTTAAAAATAAGGTAATCAACTATCAAATTTAATCCATACATTTAGAAAAGCTTTTAGTACACATCATGGGTTTTTCGAAAAGATTTTTTCCCAAAAAGTTTATTCGGAGTTTACACAATTTATAACATTTCGTTATTAACCTTTTAAACAAGTTTTAGTAATAAAGCGTTTCTTCAACTGGTATCAGAGCGGAAACACCTTTTGTGATCCTGAAACTTGAGAAATTGTTTTCGAAACTTCTTTTTGGAAAAATGTCTGAATATGGAAGAAAAATTTGAGAAGTTAGGTAACTTGTCAAGACCACCACTCTTAGATGAAAATAATTTTTTTTACTGGAAAGTATGAATGACTACTTTCATTCAAGAAAACCTTGGTGATGAAGTCTGGGAAATGATTGAAATAGTGTTTCAACATCCTACTAAACCTATTTTAGCCACTGATCCAATAAGAATTAAGAAACTTCTCAATGAATTTACTAAGGAAGAGAAAAAATTATCTCTAGATAACAACAAAGGAAAGAATGCCATCTTTATGTCCATAAATGAGCATGAATTCAAAAGAATATCCATATGTTCCACTTCCAAAGAGGCATGGGACATGTTAGTCATTGCTCATGAGGGTGATGAACGTGTCAAAGCTAGAAAAACTCAAATGCTCATCTAGTAATATAATACCCTGATTATGAATGACAATGAATCCTTTGACGATTTCTACATAAGGTTAACTGATATCTTTACAAAACTTCATGAAAATGGTATAACCTACAGTAGAAAGGAAATAGTTTCAAAGACTCTTAGGTCATTGCCATCTAAATTTGACAACAACAGATATGATATTGAAGAAATTAATGACCCTAATATGACTCCTGAATTACTTAGCAGTAAACTGAGGACTGTAGAATTATAACTAAACTTCAAAAAGAAATTGACCAGAAGACTAATAAAGCCTCTAGTACAAATGTTGTGTTTTCTCCTAAATTGAAAGTGCCTAAATTGAACACTCTAGATTTTTACACTGACTGTCTTAAAAATGTGATTTGGAAAACCTTGACAATGAAATAGCTCTTATGATGAAGCATTTCAAAAAGATTTTGAAATTTAAAAATGATGTAGACTCTAAACAAGGCAAAACAAATTATCAAGGTCATCAATCTCACAGACCTCATGACAGAGACAATACCAAACACACTTATGACAATAGGAGGAATTATGACCCCAACAGACCTAAACCTCACATAATACCGTTGTGGTAAACTAGGTCACTATGCTAGTAAATGTTCAACTAGTTTTAATAACAATAACAAGGACAATATGTGTAAGACATGGGATGACTCTAGTGATTCTGATGAGGATGAAATTGAGTCAACCCAGATGAATGAGTACTGCATGTATTTCTTTGCTAAGATAATATATAATGATGATGCATGCTTTCCTACTCATGAATCTGCTACGCCAGTTGATGTTGTTAATGATATTGCTGATAATGCTTCTCATATTACTGCTGAAAGACTGTGTGTGAGTCAAAGTGATAATGTTGATGATGAATTGAACGCGTGCATGAGTAAAGAACCTATCAAAAACATAGGGGACACTTTACACTATGCACATAGTGAGTCTGATGATGATCTGCCTAATTTACATGAGTTATACACTAAAACGGTTAAGAAGATTGCTCGCCTAGAAAAAATGATAAAAAACTTAAGTGAGCATAAAATGTGTTGCTTATGAGACTGAGATTGAAGACTATGCCTTGAAAATAAAATATTTAACTCAAAAGAATCATGAATTTGAACAAAAATACAAGGCTACCCTTGTTAAACTAGAAGAGTCAAAGCAAATGGTTTCAAATGTGTTTAAAAAATGCCAACACTTTGAAACATAAACCAAGACTTATGAAAAAATTGTTACTGGAAGCAAATTTGACTCTGAAGATATGTCTGGCCTAGGTTTTGGAGAAATAGTGCACACAAGTAAGACCAAAGTTTCTCTTGAAAATGCTACTTTTATCAAACAAGGCCAAACTTATCAAAATGTTCAAAAAGGTGAATCTAGTCTCAATGTCTCTCAAAAAACACATAATTAGTACAATCAACTGTTAAAACTAAACAGTCAAACCAAATATGTTTGTCCTTCTGCCAGAGACCAAAGACAGAAACCTAAGCCAAATGACGACTGGACTATTGTACCCAATAGATCCAAGCCAATCTTTAAAGACTTTAGCAAGAAAGTCAAGTCCTATACCTATCAGTATTGTTCCTACGGCGATATTTTCGGCCATTCTCTTGATGAGTGTTTCCAAAAAAGGTTATACACTCCCACCTACCTAAACTTTAACTACTCTATGAAATCAAGAAATACTTATGTACTTCCTAGATAGGCCACAAACAACTCTAACACTATGAAGAAAAAGGGAGGGTCCAAAACTAAGAAAAAATCATTCAGAAAGACCCCTTAAACCTTTTCGAAATCAAAAGGACACAAATCTTTTAAAACCGGGCCTATTTGGATTGGAAAAAGATGATCTATTACCCCAGCTCAAATGCAACATTGTAATTTCCACTTTAAAGGCACAAAGCACTTGAACTGGTTGGTATTTAGACTCCGGATGTTCTAAACATATGATCGGGGATGAAACAAAATTGAAAAACAAGACATACTTCCTTGGAGGTAGTGTCATGTTTGTAGATAATGTTTCATCTCAGATCATAGGTAAGGGAACATTTAGTGAGTATGGGCTTCCTGAACTGAATGATGTTCTCTTATTTCAAGGCCTTAAAGCCAATCTCTTAAGTATATCATAATTTTGTGACTCCAATAATTCAGTTACTTTTTCAAAAAATGATTGCAAAATTATTGATGAAAAAAGTAATTGTATTTTGACAGGAAACAGAACCCCGAAACAGTAATCCTAAATTATGAATCTTATAATGTTGCCAGATCATAGGATTATGATCTTTGACACAATAGATTGGGACACACAAATTATGATAACCTTAGAAGATTGAGTTCCCAAGAGATAGTTAGAGGTTTATCAAAAATTAAAAATTCTTTTAAACTTGTATGTGGACCTTGTAAGGAAGGAAATATAAGTAAATCCCCTCACAAGAAAGTTAAAGATCTCCTTACCACTAAGCCTCCAGAACTTATCCACATGGACCTCATGGGTCCCTCAAGAACTGTTAGTTTATGTGGAAACTATTACATCCTAGTTAAAGTGGACGACTAAACGAGATACACATGGGTAGCTTTTATGAAATAGAAATCATATACCTTCAATGAATTCTTAAGAATCCTCTGAAAAATTGAGAATGAGAAGGATACCCAAGTGTGTCGAATTAGGAGTGATAGAGGTGGAGAGTTCAAGGACTCTGTTATTTCTGAGTATTGTGTAGCTAATGGATATAAACATGAGTTTAGCGCTCCCAAAACACCGCAACAAAATGGTATATCTGAACGTAAGAATATGACTTTACAAGAAATTGCTAGGGTAATATTACATGCTAAGAATATCCCTAGATATTTTTGGGTAGAAGTTGTCCAAATCGCATGTCATATTATTAATCGTATCCACCTTAGAAAAAATTCCAAAAAAAAACCTCTTATGAGTTATGGTTCAACAAAAATCCAAACTTAAAATATTTTAAAACCTTCGAGAGTATTTGCTACATCTGCAAAGATAGAGAGAAACTTTTAAAATTTGATACCCGTGGAGAAAAGGGAATTTTTCTTGGATATTCCCAAAATAGTAGGGATTTACATGTTTTTAATTATAGAACCAAAACTATTATGGAATCAATTAGTGTAATTGTAGATGATACTAGTGTTAGGAGAAGTGACAGTTAACGAGTAACATTTGATGAGGATGAACTTGTTTTACCCACTTATCCTCAAGATGATACTGACTCATTGCCACCTGAGAGTCCTTCTATACCCACTTGCATTTCTAAAGATCATCCCACTGAAACCATTGTCGGTAATCCTTCAGAACTAGTTCGAACTAGATCCCAACTTCGTCAAGTGGCACAATTTCTTATTTTATTTCTCTTGAGGAACCTAAAAATGTTAATTATGCCCTTACTGACTCATTTTGGATAAATGTTATGAAAGAAGAGCTAATCCAATTTAAGAGTCACGATATTTGGAATTTGGTTCCTAGAACAAAAGATTCGAAGGTTATTGGTACAAGATGGATTTTTAAAAGCAAAACTGATGAAAATGGGGAGGTCATTAGAATTAAAGCTAGGTTGGTTGCGCAAGGATACTCCCAGATTGAGGGAATTGATTTTGAAGAAACCTTTGCACCTGTTACTTATCTAGAATCAGTTCATCTCCTTCTTGCCATCTCTTGTCATATGCAATTCAAATTATTCCAAATGGGTGTTAAATTCTCTTTCTTAAATGGAATTTTATCTGAAGAAGTATACATAGAACAACCCAAAGGATTTGTTGATCCTGTACACCGCAATACGTCTTTAGACTTAAGAAAGCCTTATATGTTTTAAAACAAGATCCTAGAGCTTGGTGTGAGCGATTGTCTACGTTTTTGGTGTCTCACAAATTTTTCCGCGGTGGAAACGATCAAACGTTGTTTGTTAGAAAGGAAAATCAACATGTCTTAATCGCACAAGTATATGTGGACGATGTTATTTTTGAATCCACTTGTCCTTAAAAAGTAGAGAATTTTTCTAATATCATGCATACTAAATTTCAGATGTCTCTAATGGGTGAACTACAATATTTTTTGGGTTACAAGTCAAGCAATCCCACGATGGTCTTTTTATTTCTCAATCCAAGTATGCTGCAGATTTAGTTAAAAAACTCGGCTTAGAAAATGCTAAACCTTCTAGAACCCCCATGAGTACTTCAACTAAACTATCTAAGGATGATAATGGGAAAAGTATTGATCCCACTCTTTATAGAAGTATGATATGGAGTTTGTTGTATCTTACCGCATCTCGACCTGACATATCCTTTGTCGTGTGTATATGTTCTAGATATCAAAGTAACCCTAAATAATCTCACTTATTATAATTGTTAAATATATTAAGGGTACTCTAAAATTTGGTATTTGGTACACAAATGATACGACTAGTTCTATTGTAGGATACACCGATGCCAATTGGGCCGGTTGTTCTGATGATAATAAGAGCACTTATGGTGCTTACTACTACGTAGGCAATAATCTCGTAGGTTGGTCATGTAAGAAACATAATTGTATTTCAGTATCTAGCGCCCAATTTGAATATATAGTAGATGGTAGTTGTTATTCACAATTACTATTGATTAGACAGATTCTTAGTGATTATGGTCTCACCGACAAATAATTAACCATGTTTTGTGATAACCAAAGTGCCATTAATATTTCTAAAAATTATGTAATGCACTCACGAACTAATCATATTAAGATTAGACATCATTTTATCCATGACCTTCTGGAATCCAAAGATCTTGTTATTGAATATCTGAACACTCAAAAGCAGATCGCAGATCTCTTTACCAAACCTTTAGATAACATTCGATTTTAGTATTTGCGAATAGCCATAGGCATGATGACTCTCAGTTAATCTCTATTTTTGTGATTTATACCCCTTGTATATTTGAGAAAAATTAGGGGAGAATATCTTAAGTATTGTTTAGAGATTTTTCAATATATTCCTTAATCTAACTCAACTAATATGCCAATTTAGTGTTTATCTTGTCACAGGCATTTCAGACACTTGTTACTACTTTGTAGGGTATTGGTCAGTATATAGTTGAGCGATGTATTTTTTTCATCTTATTTTCGATTCTAGGATAGGAAAGGGTAGTTAGCATTTTTGTATAGGACAAATATGATTTGTTTCATTTTGACCCACGAGTTCTGAATACTCAAGGGAATTTTGTCTCTAATATCCAAAGGGGGAGATTGAGAACACACTATGTATTGACACACTTGAGTCTACATATATAGGAGTTCCAACTAGTTTTGATATCTAGACAAAATAGTTTAGTTTTTATGAAAACTCCATCTCCTCAAAGGTTCAAGTACCACGAAGAAATCCTATCCAAGAAAATTCTCAAGATTAACATAAAGGGAAGTTATTTCTATCTTATAATCACTATAGGACACTTGCACTACATTAGATTTCATTCATATTTGCATTGGTAGTCTTTTAAAATACTTCAAGTGCTTTTAAAATCATTTAATTCCATTACAACATTTTTAAATCATTTTATATAATTTTAAAATCATTTTTGAATTAATTAAAAACATGTTTTTTAAAGTGTTGTGGGTGAATTTTGGATTTAAGAAAGTTATTTTCTTTGCTGATTGTTTGCCTGTGTAGAATACAAAAGTGCTAGAGACTCTAGGGTGCATTTTTTAATTACTTTCAACACGCATTTTTTATTGCATCATGTTCGTACACGTGTTGTATTCTTGATGGCTTAGATTGTGTTTTCTATAAGACACAAACTATGTGTGTCTTCTCATCCCTTGGATCAACCTTATCAACCTACTGCATGTGTTGAGAGTCAATCCTTGTGAACCCAGTTTAAACCAATCAACAATAGTTTAAACCACCGCTTGTGATGAACCGTTGGATTAAAGTCAATTAGTCAAGATTCAATCCCAGCCATTGGATTGAGTTAGACGTTCTGGATCCTTCTTCTTTAAGTATAAAAAGGACCTAAGCCACAACATTTTGAGACTTTTTCAATTTCATAAAACTTGATAGAAAAGAGAGAGTAGAGAGAGAATGGTGAAGAGAGGGAAAGAAAATAGAGAAAAAAGAAAGAATAAACCCTAGGTTCTTCGTAGTTCAACCTCTGAGTGATTTCTCCCAAAACCAAACACCAAACCTCAAAGTTCCATACACTAGAAAACCTATTTTTGAGAGTTAGAAACGTTTAGGGTTTTTATGTTTTTGGTGTTGAGTTTTTACTTCGATTTAAAGACCTCTTTAAGTTCTTGATTCTCTCATAACTCATATCTAAGAGAAACTTAAGTTTCATTATTGAAACTGAGTTTTTCTAAAAAGAGAACATCACACGATTTGTTTTTATTTTCTCTTTTTAGATAAGGTATTATAAGTCCATTATGTTTCAATAAGTTTTGAAATAGAAACTACTAAGTTTCAAAATATTTTCAGATCTATTGAGTTGTTTGTGTTTCTAGATTTCTATTTCATGTTTTATGAAATACGTGTGTACAAAAATAAAAAGAACACAAAGAGCTTCTGTTAGAGTTTTGAAAGCATTACCATAGAGCTGGGAAAACAAGTTTTATGTCAAAATATGTTGAATGTTAAGTTTTAATATGTTTTAACTAAGTAGACTTCTAGTCTAGTTTGGATCTCAATTGGAGGTTTATAATTTCAAAAATATTTTCAAAATACACAAATTGTGTTAGACCTAGAACCGTCTTCTGAGCAAGGTATCATTGAGATTTTTGGATAAATAAAAGATCAAGAAGTCTTGACTTGAAAAATCAGATTCAGAAATAACCTATCATTTTAGAACTGTTGTAATTTGTTAGGATTGTTTGTTTAATTTTGAGAGGGTGAGTAGCATGGTTGCATATAGTATCACATCACAAACACTATCTCGCACGAACACTTAGACACAGTGGTTCTGTCTGAGAATATTGGACTTTTAATGAGTTGCTGGAATCAAAATTCAAAGAGAATGAGATCAAGGAAAAAACTAAGAAGCAACAAGAAAAGATCAGTCCTATTAAGATTACCTTTGGAGTGGAGAATCTCAAGTAGGTATATTCTGAACTTAGGTTAGGATCTTTATGGTTTACTTAAGTTTTGTAACTTGATTCTTTATTCTAGTGGATATTTTTTTTGTGCAGTAGAGGGCACTGCGAATGTTTCCTTTGATCAAGGGTTTTACCATGTTAAAAATTCTTGTGTCTATTTCTTTGAATATTCTTAAATGTTGTTATAATTGGGACTGTACGGTAACTTTAGTAGATGTTTATTAAATTTTAAAAAGAAGGTAATAAACTCTCAAATTTAATCCATACATTCAGAAAATCATTTACAACACATATTGTGTTTTTTGAAAAGAGTTTTTCCCAAAAATTTTATTCAGAGTTTACACAATTTATAACATTTTGTTATTAACCTTGTAAACAAGCTTTTAGTATTAAAGTGTTTCTTCAACTGAGTACTCTATATATCTAAGAAATCGTTAGATTACAGAGAGAATCATTATCTATCATATCCGATAGTGACCCATGATTTGCGAGACTCTTTTGGCAAGCATTAAAAAAATCCAGGGGTACCAAATTTCTTCTTAGTACTGCATTCCATCCTTAGACAGACGGAGAATCCGAATGCTTAATCCTGACACTCGAATATATGTTAGGCGTATGCACACTAGGTTTATTAAGAAATTGGAGTGATCATTTAACTTTAGTCGAATTTTCTTATAATAATAGCTACCAAGCCAGTATCCAAGCCGCTCCATATGAAGCACTGTATGGAAGACCATGTTGTTCTCCACTCTTTTGGAATGAATTAGGGGAAAACCATAATTTTTTTACCCAAAATAATAGAAGAGACTATCAAGAAAATATGTATGATCAAAGAAAAGAAACATGAATCCCAAAGTAGACAAAAGAGCTATGTAGATCACCGTAGGCAACCCTTAGAGTTCAAAGAAAGAGATCAAGTTTTCTTAAAAGTATCACCTACGAAGGGAAATATAAAATTTAAAAGAAAAGGAAAACTTATGCCCTAATATATCAGACCCTTTACCATTGTCGAACGCATTGGGCCAGTAGATTATCGATTAATTTTACCCCTACTCTTATCGCAAATTCATAATGTGTTTCATGTCTCTCAATGTCGAAAGTATATTCTCGACCCAAATCACGTCATTTCACGGGAAGGACTTTCTATCCAACCTAATCACAATTTTGATGAAAGGCCTCTTTGAATTTTGGATACGCAAGATCGAATTCTTAGCACTAGAACCATTCCCTTAGTTAAAATTCTCTGGCAACATCAAGGAGCCGAAAAATCTACTTCGAAACTTGTGGATGCTATGAAACAACAATACCGAGAATTATTTGAAGGTAATTTCGAGGACCTTTTTTTTAGTAAGGAGAATTGTAAGATCCTCAAAACAATAGTTTATATATATATATATATATATAAAATAAAGTAGAAAACTTACGTATGTCACAAGTTGAAAAGATGATGTCATCAATATAAATTTTTCCTGCACTACCTAATTTACCCCCTATCATTTGAGTTCCCCCTTTTTTCTACACTCAATTTTATTTTCTACTCTTCCTCAAAATTCAAAAAAAGGGTAAAAGGGTAATTGACCTTATTCTCTCATTTCACACATACCTTAGGTTACTCTCTCTCTCTCTCTCTCTCTCTCTCTCTCTCTCTCTGCAATTTTCATTCCGATGTGGTTCACCGGTAGTGTGGTTCACAGGTATGCCTCTTTTTGTTTCCAACGCCAGAGATTAGGTAATATGTCTTTATTTCACCCTCTCATACACACACACATACACATACACATACACAGGTAATCTATATATCTCACCCTCTCAAGCACACACACGCGCATACAAAGATCTGAAGGGTTATATAAATATATGGGGTTGATGATAAATATTTAGGGTTTTAAGATTTGGGGTTATTCTTATCTTTTTTGATTTGGGGTTTTAAGATTTGGGGTTATATAAATATTTGGGGTTAATGATAAATCTTTTACGATTTGAGGTTATATAAATATTTGGGGTTGATAATAAACAGATCTAATCGTTCTTTTGAGATTTGCGGTTAATGATAAACACACAGATCTAATGTGTTTTATTGTTCTTTGCAGATATGATCGTTCTTCACCATATCATGTTCACATAAGGTATACTCTCTCTTCTTCTTTACCTTTTTTTTGGTTTACATTTGGTTTCATTTTTTTCAGAGAGATATTCAAAGAACTAATCTTCATCCTTAAAAATCAGAGGCTTATATTTTTATGTTCTTTATTGCGTTCATACTTTCAAATTATGGGATTTATTGTGTTTAAATCAAAGGTTATGGTACTATAGGGTGTTAAAATTTAATGACGAAGGTTGGGTTCAAATTATCTATCTTAAACTTGAAAGTTGTGGAGTTTTGATGGAAGGTTTGATTCAAAATCCTAGGTTTGTTTATGGATCCGTATGTGTATATTTTTCTAATTTCATCACAGTTATAACCTAGCTTTATCCTGTTACAAATTTGTATCAATCGTACCCTAATTTCAATTTAATTTCAGTTAAGAATTTTATCTTATTGAATGATTTTTATGTATATAAAATTCATATTTCTCTGCTCACTTTTGGGTTGGAAGTTTTGTAAATATTCTCTCCCCTTTTGATTTTTGGGAAAACCCAAAACTAAATACAACTAAGCCGAAACTAATTGCATCTAAAGTATAGGGTGACTGAATAAACACAAATTTATTCGATTCAGTTATGTACTATATCTGTTCTAATGTTAGTTGTGTACTATATCTGTTCGATTCAGATTAGTCGGAAACTATTGGAGCATCTAAAACAAACAATTTCTTTGTCGGAGTTCTTATAATCGCAAATAACATGGCCAGGTGAGTCGGAGCAACCTGGGACTGATGCTTAAATCAGAATCTAGAACAACACCAAAGTCTTATATGTTTAAATCAGTGTCGAGCATATAAATGTTGAAGGCCCTGCTTCTAACTAAAAATTCAAAGGATATAAATGCCGAAGGACCTGCTTCTGCCTCATTATCGACACCCTGCGAGAAAAAATCGAATAGGTACAGCGAGACAAAATCAAACCCCAAGCATTTGATTAACGGGTCAAAGACTTAAAAGCATTCCAAGTGTTCTAAGTTCCCGTCTCAATCACTGTCGTTTCTGGTACGTCCCCATCGCAATCACTGCCAGCTACATCTTCTATTGATTATTTATTTATTTCTTCTGTAAGCGTTCTAAAGTTCCCGTCGTATTTATTTCAGAGACGTCACAGAGTCGCGTTATGGCAGCCGACCATAAGTAACAGCATGGTATGTAGTTTTGTTAACCATGCTAGCCTACCTTCTCCTGTAAAAGAGATAATGAAAGTCATGTAGTTTAGTGGCATAACTTGCCCATAATAATAATTATTATTATTTTTTGTTAACCAAGTTGTAATCTCTTATCATAAACAAAAAAATAAAGTCGACCAAATCGAGTTTTCTTTCTTTTAATTTCGCAGTTCAAGTACCAAATCGAGTCATTCTATTTTAGAAACATAACCAAATATTTTTATTGTTCATTACTTATTTATTTCTAATACATTTACGCTCTGTTTTTAGGCTGTAAGTTAAGATCTGCAACTGATCACCAATGATGATTACTACCGTTTACAATTATGCACAGCCGTAGCTATGCGGAGAGCTACAGGTTTGAAATTATGAAACTGATTGAACGGAGCAACACCAACATCAACATCAACATCAACAGAGGTGGGAAAATTTGGAACAGGGTGAAATTAAGTTAAATGAGAGAATTCGGGGGCACGCTGTCTCAAAACAAATGGGAAATTATTTCAACCATAGATGTTTGGATCGAAATATGGAGATGCCTGAGTTGGAAAAAGTTTATGGCTCAACATTAGCAATCGTGGATCATATTGCAACAACATTTCATAGTGTTTTTCAAAATATCCTGGAGGAAATATAGCACTGTGCTTCCTGGAAAGGTATGATAATTAGTTAGTTTCTATTTTTTTCTGAACGACAATAGCTTCTTGGAAAGTTATGATAATTACTATTTCTTTTTATTTTTCCATTATAGTTTATGTTTTATTAATTTTTTTTCTATTGAACATGTACTGTATTCTTTGTTTGAAAGTACATATGAATTATGCTTAGTTGTTTGATAGTACATATGCCAATATTCGTTGTTTCACAATACATATGAATTATGTTTGACAGTACTTCTTGCTACCCCCATATGAATTATGCTTAGTAGTGAAAATAAATTATGTTTGATAGTACTTCTTAATATATAAAACAAATGAACCATCTTTATTTCACTGATTTACCTGACAGAAACTTTCCATGTGAATGAGCGGCGCTTTCAACATATACATGGCTTAAATACCTGTTTTTCTTTCATGCGTATTTGTTGACGACAATGGGTGCAGGTTGTCAGTGCTTCTAAAAAGGGATGGTGTTAGGTTGTCGGTTGTTTAGGTAATCCATAATCTTACCTTACATGAATTAAACTTAATCGCCTAAATACTTTTAGGCAATTGAAATATATAGTGATTAACTTTTTCGAGTCTTATCTTAATTGATCATTTGATTGTATTTTCATTTGGTTAATTATAATTTTTCATTTGTTTGCCTCACAGGTGTTTCAGAAAATACCATGTCGAACTAGGAAACGTGAAAAGACACTTCAAAGCCCTAACCAATTTGCATATATTTATAACCAATTTATATACATATGAAGGACTATTAATATTGTTGTTGTTTGGGTAGTTTTTATTTCTTAAACAGGGCGGATAGTCCTATAAACAAAGGAGACTTGGTCAAAATTTTATAAAATGTTTATACATTGGTATTATAAGAAAGAACTTTCTTTGACTTGAATTAGTATTTGATGTTGATGACAATGTTTATGCAAGGTCCAAGATACTATTAATATTGTTTACTATTTTTTTTTATTTCTCAACCAAGGTGAATCACCCTATAATCAAAGGTTATTTTGCGTGATTTTTTTTATTTGATAGTTTACCATTATTAGGAGGTCCAAGACGGACTAATATTGTTGTCATTGGAGTGGTTTTTTCTTTAACAGGTTGGATAGTATTACAAATAGAGAAAATTTTGCCTAAATTGTTTACACTTTTAATATATAAAATATTTACTATTTATATTATACACGATTTTCTATTTTTGCGGGATCAGCTTTTGAGGTGAAAGTTATGCCTATTTGAGGATCAATTTTTTGGACGCGAACTCGAGAACAACGATAGTTTTGACGAGAGCACTTGCTATTGCATCAAGACACGACTTTATGTTTTTCAAAATTATCAGCGTGCCTTCAGGCACGGGCATACCCTAGTGTGTGTGTATGTGTGTGTGTGTGTGTGTGTGTGTATATATATATATATATAAATATATATATACCTTGAATATTTATAAAAATAACCTAAGAAAAACATAAATTAGGAATAGCCCCGATGTTTTAGATATTAAAAAATATCCCTTAAAGTTTTTATTTGGCTTTCAAATTATCTAAATGAGCTATAAACCCCCAAAAATTTCCAAGTTAACCTTGTAACTATCTAACATTCCAAACCAACCTTTAATATTACTTCTCTAAGTTTTTAAAATTACATAAAAGCCCCTAAATCTTGAAAAACAAAGAATATGAACTTTAAACCTAATCAAAACAATTCCAAGGACCTAAACCAAAATTGCTAAATTCAACCTCATCAGCTATGCTGATAAGAAGGCCACCAAACCTCCATTAGAACTAATAAGAACCAAGATAACACATGCCTTCATGTTTACCCAAAATTCCTTCACAAATATATTCCATCAAAACAGGTTAAACCTACCTCTTTTTTTCGACCAATCCACCCTCCCAAACAACACCTATAAAAAACCTACCTTGGTGCAGAGAAAACATAGCAAATGTAGCATAAAAATTAAAAAAAAAATTGTATTTTCAGGTATACCTATATTTTATGAATAGGGTCAGTTGTTTTTATTCTATTAAGTTTCTACAGTACTTTAGGATCCATTTATGCTTTTACATGCGTTACTTAACATAGAAATACAAAGATAAGGGTCAATTTAAAAAAAAAACATAAAAGCTTGAGCTTTAATGGTGAATTATGTGTTCCTAAATTTGAACCAGTTATGAAGTGGGAATAATTGTCCTTAGACTTGTAGCAACCTAACCATAATGTTTAATTTGATTATAGGATACCTGCATAACTCAAATCCAGGCGATTCTATATCTCCAGTTATGACTTCAAAGTTCAAAATCGTTATGTATACTATGAATTAAAACCTCAAACCAAAACATTTTGTTCCAAATTCTCACATAAACAAAACCATATTACTTCCACGTTTTGAATTTTAGTATAACTCCAAAAATGTAGAACTGAAATTTTTGAGAATATACAGTTTATGGCAATGAGGTTACAGTTCACCTCAATCCATAAAAGTTATTTTGTAATACTTGTGAAAAATTAGGAAGAAAGGCTTTGGAATCATCGCAAGTGATATTATGTAATGAATTTAATCGAAGGTCAAATTTACAATCTTAAAAGTAAAAATTCAAAAGGTTGAAGATCAATTGAAATACATGAGACCGAGTATGTTCAAATCAAGTGCATGATAAGTTTGACTGGGCGCGTGAGGGCGTGTGTCCAATCAGAAAATTATGAAATTTTTTTCATCAAAATGGTACACTATAACATCATTTCTGGGCAACCAAATAGCAAATTCGAAGCACCCAGTAAACTTGAATTTTAAAAATTTTAAGTTACTTTTACACTTAACCCCTTGAAGTTTTTCAACTTTTAATTTTTATCCCCAAACTTTTCCTCCTTATTTTTTACACCCTTTGGAGCAAGAAAGTCTATTACCACTAAATTTGAAAACCTAAGGAAACATAAGAAAAAAATTCAAAATTTATTTATACATTAAACTCAAAAACTTTAATTAGATGCGATTTAAATTTTATTTATATCGTAATTTCTTCAAACGGACCCCTGCCCTAACCAAACCGATATTTCGAAAAGCCCTAACAACAAGTAGGTTATTATTATTTAGAATTAATTTCACAAACTGATATTATGTACACCTTTTTTTATATCACCATGTGATATAACGTGTATATGATATTCTCATTTTTATGAACTCAATTGAGTAGTTAAACTATTTATATATAATTAATTCAAATTTTAGTGATGATTTTATCCAATCATATTATTTCATATGATGCAGTTTTACCTAGTTCTATCATAGCATACATTATAACCCAAAAATAGTGTTTCGTTATACCCACTGTTGATACCAAATTTAGTCTGCTGACATGAACCAATCACTTGAAGACACATGTCAACCTATGTGGCAAATACAAATACTTTCAACGAACAACACACTGTCACCGAGCTACTTAGGCGCTCTGAGAAACTTAAGCGTACCGAGCTACTTGGCGTGCAGAGCACCCAGATCAAGAGAATCAAAAGACAACTACGCATCAAATGCGCATTATTATCGTACAAATGCATATGTCTACTAGATAACAACGCATTATCCTTTCATATGTACAGCCTCAAGGCTATAAATACAAGGTAACCTCCTCATAAGAAGGAGACTTTGGATCTCTTGGTAAACCTATTATCGGGAATACCAGGAAAATAGTCAGCAATACAAAAACGGTGGATGTAGGCCATTCTTATAAGGTTGAACCACTCTAAAAATCCTTTGTCTTATTAATATGTGATTAATTAATTATCTGTGATTGATTAATTAGATATAATCTAGTTTTTTACATCAGCACCCACGTCGTCTGTGGAAAACGACTCTACTTAGCATTTTTCACCAAAATAACTCATCATTTATGGCTGAGAATCCGGAATCTAGTAATCGAAACACTGGGATCCCTCCAAACCCTTCTACTCCCCTAAATTTTCAAGATTTGGCTGGTATAATGGCTAATTTAGCCCAAGGGAAAATGTCCATGTAAGAAACTATGCGTCAACTTATACAAACTGTTCAAGGTAGAGTGTCGGCCCAATCAGGACAACAAAGTGTTCAGAGAAATACCCATTTGCCATCTTCAAGAACTAGATGAACATTATTCCCGGAGATCTCTCAATCTCAACATACTGGATCACTTCGTACTGAGAGGACTAATGATCCTTCGTATCAACCAAGCCGGACTTCATCAGTACGAGCTACATATTTCCAACGGAATGTCACTCTCACTCCAAAAAAGGACTAGTGTTCTAGAAAGGTTGAGTAGAGTCTCTCATTTTGATCGTTTGGGCCCTGGGAGGAATAGAATTCCTCCTAGGATTGCGTCGAGGAACTCTCAATGACCGTCCGGCCTAAGGGAAGGCTCTGCCCAATCACGCCAAATAGCTCGTAATGAAAGATCCCAAGAGGAAAACTCAACGCGATCAGTTGCTCGAACAAATAGGCCCGGGGTGGGAAACGATGCATGGAAAGGCAATATTTAAAGGTTGGAGGACAGATTAGGGGAAATGGCTAAGGCCAAGAATCCTCTACAAAGAACTTTTATCCAAGGGACATCATTCGTAGAGGCAATTATGGATTTTCCCACACCATCAAAGTTCAAAGCTCCTATGGTGATGCCTAAATACGATGGAAAAACTGACCCTGTCCTTCATATAGAACAATACCAAGCTGCTGCCGATATCTATGCGGTTCCAAATGAGATGAAATGTAGGACATTTTCAGGAACTCTCACCGGGTCAGCCCAGATATGGTACAACAACCTTCCTCGGGGGAAGATTGTGACTTTCTTTTAACTGGCAGAGCTCTTTATAGGGAATTTCTATTTTAGAGCGAAACCAACCATACGAGTAGCACACTTGCTGAGTGTTAGACAGAAGACAGACAAAGTACCAGGGACTATATTACTCATTTTAATAACGAGAAGCTTGAGGTAATTGATTACGAGGAGAAGACATCAATTACTGCTCTGATGAGTGGATTGTTACCAGACAAGTTGTACTATACATTAGCCAAAGATCCGCCTAGGACTATGGCAGAACTAATGGCAAAGGCAGCTAAAATCATGAACGCTGAGGAACCCATGGCTGCAAAGAAGAATACAGACACTAAGGAGACCAAGGTTGAGGCTGGTAAAACCGAGAAGAAGGATTAGAAGAACATTGGTGGCAACAGGCAGTCGAAAGGTAAGCAAGCGCTGGAGAAGATGAGGAAGTATAGAAATTATACTCCCTTGAAGGTAGACATAAATCACATTCTGGAGGAGATCAAGAACAGCGAGGAGTTAGCCTGGCCAGGGAAAATGAAGGCAGATCCTGACAAAAGGGATAAGTCCAAATATTGTGAATTCCACAAAGACCATGGTCATACAACCAAGCGTTGCATAGCTCTTTAGAATGAAATTGAAGCACTCATCAGGCGAGGAAAATTGGCTAAGTATGTTGATCATCAAAATGGTGGAAAGACTAGTGATCGAGGAAGGCAAAGGTCTAAGTCTCCTCGTCGAGCAAAAGAAGACAAGAAAAGATACCATGAAGATGATCCAGAAGATGACCCTGACCTCCCCAAAAGACCAAGACAACCAGAGCGTGAGGTATTTTCAATCCATTTTGGATCATTTGAATGTGATGTTATTATAGGTGGAGATATAGGAGGTGGAGATATGACTGCGGAGAGGAAAGCTTACCTCAATGAGGCCCAAGCTTGCTCTTGCATACAGTGCATAAACTTGGCTTAAGATGATCGCTCGAGGAAGGTGAATAAGGATAAACTTGTCATCAAATTTTCTAAAAACAACCTGGCAGGTGTACTATATCCTCATGATGACCCATTGGTGACCAAGATGAGAATGAAGGAAGTGATGATTTCACGAGTACTTGTGGATAATGCTAGCTTGGCAGATAGCATGTTCTACTCATTCTTTGACAGTTTGAATCTGAAGTTAGCCCAGTTAGATCCATATCATAGGCCCCTCATTAGCTTCACTGGAGAAAAGGTTTTTCCACTTGGGACGATCAAGTTGGATATGCTTATTGGTACATGGCCTGCTTGTCGAACAGAAAAAGTACGCTTTTTCTTAATGGATAAAAATATCCAATCAGCTTACAACAACATCGTGGGAAGGGTAGGTTTGAAGAAGTTCGAGGCAGTACTATCTACTGTACATCAATGTTCAAAATTCCCAACCAACTTTGGAGTGGAAGTTATGAAAGGCGACCAGAAAGTAGCTCGAGAATGCTACTATTCATCTACCGAACAGGAGGAACGCGAAGAATCCAGGAAGAAGACTACTACTTATCAAGTGGATGAAATAGAAGATTAAGAGATTAAAACATTAGAACCTAGAGACGAGTCTCAGCTCGTGAAGGGCCGGGTCATGGAAGCCACTGAAAGTATCATTCTAGACGATGAACATCCAGAACGAAACACCCAAATTAGTGCGTCATTGGATGTATCATTAAAACAGGAACTTGTAGCATTTCTAAAGCGCAGAAAATAGACTTTTGCATGGAGTCATGAAGACATGCTGGGGATAGACCCGAGTTTCCTGTGCCACGAGCTCAACGTGAATAAGGAGGTCAAGACAGTAAAGCAGTGAAGAAGGGTGTTTAGCCCTGAAAAGAACCAAGCTATACAGGAAGAAGTAGAGAAACTACAAAAAGCCTTTTTTATTGAGGATGTCAATTATCCTGACTGGCTAGAAAATGTGGTGATGGTAAAGAAGAAAAATAACAAGTGGAGGATGTGTGTAGACTTCACTAATCTGAATAAGGCATGCCCAAAGGATCATTTTCCTTTGTCTCGAATCGATCAACTGGTGGATGCTACTTCGGGGCATGAATTTTTGAGCTTCATGGATGCTTACTCTGGTTACAACCAGATTAAAATGAAACCGAAGGATAGGGAAAGTACATCTTTTATCACCCCAAGGGGGACTTATTACTATAATGTTATGCCTTTCGGACTTAAAAATGCATGTGCAACATATCAACGGCTGATGAATAAGGTGTTTATAGAGAAAATCAGTCATTACATGGAGGTTTATGTTGACGATATGCTAAGGGAGATCAAGAAAGCTATTGATCATCTAGGTCAGACCTTTGATCAACTAGAGAAATATCAAATGAAGTTGAATCCCACCAATTACATATTTGGGGTACGAGAAGGTATTTTTCTCGGATATATTGTTAACCAATGAGGTATTGAGGGGAACCCAGAGAAGATCAAGGCCCTATTGGAACTACGACCTCTAACTACGAAGAAGGAAGTGCAAAGTCTCTCAGGGCGAGTTGCAGCACTTAATAGATTTGTATCACGAGCAACAGACAAATGCCTCCCATTCTTCAAAACACTCCAAAAAAATTTTGATTGGAATGATGAATGCGAGAAGGCCTTTCAAGAGTTGAAGAAATATATGGGGACACCTCCATTATTATCTAGACCAGTGATGGGAGAAAAACTATACTTGTATCTGGCAGCTTCAGAGAATGCAATTAGTTCGGCATTAATAAGAGTGGAAGATGGAGTGTAGAAACCATTCTACTACACTAGCAAGGCATTCCGAGAAGCAGAGATCAGATATCCAAGGTTGGAGAAGTCGGCACTAGCACTGATCGAAGCAAGCAAAAGGATGAGACCATACTTCCAAGCCCATACTATAGTGGTGTATATCGATATGCACTTATGACAAGCTCTACACAAACTTGAGAAATCGGGAAGATTGATGTACTAGGAAATAGAACTTGGTGAATATGACATAGTTTATGAGCCTATATCGTCGCTCAAGGGACAGGCAGTAGCGGACTTTATCGCAGAGTTTATTCACTCTGATATTTTCAAAGAGAAACCCGTGGATGTAACGGTATCATCGAATTTAACTCACGACCAACTTCCATCCGTAGACGAGCATGAGAAGATAATCAATGAGCAGTGAGAATTGCCAGGGGAGGACAAAAGGAAGCACCAAATATTCCACTGAGGAACTCTGTCTGATTAAGAGTTTGATAATGAAGTACCTGTGTGGAAATTGTATGTGGATGGCTCTTCGTGTGCCACAGGTAGTGGAGCAAGAATTATTTTAAACAGTCCTGATGAAATTGATATGGAGTATGCTTTAGGTTTGCAATTTAAGGCTTCCAATAATGAGGCTGATTATGAAGCTATGATCTGGGTCTAAATCTGGCCGAAACCATGAAGGTAGAGCAGATCGTTGTATTCAGTGATTCACAGTTAATCGTAAATCAAATTCTCGGAGTATATACAGCGAAGGGAGAACTAATGGTCAAATATCATGCAAAAGCAATATAAGTTATATCTAATTTCACTGCAGTTCAGTTTATCAGAATACCGAGATTAGAGAATGCAAGAGCCGATGCCCTAGCTCGGCTAGCATCAGCCACATGCACTGAGCTATGACGAACAATCCCAATAGAAATCCTGGCTAGTCAGAGCATAGACAAAGATTTGATGATGAACTTCATTACCCTCGACTTGGGACCATCTTGGATGGACTCCATCAGGGTCTATATTAAAGAGGGGGCTTTACCAATTGATAAACTTGCAGCTAAGAAATTGAAGTTTAAAGATGCTCGTTACGTATTGACCAGTGGCATTTTGTATAGATGAGGAGTTATAGCAGGACTACAAAGATGTTTCCATCCCTCCTAAGTGATAGACTTGATCGAAGAGGTTCACGAAGGGTCTTGTGGAGGCCATGTAGTAGGTCGGACACTTTTGTAAAGAATAACAATGCAGGGGTACTACTGGCCAACGATGAGAGCTGATTGCGCAGCTTATGTTAAGAAGTCCGATAAATGCCAACGCTTCTCTTCCATCCGAAGAACTACCCAAGCATTTTTAACACCAATAACGTCCCCTTGGCCATTCTCCATGTGGGGGATAGACTTGGTCGGACAACTTCCAACGACCAGGGGAAGATTCAAATAACTCGTTGTTGCTGTGGATTATTTTACTAAATGGGTGGAAGTTAAGCCTCTTACTGATATGACATATGACAAGGTCTATCAGTTTATTTGGAAGAATATTATTTACAGATATGGTCTTCCCATGCATTCATCACTGACCATGGAACCCACTTTGATAACGAGGAATTTTCTGCGTGTTGTCATCAATCTAACGTATTGAAGATCCACTCCGCGCCAGGCCATCCCCATAGCAATGGGAAAACTGAAGTGATAAACAGAACCCTACTGAATGGTTTGAAAAAATGGCTGTATGATGCAAAGGGAAATTGGATTAACGAGCTACACTATGTGTCGTGGGCTTATCGCACTACACCACGAATAGCAACTGGAGAGTCTCCATACATGTTGAGATTTGGAAGTGAGGCTGTCATACCTACTGAACTGGGTCTACCCACACATAGGGTGATTAATTTCAATTCTCCTGTCAGTGAATTAATGAGACAATTAGACATGGATATGCTCAAAGAAGTTAGAGAAGAAGCAACAATTAGGAATGCAACATATCAACAACGAACAACTTTGTTCTACAATAAAAGGGTGAAGAATTATGATTTTAAAGAAGGGGATTATGTACTGAAGAAAGTGATCCAAACTCATAACAAACTGGAGGCCAATTGGCATGGACCTTACAGAGTAATTGAAGTTGTTGGTCCTAGGACATATAGAATTGAAACTTTGGAAGGAGAAAAATTCAAGAATGCATGGAATTGTAGAGCATCTGCGCAAGTACTATCAATAATTGAAATCCATATGTAACACATTTATTTCAATATGAATAAAAGAATGTTTCGCTCATGTTCCTTCTTTGGTTGAATTTTTTCGGAATATTAGTGCTACACACTGCACAAACACAAATTCAGAGTAGTAACCACCAACTCCGGTTGGTCGTTAATTCATGTTTCATGTCCCGCTAATTACAACCAATTCCAGTTGGTCGAGAACTCAATTACCACAAACTCCGGTTGGTCGGGAACTCAATTACCACCAACTCTGGTTGGTCGACAATTCATTTCCTACCAACTCCGGTTCGTCGGTAACTCAATTACCACCAACTCCGGTTGGCCGGTGATATGCCCAAGTGTGACCTCGGCCCATAGGCACTAACCTCGACCGAGATTATGGCCGAAGTTGGACGTCTTGGACACGCGGTACCAGCCCTCGGCCATAATGGGGTCGGCCCAGGCCGACACTACCGTGAGCCTCTCCAAGGGACATCGCAAGGATCAGCAGCATTCTCGTATACCTCGGAATGGCAACCTCGGCCAGACATAGGCCGAGCTTACATAAAGCCACCAACAACCTCATCAAGACATTAGCCGATACTCCAAACACCCCAGCTCAACCTCGTCTCAGGCCGACCTCGTCCATTGTCTCGGCTGGGATTAGACCGAGACCTCCATGGAATACTCAGACTAAACGAGTACCTAGACTTACCAATCTCGGCCTCTCCCAGGCCGAGGTCATACACCAGGCGCGATAGCCGAGCATCTGCTGACATTTGGATAAGGGCACGTGGACACAAATCAGTTATAACAAGATTATTCCCACACGTGGGGAGAATATTGCATCATTATTCTCTACATGTGACAGTGACAGATGGCTTTCCCATATTAGTGAGGCAAACACACACATGCTCATTGCATGCATGGGGGGTACATTACACCCCCTAGGTACTATATATAGAGATCATCGTCTACCTTGCAAAGGATCCCAGATATTCAACACTAGCTGAAACTCTGTCTAGACACACAGTAGAGAGAGAAAGCTTGAGAGATTGTATCCATGGCTATTAGTGCCTTATTGTAGTGAGATTATTCACAAACACACAGTGGACGTAGGCCAATTTAGGCTGAATCACTTATATCCTGGTGCTTTCTCCTCTTCTCCTCATCTCATTCTCTTACCTTTTACATAACTATGCTGCCATTGTTGTTCTTAGATTGAGCTTGAAAACACCTTATCCGGTGGTGCTAATTCCAGCATCATCATTTTGGCACCGTCTGTGGGAACGAGAAGCTATCTCTTCCTCTTTTTCTGCTTAACCTCACCGGAGACTCTGGTGGTGAACCAGGCCTCCCCCTAGCGCGGAGCTGTTTAACCATTGAAAGAGGATATGTGAGGTAATAAGCTCATCTGCTACTCAAGCTCTATAGTGTTTACATATGGCACCAGACTTACCACCGCCTATTCCCCCGCTTGGGGGTGGAGGGACTAGTTCCAGTCAGGCGTACCCCAGTCCGAAATGGCGGAGGTAGCTGCAGCCTTGAGATCTTTAGCTGCAACATAACACGCCATGCAGGAGCAATTTTCACAGCTCAGCCAAACTATAATGAGGCCACCTGGAGTCTCACCGGACATGATCACTCTGGCGGAAGTTCAGCCTCATCCTGATGCCAGGGGACCACCCCAGGCGCCAATAAAGGACCAGCCTGCAGCCCAACGGAGAAGGGACGTTGCTGACCCAAGGCGCTTGCGCCTGGGGAGGCAGGGAAACCCTTTCCCAGAGGACAAGTATGATGATCTAGGGGCGGAAGAAGCCCCAAAAGACTGCTGGGAGCCGTATGAGGTGTCAAATAACACTGTACGACCTCTTAGGCAAAGTCAAGGTTGTGTCGGCCGAAGAGGTGAAGAGGCCCAACAAAGAGGGTCAACCTTTGATAGGTTGAGTAGAGGGTCAACCTTTGAGAGATTGGGCCCGATGAATGACCTAAGACAGAGACTATCGAGATCAAGGAGCACAGCAGGCTCTCAGAGAGGGAAAAGGCAGGGTCGGCCAGATCAAGGCCGACACTGTGAAAGAAGAGGCAGGGAATAGGAAGAGGTCAACAGCCGACGTGTCGCGACAGGGGAACCCTCGATCCATCCCATGGAGGTGGCAGGGGATAACCTCGGCCAAGTCGATGGCAAAAGACCATGGAATGACTCTATCCAACGCCTTGAGGAGAAGATAGGAGACCTCATTAAAAGCAGGGACCCATTACAAAGGGGTTACTCAGAGGGCTCCCCATTTGTAGCTAGGATAGTGGGGTTCCCAACCCCAGCTAAGTTCAAGCCTCCTATAGTGTCTCCCAAGTACGATGGCAGCACTAACCCTGTGCATCACATCGAAATGTACCAGTCGGCAGCAGACATCTACTCGATACCATGAGATGAAGTGTAGGGCCTTCTCTGGGACCTTGACAGGGGCAGCGCACAGTTGGTTCACCTCCCTTCCGAAGAACTCAATTGAGAACGTCAAAGGCTTGGCTGAGCGATTCATCCACAACTTATGCTTTGGGGTGAGGCCTCAAAAAAAGACTACCCACCTGCTGTATGTCAAACAGGCCAAGGGTGAGAGCTTAAGAGACTACATAGCAAGATTCAACAAAGAAAAGTTAAAGGTCGAGGATTATGAAGAAAACATAGCCATGACCGCCCTTATAGGAGGTCTCCAGAAGGGGAAGATATTGTGGAAACTGGCTGAAGACCCCCTAGGTCTATGGCGGAGCTGCTGGCAACCGCAGGGAAAGTAATGACCGCGGAAGAGGCAATGGCCGCCAAGTATGAGGATGAAAACCTCGCTGGCAGTGGAAAGTCCCAAAGAAAGAAAGATGGGAAGAAGAGGTCGGGTGATGACAAGTTCGCTCACTATACACCTCTGACTGTAAGCTGTGAGCACATCCTCAATGAGATTAAGACTGATAGGACTTTGCGATGGAAAACTGAAGGCCCCACCACATAAGAGGAACAAAAACCTATGGTGCGAGTTCCATCAGGATCATGGCCATGTCACGGATAGATTCTTCGCTTTAAAAGATGAGATTGAAAAGATGTTGAAATCTAGAAAGCTGAGGAAGTATGTGGATGGCAAGGCTCCAAAGGGTGGAAGAGATGACCCTAAGAAAAGGAGAAATGACAAATGCCGTGACAATGTCCCAGCCAGAAGAGACGATGATTCAGAAGGAGATGACAAAGACGATCTGGATCTTCCGCCGAAAGATGACAACACCCCTGTGAAGAGGGTCGGTATGATATCCTTTGGTGTTGACATCATATTTGGAGGATTTGCAGGAGGTGTCTCTGAAGTAGCTAATAGGAAGGCCCACGTAGCAGAGGCCAGGTCAGTGGCCAAGCTTGAAGTTGTGAATCTAACGTCTTCCGACACACTACAGAAGAGGAAGAAAATAGACATGGACATCCTCGTAGTTGGGTTCTCCAGACTTGACTTCAAGGTTATCTTAGCCCCCCATGATGACCCTATGGTCATAACAACAAGGGTGAATGGGTGCGAGGTGCAGAGGATCCTCATAGACGGGGGGAGCTCGGCGGACGTGATGTTCTGGCCTTGCTTCAAGAGACTAGGTCTTAGCAGAGCAAGGACGATGCCCTATCATCACCCATTGATAGGCTTCAGTGGCGAAAAGGTCCACCCCTTGGGAATGTATGAGATGGATGTACGGATGGGTGATGAGTGGACTAAGAGGCTGACCAAGAAGATTAATTTTTTCGTCATGGACGAGAACGTGTTCTCGTCCTATAACCTCATCATAAGAAGGGTGGACCTTAAAGAGTTTGAAGCTGTGCCATCGACGATCCATCAGATGCTAAAATTCCCGACTCCGGAGTAGGGGAAGTGCAAGGTGACCAGACCATAGCGCGAGAATGTTACTTCAACTCGATCGAAGAGAGAGAAGCCCATAAGAGGGCAACCACCACTTATATCATTGACACTCTTGACCCAAGAGATGAAACAAAGTTGAAGAAGGGAGAGGCCGCGAAAGAGGTAGAATACATCATCCTCAATGAGGACGAGCCGAAAAAAACCGTCCAGGTCGGTAAAGCCCTAGAGCCAGGAACCAAGGAAGAGCTGATAAACTTTCTCAGGAGGAGACAGAGTGTCTTGGCATGGAGTCATGAAGACATGCCTGGCATCGACCCTGAGGTGATGAGTCACAAGCTCAACGTGACCAGAGATGCCAAGCCTATCAAACAGAGACAAAGAGTCTACTCCAAGGATAAATACGACGTCATCCGAGAAGAGGTAAAAAAGTTGGAAGAGGCCGAGTTCATAAGAGAAGTTGCCTATCCGGAGTGGCTTTCAAATGCAGTCATCGTGCCTTAGGCCAATGGGAAGTGGAGAATGTGTGTGGATTTCACTGACCTGAATAGATATTGTCCAAAAGATAGCTATCCCTTACCTCGAATAGATCAGATGGTGGATGGGACGGCGGGACACGAGCTCATGAGCTTCATGGACGCGTATTTAGGCTATAACCAAATCTTCATGGATGCTGAAGACTCTGAGAAGACAGCCTCCATTCACCAATAAATAAACGAGAGCATTCTACAAATTATTTTGAAGAAAATGAATTGGAAAAAGAAAAACTTTTTCTTCATTAAAGCAAAGCAGATTACACAATATATGAGGTCTCATTCATTACATAAAAATATCATATTCTATTGGTTTCTTTCCCTCTTCTTTTGAAACAGGTTCTACCCCACCTGGAGGATCATCTAATGCATAAGGGGAATTTATAAAGTTTATATCTCGCAGCGTTCTGACATTCATTATGGATGGTCAATAAAGCAAGTACTCTGGACGAGATATCTCAAAGTTTAAATGAAGACTATAATTACCGAGATACTTAGAGATCAAAATTCGAGGACTATCACGGGCCGGAATCCAATTAAGGTCAAGTTTGAAGGGAGGTACAGGCAAATGAAGAACTCCAGGTTTATAATAATCCCATAAGAAATGACCTTGATCTAATTTCAGGACGCATAAGGCATTCAACCACCCCTGCTTATATCCTTCGTTGTTCGATTGCTGCAAGCGAGCATCAAGATGATACAGAGCTTCATTATACCCAGCCATCCAAAATTCCCTGGGCTGCTTGTGAAATTGATAAGTTAATCTCTCAAGTTGCTCATGGAGGTTTTTCACAAGAATTTCTTTACTTTCCAGAACAGAACTCTGATTGGAGAGTTGGTCATTGAAACTCTTAATCTTCTTAGATATTTATGCCAAGGCTTGGTTCTTCGCCATCAACTGAACAACTTGATTCTTTAAGGTCAACTGAGTTATCATTTCATCAATAGTAACCCAATCAGCCCTTACTCATCCTTGAGAAGAAGACCTTGCTCTGCTATGAGCAGGTTTGGAGGGTCCAGTTCATTTCAAAGTTTCTAACTCATCCCGTAAGTTGGCATTTTCTACTTCCAAAAAGGAAAAAACATCATCATTAACTGGGACCAAGGCTCCCGAAGACGAAGAAGCAACAGATTTGAGTTGTTTTATTTCCTCCTGCAAAGCGATGTTTTCCTGCTCCAGCAGCTTGGCGATATGTCTATGTTCTTCAATTTCAAGCTTCAGCACACTCTCCTTTTTCTCATGAGCTGAAATTAACTTATCATATCCCTTGTCAGCACTCAATTATTGGTAACTTTTTTCATAGTCTTGATGCAAAAGTGTAGTAGATTCTTTGTACTGCTATTGAAGTTCCTTTATCGTTCCTTGAAGATATTCAATAATTTAATAATAAGTTGCATTATTGGCAACAACATGATCAAGTAAGCACTTCAAATACTGGTAAGCATCAACTGATCGTTCAGAAGCACCTGATCCGAGGCTGTCAGTTATCTAGGCCTCAATAAGGTTTGCATGACCAGATTTAAAATAGTTATTGCACTTCTTCATTAGCTCTGTATCATTGGCTGATAAAAGTTCCATCCTAGCCACAAACTAGCAAAGAGAAAATGAAAAATAAAATCAACAATGATACGAGCAGAGCAAGTAAAAGAGGAACTCCAGATGAGCAACAAAAGTTCATGTTTTATTCATCACGATAAGGGAAAACATAGTTCAAGGTTACATTCAAGAAAACAATAAAACAAAAGACCCGAACAACTTTACACCTTCTCCTTATTTCCTATGATTTCTTGAGACGGCTTGGTTAAAGGGGTTGGTTGCTCGAAGAGCAATGGTAGCTGCTCGGCAGATGTGCTGGCTTATTGGACTTGCTTGGAAGGTTGAACAACAGCAACAATAGGGACATGCTCTCCTATCATTATAGATGATTCATTTGAAGCAGCTTGATCTTCTTCTTCTCCAAGAGAGGGATGAGGGCCATGAGTATGCTCCTGGAACAACTCAGAATTTTTAGCAACCTTCAATTTCTTCAAGGTTGCTACCCATCCATCCCTAAAATATTTAACACTGGCATACTCCATTTGAGAAGACATAACAGCCAGACCCTTGTTCCAACCCTTGTCCCAACCAGCACTAAAGGATTTTTTAACTGTAGCTTCCCTTTTTTCTCTCTCCGAGGAGGTCCTTTCCCCAAGGAGCTCTTCGACAGACTTTAGCTTTTCTTCTACCTCTATCTTATGTCGCTCAATATCTTGAAGCTTGGCAACATTTTCCTCAGCAGATTTAAGCTTGACTTCAAGCTCAGTATTATGTTGTTCGGCCTCCTTCAATTTCTTCTCCAACTCTTTGGAGGCAGTCACAGCTTGATCTCCATTTAGTTCAACAGATTTGAATTGCTCCTCCCAATTATCTTTGTCTTCCTCGTACTTCTGACGAGATTCCTTCAAAGACTGGGTAAGTCCAGCAAAATCTTCTTCTACCCCACCCGAAGAGCTGGAAGCCCTAATGTCTTCATCCTTCTTCAAAATACCATTGAAGCAAGTCACATGATGAAAAAAGGAAGAATTTTGAGTCAATATATGAATATAGGACTAGAAAATAAAGGAGTCAGGCTAACGATACTTACTGAAGTAATGTGTTGAGCAACCAATGTAATAAGTCTCTCATGAGAAAAGGTGTCTTCAACACCTTGGGATTCTGGAATAGTCCAAGATCTTATCAAGCCCATAACAGAGCTCGAAGCAATAAGATCTAGAACATTACCTTCAACATTTGAAGGTTAAGAGATAGGTTCAACATGTCTCTTAGAAGAACTTCTTTTTAATCTCCTCAGAGAAGCAGGAGCATTTTTTATTAAAGGTGTTGTCTCTATTGGTGAAATGACAACAGTCTCACTCGAAGGTGATGAAAATTGTCTTACTCGGAGGCATAGGGGGCTTCTTACCAGATTCCTTATCGACAATAGATGGGGGTACATCTATATTCTTTATCCCTTCATCTAGGACATCTTGTTTATTCTTCTTTGCCTCCTCGGTGGCAAAGGCAGATTTGTCAAAATGGCAGGAGCCTTTTTCTTCTTCATCAGATCAGTAATAGGAATGCTTAAGTTAGAAGAAGATCCTTTCGCACTGGTTTTGGAGCTCGGTGTCTGATCAAGATCAACCACCACAGGACGAGCAATGAAAGATGAAGTGTATCTTCTGTATTGCAACAAATAAGAAGCAGATCTAATATGCTCCCCAGTAATAAAATGATGCAAGCCCCAGATAAGTTTTAACTGTTTTATATTAACCTCGGTTTCCTTGGGAGGTTTCCTTTTACTGTCAACTGTAACAAACAAAATTAATATCAGTGATGCATTTCATCAAATACAAAGAAAACAAGATTTCTAAAACAAAAACAACCTATCCCATTTCCATAAAGCGGACACCTGGGACATTGATACACGTCATCTCCATTTAATGGAGGTTGTTGCCAATTTTTCATCACAACCCCATGATCAAAATAATCCCTATTGACATCGGGAAGATTGACAACTAAAGCTCTATTCGAAAACCTAGTTTTTAGATAGAAAGTAGTATCACTGGCAACCCATCTATAGCAATACATAATTTTTGGAATCCCCAAACGGGTTCCATGAAGTTGATTCAACCTATGTACGACATTAACTACCCTTCATGTATTTGGAGCTACTCTTACAGGTACAATATCGAAATATTGTCAAAACTCCAAACACAGGGGATTTGGCGGAAAATAAAAGCCACATTCGGCTACAAAAAGACTTGGGAACCAGTGTCCCTCAGCCAAAGAAAATAAATTAGAAGGACAAGAAATTTCTTCCAAGATAATCCACGAAGGGATTGAAAACTCAGATCGAAATTTATCCAAATGATTGAACAAGATAAACCATGATGAATAAAGTAAATAAAGAAGAGGGAAGAAAATCTTACAGAAGAAAGAGAGATCAGTTGACAATGAACGATGGAAAGAACGAAGGCACAAGATAGAGAGATAATGAAGAGTTCAGATATACATATTTGAAAAGTAAAAGACGATAGTATTTTTGTCTCACTTAAATACTTTACCTTGGGAATAGAGAAAAGCAATGATTACAAGAGAACACGTTTGCGTTTCCGACGGCTAAAAGAAGAAAAGGTCACAAATATCGAAGTGATTGTGAAAATTCAAAATATTTATGAAGTTTGATATTATGTGCTGAAAAAGGAATTATATACAAGGAAAATCTTCCTAAAATTCATGATGACCATTAATCCAAGCAGTTTTCGAGCAGAATTTTCCACACTCTCCTTCAACCTCAATTGTGGAACATTGGGGGCTTCTATTGATACCAAATTTAGTCTGCTGACATGGACCAATCACTTGAAAACACATGTCAACCTACATGGAAAATACAAATACTTTTAACAAATAACACACTGTCACCGAGCTACTCAAGCGCTCCGAGCAACTTAAGCGTACCGAGCAACTTAAGCGGTCCGAGCTACTTGGCGTGCAGAGCATCCAGATCAGGAGAGTCAAAAGATAACTACGCATTAAATGCGCATTATTATCGTACAGATGTATATGTCTACTAGATAACAGCGCATTATCCTTTCATATGTGCATCCTCAAGGCTATAAATACAAGGTAACCTCCTCATAAGAAGGGAACTTTGGATCTTTTGGTAGACCTATTATCGGGAATTCCAGGCAAACAGTTAGCAATACAAAAATGGTGAACGTAGGTCATTCTTATAAGGCTGAACCACTCTAGAAATCCTTTGTCTTATTAATCTGTGATTAATTAATTATCTGTGATTGATTAATTAGATATAATCTAGTTTTTTACATCAACACCCACGATTTTATTATTTGGCATGTAGGACTCTAATAATTGAGGGCCTAGTTTTTTCTACTAGTTAGAATGCATGTGATTGACTTAGCACGATTACTTTATCTCTAGTTATCTGGATTTATTTATCTTCAATTTATTGGTTTGAGTTTTTGTATGTATGACTATTTCTCTAAAGCCTCTAAACAGATAATTATGGGTTATTTGTTTAGAAACCATCCGCCTCTTTTAACCAATTTTATCCATGATATTTCTATTTTTTTCCGAATATGATCATGTGTTATTGTTCTATCTCATTTGAGCTATTGAATCTTAATTCTTATGATCCTCCGATTGTTACTAATCCTAATTCTTATTATTTTAAAACTGTGTAGCATAAGGATTATCTATTGGGCAATTTTTTCTTTTATTTTTAAAATTCTGGATGGACCTAGGGCATAAAGAAGGCAACAAATACCCTAACCCCACAATTTATAATGAATCTACTCGTGTATCTCTAGCAATCATTTAGTGATGGAAAATTAGTAGCGGTTCAGAAAAACCCATCATAATTTCATATGCTACTACTTATAAGTCGATTTAACTTTATATTGTAGCTTCACGTTGTGCCAGTCGTATGTTGTATTTTTCTTTCCTTTTCTTTTCCAACATCATTACGTAATTTTAAAACAACCATAGTAAGTGTGTAATGAATAACGTGCATGGTCACTATCACTAGTATGATATAATATAACACTTTATTATCTTATTATTATTATTATTTAAATCCTTAGACACCCTAAAGACTCGGGATGTGATAAGTGGAGAATTATTAGTGTTCATTATTATTTTATATCATACTTTCTTCATTCAAGATAACCGAGTGAGTATAGTCTCTAATGAGGGAAGCGTCGTATTTCTTGACAACAACATCCTCTTTCTTTTAAACATTGTCATGTCGTCGTTCGACTTAGGAGGATGGTATGGGTTAAGGATGTCTGTCTGATTGGGAAAATATAATAGGTGTACATAAAAGGATTGCGATAATAATGTAGGTAACGATATACTTACATGGTCCCCCTTTGGATAAGACTAGGGTGCATAATCTATATGTCACATGTTTAAATAGTACACAAGATTTTGTTGCGATTGTAAACAATGATTACTATTTTATCGTTTATAGCGATAACGACAATGTTGGCCCAGTGTTAATTGTGGAATGGTTAATGAATAAGCTATACATTAAAGTCTTCTCGGTAGTCCAAGATGATGAGTTAATAGAGTATTAAAATGGTTAATGTGTGTAAAGGATAGTAAGTTTCCATTACACGTAATTCATTGGTTGACTTAGGCTAAACAATCTACGACGTATGGTTCGGGAGAAATATACTTAGTTTCTCCTAAGGTTTAGAGTGTTTACATGACGGAGTATTAGCCGCACTAGTTTGTTAGTTTCATAATCATTCTCGAGTTTTCGAAGTGAAGAAGTATTAGGAAAATTTTCAAGATTGAAGATCGTCCATCATAACCTTACATGAGAGTTATGAGGGGGTTTGAAATAGCTTTAAATATATACGGATTGTTTTAAAAGAGTTTTCATTTAAAAGTTTTCAAAATGATTTCTAAAGAATTTTTGAAAAACTTGCTAAATCAGAGGAACAAGAGTGACATGTCATTTGAACAAGTTGCGTAGGGTCGTTAGAATGAGGTTCCATGTTCAAACAGGATCTGTAAAGTCTCCTTTTGCTCGAAATGGATTTTTCCCAAATTCTTCTTCTGCTTATTTGGTTTGGAATTTTCCTTCAATCAATAAAAAATTTGGCAAAAAATGAATTTTCTTGTTTGGACTAAGATAAAAGTTAATCCATATAATCCCCTGCACACACTTTATCAAATTTGTATCAGAGTTGGTTATGGTAATTTGTTGTGTGATCTTTAAATTTGGGATTATATGAATAGTTTTTATAATAGGCTGCCCATTTTAATAGGTAAAATTACTCATATTGGAAATCTCGAATGAGGTCGACATTGAAGTCAATTGACGAAAGAGTCTGGATTGTTTGTGAAAAAGTGTTGACACCATCCACTGTGACTAACGACACTGTCGAAAGTGTTAAACTTGTAACAGCTTGGACATAGGATGATTTGAAATGGAGTAATTTTAACTCTCGTGGATTGAGAGTAATATTTGTTGCAGTCATTCCCTTTGAGTTTCATCGGATAATGACACATTCCATGTCTAAGGAAGCATGAGATACTCTCCAACTCACAATGATGTGAAAGAGTCTAAGATGTAAAATCTCGCGATAATGTTTGAAACTATCACTATGCTAGAATTTGAGAGTTTTGAGGAATTTTAGTCTAGATTATCTTATAAAGTCAATTCTAGTTTTAATTTGGGTGAGAGAATTATTGAGATGAGAGTTGTTAAAAAGATTTCGAGATACATGTCATCCCATTTTATCCCTAAAGTTTTGGTCCTTAATTATTTGGGAATTTTAGATATGCTTCACATAGAAGAACTCGTAGGAGACCTTCAAACTTATGAAATAGATATGTTCCCTAAAATTTAAAAAAAATGGATTGCCTTGAAATTTGAATCTAAAAAGAAAGAGGAGGTCTCTTCTGACTCTGTATTTTCTTTTGATCTCGATGATCTTGCCCTTTTTGCAAAAAGTTCAGAAAATTTCTCAACTAAGAAAAGAAAATACTTCAAAAGAAAACAAAAGTTTGGAGAAAAATAAAGATTTTAAATTGGGAATTTTTTTTTGGAAAAAGTGAAAGGATACTACCATAAGAAAAACGATGATAGATGCTATGAGTGCGAAGGTTAGGATCACAAAGCTCACAAGTATAATACGTGGTTAAAAAAATAGGGCAAGGGTAAATCTTCTTACAATGACACTCTTTTGAGTCAGTGGATACCAGCGACGAATCCCCGCATGGATGTAACTTCACTGCATTCAAGGTCATTCATATTAGTATATCAATTACATCTCACATCTATGAGGAAGTTTCTAAACATGATGTCCTCAACAGTGTGTCTCTTCATTCTAGAGAGAGTGAGGGACATGACATTTTGAGTTAGGGAGAAAGTGATACTCAATGCACTTAAGTTGAGCTCAACGTCGAGTCCTTTGAAACAAAAAATAAAAATAAAAATTGGGTGCTTAGGGTGTTAAATTTAGCGAAGGACTTGATAGAATCGGGAGAGATCAAGTCCTTGATGAGAGTTTCTTTGGAAGAGAGAGTCATTTTAGCGGAGAGGGAAAATAGTGACTTGACCAACAAGGTGGCTAGTCTTATGAGAGATCTTCAATATTCATCGAAGACTTATAACAAACTTGAAGCCCTTGTATCCTAACTGGAGAAAGATCGCGAACGTGTCCAAGAGGTCGAGGTTACAATACAAAATACATCAAAGAAGGTAGGAAAAATGGTCTCTGTACTGCTTTAGGTTTTAGGGAGAGGCAAGGAATAATTTACGACGGTGCATCCAATTCCCATGTCGTATCAAAATCGGTTCATAAATTTGTGGTAAATAGTAATTGGCCTTGATCGAAACCACAAAAAAGAGTTCAACCTAAATAGCCTAACTAAGGTAGACCCAAAAATAGTCTATGTTTGAACCCATTAAAAAAGGAGAGGTCACTTTAAGGAATTTTGCTATAAGTTATGAAGAACTCAACATACACATACTCTCGTGCACCGCTATAGTGACTTGCTAAGGTCTAAACTGAGGTCTCCGAGGGCAAATACGACAAGCATAAGAGTACATTTGGTCTCCCTCCAAGGATTAAGCAAGTCGTCCCTTGTACTAACGAGAGTATTTTTCTTCAGTCTGATTGTTCCCCATGTAAGTAATTTGAATTTTTTTCATGTCTGTACTTTTTATAAGGGTATCTGATAGCTAACTCTTATTTATTGTTGATCCAGTAGATGAATGGGAGGAATGGAGGATAGCCAAAAATCTTACCAAAAGATATTTTTGTTGAGGTCATGCTGAGTAAGAAGTAAAGGTACTCTAATTACCGGTGTTAAAATGGTGGAGAAGGCAAAACTAAGGACTGGGCTTGGTGGAGGCTCAATGTTAGAGCCCGTGAAAAGCCTACACTTATTTCAAGAAGACTTGAGGATAGGTGGGGCCTTTGGGTCCACCCATAGTGATCCTTCTATTTCAAGGGACTTGCATCCTTTATTATTAAAAATTGATGAAGCTTTTTATGATTCGTTAAAGGGGAAAGTTATGTTAGTATCCTCCCTAGAAGGTTGGGGGGGGGGGGGGGTCTGAAGGAGCTATATGAGGTCTTGAGAGTGCGCCAACAATCAATGTAAAACTTATTTAATTAAATTCCAATTTTAGTCCCAACGAGTCTTAACACTTGCAAACAAACTTGATTGAATAAAGAAATAATCTAAGCATGCAAGACAATCACCGTTCAGGAAAAATCCCCCAGAGGGGAAAAATCATCTTATTTTCACTATAATTTTGTAAAGAAGGATTTACACGGATTACAATGAAAATACATGTAGTAACATACGAAATACCCTCAGGAGTCGGTTTCGATGTCGTTGGCTAGAGTTACCGCAAGAGCTCCAGAAGCTCAGCAATGGAAAAGCTTTGTCTTCTACACAAGTGTACTCCAGATGAGTAGTATAATCTTCCTTAGGGTTTAGAGGATTCACATAAAGGATTGGGAATCATTTGTGAATCAAAAAGGTATTCATACCTTAAAATATGAACTCTGGAAACAGGGTCTGTTTTGCAGAAACAGAGGTCTGCAGACTTAGGAAAACGTTTATCACGAATGCTGTTTAAATAAAAAGTTAAGGCGGTACGTCGTTCGAGCGAAACACGGTGTCGTTCTAGGGAGATGGCATCTCTTTTGAATGAGATAAGATGTCGTTCGAACGACATCAGTGACGTGTCACAGAAAACTTCCTTAAAAAGATTTTGCATGTTTATCATCTTCCAGACTTCGAAAATTTATTTTAAAAAAATTCCCAACTAGTTATGAAAATAATTAAACACTCCAATTAAAATTATTTTTACCATAAGTATGTGGAGTAGTGGGAAATATTGAATTGTACATTGTTTAATACATGATGCATGTACGAAGATGATGAATGCATGAATACGGATCAAGGCCGTCGAGTATGATCGTTGAGATGTGCCAAATGTAGAGGTATCAAACATACTTAATTGTGATCTAGGACACTTGAAAAATTCCAAGATTCTATCCCGGACATTTATAAAACATGTCCATACAAATCTCCCCCTTTGTCTATGCCGGTACATACATAAAAATATTCGAATTATGTTGCCTAAAATTAACAAACTGACATACAATCTAATATCCCCATTAAACCCAAAAACTGGAAATACTAAATGTGTGCCTTCACAAATTCGATCATCTTCAACTCTTCAAACTTTCTTTGTCATCATCAAGGTGTGCAAAAATGAATCTCCATTTTAATACCTATACACATGAGACAAGAAACAAATACTCGTGATGCGCAACAGTTTGAAAATATAATGACAAGCAGAAAATAAATATCAATAATGGGCAAGCAAATCATTATAAAAACAAACAAGAAATTCTCCCCCATTATTCGTTCTCCCCCTTTTTATGATGTCCCCAAGTAGAAAAATATGAAGAGCATACACAATGCAAATGGATAATGTCACATGGAAATAAACTTTCTCTTTTTGAATTTTTCAAAATTTTTAAAGCAAACAAAATCACACCATGAAAGGACACCAAAACAACCAAGTCCATGATAGCGGAAATGAAGGGATGTGAGAAAATTTAACAGGAAAATCAATACATAAAATCATAACATATGTGCATGATGAATATTGTATATTTCTAATGAATAAACTCAACATCTTTCGTTGGTGAAAAAAAATTTGGAATTAAAATAAATTGACTCAATCAAATCAGCAAATCAAAGCTCAAAGTGATTTCCACACCAATAACATCCAAAATGTGTAAAAATCTTTTTCTTGACTTTCAAGGATGTGCGAACCCGTTTTTCATTTCTTTCCATCCAAACTGCCTCATTAATAATGATACATTATATTTTTATTTTTGGGCCTATTGGCCCATTTGATTTGGCATATTTTTCTTTTTATTGTCATTTAAATTTATCCGCCTCTTTTCTCACCGTGTTAATTTTTTAAACTCTCGTAGCCCTTTCCCATGAGTCACTAATCATATTTATTGCAATTTATTCCTCATGGTAAACGATTTTTACATGCAATACTATCTTGTCAAGTTTTATTGCATTTTTGGACGTTGTATAGACATAATTGAGATGGAAACACTCAGGACAATATGAGATAGACAAGCACAATACTCAAATAAAACCGCGCATGTGTGAAATAAAGGAGATAAGGAGCCAAAAATGTATAAGATGTCACTAATTTCATCTCAAAGACTCCAATCAATGTAAAGCACACAAATAGTCACGTGAAATATGGAATGAAGTTGTGACTATGATTATCTTAAATGTTCATCCATAGACCTGGTGACCACCCCTCAGTCAAATGTGCAAATTCCTAAAGACTTCCTAAGACTCTCGAATCTAAGGGCATCTAAAGGCTTCATGAAGATATCATCTAATTGGACGTCGGTAGATACAAAACTCAAGGGTATGGCCTTTTCCTCTACAAGTTCACGGATAAAGTGATCGCATATCCTAATGTGTTTTGTATGTGATTGCTGGACTGGATTACGGAATATGTGTATCATGGTCATGTTATCATAGGAAATAGTCATGGTGTCCTGTGCTATCCCATAATCCTCTAAAATCTGCTTCATCCACAGAAGTTGCGTGCAGCAACTCCCAATGGCGATGTACTCAGCCTCCACAGTGGATAAAGAGATGGAGTTTTGCTTCTTGCTCAACCAAGAGACAAGAGTAGAACAAAATAAGGAACACCCACCAGAAGTTCTCCTACATCCATCCGTATCCCCGGCCCAATTGGCTTTCGAATAGGTGGACAAACTATCACTTGTATCAAAGGAATACCAAATGCCAAGTGAGAGAGTCCCACTCACGTATTTGATAATACATTTAAGAGCGAGTAAGTATGACTCTTTCGGGGACGCCTAATATCGCGCACAGACTCCAACAGTAAAGTCTATGTTGGGACAACTGACAGTCAAGTATAGAAGATTACCTATAACACTTTAATATAAGGTTTGTTTTACGTCCTTGCCTAAAATTTCCTTGCTAAGCTTAGTTGAGGTACTCATCGGTGTACGTGCTTGCTTAGTGGAGTCCAGACTTCAAAAATTTATTTAAAAAATATTCCAAACTATTTATGCAAATAATTAAACACTCCAATTAAAACTCTTTTTACCATAAGTACGTGGAGTAGTGGGAACTGTTGAAGTGTGCGTTGTTTGGCACATGATGCACGTACAGAGATGATGGGTGCATGAATTCGAATCAAGGCCATCAAGTATGATCGTTGAGACATGCCGAATGTAGCGGTATCAGACATACTTAATTATGATATAGGACACTTGGAAAATTCATAGATTCTACCTCGGGCATTTATAAAATATGTCCTTATAGGTTTCTTGCCAACTAAAGGGGCTCACTGCTGCTATGAGGGTGTATTTGTGGACTCACGGAAGAAAGAGGCATTCCATACCTCAGACTCCCAAGGTTATGGAATCCTATTCTACATCCTTAGATGCACTCCATGCAATGGACAAAACAAACTGCTCACATATAGTGGCTACGTTGAGAGCCATAGGGGCCTTAGCTAGGACCCAACAATTGATCCACTTCCTGGAATTGGTATGGTCCTATTTTCCTTTTAACTTTTCCTTATCTTATTTTTCTCTTAGTACCTTCGTCTCATTTTTGTCTTATTCTTGAGGTGTAGAATTTGGCAGAGGCTCTTATGACAAATGTCATTGATGGAACCAAATAATGGAACAAGGATGTGGAGTTGGAGAACAAGTGGGACCTTCTTCAGTTGGAACTGAACCAAGTTATCAATGACTAGAGGTTATAGGTTGCTTCCCTATAGAAGGATAGGGAAAGCCTGAAGTTGAAGAGCAATAAACTAGAGCAGGAGGAGTTATTGAATAAGAACACCCTCGAGGACAGTGTTTCCCTTTTGGCGATTGCCAGGTAGTCCATAAACAAGGTCGAGGAAGCCCATGCTTTGGGTCAACTTGAACATAAAGTGGTTATGCAGGACTTCTAGGATCATACTGTTAAGCTTCAAACTATTTAATATAAGCTTCTTTAGGAAGAGAGGGACATGGGTCTTCTGAAGCAACAGTTGGTTGATTTTAATGTCATGAAGGATATGTTAAACTCCGGAGGCTAATAAATGAATAAGGACTATGTTGAGGTCCTGCTGAAGAATAAGGAGCTACAAGGGAATATCCACACCATGGTGAAGAGGAAATTGGATACTTATCCTGAGTGTGAGCCCTGCAGGAGGTTTCTTTTCTAGAATTTTAACTCTAGGTTTAAAGCTTGCAAGTCTATGATTCAGATACTCCTTCATGATGTGGACGTTTCTAGCCTATTTATTAAATAGATCTTAGATAATGAAACTAATAGTGGTGATGATGATATTGAAGATTTTGCCTCCACAATCCAAGAAGAAAAAGACCTAAATAAAGCCTCTACTACTCAGGTGCAATCAAACTCCCCAAAAGTGAAAGTTTTATTGACCCCATCGATCTCAATCCTTGAATAGTCTATTATGTAGTTTTTGTTTTTCTTTTGAACTATTATGGTAGTGGGTCTTTTGAGTGTAATATCCCCCACTATTCTATGAATGACAATGACAATAGCATGAGTTTTTCAACTTTTGTACTGCTTCGTGTTGCTTTGAATTTGGTGCAATGATTATCTTTACTTCATTTCTAATTATATCTTTCCTAATGAGGTTTTTCGTAACATTCATCTATCTGAGGTATGCTAGTAGTTAGTATTCCCTTAGCCCCCAAGATTTATTGGTAAAGAAAAATAATTTGAGCAACAAACTTGTTAAAGTGTTTCTAAAGGTCTTGAGACCTCTTCCAAAAACTTTTGAAGATTTTAAAGTCAAGATTAAGATTCTATGATGGGCTATTAGATCTTACAACCATAGAGTATCTGAAAATTCTACCTTTTTATGACTGAAAGCCCAAATTTTGTGTATAAACACTTAGCCCCCTAAAATTTTTGGGTATAAAGGATAAACGATAAAACTGTAAAGGGTCATAAGACCTCAGATTTAAATCTAAAACTTATTTTACTAGGGACTAAAGCCTTATTATAGAACAAATAGTTCTGCTAAGGTTCTTGAGACCTTTGAACTTAGAAATTTATTCAACTTTAAGCCCGCTAATGGGTACTAAGACCTCTATAATTTGTCATTTTAATATCTAAAATCCTTCTAAGGGACATAAGACCTCTGAACTTAGAAAAACTAAAATATAAGGTCCTTATAAAGGTCTAAATCCTTCGAACTTTTAGATTTTGGAACCCGAAGTCCTAAAAAGGGTCATACGACCTTTGAACTTAGGTGTTTTGAAATTTAAAATCCTTCTAAGGGTTATAAAACATCTGGACGCTCCAAAGACCTCCAGACCTTGAACTTTTGAAACCTAGAGTCCTTTGACCTCTCAACTTTGGCATTTTTTATTTACACTTCCCTAAAAAGCCATTAGATCTTATCCTCCAAATAGAGGACACTTTTGGTGGTCATGTTGGGTCCCAAGACCTTTCCATCGTTGGGATTTTCACCTTTGCTTGCAAAACTTGGAGTTTTTTGGACAATTGTTTACATTCGAACACGTATCCTCCCAAAACAATTCTGAAAAAAATGGAATTTTTATCTTAAGTTATTTTAGAATATATACTTCACACTTGGATTTTTTCAAAAACTGAAATTAAAGAAAATATTTAACTAAGGTTTTTTTTGCATTTGTGTATAACTTCGTCCTTCTTGGAAAACAATTTAATTTTGTAAAAAGCCTCTTAGCCTACTTTTTATGGGTCTTTGGACCTTTGTCACTTTCAATGGGATCAAAGGTGAAGACCTCGATGAAAACTTTAGTCTTTTTTTGGGTCGTGGGACGTTTGACTATCATTTTAAGCCAGGGTTAGAGTCCTTTCAACTAAAAGTTTGGGTCTTGAGACCTTATCTTAAACATAGAACCAAGTTTTAAGTCCTTGCAACTCTGTGTTTGGGTCCTTAGACCTTGGTTTAAGTTTAGAGCCAAGGATGAAATCCTTGAAACTTGGATCCAAGACTAAAATCCTTGTGAATCTTAAATAATACCTAGATTGAAACTTCTTGTGTAATAAAAAAACGTTCTTTTCATTTCATTCAAGTTGTAGGATACATCGTTCAGATTAATTTTTTAGGTTCTCTATAGTCCAAGGATGCAAAAGTTCAAATCCATTAATGTCCCCGAGGTAATATCACACTAGCCTTGTTATCTTTGTGACCATATTGGGGCCTTCCTACCTGGTCCCTAACTTTCCATCATTCGAATTTGTGTATACAATGGTGACCTCTCTCAAGACCGAGTCACCCACCTTGAATTCTCTGTGGCAGGCTTTTTTGTTAAAGTAGGACCTCGTCCTCTATTTATAGGCAAAAATTCTGATTAGGGAGCATACCTCTTTTCTTCCAACTTATCTATGACCTCTTGAGTCCTTTAACATTATCTGTCAGTTTAAACTGAGATACCTTTTGTATGGGTAATTCCACCTCTGTTGGGATCACCGCCTTAGTCCCAAAGGTCAAGGATAATGGAGTTTCCCCTATGGGACCTGTAATGGTCTTATAGGCCCACAAAATGCTTGGAAAATCTTTAGACCATAACATCTTTGCCTTTTATAAAATTTTCTTTAAATTGTGGAATTTGGTTTTGTTGGTTACCACAACTTGGTTATTGGCTTAAAGATGGTTTGAGGAGGTAGAGTGGTTATTTATGCCATAATCTGAACATAATTACAGAAACAGCATGGTTGTTAAATTACTTTCCATTTTATGCTATGATGAACTAGGCAAGACAAATTATCAGATGAGGTTTTTTTAAATGAAGTTAATAGTCTTCATCTACATGATGGTAGCTAAGGTCTTAATCTCAGCCCACTTTGTAAAGTAATCAATGGCCATAAAAAAATCTTGGTTTGACCTTTACTAAGGGGCACATGTCCTACAAATCCACTACCCTTTGAGAAAAGGGTCATGGATTCAGCATCACAGCCATCTTCTCTAATGGTTGCTTTGGCACAAAGGCAAACCTCTAACACTTATTATATCACTTCACTAGTTCCTTGGTTTCCTTCCATTGTGTTAGCCAGAAGTACCCTAGCCTCAAGACCTTATAGACTAAGGTGTTTAATCCTATATGGGCACCATAAACACCTTAGTAGAGGTCTCTAAGGACATAGTTAGCTTTTGATCGGCTTAGGCATCGGTAAAATACTGAGAAGTACCCATTATTAAATAATACACCATTTTCCAAGTAGTATATAGAAGTTAGGGACGTCATTTGTCTAGTGTAAATCTTGTCTTTAGGTAGGACCCCTTCTTTGAGGTAGGCCATGATGGGAATAGTCTAGTCTGAGATCTGATTGACCTCTGAAATATTTATCTTGAGTTGGGAGATGCTTAGTTTTTACAAGGTGACAATTAGGACCTCTAGATTAATTTCGTTTGATGAAGACACCCATGCAAAATGATCAGCCTCTAAATTTTCTGCCCATATGACCCTTCTGATGAAAAATCTAGGGATCCTCTTGATAATTTATTGTATAACTTCTAACTACCCTACTATCTTTTCACATTTGGCCTCATATACCTCAACAACATGGTTGACCACTAGTTGAGAGTCCCTAATGGACTCTACTTGTTCCACTTTTAAATTTATAACCATATATAAGCCTGTTACTAATGCTTCATACTCTGTCTCATTATTTGAGGCTTGGTGATGATGCTTAGATTCAACACCACCAGATAAGTGATGATGAGCTCAAACAGTGATGGCCATGGCAGCCATGGAGATATGTATGTATAAGTGTACAGAAGGAGGTGAGTATAAGAGGAATAAGACAATGATGTATAGTGGTTCAGCCAACTAGGCATACATCCACTATGAGTGTGTGATCACTAAGTATGGGCACTAATGGCCTTGGATACAATGCACAAATCTCACTTTCTCTCTCTACTGTGTGTAAAAATAGAGTTTTTGCTAGGGTTACAATTATCCATCTCCAGGCAGGGTTGAAGGTGACAAGTATATATAGGTCTTGGGGGCTATAGTGTACACCCCCCCCCCCCCCAAGCATGCATGGTGCATGTGAATGATGATCTGTCCGATCCCCTACTGACACCTGTAGATGCCACCTGTGATTTATGATGACACAATATCCCCTCACATGTGGGGGTGATATTGTTATAACGGTCTTCCACGTGCCATGTGAGCCCCACGTGCACTGTTCCACACATCTCCCAAATCACGCGCCGTGATGATGTCACCCTCAGTCAATGATACGAGGCCGAGGGCAAAGTTCCTACTGGCAACAAGTCGGGCATAATCTAGGTCTCGTACTGTGGTACCTTCGTAGGGTCGTCTGAGCCAGATGAGGGGTCAACTCCATATGGGGTCATCTGAGCCCCATGAGGGGTCTTCCCCTTGGAGGATATATGATGGGAGATCTTGGACTCGTTCAGGTGGAGGACACTCTCAGCCTAGTCGAGGGTATATGTGGGTATATCAATCACCCCCCATCCCTTAACCATTGCGATTGTTGAGGTGGCTAAGGGATAGTGTTTCTTTTGAGATGAGAGTATGATCAGTTTGGTGAGTGACACCTGTCAAGCTGACATGACACCTAGGCAGATATCCACTATCGTTCTAGTTTCCAAGGCGTGGTGTTTGTACACTTGGCCTGGGACTTTATGCCCTAATGATGCCCTCCTCGTGGGCCATGTTTTGCCTTGGTTAGTGGGCCCACTCATTAGCAAGGCATTTAAAAAAAAATTGAAGTTTATTCCTATTCTTCTTCTTCGTGCCTGAACTCTTTCTCTCTCTACTCTCACCTGCTCCATTGCCATTTCTGCAAATTCATCATTTCGAGCTTTGGCAGTCTCGCTTGTTCTTTATCAGGTAATCCCTCTGCCCTAGTGCCCTCTTTATATTCCATTGCTTTTTACACTTTGATTGTTTTAGGCCTGTAGGGCTTGATTTTTCTTTGGCTGTTTCATAACTTTTCGACGTTCTGCTCCGGCGACTTGTTCTTGAGTGTTCTTGGTTATAACCTTGCTTTCCTTAGTTTCAATCCAAAAGTCCAGCTTGGTCAACTGCAAACTTGTTTGTAATTATCATAGATAAATTCTTTTAAGTGTAGGGTCCTCCCCTTAATGCTCAGGAGGCTTTATGATTTAGTTGAGGAATTCACATCCCTAAGAGAGAAGTTCTTAATGGAGATTAGACGTATAGAGGAAGAGGAGGAGAGAAGATGAGGGGCTGACCCTAATTGGGTACGACCCATTTTCACAGTCCATTAGCCACTATCGTACCCCCTGAGTCCTACGGCTCGTCTGGTCGTCCAGCCGAGAGTCAATCGTGCGAGGGAGAAATGGATCAGAGAGCATCGTCGCCGTCAGGTGTTGACCCTTCTGGTAGGGGGGAGACATCCAATCTCAGCCCAGGCCGACAGGCCGAGGGCGTAGCACCTTCTGAGGCTATCCCTGTAATAACGTTGTCCCCACTTGCATTTCAAGTAGCATTTCCCGATGGTCCTCCAGTGGTTGGGGGATCTGAGAGAGATGAGGACGACAGTGAGGGCTCTTCTGAGGGTGATGATAGTCAAGTTGACACTTTAACTGCTTCCACTTATGTATCTTCAGTCAAAGACCGTGATCTCTTAGTATAGAGGCATCTCTTTGGCATACAGCCCAACATAAATATGAGGGTTCCCTATGAATCTGAGAAAGTCTTCGAGGGTGATGAGGGAGAGATCATTGTCTATGAGAAAATGTTAAGGGTCGGTGTTAGGTTCCCTCTGAACTCTTCCATAGTTAATATCTTGTCTGCCCTTAGGGTTTCCCCTTCTCAACTTTCTCCCAACTCATAGAGGAATATCCTCGGTTATGTCTCCATGTGGAAAAATTCATTTATCGACGAGTCCTCGGCCGATGTATTCCTTGCCTGTTACAACATCACCTCATTGTCTAAGCAGCCTGGGTACTTCCATTTGGGAGCTAGGAAGTTTGACAAAAAGCTTCTCCACGTGGCTCAGACTTCCAATTATGACTGGAAGAAGAGGATTTTCTTTATTTGGAATTCCCCGCCGAGGAAGAGCTCGTGGAAGATGGTCCGAGGGTACCCAGGGTATGGTCCAATCCCTCAATGAAAGTGAGCTCAGACCCTATACTTAGTTTGGAGGATAGGGTCATTGTTGACTATCTGAGAGAGCGAGGGAATGAGAGTGGACTTTCAAAATTTGAGGATTTGATGACCCTTCGCCTCCTCAAAGAAGCTGGTCTGACGGTCGGCCCCTTGACAGAACTATATGAGTAGTTGTTTGCTCAATCTTTGATTTTTTCCAAGTGTTTCATCTTTGCCTCTGTATCTTTCTAATGTGTCGTCTCCTTTTCAGGTTGTCTAGCAGGTATCTATGACCAACTTTGGGAAATGACTTCCCCAAGATTACTGTCTGGTCTGGGAAAGAAGAAAGGCAAAGATCCTCAGCAGGCTCCAAGGAAGTCAAAGGCCATGGGGTCGACACCTATTGAACCATCTGCCGACAGCCACAAAAGAAAAGTCCCAGAAGTTCCTACTGACCCTCGTTCGGATTCTAGGATGAGGGCCAGGGTGGAGGCATTTGAGGGGACTGGCTCCTCTTCCAGCATGGGGGCCTTTTGTTCCTAGAACTTAACATTTTTGAAGGCTGAGACGTCCTCCCTTATAGACAATTTGAGGGCGGCCAAGGCTTCTATGTTCTCTGCCCCCTCGGCCGCTGACTATGACTACTTATCAAAGATGCCCCCGGCAAAGGTGTATGACTATGGTCTGCACACTCTGGCCCAGGTATTTATTTTTACTTCATTTCCTTAGTTGAATTTTTCACCAACAGTTTCCTCGGCCCTTTAACAAGTGTCTTTTTCTGTGCAGTCTGTTTATGCCTTTACCTCGGCCACTAAGTTGATGGCTGAAAATCAACAAAAATTTCATGACGCCGAGAGAGCCATCCAGCATGAGGCTGAGCTGCAGACCGAGCTGGAGACTGTAAAGACCGAGTTAGAGAGTGTGAGGACTGAACATGCGAGGGTCCTGGACGAACTGATGAAGCAGCACGATGCTGAATTGAAGGTAAAAGACACCCTTATCAAAGAAAAGAATGAGGCCTTAACCAACCAGGGGGGTCAATTTAAAGCTGAGCTTGAAGGGGCAGTGAAGAAGGCCGAGGCCGACGCTGTGGAGGCTTACAAACTCTCAGACGAGTTTCAAGGCTTCGGTCTTGAATACTTGGAGAGGGGGATCAGGACGGCCTGTCGGTGGGTCGTCCTTAAGTTTGCTGACGCTGTCTCTTCAGTATGCCCCTCCCTTGAGGCAGTTCAGTTGACGAACCCCTGATTGCTGAGGCCTTGGCCCATGTGGAGTCCCAAGTGCACGTCGAGGGTACCAGCATGTCTGAGGGTCAGCATGTCTTGGTCATAGAAGAATCTCCTATCGATGTTGATGCCTTGCCCACCGATGCCGCTCAGTAGGGTGGTTGTTTGTAGCCAATACCCTCTTTATGTACCACATTTTTGTACTTTACTCTTGTTGGACAAACATTAACATTTTGTAATATAATGCCTCTTTTTGTCTTCTATACTTATCTCTCGTATGATTTGCCTTGTGATGTTTCTAAATTAACAATCTCACTAACCCCTCCCTCGTCTTTCTTGAGGATGAATGAGGGGTCGTCCCCACCATTGACCCTTATCATAGCCGAGGGTGTTTTCCCACCAATTAAATGGTTTTAAATTTCAAATCCTCCCTCGTCTTTCTTGAGGGTGAATGAGGGGTCGTCCCCACCGTTGACCCTCATCATAGCCGAGGGTGATTTCCCACCAATTAAATGGTTTTAAATTTCAAGTCCCCTCTCGTCTTTCTTGAGGGTGAATGAGGGGTCGTCCCCACCATTGACCCTCATCATAGTCGAGGGTGTTTTTTCTCTAACTTAATGGTCTTTTAAATTTGAAGTCCCCCTCGTCTTTTTTAGGGTAAATGAGGGGTCGTCCCCACCATTTTCGCTCATCATAGCCGAGGGTGGTTTCCCACCAACTTAATGGTGTTTTATATTTCAAGTCCCCCTCGTCTTTCTTGAGGGTAATGAGGGGTCGTCCCCACCATTGACCCTCATCAAAGCCAAGGGTGGTTTCCCACCAATTAAATGGTTTTAAATTTCAAGTCCCCCCTCATCTTTCTTGAGGGTGAATGAGGGGTCGTCCCCACCATTGACCCTCATCACAGTCGAGGGTGTTTTTTCACCAACTTAATGGCGTTTTAAATTTGAAGTCCCCCCTCATCTTTTTTAGGGTAAATGAGGGGTCGTCCCCACCATTTGCCCTCATCATAGCCGAGGGTGGTTTCCCACCAACTTAATGATGTCTATAGATCCCAGGGAAAACTTCATCGATGTCTCTATATGGGCCATGCCAATTTGGGTGTAGCTTGTTATGCTTCTGTCAAGTCTTATTGAGTACTAAGTCCCCCACCGCAATTGGCCTCTGCTTTACCCTTTGGTTTTAAAACCTTGCAGTGCTCTGTTGGTAGGCGGCTTGTCTTATCTCGGCATCTTCCCTCCTTTCCTTAATCAGGTCTAAGTCAAGTCTCCTTTCTTCCATATTTCTTTGGGGGTCATACATTTGGACCCTGTGAGTAGGAAACCCAATCTCGGTGGGGATGACAGTATCTGAGCCATAAGCCAGCATGAACGGGGTTTCCCCGGTAGAGGTCTTTGCCATCGTTCTGTAGGCCCACAGTACAACATATAACTCCTCAACCCATCTTCCTTTTGCCTCCTCAAGTCTCTTCTTGATCCTATCTAGGATTGTCCTGTTTGTAACTTCCGTTTGCCCATTAGCCTGAGGTCTACCTGGGGTAGAGAAGAATTGCTTGATACTCACCCTTTCACAGTACTTCTCTAGGGATGCATTCTTGAATTGAGTCCCGTTATCTGAGATGAGGGTATTGTGGATGCCATATCTACATATAATGTTTTTCCAGATGAACTGAAAGGTCTTCAGCTCAATAATCGTAACCATCGGCTGTGTCTCCACCCATTTTGAAAAATAGTCAATTGCTACGATGAGGAACTGATAGTTATTGACTGCCCTAGGCAAGGGTCCTTCCAGGTCTATCCCCCAAACTGCAAATGGCCATAGGGATGGGGATGTAATGGAGGTAAGAGGCTGATGGGGCTGGTGAGGGATGGTGGCAAATCTTTGACATTTATCACACTTTTTTACATATGTTGTGGCATCTTTCCCCAAGGTTGGCCACTAGTACCTTTGGGTAACCACTCACTTCGCCAAAGACCTTCCCCCGATGTGTCTCAAACATAACCCATCACGAACGTCTTGCAAAATGCGTGGGACCTCAGATGGGTGCACACACCTAAGCAAGGGGAGAAAAAACCCCTTTTTGTACAAGTTGTCTCCGATGACAGTGAAATTCGTAGCTCTGTGTCTCAACTTCTTCGTTTCCTTCCTTGCCTCTGGCATCTCCCCCTCTTTAATGTATCTTAGTAGAGGGTCCATCTATGAAGCTTCCTTAGAAACATTTAAGAAAGTGCCAATTGTTCCTTCAGCATCTTTAATAGTTGGTCGAAGCAAGATTTCCAGTGGGAATGTCCTCCTGATATCTGTCCTAATCACCGAGGCCAACCTAGCAAGTGCATCAGCTCGACCATTATCGAGCCTAGGTATCCTCTTCAATTTTACTTCTTTGAATCTCTTCAACAGTGACTTCACTTTTTCAAGGTACTTGGCCATCCGATCGTCCTTGGCCTCGTAGGCTCCTAGTATCTGATTCACTACTAGCCTTGAATCATTATGGACCAAAATTTGGACGACACTAAAAGACTTGGCCAAGGAGAGCCCTGCTATCAAGGCCTCATACTCAGACTCGTTTTTGGAGGCTTTGAAGTTGAACCTCAGGGCGTACTCAATGGCTGTGCCATCAGGTGCTGATACTATCAGTCCGGCTCCACTTTCGCTATCGCAGGAGGATCCATCGATGAAGAGGCTCCACACAGTCTGTTCTTTTCATAAATTTCCCTCGGTGAGGGACCCCTGTCTAAAGAGATATATTCCCTTTTCATTTTCATCCACTTTTCCTCTAGTGGTGTTTGTCTCAGCCTTATCTGCGGGTGTGTCGATGAGTCTGCCTTGTAGGGTATCTGTCTTCTCGAGGCTCTCATCTTCAGCTTCATCATCTTCCCAAGTAAATTCAGCCACGAAATCTGTAATGCCTGTCCCTTAATGGCCGTCCTAGATTGATACATATTGTCAAAATCCCCCAACTCTATAGCCCAGGCCATTAGCCTCCCTGATTTTTTTATCTTGTGCAAGACCTGCCTAAGAGGAGAGTCGGTGAGGATGACCATTGTATGGGACTGTAAGTACATCTTCATCTTTCTTGATGCATGGATCAAGGCATAGGCTAACTTCTCCATCTTTAGGTATCTTTACTCTGCCCCCTGTAGTGCCTTACTGTTGAAATATACTGGCTTTTGTAGCCCGTCCTCTTCTCTCACAATGGCCGCGCTGATGGTTGATTCTTAGACGGCTAGGTACACATATAGCCATTCACCCTGTACTGGCCGTGACAGTAGTAAGGGAGACCCTTAGTATGTCTTTAACTCCTTGAAAGCCTCATCACACTCTTCGCTCCATTCAAAAGCCTTTCTGAGAATTTTAAAGAATGGTAAGCACCTATCTGTAGCTCTGGACACAAACTTATTCAAAGTAGCCACTCGCCCTGTGAGCCTTTGAATGTCTTTGATGGTCTGCGGTGTCTTCATTTCTATGAGGGTCCTTATCTTTTCAGTATTGTCCTCGATGCCTCTTTGGTTGATAATGAACCCCAAGAACTTCCCTACTCTGACCGCGAAGACGCATTTGGCCGGGTTGAGCTTTATTCGGTACTTGTCCATTGTGTTAAAGGTCCTCTCGAGGTCGGCCACATGATCCTCGACCTTTAAACTTTTGGTCAGCATGTCATCTACATAAACTTCCATAGACTTCCCAATTTGGTCTTGAAACATTTTATTCACAAGGCACTGATATGTTGCCCCCATATTTTTTAGGCTAAAGGGCATGACCTTATAACAGTATGTCCCCTTGTCGGTAATGAAGGTTGTTTTCTCCGAGTCTTTAGGGTTCATGAAGATCTGGTTGTACCCTGAATAGGCATCCATGAAGCTCATGAGCTCATGGCCTCCGGTAGCGTCTACCATCTAATCAATACGGGGGAGAGGGAAGCTATCTTTAGGACAATTCTTGTTGAGGTCTGTGAAGTCTACACACATCCTCAACTTCCCGTTAGCTTTTGGGATGATGACTGTGTTGGACAGCCATTCGGGATAGAGGACCTCCCTGATAAACTCTGCATCTTCCAGCTTCTTGACCTCATCCCTAATGACCCCATACTTCTCTCGAGAATAAATTATCCTCTTCTGCTTCACTAGCTTTTCACCCTCTACGACATTGAGCTTGTGGCTCATAATTTTTGGGTCAATCCCCAGCATATCTGCATGACTCCATGCAAATACACTTTGTCTTCTCCTCAACAGCTTGATGAGGTCCTCCTTGATGTTTGGCTTCAGAGTTTTGCCGACTTGGACAGTTTTTTTTGGCTCATCCTCATTGAGGATGATGGATTCTACCTCTTTCGCGGCTTCTCCTTTCTTCAGTTTTGTCTCGTCCCTGGGGTCGAGGGTATCAATATTATAAGTGGTTGTTGCCTTCTTGTGTGTTTCTCTTTCTTCGATGGAGTTGAAATAACATTCCCGTGCTGTCGTCTGGTCTCCCTGAATTTCCCCTACTCCATAAGGGGTCGGGAACTTGATCATCTGATGAACTATAGACGACACATCCTCAAAACTCTTGAGGGATACTCGCCCTAGTATAATGTTATAGGCTGAGAAGACATGTTCATCCATCACAAAGAAGCTGACCTTCTTGGTAAGTCATCTCGGTCACTCGTCCCCCGTCCTGACATCGGCCTCATACACTCCAAGGGGATGAACCTTTTCCCCACTGAAACCAATCAAGGGATGATGGTATGGGATGAGCCTGGCACGGCTGAGACCCAAGGCTTTGAAGCACGGCCAAAACATTACATCTGCAGAACTACCCCCATCGACCAGGATCCTCGGCACCTCGCACTCGTGCACCCTAGTAGTGATGATGAGAGGGTCATCATGTGGGGCCAAGAGGCCTTTGAAGTCCATTATTTAGAATCCCACTATCAGGGTGTCCATGTCAACTTTCTTTCTCTTTTCTGACTTTGCTTCTAGGGAGGTTGAGTGCATAGTTTTTGTCACTGCCTTGGCCTCAGCTACATGGGCCTTCTTGTCGATGACCTCTGATCCTCCTCTTTCTAGTCCCCCGGAGATTATCCCATCACCAAGAGAGATCATATTATGTCTCTTTACAGGGCCATGGTCATCTCTCGAAGGGAGGTCGGGGTCTCCTCATCATCAGAAGGGTCGTCCCCTCTTTTTGGAGGACCTTCTCTATATGCATCGCCTCGTTTCTTTCTGGGGTCATCCCCTCATCCCTTCTTGAAGGTACTCTTATCAACATACTTCCTGAGCTTCCCTTCTTTTAACATTTTTTCAATCTCATCTTTTAGGTCAAAGCATTTATCTGTCACGTGGCCATGGTCTTGGTGAAATTCACACCACGGGTTTTTGTTCCTCTTGTGGGGGGCTGCCCTCAACTTCTCAGGCCACTTCAGGGACTGGTCACTCTTTATCTCATTGAGAATGTGTTCACATCTGACCGTCAGAGGGGTGTAATCAGCGAACTTGTCATCTGTAGACCTCTTCTTCCCCTCTTTGCTCTTCTTATGGTACTTACCACCACTAGTGCCTCCTTTTTCATCTCCGTATTTTGTGGCCATCGCCTCTTCGGAGTTCATCACCTTTCCTGATGTCGATATAAATTCAACCATCATCTTCGGAGGGTCTTCAGCAAGCTTCCATAACAGCGTCCCCTTCTGGAGTCCTCCAATCAGGTCTGTCATAGCTATGCTCTCCTTATAGTCTCCTTATAGCCTCTTCGGCGTTCATCACCTTTTCTTTGTTGAATCTGGCTATGTAGTTTCTTAGGATCTCATTCTTCCCCTGCTTAACATAAAGCAGGTGTGTGGTCTTCTTATGTGGCCTCACCCCAAAGAAAAAGTTGTTTATATAACCAGTTTGCCAACTACTTAAAGCTTTCAATGGAGTTTTTTGGAAGAGACATGTACCAGACATGTGTAGCCCCAGTCAGAGTGCCAGAAAAGGCTCGACACCTCATCTCATCTGAGATAGAGTATATGTCTATCGCTGATTGGTACATCTCTATATGATGGACAAGGTTTGTACTTCCGTCATACCTTGGGGTGACCACAGGTGGCTTAAACTTTGATGGCGTCGGGAAGTTGACTATCTTCGCCACAAAGGGTGAGCCTATGTAGTATCCTCTCTGAAGAGGGTCCCGTCTCTTCAGAATATCACCGATCTTATCCTCCAGTCGCTGGATCGAGTCATTCCAGGGCCTCGTAGGGTAGGCTTGGTCGATGTTATCCCCTGCCGCCTCTTTGAGGTCGATGGAGGGTTCTTCTGTGGCAGGCCTGTGTTGGTTGTTTACTTCCTCCTGACCGTCGCCCCGTCCTAGGTGTCGGCCCCGTGGGGTCGTCCATCTGCTGCCTCCCTTCTGGACCTCACAGCACTCCTTGATCTGGACAACTTTTCACGCAGGTCATTTACTGTGCCCAGCCTCTCAAAGGCCGACCCCCTGCTCAAGCGATCAAAAGCAGATCCTCTCGGGCGTTCATCAAGATTTTGCCTCCCACACTTCCGTCTGCTCTCCTGGAGAGGTCGTAGAGTATTGTTGGATACCTCATACGGCTCCCAGCATTCTATAGGGGTCTCCTCTCCCTCCAGATCATCATACCTGTCCTCATGGCAAGGGTTTCCTTCCCTCCCCAAGCGTAGACGTCGGGGGTCAGCAACATCCCTTCACCGCTATGGAGGTGGCAAATCTTTGCGTTATGCCTGGGGTGGTCCCCTGGCCTCATGCTGCCATGGAGCCGCTGCTGGAGTAATCATCTCAGGTGCAACCCCTGGTGGTCTTAGTATGTTTTGGCTTAGAGCTGTGAACTTCTCCTGCATGATCAGCTGGCTTGCTACCAGATACTTCAAGGCGGCCTCCACATCAGCCATCTCAGACTGAGGTGGTGGTTGACTGGAACTAGGTCCCACCGCACTATCCGATGGAGGAAGTGGTGGTGGTGGCATCTCCGGTGCCATGTGTTTGAGCTATGAAGAGCTGAACTGAAGAAAAGACCGGTGAGCTAAAGAATCTTAATGGGTCTCTTTCAATGGTGAAACATCTCCTCACAGGGGGAGAACTGGTTCACCACCAGAGTGCCCAGTGAGGTCCAGCTGTACAAAGGAAGAGATGTCTTCTCGTTCCCATAGACGGTGCCAAACTGATGATGCTTAGATTCAACACCACCGGATAAGTGATGATGAACTCAAACAGTGATGGCCATGGCAGCAGCCTACTGCATTCCTCAAACAGTGATGGCCATGAAAGCAAGAATTAATGAAAAACAAGCTATATTAATGGTAGAGGAGATGAATAGTCAACATACAAACCAATTAGATTGTCAATCCAAAGAGAAATTAAGAAGAACCATCCAAAACCCTCAAAACCCTAACTATTCTAACCTAAAATCGTGTATGTACTGATATATGTTCTTATTACAATAAAATTGGCTTATATAGTAAGTTGGAATAAAAATAAAGAAGAAAGAAAAGAAGGCAAAATATCTGCAGAAAACAGAGCATCGATCGATCGACCCCTTTGGTCAATCGATCGACCTAGGAAAAAAATCGGCAAATAAGAATGGTCAATCGATCGACCAGATTGGTCGATCGATCGATCAAGCAGGGCAGAATGCAGCAGCCTACTGCATTCCTTTTTTCTTCTTCTCTTCTCCTCTTTTGCTTTCCTTGTTTTTCCTCCGCTGAAATCGCCATAACTTCTTCGTTATGCATCGGAATCGCGCACCGTTAGCGGCCACGCGAAGCTAGCGAGGAGGGATACAACTTTAGTGAGATGTAGGGCTAGGTACCCAAGATGTGAAAAGACTAAAATGCCCTTACACGTGCGGATGTGTACGGAACTTCACCGGAATGCATCCGAACTTCATACTAAGCATCCAAATACCTATAAAAGCTCAATTAACCCATGCAAAACATGTTAACATAGAAATCCAAGGTTTTCTGGTTAACGAGCATAAATATAGGGATTAAGATACCCGAGGGGGCTAATAAGGCGTAGGTTAACGGGTGAAATACGCAATATTTGCGTCGTATCACACCCCCTAACTTACACATTGCTAGTCCCTAGCAATGAAATAAGAAAAAACAAGAACTACAAGCAAACCAAAAGCAGAAGAAGCCAAAAGTATGGTATAAAAGCATAAGGCCACTTTCGCGGGCGATTCGATTGCATTTAGCGTATGCAATAAGCCGTTAAACCCCTAGGTTACCCTAGTGGAGGAGTGTCGTCTCGTGAGGGTTTTCAGGGATGAAACCCACAAACATCGTATGGGTTCCTCAAAATATGCCCAACCCAACATGCGACAAACTCAACAACAACGAAAAAGATTTCAAACATGTTATTAGCATATTGAACGAATTCAAACAAAAGTCCAAACCATTAACATTATAGAATGCACCTCATAGAATTGAAACCTTAAAAGTGGGAGGGGGAGAGCAAATGCACAATATGATTTGGTAAAAACTTAAATAAACCGGATATACATTAAAGCAAGCATATATTCAATCCTCACGGGCATTACGCTCATCAAGCGAATTCACTCAAAACAGGGAGGTAACACACGGGACATGTGGGTTAAAGAGTAAATGTAAATGGAAACTAGGCCGCACACATGTCACAAATGAAGAACGCTATATATAAACTGAAAAATTGTAATCTCAATGAAAGGATACCGCACACTAAAAGAGGCGAAATGCATTTTCACAGATTATCAAAACTATTATGACTTTTAAATTATATTCACCCTAAGATCACATAGGACTTCATAGGGTTGTAATGAAGGTTTGAAGTTAAGGTACGAAATGAAACGTATATGTACGGATTCAAAGTGTTCGAAGATGAAAACTTGGAATAATGGGAAGGATGCGGGCAATATCAAAATCGGAAAACAAGTTCCAAAACAAGCATTAAATGTAGCATCTGGAGAGTAATCAAAGCTTATTGAACTATATACAACATATACAAACTTTCTCTTTCTTTTCTTTTCTTCTTTTTCTCATTTTCTCTTTTTTTTTCTTTTTGCTTTTTGCTTTCTCTTTTTCTTCACTTTTTTCACAACTTTATTTTCTTTGCTTATCAAACTCTCATATGCCTAAAATTGCAACTGAAATACAACAACAACATTCAATCCCAAGTAACATTACAAACAAAGGTATGGAAAGTGTATGTATGGGCTAAAAACTCCAATTTGGAGTTGGTTATGGGATTTTGGGTTATGAAAAAAAAGGCTAGTATTTAGGCACAAAGGGATTGACTAGGGAAAGCATATAAGGGTGAGGTCAAGGTCAATATGGGTGACATAACAAAGAGGGCCTATGATAATTTCACAAAGTTTGCGCAATTCTCAAGTCAAAATAATATATAAAAATCATGATCAAGTAACACATTTCAAGTATGAACTCAATTAATGAACGGTCAAATGAAAGAATAGAGAGATTATCAACGAAATCAACATTTTCAGAGAGAAAAGAATAGTGTATAACACTCACAAATGACGAAAGGTACAAAGCTTACTCGGTGTAAGTATATACAATGCAACAAAAGATTACCGAGTTATAAAAATCTTAAACCAAATCAATATGACAAGGAAAGTGCATATGCTCAAGGGATAAAGTTTAATTCATGAAGTTATTCACAATATCAATGATTTGAGGACTAAAGTCTAATAAATTCTAAAATCGAGAACATGAATCATTGAGTTGTCAATCGGATCGGGCAATTATTAAAATTTATCATCAGAAACAAGGCAAAATGCCCAACAAAGGAGAAAAAAAAGAAAGAAAATATTTTTGAAATTTTTCACAAAAAGGCATACTTGGTAACTAAATGTGAGAAAATCCATGGACAAAACATGAAATGGATAGAATATCCTACACCCCCTAACTTAAATGTTGCATTGTCCTCAATGCGCATTAAGAACACAACACAAAGAGAGGAAAGAACGATATTACCCAAAATTGGAGAGATCTCCATAAGCGCGAGTCCAAAGGAATCTACAAAACAAGTTAGTACCGAGCATAGCAAAAACAAATAACAAAAAGTTAACTAATTACACTAGACTAAATTAAAAAGGAAAGAAAAATAGGAAATAAAGAAAATTAAAAAGCTAACTATTTACAACCTACTATTTAGGCTTCACACTAACTATACACTAGAAGTCTAAATAGTTGAGGGTCCACCCTAAGAACGATTTGACTTTGGAGGATAACCGGTGTACCCTCACATACAAGCATACCTTCCGAAAAATATGAATTCCGTTTGAACAACGTAAGGCATGTGTAAGGCGAAAGAAATGAACCATCGTCAATTAAAAGTTTTGGAGGGACGATGGGGGATTTGGATAACAAGGGGGACAAGAACACTAGAGGACCAAGAAAAATCGATTCATCACCCAAAGGTTTTTCAAATGGAATGGGAGATGGTGCACACATGAGGATAACATCCATCGAAAACAAGTCCGGTAAAGAGTCCTCATCGGCAAAAAGTGTAGAAGTTTTAAAAGTTTCTACCGACTCATAGGAATCAATCGGTAATTCTAATGGTTAGATCATGGAAAACGAATATGGTGATGAAACAAATTCAATCTCAATCGACTCATCATCCGAAGGAGATTGAATTTCAGGGGAGAAAGATGCACACTCGATGAGAAATTCTTCAAAAAATTTAGGTGAAACACAAGTTTCCACCTCCTCGTTGTTTTGTGCATAAGAATTAATCTCATCGCAAAGTGCACCAAGTCTCATTCCAGCATCATTTAGGCTTTCCAAACCTTGGGAGTAAAGAAGCAAAGTCTCTTCCAAAGTAGGCTTCCTCGGCTCAAGAGCCTCGGACTCCTCATTTGGTTGAAACTCGTCTTCGAAAGTAATGAAATAAGAATCGTCATTGGATTCGAATAATGAATCCAACTCAAGCTCCCAATAACGATTTTCATTCCGATAAATATTTTCAAGTCTTTCATTTTCAAGAAAATCTTGAAAATGGAAAACTTGAAAACTATCCCCAAAGTATGAATCATTTAAATAACTGTAATAACTATAATAGTAGGACATGATTACCTTGTTGTTTGCAGATGGAGAATCCGAGCAAGAAAGTGAGCAACCGCGAATCAAAGTTTCTTAGCGCTCAAGTATGCTATCCTGCAAAAAAGGTTAAAACAAAGAATACAAATACAAAAGGAAAAATACTACGAAATAATAAAACAATTACTATCTAAAATACACTCCTCGGCAACGGCGCCATTGTGTGGCCGGGCGGAAAAAGTGTGTTCGTGTGAGGACACAATCGTCGTGTGTTTCGCCGCCGCGATACAAAAGAACCTAAGCTACTACCACACTTGACAAGCAAGCACAGCGGTAAGTCGGGTATCGTAATAAATCCATAGGGAGTGATTAAATTTTAGATTTTAATTGTTTTAAAACTTCTGGAATAAAAGTGTAAAATAAATAAATGAAAAGGTGATGGTTGGTTATGGTGACAAAAGAAAAAGAATAAGTTAATGCTAAATTAAAGGAAAGCGAGGATCGGGATCGCATCGAAGCAAACGGATCGAAACAACTAATAATCAAGATTTCGGCTCGAAAGAAATTTAATCGAGCATTTACAATTAAGCATAAACATCACACAAGAAGGAATTTAACCCAAAGTTGCGAGATAAAACATTTAACTGAAAATGGTCACACGCGGATTAAATTCGGATAATCGCTATAAACACTAACGTTGCGTGACAAAGAAAGTTAAACACATAATAATCTGACTTTAATACGGGAGGTTTCAATTAAATGCAATTTTGCACAAAACCTAACTTTCGTGGTCCAAACCCGTAAATGGCGGAAACGCAATCCCGACCCTATTTATCTAAGGGTACATAATGAATTAAACTAAATTAAACTAATTAAACTAAGAAAGTAAGAAATAAAGCAAGTAAACTAATTAATCAAAGCATGAAAATTATCTAGAAAGCAAGAATTAATGGAAAACAAGCTATATTAATGGTAGAGGAGATGAATAGTCAACATACAAACCAATTAGATTGTCAATCCAAAGAGAAATGAAGAAGAACCATCCAAAACCCTCAAAACCCTAACTATTCTAACCTAAAATCGTGTATGTACTGATATATGTTCTTATTACAATAAAATTGGCTTATATAGTAAGTTGGAATAAAAATAAAGAAGAAAGAAAAGAAGGCAAAATATCTGCAGAAAACAGAGCATCGATCGATCGACCCCTTTGGTCAATCGATCGACCTAGGAAAAAAATCGGCAAATAAGAATGGTCAATCGATCGACCAGATTGGTCGATCGATCGATCAAGCAGGGCAGAATGCAGCAGCCTACTGCATTCCTTTTTTCTTCTTCTCTTCTCCTCTTTTGCTTTCCTTGTTTTTCCTCCGCTGAAATCGCCATAACTTCTTCGTTATGCATCGGAATCGCGCACCGTTAGCTGCCACGCGAAGCTAGCGAGTAGGGATACAACTTTAGTGAGATGTAGGGCTAGGTACCCAAGATGTGAAAAGACTAAAATGCCCTTACGCGTGCGGATGTGTACGGAACTTCACCGGAATGCATCCGAACTTCATACTAAGCATCCAAATACCTACAAAAGCTCAATTAACCCCTGCAAAACATGTTAACATAAAAATCCAAGGTTGTCTGGTTAACGAGCATAAATATAAAGATTAAGATACCCGAGGGGGCTAATAAGGCGTAGGTTAATGGGTGAAATACGCAATATTTGTGTCGTATCAGTAACCGAAAAACTTAAGAAGTGCACGCAGCCTTAGGGTGCAGCTTAATGCTTAGACCCAAGACCTCTGACCGGGAGAATATTGCGTCACTATAGCAGTTGGTAAAATGCCATAAACATACATGGGATTGGTTGCCCTATTAAGAAGCTGAAAAGATGACTTTGATAACAACGTTCATTAATGAAAATGCAAGTTAATGTGACAACTTGAAAAATGTGAAAATACATTAATAGTTCAATTAACGAGATACATGTAATATTAAAAGACATATTAAGTGTCATTAGGCTCATTGCCCAGGTTGCATAGTCATAATGGTAATTGCATGGTTACGATACATCGTGTATGAGAACATGCAATCAAATGAATGATAATTTCATAATTGCAAAAATACATTTTTTATGTATATATATTTCTTTGTACGATATATACACTATTAGTATTTTTCGTACTGGGCGTACGCTCATACCCCACCATTTTTACCCCTTCCCAAGGTACTTCGGGTAGAGGAAACAACAAGGATAACGGGAAAGGAAAGGAGATTACACACGATAATAGAGCTATATCACTATTTGTTTTAATTGTGTAATTCATTTGAAACTATGGTTTTATCATTCAAACTTTATTGCAAGTACTTTAATTTGGATTTTAGCAATACGTAACGGTACGGATTTTATTTTAATCGGGATGTAATGAAATCGCAAAACTCTTTTAGTACAAGTATTCATATGAACTTTCTTGAACTTAATAAGTGGATATCATTTCAATAATTAAATTAAATATATTTTTTCGACACAAATCAATAAGTTAAGTGTTTATTTTAAAAGGGGATTTTCTGAAAAGAATCAAAGTATAAAAAGGTTTTTCGCATTGGCAACCGAATTCAGGGCGTCACAACTTGGTATCAGAGCATAGGTTACGTGAGTGTCGAAGTGTGTGATTGCATTTTTCTTTCATATCAAAGGTAACCATTATATTTTGTCTACATTAAGGAATTAGCTCATTTTTTTCTACATGGAGAGTAAGGGTAGTAATTGGTCATTAGAATAGGGTCCGATATTCTGGTTCGAGTTTAAAGGATAATTCCATGAAGGGAATTCGGGTTTTTAAAACTGTTTATGTACACAATTTGTAACACCCTAACCCGGGTTTGGGTAACCATTGAGTTAACCTGCACCGAGTCAAGGAATTAAAAGGGGAGGGGGAAAGTCTAATTTTATGACTTAAAAAAAATCCTTTAATTTCACCATTTTATATAGGATCAAATTATCAGTTTTAATTTAAGAAATAAGTGATAACTTTAGGGAGTTAAGTTGATTAGAAAGGTTTATTTATAAAAATCTGTTGAGTCCAATAATGCTTAATAAATAGGAAATAAATCATGATTGTTCATTTATTATTACAATGATTGGTCCAAACCCCGAATAAAAATGGTCTAAAATATCCTAAATCCAATGTTTGAAAAAAAAAAGTGTAAAATATAATGGAAGAGCTTTTAACAATAACTGTTCTGCTCATGGGCCTTACCAGCGTCCTTGCAATATCCCCACTCGATGAACCTAGGGGGGTGAGGGTTTTAACATAAAAAGAAGGGGTGAGCAAATGCTCGGCAGGGTGAAAAATATTAAGTTATACATTATCTATAAAAAAAATACTATACATATAACATGTATTTTTAACAATTTCGAAATCGTTCATCAACTTAGCTAGTATTAATACTCTGAAATTCACCCGAGCGATGTGCTCATACTCACACTTAATCAATTTATGTCGCTCTTTACTAGGTCTAGAGACTATTTAATCTTATTTCACACCGTAGTCTCCATTTAACCCTTTTACATTCGTTAGGCACAAACAAATAATTTTCGTTTTCATTATATTTCCTCAAAATCCTCCAAATAACCTCATACTTCACGAGCTCCTCACCGTCGGCTATACTACCATATTCTATGCCCAGTGGTTTTGGGTCTTTCACCCCGGGCTCCAGACCCTTATTAATTCTTTCCCGGTCTCACTCGAGCCCATATTAATGTGTTTTAACATTTTTATCAACGTCCACATTATTCCTTCATTTTCAACATTATCATTCAATTTCATTCATTTATCTGTTTTTTTTTTAAAACCGACCGACAAGGTCAAATGGAAGTCCAACCATTAGGACCCTCTACTTTTACCAAAATTACCCTTTTACCCTTTGTTTATCGAAATCTTGTGAAAACATATTTTTCCCATTATGGCATCACAAATCGTCATTTTATGTTCAAAACCCATATTTCGTGAATTTGTGTCCAAAAATCACAAATTACCTTTTTCCTTCTAAGAAAATACCATTTCTTTATATTTATTTTCAAGAAGCATATTTAATATCATAAAGACCATTTTTACCGGAATATATACTTTATCCTCATACACATATGTTGTATAAAATATCATTTCTTCTTCATTTCACCATGATTTTACAACATATTTAGGGCTGATATTTTTAACTATTTCATGAAGGAACCCGTTTTTAATTACATACATCATGTTTATAAGTCCTTCTTTATACTATAACATTTTACCCATTTTAGGAGGATTTCAAGACTAGATATTCTTAAATAGCAACTAACCATGATTATAGCATGAGAATATATTTTTGTATTTATTTTGTCATATATCAAGATTAAAATACCATTTATTCTTCAAAAATCCATTTACAGTTAATTTTCTCAAAAAGCCCATTTTTTGTAAAAAAAAACATTCAATAAACATACTAGAAAATATTTTTACAAAAATAAACCATTCTAGCATGCATCCTAATAGCTTTTAATCTTGAAAAAAATTGGAGAAGAACCCTACCTCGGATTTGAAGAGGTGAAACTAAAGGTAATGACTAGAAAACCCCTAAAAAATCCAAAGCTCTAAGAAAGCTCCAACTTCTTCGAGAGAGCTCCAATAATGGCTTATTCTACCCAATTTTTTTTCTTAAACTAGGCTTAAAATGGGTGTATAAAGACTTGGAATAGCACTACATCAAAAAGGCCAAAATAGCACCCTTCACCCAACTTGCCTTGTTATGGTCAAAGTCCATGACAAAAAAACACGCATTTCTTATTAAGGTCTTTGGCTGTGATAAGGCCGTGACAAGTAGTTGTCACTGCCAAAGGCCATGACAATCTTATAAAGTTATCACAGTTAAAGACCGTGACAGGTCCGTGACAACTTTAAAAAGAAGAAACCTATGTCGTTTCAGCTCTTCCTTCCCTCATTTTATTTTCCCTCCAAACTTTCCATAACCAGCGATTCTCTCTCTCTCTCTCTCTCTCTCTATATATATATATATATATATATATATATATATATAATTCATTTTTTGTCTCCAAGACAACAAAAAGTGTAGAAATCAAAGAACCTTATCAGATTTAGAATAAAAGTTCTGGTGAAGATAGATTATAGCTAGAAAGAGATGGATAAAGATTTTATATATCTATTGCTCACATCAAAGAAAGCAAAGTTAGGCCCTTGAATTATTCATTGAGGTAGATATTATGGGTATCACCACTGATAATTGGTTAGTAGCACTTATAATTTTTGGAAAATGTATTTTTATCCCTTCTAGTGTCACAACGCAAATTGAAAAAAAAGTCATTCATCATAACACCTTAAAATTTGAAATGTAAACTATTGTATGAAGGAATGGAAGAAAACAGATGTAAGTAACATAAATTAGAAGGTATCAACAACTTTACAAAAGTATACCCATGGGAATAAAATTACATCTTTCATCTCCATCAATGTTTTTAATTGCGCGTTATTACAAAACACAATAGCGCGCTATTGTGTTTTGCCCTAGAAAAATGCTATATAGTGAAAAAAATTACGGGATACCCAAATAGCGCACGCTATTGGATGATGTGGCATGCAAAAGTTAGCAATTACGTGCAAAAATGCGCTATTTTGTTCAAAAGTGTGCAATCGGAGATTTTAAAAAAAATAAAACACTGCCATTTTGAAAAAAATGAAACGAGAGAGGTGTTTCTTTACCCATATAAAAACTTACGGACTGTTAAAAAAAAGAAAATTTCCACTCACACAAACAGATATCCAAAAAAAATACTCCATTCCAGTCGTTGATTGAGTTCGGAGTTCATTTTCTATTGAGTTTTATTTGTAAGTTACGTTTACATTTTTTTAAGATACCAAGATGCCAACTCCCATTTGGAAAAATTTATCACCTTTTTTTTCATTTCTAAATATTCTTTTTTTCAATTAACTTTTTTTGTTTGGGAGCTTTAAAAAATCACCTTTTGTAACTTTTTTTCAATAACTCACTTTTTTATTCATATTTCAGTTAACTTTTTTTTTTCAAGATAAAGTAATTTTTTTAATAAATTCAATAGAATATATATTTTTTAAATAAATTCCAATATAAAAGTTTTCTATATTTTTATTTTTTAGTTTCAAAAATGGCAAACAAAAAATATTATGGGTGGAAGCATGCAAATGAAAATGATTATCAGTTTAAAATGTTACTTATTTATGAAATTTCAGCTTAAAAAGTTATTTGTTTTATAAGTTTGATTTTAAAATGTTATTTGCGCTTATAATTTCAGTTAGAAAGTCAATATTTTAAAATTTAAGTTTAAATTGTTAAAACTTTTGTACTTTTCAATTTAAATGATACTTGTTTACAAAAGTGGAGCTTAAAATTTTTTTTATCATAATTTTCAACCCAAATAGTTATTTGTTCCATAATTTTGAGTTTAAATGTTAATTGCTTTACAAATATCAGTTTAAAATGTTATTTTATATATTTTCTAATAAAAATAATGATATGTACAAATTGCTTGCGCGATACGCGACGCGACCCCGGAGCTAAACCGCGACACCTTGCGCGACCACGATTAAAAACACTCGTCTCCATGAACACTCCATGTAAGAAACATTCATAAAAAGTTATTGTAGATTTAGATCATACCAGGTAAATAGAAATGTTCCATTACCGTAATAATTCTTCATTCTCAACTTTTAACCAATTAAGTACCGGAATCTTATAAGATTTAAAGTTTAAATAATGAATTTTGTAAGAAACAACTAATTAAATGCGAAATATAGTGAATGAGTAAAAGAATAATTCAACCAAATAACTCAAATCCATGATTTTAAACCCAAATAAAGGACCTCAAATAAGTTGTCACCTCAGCACACAAGCACCACAACACAATAGTTGGTCACCTAACAAACCAGTAACAATAGTAAAAGAAATAACCCCTCTAATGTTATTAAGAAATAAGTGGATAGAGATTTCTCTGTGTTTTTTCACACAAAATACACATAATAATGGAAGTAAATTCCACTTAAAATAACATAATTCAAGTGAAATTCAACCTCGATCATGTTTATACAAAGAGAACAACTAATCAGGCCCAAAGATACTACCTAAAATCACACAAATCAGGTCCCAGAAAAATCTATTTGAGCGAAAGAAACAACAGTCGTAGGTGGTGACCCATCAATGGTGTGTGATAAACTAAGACTCAATAAATACAAATCACCATCCAACGTCCTAAAAACAAATATTACGCAGATTAATGAACCAAAATAGGATAAACACAAAAAAAAAAGTAGGGCATTTCATAGAACTATAAACCTTAAAGTGTGAGAGACCTGCAACTACAGCCCTTTTTCCTTCCAATTTTTGTCTTACCATCGTGATTTTCTTCACTATATTTGCTTAAGCACGTGCTCTCATTTGTTCTAATTGAGCCTGAAACGCATTATAGAATTATTATATATATTAACACAAACAAAAAGAGACACACACACATGCATATTATAACGAATCACAACAGTGATGTATGTGATTTTCTTAAAGTAACAAAACGAACATCATTCTGAAACTTGAAATATGTAGATAGTGTTGTGTTTTAGGTTTGAGTTTCCACATAAATTATTATCTTAATTATAAAAAAAAATCAAAAAAAATTATTTTGATGAATAGTTTGATTGTAAACCTACTTCATAATAATTCCTCCACGTTTCATTTTCAGTCTCAAAGTCTTGTTAACAGTCCAATGTAAAGTGTCACTGAAAGTCCTATTTGGCCTATAATGAAACACGAAAAGAAATAAAGAAAAAGGCATCTTGCACATGGTCATATTAGAATTAGTGTGTAGATTACAAATTTACAAAAAAAGAAAGAAAAAATAGAGATAGAGTGTGAGTTTGATAAGCACCAGCAGCGATTCCACATATATCTACATCCTTCGAAGCACCTCGTCACACTCCGAAGTTATCCCCAACCTCATCACCCTCCGAATATGTCCCCAGCCTTCCTCTTCCCCCACGAATACACGATCTCATCCCTTATTTCATTTACAATTGACAAAACCATTACTAAATAAATCCACAAATATAACATGAGTAGAAAAATTGACGATACCAGTGAGAGCTAGTGTGAGCTTCTCCCGCAACAAATGCGATCATTTTGCCTAAAATTGCCTGAATTTGAAGCTACCGTGCCATTCTCCATTTTTCACAAAGAAGTGATGCTACTGTTATTCACAAAAAGTAATGATCTAAATAGCTACATATAAAATTAAATACAAATAGGTATACCTAAAATTATATACAAAGAGGAATATAAAAAGGGGGGATTTCTTTGTCCGAGTATATACCTATTTTTTGAACTCAAATCAGATACAAACATGTATATACCTATTTTTGGAACCCAATCAAATACAAACAGGGGGGAAAACACCCTAAATTTTCAACCTGTTACCATATGTTAAAACAATGGATTTAAATAAAAACACCCTAAATTTTAAACTCCTCACATTTGAAAATAAAAGGTAAAAATTAATCAAAATTAGAGAAAAAAAAATTGGCTGGTACAGATGGCAGGAAAGAAGAAAAAAATTAGAGAAAACCAAAAAATAGGAGCTTGGGTCTTAAATATCCATCATTTATTTTTTTCATTTGGTTAAGCCTAAACAAAATTCAAAGTAAACATTAATAAAATACAAACCAAGCATAAAATATAACCATACCTAGATTGCGGTTATATCCATGCATCAAACCCAAATAGTGGATCGGGTTAGAGAGGAGAGAGAAAAGACAAAAATTTGGATCCTCTCATTTTTCACGCAAATAAAGATCGTGTTCTAACATGTGATTGGCCATAAATTTGGTCTCAATTTGCATATAGATATGATTCGATCAGTTGGATCTTACCACTAGAGATTTAATATCGGAGTAGAGCAGACATCAAAATATACGTTCAAAAATCAAGTGACAAAATATTGAAATCATGAGAATGCGGTCAAACTATCCCTAATGGAAGGCGCAAAGTGATTTTTCCCAAAATCTTTAGATAAAAACATTTAGAGCTTGGATGAGTTTGAGGGGACTCCTCTTACGGAATGTGGTCTTCCTAAGGCGTATACCTCTTAGACATCGCCTAAAAAGAATGCCTCAAATTTTAATTCCAAGGGTGTGAATGCTATTTTTTGGGATGTGACTGCTGAAGAGTTTAAACATGTTATGATTTACGAGAGCATGGAGGATGCTTGGGATATTTTATGATCCACATACAAAAGAACATATACCGTCAGGGTTTTCAAGTTAAAAAATGTGAAGAATAAATTTAAGACGCTTATGATGTTAGAGAATGAGTCGTCTTATGAGTTTTATGCCAATATTTTGGATATTTTCAATTCTTTGTTCAACTTAGGAGAGCCTATCCCCGAATTTAAAGTGGTGAGGAAAACCATAAGGTCAATTCCTAAAAGATTTAATGCCAAAGTCATAGTCCAAGATTCCCTAGATGGCGTTGACAATATAAAAGACCAAGATCCACTACACCAAAATGACAAGGTCAATGACCGTGACAATAGTGCATATTTGGTGTAGTGATCTTGTGGGTGATCTTCAAACCTATGAAATTAACATGTGTCCTCCAAATAAAAAATATGAAACGAAGGACATTACTTTGAAATCCCAAAAAGAGTACGTGTCGAATTCTGATTGTGATAATGAACTTGATGCTGAAGAGATTGCTCGGTTTGCTAGGAAGTTAAAAAAGTTTCTTAAGCTTGGAGAATTGAAGAGTTTTGAAAATAAGCCTAAGAACTTTAGTGATCGTGATAGGAAGAATATGGATGGTACTAAGAAAGTGGATGCTTGAGGCAATTGTTTTAAATGCCAAAGGTTTAGGCATTATTCTCATGAGTGGAAAGAGGTCAATAAACCAAAGGTTAACACCACCCTTAGTGATGGTGAATCGAAAGAGGAATTTAATTCCCATGTAGAGCGCAACTTCACTGCATTCATGGCTAGTCATGTAGGCTTAAATGAACTGTCTTCCATCATTGGAGATAATCATGAGCATGACGGCTTTGAGGTTTGATCTTTAGGTTTCGAGGCTAGTTAGGACATGAGTGATGATAAAGAATAAGATAAAGAGGAGGTTAGTGATCTTCAAGTGGTCATTCGAGAGTTATATGCTAAGTCTCTAAAGTTAGAAAAGTACAACGTGCGTTTAAAAGCTAAGATGAGGGAACGTGCCATAGGTAATGATAATGCTAAATTAATTGAGGATCTTAAGGCACGTGAGAAAACTCTTAAGGAGAAGCTCGAGTATGTTAAGGGAGAGAGAGATAAGCTTTATGGTTTAATGGAGGTTTTGAAAAAGGACCTTATTGAACTTGAAGGGTCTAGGCATTTTCTCGAGTCAAGGATTATGGTGGCTCGAGTAATGTCAAATTTGATTTATAGTCTAGGACGAAGAAGAGGTTATCGAGTTTCTAAGGGATAACAAAGAAATCTTCATCTGAAATCACTCGCACATGATTAGAGTGGACCGTGAGGTTATGGTCCACCACCTTAATGTGCACCCAAACCACAAACGAGTCCACCAAAAGAATAGGTTCATTGGCCCAAAAACTTTAACATGAGAATTTGATAAGTCCTTAGTAGCCAACTTCATCGGAGAGGTCAAATCCAGAATAACTTTCTAACATGGTCCTCGTACATAAAAATAACAAAAAATAAACAATTTGTGTCGAATTCACTAATGTCAACAAGTCATTCCCCAAATAATGCTACCCTCTACCTCGGATTGGCACCTTAGTGGACTTAAAAATAAGTCATGAGCTCCTCTTATTCATGGATACCTATTTCGAGTACAACCAGATCCAAATAGTCCCATAAATTGAGGAAAATACATCATTTATAATTGAAAAAGGTAGTTACTATTATAAAGTTATGACTTTCGAACTAAAAATGCAGGTGCTACTTAACATAGGATCATGAACTCCATTTTTGAAGACTTCATTAGGACGACACTAGAGGTGTATATGGATGACATGCTAGTGAAGTTTCTGGTGGCATTAAACCATGTGCAGAAGCTTAGAGAGATGTATAGTGACCAAAGATCCCATACTTTTCTTACACCGAGGGATGTACCTGTGACACCCCACTTAAATTAAATTAGGAATCTCAAGTGGATCATTCTCAGCATCCACTGACGATACTAACCAAACTTATCTAACTACCCAAATACTACATTAAGTGGATGCCAAATTATTAAAACCATACAATGAGACATCAAACCAACCACATAATATCAACTAATCAAGATAAAATGTACTGACGTACAATAATAAAAGAAATATACCTGAATATGCTATCGGGTAACAGATAATACATCAAACTAGAGGAACAAAATATAAAAGTGCTAGGGTAAAAACCTTGGGTCTAAGATCGATGTAAAAGATGAATCCTATCTAGATGTACAAATGGTAGGAAGTGGCTATAACAAAATCCCGCAACAGACTAAATCTGCTACGGCTCCCAAAACACTGGATAGAAAAGCATCATCGATATCCTTGCGGTGGGAAACCTGTAGTACATAATATATATATAATAAAGTAGAAAACTTATGTATGTCATAAGATTACTTGATGATGTCATCAACATGCATTTTTCCCTACAATGCCTATTCTGCCCTTAAAATTTTTGAATTCCCCCTCTTTTGTCACACTATAATTTGTTTTCTCCATTTCTTCAAAATTCAAAAACAAGGGTAGAATTGTATTTGTCCCATTCTCACACTTTACTCCTTTGTTTCCCCATACCCGTCTTCTTTTTTCCCCCTCACTTTACTCTTAGCAAGGAACAACAAACCTAGCCATCACTTTACATCACTTCCCCCACAACTGAAAAATCCCTACACTGCCGCCCCTCGCTCACATCCCTCTTCGGTTCTCCACCGGATTTGCTCACGAGACTCTAGGTATTTTGTCTTTTGTTTATGGGTACACGGATTTTAAATTTTTAGGTTTTGGATATGGAATATATGATTTTTAGGGTTTTTTCAAGTTGTTGGAAGATTTAATTTATAAGTTTGAGTTTTTGTGGTTCTGTGATTTGTTTTTTTTGTTTACTTATCTAGGGTTTGCAGATTTGATGACGAGTGAAGATGATTGAAAGTTTCAACTGAGGTACTCCTTCCTAAATTTTTTAATAATATGGGTGTTTTGTATGTTTTTTTAATTCCAACTTCAAATAATATGACCTAATCCCCATAATTGTTGTTTTTGTGTAAATCATGTTTTGTTTTGCAAATATATATGACCTAATCCCCATATACCTAAAAGTCACTATGATTATAACACTGTTCTTTTTAACTTAACTGTGATATTAGTAACGTTAGCAGTTGTAATGCACCCGGAGTAAAAGGATAAGGAACTGATGTGGTTCTTTACACTAGCTCTGGAATGGCCTTTTTGTTGTTAATTTGGTTTCAAGATCACCCGTTATTATGGAATTGGTTGTTTCAAGGATGAAAGTGGTCTTCAACAGCCTATTTTTCCTTTAGCTTCAGGATGATGTGAATGAAAGTTATATTTTCTCTTAATTCTAATACGAAGGAATGTATAAATGAGGACCACTTTCATGAAGCTTCTCATAAACTTGAGAAATTATTAAAGCCGAAGAATACAAAGAGGAACCAAAGATTTATTGATTCCACTAAGAAGATCAAACATCTTAATTAACTTATTAAGTTACTTCTTGATGCTAATACAGTGTGTATCATTGAACACTCAAGGTAATTAAGTTTTTTTTTTGTTCTGTTTTGAGTAGAAGATGAGGTTGCCAGCGAGAATCCGAAACCTCTGTTTTGATACTGAGTTTTTTTTCTCCTGTACCGAGAATCGAAAACCTCCAAACCAGCAACATCAACGGTAGGTCAACAATCTTACTTCTAAATTTGAGGTGAAAGTTTCGATTGGGTAGTAATTTTTTGGCTATTTATAAATAATTTTTAAAATTGTGTTGCAGAAGAGACTATACGATGAGTTCAACTATGCGGAGAAAGGTACTAATCGATATTGTTACTGAAATTACATTTCCACTATATTTGTTGTTTTGTTTGTTTGATACAAATAACCCTACTATAGTTACAAGTGAAAAAATGTGTGTTTTGGATGGGTGTGTGTTCTTTGGGATGGGCTTAGTAGCAGTGTGTTGATTCGTATATTCTCTATAGCAACGAGGAGGGTGTAGAATGAGTTTTATCACTTGCTAATTAATGAGTTTTATGTATTGTTTGATTAAGTTGGATCCATTTATTTGAGTTCTAAATATTTTTTATAATACGAAATATGTTTCCATGTTTTGATATTGGGTGAGTTAGACCTACTACAGAAGCGTTTATTTAATTCACTAACGTTTGATCTTTCTAGATTTGTAATTCAGAAGCTCATATCTTTGCAATTTAATATTCTTTTATGGTTCAGGATTTTAGCAGGAAATTCTTGACAATCCTCAATGCTCTCAATTTTTTGAGGAGAGGTAACTGAACTCTAGATCTCTTTTCTATGTTTTGGATGCAATATAATATTCCTATGTTGTCCGCTTACTTCAAGACTATTGGTTCAGTCTTTTATGTTAAGATTATCTTATCTCTTTCAAATTTTAATACTTTTTTAATTGAATTAAATTCAATTTTATGTCATTGCATATTTCTATTGTATGATATTAAAGGGGCTCTTTTTTTACCTCCGTTGCATTTTTTCTTAATATAACTGTTTGGTTGTGTGAAACCCAACACCTCTTTGGCTTTGAGTAACACCATTTAACTGACTCAGTGAGTAAGTGAACTGATCAATCAAACCACATGTCCCATGGGTCCCTCACCTAACAAACCGTGTGTCGCGTGGATCCCTCGACATTGGCTATATTTTGAATCTCTTGGCTATTTTTTTTTGTTTTATTGAACCGGAGAATACTTTTAATTGTTCATCACCATCTCCATTACTTTTGATGGTTGTTGACTGGAACATCTTTGGATTGGTGATGGTTAGATACTCTATTATTTTTTTGTGATTTCTAAAGTTGATTCGTTGGTTAGCTATTTTTTATTTTTATTTCTGATTTATGGAGTTTTATGTATGTAGTGTAATTTTGGTAACTATTTGCCTATTTTCTTCCTTTTATTCCACATTTGGATATTGTTGGAATTAGTTACACGTCTGATTGACAAATGTAGTGACTAACATCTCAACATATACACACTGATTAGTGATCTCCGGGACATCATCCTTGCAAGTTGCAAGTTTATGCTCTAATTCCATTTAATGAACTTTTTATGTATGGATGTTTGGAATATATTAGTTCATAAGAAAATAAAATTTTGTTAAAAGATCTTTTGGTTTGTAACGGACTTGAGTACGTACTATTTAGTTTTACAGTTCAGCACTAAACGCACTTGATTGTTGCTACATGTCTATTTTTATTAATTTAATACTAATTATGTAATAAAGAATTTAACTAATGGTTAATATTTCCCTTAACTAATGATTAATATTTCACTTACTTTCTTTAGTTTTCATTTTTAGAGGAAAACAATACGAAACTATTTTTTTTGGTCCGGCCCTATGTTGATAACTTTAGTATGTTATATAACTCAATTTCTCTATACGACTCTGTATTTTTTTAGTTTTAGGTAGTTACATGGTGCTGGAGAAAAGAAGGGAAGGAAACATTGTATTGTCTATGGATGAAGTTGACCCTTCAACCGCTAAGAAGATGATGATAATACATGTGTATCTAATTTCTGTCTACTTTTGTTCATTTTTAGAATAATTTCTTTATAACCGTTTTGGTCGGATGTTTTGAATTCGCTAATTTAATTTCAGTGTATAACCTTTATTGTTTTTGGTGCAAACATTTTAGGATTTTCTTTGGTTTTGTGTTTTTGCTTTTTTTTTGTCAGAACTAATACGTGATGGTTATTCTAATTACCAGCTTTGTGATTCTATCGATCTCTCTTCTCACACAGTGACTCCTGCCCTTCCATTAGATTGTGATTGGTGAGACATGGTAAAGGACATTGAATATTATGACATATTGGAGTCATTGTGGATGCATCTCTCGCTGAAATCATAGCTTACTAGCTCAAGGCAAGTTCACCCTGATAAAAATCCCAAAGATCCAATTCGCTCACAATTTCTAGGTACTTGGGGAGGCTTATCACGTCCCGAGTGATCCTGAAAATTGTGACTCATATGATCAATATGGAAAATCTGGAATATCATGGGACTTCATGGTGTCATTCCTTCCACTATATTTGGAATGATGTTTGGCAATGAGAACTTTGATGATTATGATGGCCAGCTTGCATTGGCTTCTTTGGTGTTTGTAGATATTGAAGAGGGCTTAGAGGCTTCTAGAGTCCGAAGGCAAAAGGTTCAAGGGAAGATGAAGGCCTTACAAAAGGAAAGGGAAGAAAATCTCATAACGATTCTTAAAACTCGCCATGAACCATTTATTGAATGTCGAACAGATGAGTTTATGAATTGGAAAACATCGAAAGCCCGCCGTCTTTCACAAGTTGCTCTCGGTGAGGTGAAGCTACATACTATTGGATATATCTACGCAAGGCAAGCACCAAAACAATTGGGAAAAGAAAAATGACAGTATACGAATGAGTGATTTCTAGCAGAATGGGCAAGAGATCAAGGGTGTTTCTACCAGAATGGAAAACAGATAAAGGGCATCAAGTAAAATCACAAGTCATTACAGCTTCAGGTGTTGTCTCTCTCATTAAAATGCAGGAGGATCTAAAACATTTAAATCAAGTGGAAAACAAGGAAGAGAATATGGATAAAATTATTGAATCTTAGAAAGATGTGATGGTTAATTCCCTTTGGCAGACAAATATGTTAGATATTAAGTCAACTTTAACCCGCGACTGCAAAGATTTTCATAGAAACCCTAGCATCCCAAAGGATGTCCTCAAGCAGCGAACTAATGTGACAGGAAATCTTGGAACAATCACTACAACAAAATGCTCATTTAGTAACACACTTTTTTTTATTAGTAACATTATTATCCCGTTATTGTTACTTACACTAAATAGTGTTACTATTATAGAATAAGTGTTACTAATATTAGTTCTTTATTTTAAAAGAAATTGTTTTCTAAAAAAAAGGAGGAAAATTTGCCCCAACCCAAAAAAGACCCCGATTATACACCCAAATGAGATCTACCAAAAGCTACACCCAAACGAGACCTGCCAAAACCCTATCTTTCTTCTCCATACCGACCTACCAAAACCTATGTAAGATTGGTTCATTCGGAATCTTATGTAAAACGAGACCTTCCATCTCCATCTATAAATCGTGTGTATCTTTGGAAGAGTTGCGGTTTGGATTCACAAACCTATGTAAGATTTCATTCTAACTCTTCTTAATCTACACTTCATTTTAGATTCATCTCGAAATCGTGTGTAGTTATGTGTTTACACACTTTCATTTGTCTTTTTTTTTATATTTATGAATATGATTTTTGTGTTGATGCTACATTTTATGAAATGGGTGTGAGTGTTAGCTGTTTAAATATTTCTTGAATTTGGGTTTAATGGGATATTCACTATTTGTTGAGTATATTGACTATTTGGATTATGGATAATGTTGTTAGGGTGTAATGCCATTGTCAACTAAGTATTGGCTGCTATGGTGGTGATTGTTAGTTGTTTAACTGTGTGTTGAATTTGGGTTTGATGGAATTTTAGTGTTTAAAGCAATGATACATTGATTATTGAAGTTGAACAAGTTTAAATAAGATCTATAGGAATTTGTTTGGTTGCTTTGAAGATTGAGGAAAAAGAAAGTAAATGAATCTTAACTAAGGGTTTTTATTTATTGGATAATGTGGTTAGGTACTTACTCTATATCGTATCTACCGCTCTAGTATACCGTCGGCATTTTGATTATTACACTATATCGTATTGTTAGATTATTTCATATTTTTAGATTATTGTTATAGTTCTTTGATTACCCTTTATTAAATTTAAAATGTGATTTTTTGGTTTTCTTATTACTAGTCACTATAAAAAAATACTTTTGAGACTAGACCTTTTGAGACGGCTAAAATTTGAGTCTCAAAAGGTGGGACTTGAAGACCTCATATTAGAAGTCATCTCGAAAGGTATACCTTATGAGACGGTTAAAACCAATTTTGATTTCCCTCCTTTATCATTTTCACTCCCTCCTCTTTCTATTAGCCTAAGCCTAATGAAAAAAAAAACACCCCATTATTTCTTCTTCTTCGCTCGGACAAATGCCCTCAGCAACTCAGCTGCACACTACTCTAGCCCTAGCTCTCATTTCTCTAGACCTCGTCATTGCCACCCTAGACTTCTCCCTAACAAAGTTGTGCTTTGGGGTTCAAATAAGAGTTCCACATGATTCTCACGTGATCTTGAATCTTTTGGGTAAATTTACACTAAAGATTCAATCTCGAGGGTAAATTTTACATGGATTGTGTACACTTTTGTGACACAATTCCTTAATATTTGCAGTTTGTATATTTTTCCGTCTTTGTTCTTTGAATGATTTCAATATGTGAAAAAAGATAATTGGTGTTTTTAATTATTGTGTAACCATATCATTGGCCAACGTGACTTAAGTATCAGACAGTGATAAATTTTCACTCTCATTTCTTAATATTATCGACAATTATGTATATATATAGTTATATGCTAAATATAAATATCATAATTATGCTCTTTCAATGACAATCATATATTTCTCATTGATGGGTATTTGACAGGGTTCATTGGTATTTAAATATTTGATCTCGCCTTGGACATTCAAGTTATAGTATTGTCGACTTGATATGGAAGGTAATTTTAATTCTTGGTTATTGATTAATATCATTAGTTTTTGTACTGGATTAATTTTTAGTGGCGATAGGAGGTTGAGGGTGAGCCAATTGAAAACCCGGATTGTCAATTGGTTGTCGTAGTATAGTTTTAAAATTAATTTATGAGAATATTTGTACCATTTTTTTGTGTGAATTTTAGTTCGAATTACTGATATGTTTATTTGTGTTAATTACTTCATGACCTTTGGAAGTAGTTCATGCCATTCAAGTTAGAATTATTGATTGCCTATAATTGTTTGTGTGAGTTTACTATTCGATGCGAAAGTAATTTAAGGGAAGTGACCATGTCCAAATCAGATTCCTGAATTTGAAAATTGATTAGTATACTGTCGTTTTGGGCTTATTGTATTTAGGGGTGAAAACTCAAAATAGCAAATAAGTGGCCCAAATAAAGGTACGAACATCCATAGAGGTACAAAATAACTTGTAGGAAGTATCCGTCTCCTCGTCTAACTCATAATTATGAAATTGATTAGTAAATGTTCATTTTGAGGTTTAAACGGAGTTTTTGGGGGTGAAAATTAAAAATAACAATTAAGTAGTGTGAATAGAGACACAAATACTCCAAAAGATACCAAGGTAACCTAAGATAAGTCATTGTGTCCTCATCGGACTCCCGATTCTCGAAATTAACTAGTAGACGTTCATTTTGGGGTTAAAAGCATGCATTAGGGGTGTGAAAAGCAAAAACAATAATGAAATGTCCCGAAAAGAGGCACAAATAATCGAGAAGATACCAACCGAGTGGCTTGAAAAGAGGCCCGAAAAGCAAAAACAATTATACGATCGTTTAGGGATTAAAATGGGATTTAGGGGTGAAAACTCCAAATAGCAATTGAGTGGACCGAAAAGATGAATGAAAATCCATAGATGTACAAAAGTAACTTGTAGGAAGTGTCCGTGTCCTCATCGGATTACTGGTTTTCCAAATTGACTAATAAACATTCACGTTGGTGTTAAAAGTGGTCTTTTGAGGGATGATACTTATTGACTATTAAACTTTAACCAAACTTACAATTCTTACACCCAGACTTAGTGAGACTATACTAGTTCTAATATCAAAAGGAGATTATAACATCCTTTTTAATATGCATAATGTCCTAATTAAAAGTCCCCTGAAGGCTTTTCATAAAATTAACCATAGCTTTCTAAGGTTAATGGATTGGCACAAGGCTTTTCATGAGGTTTTTTCACCTCTTCCCTCCAATTTGGTAAAACTGGTGTTGACAAAGCTTCTTAATAATTGTGTATCCCCAACAAAAGAAAATATGATTTTTCATATTTAGGAACTTATGGTGGAATCATTAATTTGATGCCAGTGTCGGTTGAATAGTGACTTCGAATCATCTTCTACTGCGCATCCCTCTTCATTGTGGTGCCAACTATAGTAATCATGTGTTCGGTTCTTGTGTAAAGTTGCCTGACCAACACTGGACTCACGAAAAGATAAGTACTTCGGTTGTGGCTATGTCATGCTTCTTGCCAAGCTTTCGATATTTTCGTCGTCGTCAATGGTTATGTATACACGGGCAGATTGGTCAATCACTAGAGTGCACATTCCATTTACAATGTTTTGTGGTTCTGTATTATTTATAATTTATAGGTTTTCTTCACGAGTAAAACTTATGCATAAATTTTGGTTATGCGTAAGAAGAATGACCTAGACTGAGGTTTTTCTAACTCAGCTACTTTGACTTTGGTTACATCAATACAAAGAAATAGTGACGTGAAATTTTTAGTTGCTGGAGAAGATTACTATCAATTCTGTGATAATGTTATATCATAAGCTAAAGCAACGTTATAGTTATAAATATCATGGTGGAAAGGGCACAAGACAACTTCAAATTGGTGTTGTATCTAATAATCCTTATTGGTTTTCCAGTTGACAATTCAAATCCTCGTTGGTGTTTTAGTTATGCCCAATATCAATTTTTAGATGGGTACATCTCTAGATAAAGTAATGCAACAACTCAATGTTTAAGTTTATTTTCATATTATTTAAATCCGGGGCAGCCTCTGTAAACACAAAATAAATTACGGTCGTTCCATGTAATGTGTCCTAAAAATAGTGTAAAAAATATATATTAATTTTGTGTACGAGAACTTTATTCTATCCGCAATCTCTATCAAGCCTTGGGATGGATATTAGACCTAAGAGATAATAAAATAGGGGTAGAAATCTTTATTTTATCAAGAAACTTCTATAGTAAAATCCTTCTTTTGTAGGAGAAGATCCCAATCATAATACAAACTACCAGTTGTTTTCTCATCATTTTCAATGACGATGTTGTAGGCATCATCAAGAAGGATGAATTCAGTTGATAAAATAATCATTTGAGAACAAACCAGCAAGACTCAGAATCTGTTGATATATTGTTCACATATTGCTGATATGTTATTCACAGAATCTGTTGTTTGTTCTCAAATGTGAACTACATATAGTGTTACACATTTGAGAACAAATTTGGTGGATTACTCGAGAACAAACCAGCAATATGTAGTTCACATTTGAAACCAAAATCATGTAATATAGTGTTACTCAGAATCTTTTGTTTGTTCACATTTGAGAACAAACAACTTTGGTTGAATTGGATGTTTCTGTTGATATGTTGTTCACAGCAATATGTAATAATATGTTATTACATATTTGGTGGATTACCTGACAACTTCTTTGATATTGATGATTGTCTTAAAGGATCAAAGATGTCGATATGTCTTCACCAAAACTTTGTAGTCTTTCTAAGTGAGATCCTCGGGGTGAGAGTTCGTCCATCGAATGAGCAATTAGTGGAAAATACCATGCTAACTGATGCATCGTTTAATGATTTCTCTTAAGATAAAGGATAAGTTTGGTTCATAGATATTAAAAGGTTAGAATTATAACTTGTAAGAGATCGCTATGGCGCTCAAATAGTATGCCTAAAATCGAGTGCGATAGGAATTCGCTTCTATATCACCAGTTGGAATCTTAACAGATAATATTTATTGGAAGTAACTTTTAGGTGATGTGTAGATGCCTCCCTAGAGTTTTCCTCAGATTTAGGTTTCCCCATGTTCAAAATCTCAGACTCATTTCCTTTACTGCATTTATTTTTCAGTTGTGTGTGTTTTTCAATATCAACAAAGAATGCACAAATTGAATATATATTCCATAATTAAAAATAATAAAATAAAATATTTTCTGAATAAATTTTTTCTAAGTTCTTTTCCATGTATACATCATCACAAGTGTAACATAAATTCCTCTCTCATATAGCTTGTATATCTGATGGAGAGAGACTTTTAATGGGAACTAAGGAGGGTAAGGATATGTGATTTTTGCTATAATATTCGGACTTTATCCGTGTTGGGGGTGGATTTAGGAAGTTGAATCCAAAGTTTTATAATTGTGAACTATAAAACTACATATTGCTGGTTTGTGTGAACAAACTACACATGCTAAGCAACTAGATAACCCATCGATAAACAGAGAGAAAACGTATAAAATTGAGAAAATCCATGCCGATCTTCAAAACCCCCTTCAATGGGTATGCTGTAAAATTCAGCCCCTTCTACGAGTACCGCCTAGTCGTAGCCACCGCCCAAAACTTTGGTATCCTGGGCAACGGGTGCCTCCACGTCTTCGACCTGACCCCATCAGCCCCATCCCCAAAGTCGCCTCCTTCGACATGACCTGATCCAAGGGATGAATGGCATTCCCTAATCAATTTCTACTCCATTCCATTTCACAGTCTACACAATTTGTTCCTGATTAAATCCCTGCCTATAAAACATTTCATTAAGTTTTAAAATGGAATCTGTTGGGACAGCCTTGTCATCCTAAAGTTTATGGTTAGATCTACAATGATAAGGGTTTTGACTTGGGTGGCGATTACTTTTGGGTTGTAGGCTGATTTTTATTGTTGTTAATCATTTTAAGGATTTATATATGTAAACTTTGTATGTTATGCCCTTATTTACTCTACTTGAATTGTGTACAGGGGTGGGCTGTATTAAAACCTCGATTCTTAGCCGTGCTAAAAGATCCTTTTGACCCTAAGCCTTTAGATATAATTGTTTTTGATGTGCTACCAACTTCAGATGGAAATGGTGAAGGTCAAGTATCACTAGCAGAAGAGACAAAAGATTGTAACCCCTTACGCCATTCATTTAAGGTGCGTATCATATGAACCTTTAATTTTGTGGGAAACTCATTGTGCATGGCCTTCTCTTATTTACATTTTTTTCCACCACTCAGAATATAGGCTTTATTTGAATTTTGGTTTAGTCAATCGTGATGTTTTATACTTAAGGTATCTGTTGCACCAAATTTATCTACCAATGCTGTAGCAATCAATATTGAATCATTGTTGTTATCTTTTCCCCTTTTAAGATGTAAATATAAGTGAGGGTTTTATATATTAACAGAAATAATGCCCAACTAATTATGTAAATGAGTTCTTTTATGCAATTTCAACTCCTAAGAAACCAAAGAAGTCTGAAAATTACAAAAATGTTCTAATTTTGCTTTTGCTAAGAAGTCTGACTATGGTGCTATCCTTCCATCTTCTCCGTAATTTCTCCACGTGTTTGAGTAGAATGCGTACTCTTATCTACTTCTTGGAATCTACTTAAATTTATAGTATATTCGTATGAATCCATCTCATCATCTACACCAGATTCTTTTGGGTGGCCATCTTTATATGTTTTTGTGGTGTTGGTGGGTGTTTTTGGTGTTTTATCAGTGGTTGTTACTACTGTTGTGGCTGTTCCAACTACTAGGGTCACATAGATCACTGTTCTTATTTTGCTGACCGTATTTTGAAATCCAAGGGGAGCACTTGTAGTGGAAGGTAAGACAGTATTGGCTCCGTTACCGATACTTGTCTAGTGATGACTACAGTACAAACCGGAGTGTCCTATCTTACGCTCTTCCAGTTTGAAGAAAATGCTAAAGGGATTCTATTAATCCAATGCTTCATTTCCAGAATCGATTGAGTGATATGAATTTACTACGCTCTGCAAAGTAGGTTCACATATCATATGATTCAGTTGAGTGATATGAATTTACTACTAAAATCCATTCCTAAAAAAATCTCAATTTTTTTATGATAGCACCTGCCTTCTCAGTTCCTTACTATTTTTGTTTAATGCATTTCATTTTGATATTTATTAGATAAACATTTTGGAAATTTTCAACTTTTAAGGATAATACTGAGTACATTCATACCTTGTGGTTATTAGGGGTGTGGATCGGTTCGAAACCGACCTATTTTGATCAAACCGAATCCAATCCAATTAAAATTGGTTTTTATATTTTGCAATCCAATCCAAACCAACATTGAGTTAAAATCCAATCCAATCCAATCCAATTGTGATCGGATTGGATCGGTTTTTTTTAATCGCTTTTGATTATCTGATTTGGGTCCCCTTTTTTTCGTAGTTGGATTGGATTTGGATCCAATCCAATCCAATCCAATCCAATCCAATCCAATCCAATTAACTGAGCCAATTGGATCCAATCCAATCCAATCCATTTCATAGTTGATAAATTGTAATTCCAGTTAATAAATAATAAACCAGAATTTAATAAATAATAAACTTGATTTTTTAAAACCAAATAATAAATAATAAACCAGAATTTAATACAAATACATTAAATTAAAGAAAAGAACCAAATACAAATTAACCAAAACTACAGGTGGTATTTTCGGATTTCATGGGTATAACAACAACAGAAACATGTGGTGGTATTTTCGGATTTCATGGGTATAATAACAACAGAAACAGGTGGTATTATGTATGTATTATATATATATATATATATATATATATATATATATATATATATATATATATATATATATATATATATATATATATATATATAGAGAGAGAGAGAGAGAGAGAGAGAGAGAGAGAGAGAGAGAGAGAGAGAAATTACCGCCGTGGGAGAAGATCGGCGTGGGATCAGGTGAGTGCCGTCGCCATGTTAGGCGTGAGAGAACAGCTAATGGTCGTCATCGCCGCCGCCTTAGGGAAAGAAATGAGAGGAAAAGAAAGTGAAGGGAAAGAAATGGGGTAAGGGATCAGCCGCCGCCTTAGGGGTATTGGGAATGGTTAGGGTTTTTTTAAAAGCAATATATATAATGGGTATTAAATCGGGTGGGTATTATTGGGAATGGGTATTTTTTATAACCACATTCATTTTAATTGGATCGGTTCGGTTTTCTAATCGGTTTTGCATCCAAGAACCTAAACCGATCTAATTAAATCGGTTTTTGAAAATTAAAATCCAATCCAATCCAATTGAGGTCGGTTTTGTAGCTGGATTGGATTGGATTGGATTGGATCGGTCGGTTTAATCGGTTTGGTTTGGATTTTTCACACCCCTAGTGGTTATGTGTGTATAATGTATTTATATAGCACTAAATAGAAAAATTGAATGTTCAGTTTTGAGTAGTCTAAAAGGTATTTCATACAATAACAAAACCTTATGATTTTGTTAGCTAAATACCATGAGTTGTTTCTGAGGGAGTCATTTATTCTAGTTTAATTTGGTCTCAAATCTTACAGGATGTCCAATAATCGTAATATATGACATTACATTGCACCACCTTCTTTAGCGCCCCCATTTGATGAAGGCAATCATATTGACCTTTGCATGGGTGGCCACAATCAACTTGTAATTTATGTGTTTCTCAACTTGAGCTTTGTTTATGGTAAATTTAGTGTATAGTAATTACGTGGCCTTTTTTTAGATGAACTTCACATTAAATTTGTGATTTTCTATTATAGGATTTCTGTCCTAGATCTAATGGCCAAATGACCACAATGGGCGTGTATGTGCATGATTTACTTCTCGAACAGGTCAGGTGCCAATCATACTTCTGAATCATTTAATTTTACCTTCTTTTTCTCATTCTCCTTCGTAGGTAAATGTTATGATGATTGTATCTCATACGAGTGATGGACACATATTTTTAGTTGTTTTTATGGGTGATAACGAGTGTGGTGGAAGCATATTTTTAGTTTTTTGTACACTTCTGTGATAGACATGATACACATTTTCACCCAAAGCCACGTACACCTATCTTATTATAAATGAGTTTAAAAAAACTTGGGTCATCGTCTCTTTTCTTCTCCCAACATGTGTTGTTCTCTAAATGTCATTATTAGATAGGGCTTTATTTAGAGAATAAAAAATAGATAGGGCTTGGAAAATTGGCTCATCACCAAGATTTCATTGGTTTTACTAAACAACTCGATGTCATTATTAGATATGGATTTATTTTACTCTGTTTATTGCAAAGATATGCTGCTTTTCTTTCACATATTGAAGCTTATCTAAAACTTAAAAAGTTCATACTGTATGAACTTTACAAGTGTTGGTGGTGTAAAATATGTGTATAATTTTTATGCTACAACAAGATCCCTATTCATAAAGTGTATAAAAAATAATGCAGCAATAGTAGTGCAAAATTAGGCAAAAAGTAAGATGAGATTCATTAACGAAAAATGTAATAAACTTTGTTTGCCTACTCAAAACTTAAAAAGGCCTTTATGTCCATCATAAGCCCAACTTTGTTTGCCTAAGAATTCTCATCAATATAATCTTACCAATATCGGTGTTTTGATAATAAATATATGACACCAAGATAGATTTGTCTTCATTACTAAAGGTAGTGACATTTAGGTGCATTTGTGGAAGTGGAATTTATCATTAAATAACGGAAATTGGCATGTGTGCAGGATGTTCGTAAAACGATAGTATATGGGATCTAATTTGCACTCCATCAAATGGGATCGTATTATATTGGATGAGGTAAGTCTGGAATGAATTTTACCGAGTTCTTACTTTTTGTACTTGAGTTCTTTCTTTTGCATTTCTTACATCTCACATCGTGTGAATTTATGAAAAATAGTCAGAATTCATAAATGCACACTAAATGCTTGGATATAAAGTACAGAGCAATTTTAATTAACTTTTTTTTATCATAGTGTGTCTGTGTGAATAGTGTGAAGTGTGTGTTCAGTGTTTGTGTGCAGCGTAAGTGTGTGTTTCTGTGTTTGTGTGAACAATGTTAGTTATACCAAAAAAAATTTGAATATGTGTTACAAACTATATGTGTTGTTTGTTGATGTGAAAGTGTGATATTATAAGTTGACATACTTATTTATATGTGAAATTTCCTACTTTTAAGTGCTGATGTGAAATATGATATTATAAGTTCATATACTTGTGCAATTAATTTTGCTGGTGGATAATTTTTTGTACTAAATTAATTTTGTATGACTAAATGTTGATATTATAACTAATATGATAATTTTATTTTGTTTGACAGAATGTTATTTTTGGATCCTCATCAAGTTTCTAGCGTTGCGGATTGCGGCATTAATGACGATGATAATAGAACGAAAGTTGATAGTCAACAACAACGAACTTCTTTTTTATATTTCATTTGATTTGTTATAATATAAAAATATCTCATTTGGGGATGATTGTATTAAGATGTTATATTGGAAGCTTTTATTAAAATAATGTAACTTTCGGGGGGATTGTATTACGATGTTTCATTTGTTTCGTTTAAGTTTATTTTGTAAATATATAGTGGAGCCTTACATAAATATAAATGTTGAATATAATGCCCTTTTTTTTAAGAATATTTTTGTATATGTTCTAAGGATTTAAATAGTGGTAATAATAATCGGGATATTGGATCTTAATTTTTTTTAAATACGTATTAATATTACTAACATAATTTTACCGTTACTAATTCTGAATTTTCTGTTACTATTAGTAACACAATTTAGCGTTACTAATTTTGAATTTTACCGTTACTATTAGTAACAGAATTTTACCGTTGCAAATTCTGTATTACCATTACTATTAGTAACAAAATTTTACCGCTATTCATAATTTTACTGTTACTATTAGTAACAGAATTTTACCGTTACTAGCTTCGTGCCCCACCCTTTTTTTCTAACAGAAAAATTGTGTTACTAATATTATTAGTAACCGTAAAATTGTGTTACTAATGGCGTGTTTTGGTGTAGTGAATATTCCAAGGTGCACAAGCAATTCATGCTATTAAAGGTCATGATGGCAGCAGCGAAATAACAATAGAACTAATAGTTTGAGCAAAAGTAGAACTAATAAGTAGTGAACTAACAGTAAAAGATGACATGATTTTTTCTTTTCAATTGTTTGTGATGGCAACAATATATTAAAGGTCTATATAACAGGGTTTCTAAATATTCTGGACACAATTAACATCTTGAGAAGTTTTTATATCAAAGAGTCTATACCCGAATCTGATTTGTTTGGTGATGATTTGTTTGCTTGATTTTGTGTGTGTCAAATTAATATCTTCTATTTACTACATAAAGCCACTGAAGATGACTCATTCATATCCATGAAGCTTTGAGATAACATATTTATGTTATTAAATATCTCTGAAATTATTTTTGCTTGGTTATAGGATTAATATGGTAGAGATGTTAGTACATTCTTCACCAAAGTATATTGTGAATAACTAATAGCAAGGCATTGCTTCCGGAGGCCATTGAAATAGATGTATTATATTTGAAATTTTGTTATATTATGTTTTGAAAATCTACAGGCATAGTTCACATGTTAAGTTAGATTTTCTATTGCATTTTCTAATGTAGTTTGTCTCTCATTTATTGCTACTAATTTTGTATTTCAGAACTACGAGACTAAGCCTTTATAAACAAGAACCTTATAACATCCGAGCCTCATTATCTCTGAGCATCATTATCTCATTTCATTTGGTCTTTATTATTACAGGTTATTTTACTTGGATTAAGATCACATGATGAAGGTTTTTAATTGAAGTAGTGGGTTAACAACGGTAGCAGATTAATTAGTTCAACTGATTTGTGTGGGATTTGCAAATTTGTCATGCTAAGGTATTGTGCACTATTGTTGCGCTAAGAACACTTCATTTGATCATTTTTTTGCTTCTTTCTACTATGTCCATTTTTATAACTCCAGGTTGAAATTTTCTATTTTAACTTATCCAGTTCTTATTTATTACTTTTGTTATATGTGAACTTTATCAGTGTTTGAAATGAACGCTTATAGTGCTGTAAGTTTCAATTATATATTGAAAGAAATGAATGGTTTAGATCAAATTAAAATCAGGGCGTGTTTAGAGCAAATTGTTTAAATATTCATATGAAAATAGCACAGGAATTATAAATGAAAGATTTATATCAAATGAATGATTAAGTGTGATTTTTTTCAGAAGCTTGCAGATAGCACACGCACTACAAATGCAAATGTAGGTGGAAAGGAAGCTTCATGAACAGATTGAGGTAAATCCCCCATAATTTTTTCATATATATATATATATAGCTTGATTGAAATAAATATCTATAGACTCAAATCATGCAGGGATGCCATAAGTCCATGCTTTAAAAAAAAGAGACTTAGATAGACATCATTTATAAACATTTTTAATGGCGTCGAGAAGCAATGTGGTAAAAGATTGGCAACCCATAAAGAGTGGAGAAGTGACCAATTGACAAGTTTGGATTGCTTGAGAACTTTGATTTGAATAGAGGGTATATCCATTGCCTTTTTAGTGTTCATCCTTTGAAATTTTAGAAAATAACTTCACAGTCTTCATTGTCCTATTCTCTAAACTTGGTTTGCAAAAGAAGTCTCTTTCAAATATGAATTGTCCGATTCTCTAAACTTGATATTGATTTTTTACCTTCAAATGTTCTACCAATTATATCCAGTAAAAGCCGAGTGATTCATGAACTTCGTCATAATTTTTGTGACACAGTGGTGAATGGTAGTCTTTTGAAAAAAAAAAACACTGAAAATCAGATGGGTGTTTATTATGTAACCTAACAATTATATTAAGATGTTGTCCAATTGCAATTCAAACGACATTTTTTCATCGATACGAGCTTTTATCGACACTGTTTATTATGGTGCCGTTAATTACACATATTTTTTCTTTTGTGTTGCAACATTGAATGCTTTCATGTTTGACTTAGTAGGTAAGATTGTTTTTATTTCTAAACTCCCAGTTTTTTGTTGAAAAAAATTTAGAACTCATATTTTTCCTAAGCTATTCAAATTAATATACTTTCTATTACTGTTCGTCCTCTTTTCTATATGCATAGCCTTATTGTAAAAGAAAAACAAAAGAGTTAGAGGTCAATTTACACGATTTGTAAATTATTTGGAATAGACGAACTCTTAAAACCTGAGTTGGTTTTGTTGCACAAACCCGAGTTGCCACACCTTTAGTACACCCAATCAATCGATTTGTTCCCTTTTTTTTCAACTGATCTGCTATTGTGATACCAAATGGTATCTGATTGGTTTTAAACATAATTTGTTTTGGTTTCTGTTCACGATCAGTTTTCGAAAACCAACCGATCTGATCAGTTGCACAAACTCGAGTGATATGATTTCTTGGAACTGATATTTTTTAAAGAGAAAAACAATATCTGAATCTTACTCAATTTGTTTTACGATCTCGATTTAATCTGCAAAAATTGACATGGTTCTTTAAAAAACGGTTTGCATTTTTTGTTCGGATCTGTTTTTAAAATCAAGCTGATTTTTTTTTGGTATTTCTTCTACACGGATTCAATCTGAATTTATATAATCTGTTATATTTTTTATACAATCTGATTGTTTTGCATCTTGGATATGAGTTTCGATTTTTAAACCAATATGGGTGTTGGTTTTGTTCACGATCTAAATTTTTTTTTCTGATATTTCGTTTCTCTTATGCCTGGTTTGGGTTTTACGCATTCTGAGTTTGCTCAACGCGATATGAGATTTTGGATTACATGGATCTAAGGAAGGTATGATTATTTTTTGGTTAAGGATTTGGATAAGAATTGGGTGAAACGAAACCCAATAAACTTTTTTTCCTGGCGTGTTCTTGGTCTGGTATGATAGGTTCTTAACTCTGTTTATATGATCTATTTTTGGATAGTCTTTATTTTTTCTTGTTGTTGGATTAATTGATCCATACATTGTCTTTGGATTTTTTGATCTATTTTTGGATAGCTTTCATTTCTGATTTTACCTTTCGTTTTATTATTGGTGTGATTGTTTAGTTGCTCTAAGAAATTAGGCATATTGGCGTCTTTCATTATTGGACTGCATGAACCAAACCGACATATTGAGTAATTTGGGGATACATGTGACTATATGTATATGTTAACGGACATTGAGTTACAAATTACACTGGACAAGAATGATGTTATACTCATCCTCCACTGTTTATGTTAACGGACCTTCAGTTGAAAATTCCCCTGGACAAGAAGGAAGTCGAGAATGCAGAATTGGAGGAAGATGTATGTGTTAATATTAGGTTCTCCACTTATTGGTACTATTTCTGTGTATAACAACACAAAAATTTCTACATTGAGATATAATAGCCCTAGCTATTTCTATGTATAAAAACAGCACCAAAATTATTTAAAACTTTTAGCTGCCATATATTTGTTAAAAGATGACTATATCTGTCAACTGTTTTAATGCACTTATTATATTTGTTTGTAGGCATGGGGATTCCTTAGTAACTGTGATTGTTTTTATTTATTTATAGTTTTAGTCATTTTTGGGGGTGGATACATTGATGTACTGTTATAACTATTGATACTCCATTAATTTATATCAAGTTTAGTAGACTACTAAGGAGAGTTTATTCCAAGAAGTATATTTGTCTTTGACTACTATTCATCACCTCTTTGAATTAATTACATTTCTTTTGTATTTTCTTATTATGTTCAATCTCGATTTAATCTTTTTACTAACAAGAGATAAAAGACTCGACATCGACTCACCGTTCAGAGTTGTAATCAAGTTCAAGTGGATGATTTGTTTGTATTTTTGTCAACTTTTACTTAAATATCATCTACTTTCATATTAATTATTATTTTATATTTAACATGAAACTGAAGGACTTGGTTATGTGTCTTGAAATGTGTAGTCCACTGTGAGACAATTAATAAAAGGAATTGTCCAAAAATCCACAAGAATAGTTTTAACAATTTTTTGGAAAAATTATGAACTATGATTTGCAAGTATTTATGTCGAATACCTTAGTTCAGTGTTTTGTTTAGGTGTGTGTCATTGGTTGGTTGGCGATGGCGTCATTTTGTAAGCCTGAGTACCAATATTGGGGGTAAATTTATATTTGTGCCTTTGGGTATTTTGTTACCCTATTTTTTTAATGTTATCCTTTGTTTTGTTGGGGAACGAAATTTTTACCTTCTTGCAATTGAGTACTTTAAATTTTTTTGCCATTTTTCGATTATCAGCGTGCCTTCAGGAACGGTCATACCCTAGTGTGTGTGTGTGTGTGTGCGTGTGTGTGTGTGTGTATATATATATATATATATATATATATATATATATATATATATATATATATATATATATATATTGTGGTGACAACTGTATTCAACACAAATAAATGAGAAAAGCGCAATCACCCAAGCAAATAAAGAAGATAACGAATGCCAATCACACAACACAGTATGTACGTGGTTCAACAAGAATGCCTAAGTCCACGGTGGTGCTCTCAATCTTATTTCTATATACTCTGGGGAGTGTTTTGCAGAGAATATAATGCGTGTCCATTGCCCTAAGCCTAGGGTTTGTTATATACATGTTTGTTCTTGGGGAGTGGGGGTGTTGGACTCCACCACGTCAGTCCTTTTCTTCCTAGAATATCTCTCTATGAGATTTGTGGAAAAGACTAAGTCGAAACTGATATGGGTTGACACGCAAGGTTCCCAGACTTTGGGTCGCTTCTACTGGGATACTCGTCTGGGCCCGTGGTGATAAATCGAGGTACCCACAATTGCCCCTAAAGTTGTTGGGCCATAATTTGGGCTCAATAACTTTAAATGATTTGCCATAATGGCGTACTTGTAAATTGTGCAACTCTTCATAGGATTGAAAACTGATTTAGGCGGAAGCTTGCTTCATGTCCTGTGTACGATGATTGGAAGCATTTAAAAGTCATTTGGAACAATAGTCCGTAGTTATCGTTTCAAACGTACTCAAATTTTCTCATATTTTCTAAACTTCTACTGTTGCGCCCTCGTTCCCAGGTCATCATCTTTCAATTTCAATCTCCTCCATCATCTTTGCTTGTGACTTCGCATCGTCCCAAGACAGGTTTTTATTTCGTAAGTTCTTCGTGTTCTCTTTCTGTTCTTTTTCTATTGCAATCTCCTCGCATTTGTAGTTAGGGTTGTGTAAATGGCGAAAATAAGCAATAGGTCAGTAACTGAATTTAGGAAATATTAAAATATCCCAGATTGGGTAGATATTGAGTGTGCCCCTATCCTTAGAAATGTTAGGGAAATAGGGGGTGCTCACAGGATTCACGTTCTTTTACTGTCCCAAGGGGGACTCACTTTCCCCCCAAGTAATTTGTTTTCGCACTTCTTTGGTTAATTCAATATCGTCCCTGTGCAGTGCTTGCTAAATGTTTAGAAGATAGTTAATGGTGTTCATAGGATAAACCAACTCTATGGCACCAATATAGGGCTTGCTGAAATATGCTTCTTCTATTCTTTTTCACGAACAAGCTCTGGTCTTATTTACCTCAAGGCCAGGAGTCCTGACAGGATATTGGTAGTAAATCTACCTGATTCCCACAAGGACTACTGGCAAGAGGGTTTTCTTGATAGAAATTGGCAATTTCCTCCCCATACTGAGGGGTCAAGGTCTGACAGGTTTACGGTCCCCTTTTATGGGGAGGAGTTTATAGGTAGGCTTAATTTTTGTTCTGCTCTTTGATTTTCTTGATAATGTATGACTTCTATGATATTCTTCTCTCTTCTTTTCAGTGAGGATAAAGAATTTGGAACCTGCTCTTAGTGAGGTTCGAACTGCCGAGCTGATCAAAGCGTGGAACATCAGGGAATCTTTGGATGATGGTGAACATCCTCGGTCAGTTTCTTTTCTTCTAGAGTATAAGAATATTGGGTCTAGTTTCATCGCACGGCCTGTAGACAGTATCCCTGAGCTGGACATCACTAAAGAAGTTGATGCAGACCCCATTCAGTTGGATGAGGAAGAGAGCAGCTCTGAATGTGATAATAGGGGAGGTGCTGAAGGTGGTCCCAGTGACACGAGCTCTAGTGGTGGAGGATCTTCCAACTCGAAAGAGGTCTCAGAGGCTCAGGAGTCTTCTAGTACATCCTGTAGTTCCAGCGAGGAGGATATGGATCCCCTCAGGAGGAATTTGATCCGTAATGATGATGATGATGTGCTTCTTGCTTAGCGATCGAAGAAGCAAAAGTCCAGCGATGGAGATATTGCCACCGATTCTCAACCTGCTACCCATGAATAGGAGAAGAAGAAGAAGAAGAAGAAGAAGAAGAAGAAGAAGAAGAAGAAGAAGAAGAAGAAGAAGAAGAAGAAGAAGAAGAAGAAGAAGAAGAAGAAGAAGAAGAAGAAGAAGAAGAAGGAGGAGGAGGAGGAGGAGGAGCAGGAGGAGACGTTGAAAGAGAAAGAAAGAAAAAGAGAGGAAGAGAGGAAAAAGGTGGAAGAAAAAAAGGAGGAATGAGAGAGAGAAGAAAGAGAGGGAAGACGAGAAAAGGAGAGATGAGGTGAGAACGAAGGTTGGGCATGCTCTGGTTCCCATGTTCGCTTTGCCTGACGGTGCATCTGTTGCCCTCTCTCCCTAATTGGCTCCTGTATTTCTCGAAAGATAAATTTTGCCTACTGATCGTGAGAAGGTGATGGGAACTGACTAGTTAGCTCTGGAGGCGATCCAGAGGATAGACTTGGTAAGTCTTCTTTTCTCCTTTATGTTTACAGTTTTAAGTTTGATGTTTATCCATTCTTGCAACATTCTGCTTAATGTTTCTTCTTCTTTGAAGTTTGTGATTGATTTTGCCGTTCTCTACAGTACTCGTGATGAGCTGGTAAGGGCGAAGGCCGATCTGGAAAGGAAAAATGCTAAGATGCAGAGGAGGAATTTTGAGCTGGAGGCCAGCTTAAAGGCTACCAATGAGACTCCGAAGTCCTCTGATCTCACCCTTGTTGATGCCAATAGAGTGAAGGAGGCGGCGATAAAGGAGCTGAATGAGCTGAGGCAATCCTACGGCCTGGTTTGCACTAGAAAGCTGGCCGTGGTCGAGGAAAATAAGGTACTGCCAGAGAACCTGAAGAAAATGGAGTCTAAGGCAGCCACGATTAAGGAGAGTTCTTACAATTCTGGGTGGGCTGCCGCATATGAGAATGCTGATGCTCAGATAGGTTACATCAGTCGTCTAAACTTCAAGAAGGGTTGGAACAAGGCTCTCCTGGCTGTTGGGGTGGATATTGACTCACCCTTATTTCACGAGCATGATTCAGGCCCAAAGCCTGTTGTAGATGATGCCCCTGTCCCAGCCGCTGAAGGTGTAGTCCTTACCTCATAGACTATTCCTGTTGGTTCTCCTCCTGCTCGGGGAACGACAGTTATTCAATCTAAGGGAAATTCCTCTGCTGCTACTGATAAAGGAAATTAACCGATAACCTCTGAAGAAACTGAGGTTGCTAGCTAACCAGCACCTAGGATTTCCTCTGTATCTTTTGCTTTATTTGTACTGCTCTTTTTTAATTACCAAGGTACTTGGACCGCTTTATTTGAATGAAATGAAAGTACTTTCTTTTCTGCGCACTAATTCTTCTGCTTTTTACTGCTTGTATGGCTTGTAATCGATTGATGTAGATGAGTATATACCTGCCACTTCTCAACAGGAAAGTATTCTTGGTCCTAATGTGAATGATCAAGTTCACCAAATCTTCATAAGGATTTGCATGTTGCTGCGATAGAGGAATAAGAGCTTTACAGACCAGTCTGAGCTCGTCACTAAACTAAAGGACAGACTTCAGGAGATGGAAGAGGTCGGTCCTTCTATCCAAGAAGAAATGAACACTCTGAGAGCTAGAGTCCTCGATGTCACTGAGATTAACCAAGTTGGAGAAGTTTTGCAAAAGGATAATGAGACCCTGAGGAGGGAAGTATTGCACCTCAGGGAGCATGCATCAAGTATCGCACCTCAAATTTTATGGGGCTCCTCTTCATCGGCTGTTCCGTGAGCTGGCATAGGACCGAGTGCAACCCCCTAAGTTTCACGAGGTACTACCCCATCGGTTGGTTGGCGAGTTAGCACAGACATAGGAGGTCCAACCAGGGAGATGGATGAGCTTCGAGAAGATGTTCGTCGAGTATACGTGATTACTGTTGGGCTTTAAATAAACATTACACGGCTGAGGCATCTGTTCAAGAAAGGTCCTCGGCGAGTATGGGATGACGGTTATGAACAAGGTTGGATATATGCTCTGACGAGGCTGATAGAGTTTGAAGAACTATCTTTTATTAGGGGATGGTTGAGTGCCCTCAGGGAGCTACAAGTCCTAAGGAACTCAGTTCTCTGGTACCGTCATGAGATCTCTTCTTCAACTTTGGGGCCTAATCCTTTTAGGAGGGACGACCAGTGGATCCCTATCGATGCTATCCCCAAATAGATGTTAGAGCCAGATGCGAATGAGGTCGAGGAGGAATTGACTCCTCATCCGGACGATGGCCAAAGAGCACAAGTGGCTGATTATCTTGTTCGGAGGCATCAGCCTCATTAAGATTTCACCGGATGTGACTCTTTGTACATGTAATGAAGTAATGTAATATTTATGTTTTGGGAGATTTGGCTGACTAAACATGCATTGTATATCTTTTACTTCATTTATTTCCCACTCGATTATTTGGGGCCCTTTGTAACCGACTTAGATTTTTAGGGTTGTTTCTTTGGGTGAGTATCCTCACAGTCCAGTATAATTTTTGAGATACCATTCTGCCTTAATTTACCTTTTAGGTCGTGTCGTCACACTACCTTAGGCCGTAAGTGTGGCATTGGCGAGGACACACCTGGATGTTCTATCCGATCAGGTTTATGAACCAAACACAGTTTGGTGACCAATTTGATTTGGTCAAGCTGCCTAAGGGTCCCCTGTAGGGCTTCATATATTTCCAGGGCAATGATAAGAGGTAGTTCGTGTTTCATAATGAAAACCCGAGGAGGGTGATACCCTTCTTTTATGCTTTGAGTAAGGTGCTTGTCGCTTGGGAAAGATGTGCAAGTTACAAAGTTCCTAACAAATAATTAATACTTCATAAAGTGCCATTGCCAAATAGTCTTTTATTAATCAAAACAAAAAATGTGTTGCTATTTCAAATAATGTAATAAAAGATAACTGAAGAAAAATTAGAAATATAATTTTTTCAGGTTGGCTACATTCCAAGCTCGATGCATCTCTCTACCCTCTAGCGTTTCTAAGTGATAGGCTCCTTATAGATCGTCTTTTGTTACCTTTAATGGCTCTTCCCAGTTTGGTCCTAACTTACCATCTGATGGTTTACCGTGCTACCAAGAACTTACCTTAGGACGTAGTCCCCAACCTGGAATGCCCTTGGATTGATCCTTTTGTTATAGTGTTTCACGAGCTCTTGCTGGTAGCTCGCGAGTCTCATTAAAGCTAGTTCTCTACGTTCTTCAGCTAGGTCAAGTTCAGTGAGTATAATTGCATCATTTTGGCCCTGGTCGACCAAGTCGAACCTCATGGTTGGTAGGCCAGCTTCCAAAGGGATGATTGCTTCCATTCTGTATGTTAATGAGAATGGGGTTCCCCAGTTGGTCACCGTGGGGAAGTGTGATAGGCCCACATAATATGTGGCAGCTCGCTCACCCATACGCCCTTGGTTCGCTCTAATCGTTTCTTCAGCCCATCGATCACCATTTTGTTGGAAGCTTCGGCTTGGCCGTTGCTCTGGAGGTAGGCCACCGAGCTAAAATGGTGCCTTATTCCGTGTTCGTTGTAAAAGCTCTGGAAGGGGCCACTTTTGAACTGCGTTTCGTTATCGGTGATGATGGTTCTGGGGATTCCAAAGAGGGTGATTATGTTTTTCTATATGAACCTCATCATATCTGCATTTATGATGTTGACCAATGGCTCTGCCTCGATCCATTTAGTGAAATAACTCTTTGCTACCAACAGATACTTGCAATTGCCGACAGCGGTAGGGAGAGGGCCTACGATGTCCATTCCCCATTGAGAAAAAATCCAGGGGCTGGTAAGTGATTTTAGATCACTGGCACGTTGGTGGACCATAGGAGCATGTAGTTGGCATTTCTCATATCTGCGAGCATATATCCCAGAATCTCTCTGCATATATGGCCACCAGTAGCCTTCCTTCATTGCTCGAAAATCTAATGACCTTCCTCTAATATGGCTTCCACATATTCCATCATGAAGTTCATGTAGAACTTGCTCGACGTCCTTCGGGTGAACACATTGAAGGTAAGGACCGGTGAATGATCTCTTGTATAGTTTGCCCTCAGGAGATAAGTGAAAGCGAGCATCTTTGATTCTCATCTGATGCGCGACTTTCTTATCATTTGGGAGTGCACCATCTTTCAAATAGTCCCTCAAGGGGTCTATCCAACTGGGTGCTGACTCGATCTGGAGCATATGTTCCATCTTTCAAATAGTCCCTCAAGGGGTCTATCCAACTTGTGTTGAACTCCCCACTTATCTGATTGGAGACCTGCTGTGAGTCGCCGAACACCTGTAGCTATTTTGTACCTAATGCCTGTGCCTTCTTCAGGCTGGCTATCAGAGATTCGTATTTTGCCTCATTATTGGAGGCTTCAAATCCTAGCCAGATCCCTTGCTAGAGGATTGTGTCTTCTGGAGTAATGAGCAAAATACCTACTCCTTCCTCCTTTGAGTTGGAGGCTCCATTAATGAACAATCGCCAGACTCCTACTGATGGGTGATCTTTCATTTGCCTCATGGGTTGAAGCTTTTCGCAAGGCTATTCGTCTGTGAATTAGGTAATAAAATCGGCTAGGACCTGACCCTTAATTGTATTCCTGGGTTGAAATTGGATGTAAAATCGTTCGAGCTCGACTGACCATTTGGATAGTCTGCCAGATAGATCCACTTTCTGTATAACTTCTTTAAGGGGTTATGATGTGAGGACGATGATATTATGAGCTTCGAAGTAGTGCTTCAACTTCCTCGAAGCTATCACTAGTGCAAAAGATACCTTCTCTAGTGGTAGGTAGCATTGCTCGTCATCCAATAAGGTCTTGCTCGCGTAATAAACTAGGTGTTGGACTCCTATTTCTATACCTCCTTCTCTACAGCCTTGACCTTTTCTAGTGCAGTTCATCGTGTTTTCTGTATGATAGGCCTGAAAGTGGGGTTGACTGTAGCCGATGGCAAACCACGCTGGGATCAATGCTAGGCTGCTCATATAGTTCCCATGCGAAAACTTCTAGGTTGTTTCTTAGTAGCACCATCAGTTATTTCTTCTCTTGATCTATAAGAGAAGTCCCGATCAAGAAACTCCTATCTTTCTTGCTTCCACCGGCTGTTATCTCCTCCAGGTTTTTAACGACCCGCTCAGAGGGGAGGAGCCTGGTCTCCTCCATTCCGGGCCTTCCATATTTTAACTGCTATTTTGAAGGTATCAAACCTTCTTGCTCCTCGACCTTCTCTTTGGACTTCTCGACCTTCTTCTCTGATTTCGGGTGAATGACTGCTATGAAGCACATTCTTGCCATCGCTTGAACTCCGTAAATCTCTATTACACCTCGCTCAGTCACGTACTTGAGTTTATAGTGGTAGTTCAAAGGGACTGCCTTCATTGCATGTAGCCACCCCCTGCCGAGGATAGCTTGATATGGCGAGTTGATGTCGACAACCAGAAACTCGATCATCTTGGAGACACTTCTTGCTCTTACCGGTAGCATGATCTTTCCCAATGGAATAGTTACTTTCCTAGTGAAGACAACTAAAGGGGCAGTGTCTTCCTTCAAGTCGGCAATGCTTAACTTTAATTTCCTAAATAGGTCGAGATACATTACCTTGGATGAGCTTCCCTGGTCGACGAGTAACTTGTCGAGTCATAGTTGGCTATGCTAAGCATAATGATTAAGGCGTCATGATGTGGGGTTCTTAACTCCACCAGATCTTCATCTGTGAACACGATATGTTTGCTATAGTCGACGTCATCTGCTTACTGATGCTTTTCTGATTGTGTCTTTGCTGGATCTATCTGAAAAGCGTAGATTACTGTCGTAAGCTTTTTCACTTCCATTCGGGCTGAATTCCCTTGAATCTGCTTCATATCAGAGGCCCCATGAATAACTACAAATTCATGGCCAACATCGTCTTCAAGTACGTTGTCAGGTCTTGTTTCTCCATTGGCATAGACTTTCTTTGCCTTCTTCTCTACAAACTCGTTCTGGTGCCTAGTCTGGACTAGTTCTTCCAGGTGAGACTTAAGAGCCTTGTAATGCTCTGTCTTATATCCTCCCTCTTTATAAAAAGCACATCTCAGTACGTTTTTCTCTTCAAGGGATCTCCTCCCATCTTTTTGGGTCACATAACAAATGGCTCATCTTTGATCTTTGCCAGGATTTTGTAGATTGGTTCTTTAAAGAGAGTGTTCACTGCCTGAAATTCTTTTAAAGCGTTATTCTTGGCTGCGTTCTTAGATCCACCCTTGCCCCTAATCTTGCTTTATTTCTTCTGGTTCTCAGCCTTATTATTGCGCTTGGCAGTGAGCTTAGCTCGACCATTTTCTCCTGCACTGAGGCGGGTCATATCTTCCACTTTAGCATACTTCTCGATGCGAGCCATCAGGTTATCGATGGTTATCACCTCCTTCTTCATCAGGGATTGGTGCCGGAGGCAAGAGCTGGGTAGGCAAATCTTAAAAGAGGCCACTGCTACATGTTTCGATCAGTCCTCGACCTCATTGAACAACTCCCAGTACCTCTTTGCGTAGTCCCAGAGACTCTTCTGAGGCGTCTTCTTCATTGTTAGCAAAGCATCCATCCTCTTTGGATGGGAGATGCTGGTAATGAAGCAAGACGTGAAGAACTCAGCCAGGGACTCAAAGCTCCTGATGGACCTATAAGGGAGCCTCTCAAACCACTTCTGGGCCACATCATGCAGGCTCGAGGGAAAAATCTGACACATTAGTGCATCTATGTGGCTCCAGAGAGTCCTGGCCTGCCTGTACTGCCTAACGTGATCGATAGGGTCAGTTTTTTCGTCATAGATCTTGAATCTCGGAATAGCAAATTTCTTTGGGGTTTCTTCTTCTTCTATCTCCCTTGATAAAGGGGATTTCATCTGGTTCTTGAGGGCTCGCCGAGCAAGTTCTCTGGTTGATCTGGGACCCTGATGTGCTGAGTGCTCGTCCATATCTCTTCGGACCAAATTCCATATATCCACATTACCTCCAGTTGGGATCCTATAACGACGGGTTAGTCGCTGTTGTTCGAGAAGGTCATCATCTGACTCGTGCCCCTCAAATATTTGGGATCCGCATCGAGGGATCCCTCCTCGGCTGCGAGACTTTCTCTCCTGAGGGCTAGGAGTGCGGTATGGATGTCGCCTAGTGCTGCGATGGAGTTCTTTCTCCATCCTTTCCAATATCCTTTTGAGGCGATCATTCTCATTCTCTTGCTTGCGAGCGACCTCTCCTTGCTCTTGGAGCCTTGCCTCGTAGGCATCGATCAACCTAGAGATTTATGTGGACCTCGTTGGTCCCTGACTTTCTTCTGAGGCCTGCCGCTCTGGGCGACCCCTTTGATCTGAATGTCGAACTTCAGATCTGATCTTGCGAGGGGCAGGATGTTCTTGGATATCCCCTACTTGAGGGGCGTTGATACTGTGACCGGACATTCTAGATTCTTTGTTGGTGAGGGCTTTCTTAAGGAAGACGAACGTTCCCACAGACGGTGCCAATTGTGGTGAAAATTGTATTCAACACAAATATATGAGAAAAACGCAATCACCCAAGAAAATAAATAAGATAACAAATATCAATCACAAAACACAGTATGTACGTGGTTCAGCAAGAATGCCTACGTCCACGGTGGTGCTCTCGATCTTATTTCTATATACTCCAGGGAGTGTTTTACAGAGAATATAATGCGTTTCCATTGCCCAATGCCTAGGGTTTGTTATATACATTCTCTTCTTGGGGAGTGGGGGTGTTGGACTCCCCCACGTCAGTCCTTTTCTTCCTAGAATATCTCTCTATGAGATTTTAGGAAAAGACTATGTCGAAACTGATATGGGTTAACATGCAAGGTTCCCAGACTTTGGGTCGCTTCTACTGGGATACTCGTCTGGGCCTGTGGTGATAAAACGAGGTACCCACATCTATGTATTGCAAGAGAGAGATATAAACGGGTCAGATCCCAAGGTGTGAATATTTTTATAGCAAGTTTATAACAATGCATAATAATTATAAATGTACAATTTCATATTTAAAGTGGATTTGCACTCTCGTGAGACTCAAACTCACCCCTCGACTAAAGCGCGCACCTAATCGTATAACACTTGATCCTAATTAAACTACCCAACACCTTCTAGGGATAATTGAATATTAATCTACACATAGACTACACCTGCGTAACCCACTAACTCAGGTATAACCTAAAAACGTATCATTCCATTATCTCCTAAATTTATGCCCGAACTTCTACCTCAATGTAAATGTCTACATATCTATATCTCACAATCATTCATTAAATTCCTATTCATTAACTTTAACAAGTTATTACTATGAAAATAATCTAACATCATCTTCATATACCCATAAAGAAATTCTACCTCATAATGAAATAATCCCTAGTACCAAGAACTAAATTTCTCTCCACTCCCAACATTGCACTACGTTTTGTCTGTGGGGCGTCTCGCAAAGATAAATCCAAACAAGGAACCCCCTAATACACTACTCCTTGATAATGTTGTTCGTCGAGATCCATTATTCCCTCAGCACACCACACATTCATATTCCGCTATTTAGGATGAACAACTATCCCGAAGTCCATTATATAAAATATTACACGAAACCCTTAGGGTCTATATAACATGATTCTAGTTACTACGCACGATCATTTAACCCTAAAAAGAAAGTACACCTAACAGAAAAAATGTACATCTTAGAATAACCATATCACATTCACCTATAGGATATATATCATTACTCTAGATATGAAACACAATCATTAAATCCTATAACCATGTACACATACCACACATAATGAGCACTTTGAAATACTCATAACATATACGATTATAGGATACAAATATACTACACAATGCTATCATCTTCCAGGAATTACTCACTTTATCCGGGGTTACCATATATCGGATTATTATCACACCTCCATGGTAATAAAAACAAATCACAACATGTGGGAAGCAGTCATAGTTCCGAACCTGAAAGTGAGAACGAATCATACCCAAGACTTCTCACCCACAATAAAATCACACAATAAATACTGGACGACTATGACCTGGGGACTATACGCACCCTCCTCCTCAAGCTAGGGCCTAACCCACATCGCGTAAGCTCCTATGATAGCATGTGCTGGGTATGCCCAAACAATAAGTATATATATCATTCACCGTACAAATATATATACACGCAATCACATCATATATATAAGTCATCACACGAGGAATATACATTCGCGCCATATATCCACACATTTATATATATACGTACTATCTCCAATCCTTATGTATAAAGGAAAAGAATTCGGCGATATGTATACAACTCTCATTACACTAGCCGTCGCTACAACGCATACCTACCCAATGCATTTCCTTACACGATCCCTCACTTGAAACATATACATCCATTTCACCTATGATATAAATAGTCTCCCATTATATCCAACATTAAGGATACTCTCTCAAAATCAAGCATATGTAAGAATCCCTACACACATATCATATATATCCGGATGCCCACCAATATATAATAATTATCCCGGCTATAAGTACACACCTAACTAGTAGTCAGTAATCTATTTAATCCTTTCAAACTAAGATTTCGGCTCAGTTACTCATGTGAACCCTTGACAATATCTCATTTTCAATTTAATCCCGAAGTTCATCGTCACTATGGATATTCGACCTCTCTCTTATTGATCCACCCATCATATCTAAATGAAATCCTATCGCTAGAAGGATTCTACACTAACGTCGGCATAACAATCCCATGTCCTACCTTCATAACTTCCTTGAAGAATCCTCAAACTTACATCATATATTAACTCACTTATAATCTCCAAAGAGGACTCCCATCCCTAATGAGAGTCCCCACTACATCGATGCGATAACTCCAATACATATGTATATATGTTCCCAAAATAGTTCGATACGTCCCCACGATCACATCATGTTAGAAACCGCCAATAAATCTCCAAAACGTATATCTCTCATCATATAATAATGTTCCAAATCGATAAACCCAATCGAAATGGATAAAACTCTCGCTCGAAAAACCTAGGAAAACAGCCCTGTTTCCAAATCGATTCGGCCTGGTCTGAATCGATTCGGTCTCAAGGGCCCTTATGCGAATCGATTCATTCCAAATGACCTGTAAGTCTGTCTTAAGTCGAATTGATTTGCTTTGGGTCCGAATCGATTCGGTCACACAGACCTGTAAGTCTGCAACATTTCGAATCGATTCGGCCTGTTCAGCAGGCTACGAAATGGCTTGTTTTCTGCCAAACCTAAAATTCCTAAAACCCAAATTTATCCACCTACAACCATTAATCATCCACCCAATTAGGTTTCTAACATCAAAACTCATATACAAATCAACCACACTCATTATACAACCTCAAATCCATTTACAGACATCAAATGCAAGATTTCTCCCACAAAACCTAGGTTTTGATAAATATACCCCAAATCCATACCTTTATTCCACAATTCATGAAACCAAATACACATATATATTATTTAGCAAGATTAATCACTTGCCTCGAAATTGTAGAGGTTGAATCTTCCTCGGAGTTGCTATTTGTCCAGAATTCTCAAGCTCCAAGCTTCTCTCCTCTTTTATCTCTTCCTTTCCTCTTCTCTCTCTCTCTCTCTCTGGATTTTATAATCTCTCAAATGAGATTGTTAACTCACGTAGGCCTTATAAGCCTTATTCTCCAAGATACCCAACTTTAAATCATAATACAGACTTTAAATGACTCATTTACTCCAATTTGAGTCAAACTAACTTAAATTATTCCGGAACTGAAATAAAACCAAAGGACAGTCATTTTAACTATCTCGACCCATCCGAAGTCAATCGCGCACTCAGAATCATCATCCGAAATACTTTATAACATCCTCAAATTTTGACTTCAATGGCCAAACTTAGAATTCTCTAATTCAATTAAATTTTATTTCTCCTAGATAAATTTAAATTCTTAGTCTTAAAAATCATGAAGTATTACAGACTTCCCCCGTTACAAGAATTTCGTCCTCGAAATTAAGATAAGCCTAAGATTACAAAACTCAACTAGTTCCTACGTCACCTACCCGGTAGATTACCATACCTATTCTCCCTCTTCTCACGACGAATTACTTTATTTAGAAATCTAATTAGTTAACCAGGGCGCCCATACACCCTGTACCCGAGCCCAATTACATAAACATGACTCGGCTCCAGTTGCCTCAACACGTAATATAACTCTTAACAAATTAATCCATAATAGCATACTAAGTTTGTAAAATTTTGAAATTTCCACTGATTGAACACTTCTTAATTCCTGGCATTCGCTACTTTCATGCGGGGGAGGTCTTCCAAGTGAAATCCAAACAAGAAACCCTCCCAATACACTACTATGTAGCTCTATCGGGAATTGAGATCAGTTGAATAAGGAATATGGTTTTGTAAAAAATTTTGAACCATAGATATTGCCCGAAAGCCTATAAAATAATATAATATAAAATAGTTTTGTGTCTTTCGAAACACCAAATCAAAACACCTCATGTTCAAAACACAAGGTATCAACGAATACAATGCTCTCATTCCTCCCTCCCAGGAAATTCTACACATAACATGGTCATAACTGCTAACCACTCACTAAACCTTACATGCGGTGCTCCCAATACTGTGCAAAGCACAACCTAAGCAAAAAGGAGAATAATTTACCTTATACCTCTATACTCCAATTACCTCACTTCATCAATGGGTCCCTGTTCGGAGTTATCTTTTCAAAACTGGCCTATGAACTACTGTAGGGGTTGCACATCCAAAACTTCCTCAAAAAGTTGCCCTCTACTTCTTCTAGGACAATCCATCTTCCTATGGTCTAATTATCCACAAAAGAAACATCTCCCAAAAAATCCTTCCTTACCATCCCGAGGGACAAAACGTTGTTGTGGCCCTCGATAAACCTACCTATAACCTCATTACGGTGATGATCTTGCTCCATGGGCATCATCTCCTCCAATCCTACTTGATTAACCCAAGTCCCCAAATTTCTTACTCCCTTTAAATGAAGATGATACTCCTGACAATTTAACAATGCCATATTCATCACATTGTTAAAAGTAAAAAATGTCGGGTTCCCTAACAAATGATACAGAATTCACCAGTCTCATCCTCTTAAGAACTTCATTATTTGTTCCTCCTCCGTATATACCTTATCGGGCACAAAATTCGCTAGTCGAGTAAATCCTTCTTCATACTCAAGCACCGTTAGATCACCTTGGGTCACCCCCAGTAATCTTTTCACCATCTTCGTCTGAACCACGGAAGGAAAATACCTCTACTCAAGGCGTACCTAAAAATATGATATGAGCATTGTATCTCATTTACTCCAACGTGGTGGCTGACTCCCTCTATTGGGGAGCTGCAACCGTTAATTTAAAGACGACGACAATTCATTTCTGCACCTCACTACATTCCCCCATCCAAAGGTGCCTTGTATGTCCTTCTTCCACTGACTTGTAACTACAGCATTAGCTCCCCCTAAAATTTTTGGAGGATGTCCTTCCTTAAAGTCTCCTCGCACTCTTTCCCACGCAGATGGACCTGAGTGGTCTTGAGCTATCGGAACTGTAGGATGACGTGCCACCGCTACAATGGAAGCATCTACTACTCGTGCCACAAAATTGGCAGCTTCGGTTGCAGTCACAGTCCCTATAGGCATTTGGGGTTCCACATTCTCAGCCCCTCTTTTTATCATGCCTGGACGACTTCTTCTCGATGACGTCTAAAATGAGAACAATTGTATCAGAACGTCATTCAAGTGATTACACATCGCAGAAGAAATATAGGCATAGTGAATACAACAATCCTAATGATAGGGATCTACATAAAGAACACTAATGGAAGAACGCAGAAAACTCGCACAGATCCTTAAGACATTAAAACCTGATGCTCTGATACCACCCGTGACACCCCGCTTAAAATAATAACGGGTGGCCAGCCCTATACTAAATTAAATCAGGAGTCTCAAGTGGATCATTCTCAGCATCTACTGACGATACTACCTAAACTTAGCTAACTACCCAAATACTACATTAAGCGGATGAAAAATTATTAAAACCATACAATGAGCCATCAAACTAACCACATAATATCAACTTAGCAAGATAAAATGTACTGACGTATAATAATAAAAGAAATATACCTGAATATGCTGTCGGGTAACAGATAATACGTCAAACTAGAGGAACGAAATATAAAAGTGCTACGGTAAAAACCTTGGGTCTAAGCCCGATGTACAAGATGAATCCTATCTATATGTACAAATGGTAGGAAGCGGCTTTAACAAAATTCCGCAACAGACCGCATCTGCTACGGCTCCCAAAACACTGGATAGAAAAGCATCATCGGTATCCTTGAGATGGGACACCTGTAGTACACAATATATATATATATATATATATATAGAGAGAGAGAGAGAGAGAGAGAGAGAGAGAGATAGAGAGAGATAGAAACGGGTCAGAGCCCGAGGTGTGAAAAACATTTATAGCAAGTGTATAACAACGCATAATAATTATAAATGCACAATTTCATATTTAAAGTGGATTCGCACTCTCGTGAGACTCAAACTCACCCCTCGACTAAAGCGCGCAACTAAGCGTATAACACCTGATCCTAATTAAACTACCCAGCACCTCCTAGGCATAATTCAATATTAATCTATACATAGACAACACCCGCGTAACCCACTAACTTACGTATAACCCCAAAACATATCATTCCATCGTCCCCGAACTTCTACCTCAATATAAATGAGTACGTACCTATATCTCACTAACATTCATTAAATTCCTACTCATTAACTTTAAAAGGTTATTAATATGACAATAGTATCACATCATCTTACATCATCTTCCTATACCAATAAAAAAATGCTACATCATAATGAAATAATCCCTAGTACCAAGAACTAAATTCCTCTCCACTCCCAACATTGCACCACGTTTCGTGCGTGGGGCGTCTCGCAAGGCGAAATCCGAACAAGGACCCCCCCCCCCCCCAAATACACTACTCCTTGACAATGTTGTTCGTCGAGATCCATTATGCCCTTACCACACCACACATTCGCATTCTACTATTTATGATGAATAACAATCCCTAAGTCCATTAAAGAAAATATCGCACGAAACCCTTAGGGTCTATATAACATGATTCTAGTTACTACGTACGATCGTTTAACCCTAAGAAGCAAGTACACCTAACACATAAAATGTACATCTTAGAATTCCCATATCATATTCACCTATAGGATATATATCATTACTCTAGATATATAACACAATCATTAAATCCTATAACCATGTACACATACCACACATAATGTGCAGTTTGAAATGCTCATAACATATATGGTTATAGGATACTAATATACTACATAATGCTATCATCTTCTAGGAATTACTCACTTTATTCGAGGTTACCATATATCGGATTATTATCACACCGCCATGGTAATAAAACAAATCACAACGTGTGGGAAGCGGTCATAGCTCCGAACCTGAAAGTGAGAACGAATCATACCCAAGACTTCTCACCCAGAATAAAATCACACAATAAATACTGGATGACTATGTGCTGGGGACTATACACACCCTGTTCCTCAAGCCAGGGGCCTCACCCACATCGCGTAACCTCCCATGATATCATGTGCTGGGTATTCCCAAAGAATAAGTATATATGTCATTCGCACTATAAATATATATACACGCAATCACATCATATATATAAGTTATCACACAAGGAATATAAATTCACGCCATATATCCACACATTTATATATATATACGTACTATCTCCAATCCTTATGTATAACGGAAAACAATTCGGTGATATGTATACAACTCTCATTATACTAACCGTCGCTATAACGCATACCTACCCAATGCATTTTCTTACACGATCCCTCACTTGAAACATATACATTCTTTTCACCTATGATATGAATAGTCTCCCATTATATCCAACATTAAGGATACTATCTCAAAATCGAACGTATGTATCAATCCCTACACACACACCATCTATATCCAGATTCCCACCAATATATAATAATTATCCCTGATCTAAGTATACACTTAACTAGTAATCAGTAATATATTTAATCCTTTCAAACTAAGATTTTGGCTCAGTTACTCATGTGAACCCTTGACAATATCGCATTTTTGATTTAATCCCGAATTTCATCGTCACTAAAGATATTTGACCTCTCTCTCATTGATCCACCCATCATATCTAAATGAAATCCTATCGCTAGAAGGATTCTACACAAACGTCGGCATAACAATCATATGTCCTACCTTCACAACTTTCTTGAAGAATCCTTAAACTTCCATAATATATTAAATCACTTCTAATATCCAAAGAGGACTCCCATCCCTAATGAGATTCCCCACTACATCGATGTGACAACTCCAATACATATGTATATATGTTTGCCAAAATAGCTCGATACGTCCCCACGATCACATCATGTCAGAAACTCCCAATAAATCTCCAAAATGTATCTCTCACATCATATAAGAGTGTTCCAGATAGATAAACCCAATCGAAATGGATTAAAACTCTCCCTAGATAAACCTAGCAAAATAGTCCCATTTTTGCATAGATTCGGCCTGCTCCGAATCGATTCGATCTCAAGGGCGAATCGATTCGCCCCTTATGCGAATCGATTCGGTCAAAGGGACTTGTAAGTCTGTCTTAAGCCGAATCGATTCTCTTTGGGTCCGAATCGATTAGGTCACACAGACCTGTAAGTCTGCAACATTTTCAATCAATTCGGAAGGGGGGCCGAATCGATTCGGCCTGTTTAGTAGGCTACGAAATTGCTTGTTTTCTCCAAAACCTAAAATTCCCAAAAACTAAATTTATCCACCCCCAACCATTAATCTTCCACCCAATTAGGTTTATAATATCAAAACTCATATACAAATCAACCCCACTCGTTATACAACCTCAAATCCATTTACAAACATCAAATGTAAGATTTCTCCCACAAAATCTAGGTTTTGATAAATATACCCAAAATCCATACTTTTATTCACAATTCATGAAATCATATACACATATGAATTATTTAGCAATATTAATCACTTACCTCAAAATTGTAGATGTTGAATCTTCCTCGGAGTTGCTGATTGGCCGAAATTCTCAAGTTCCAAGCTTCTCTCCTCTTTTCTCTCATCCTTTCCTCTTTTATCTCTCTCTCTATGGCTTTTTCAATCTCTCAAATGAGATTGTTAACTCACGTTGTCCTTATAAGCCTTATTCTCCAAGATACCCGACTTTAAATCATAATACACACATTAAATGACTCGTTTACTCCAATTTGAGTCAAATTAACTTAAATTATTTTGGAACCGAAATACAACCCAAGGACAATCATTTTGACTATCTCGACCCATTAGAAATCAGCCGTGCACTCAGAATCATCATCCACAATACTTTATAACATCCCCAAATATTGACTTCAATGGCCAAACTTAAAATTACCCAATTCAATTAAATTCGATTTCTCCCAAATAAATTTAAATTCTCAGTCCTCAAAATCACTGGGTATTACAGTACCTCAACTCCCTCACATGGATTTTACACATGGATAGCTGCTAAAAAAACTCAGTAAGTGGAGCTCAACTTCACCTAGAAATCCGTGAAGGACGTATTATCTAACTTTCTCTCCTTTTCAAATTCAAAGCCTCTAATAATTAGGTGGAATATAAAGCCTTGGTGATAGGCTTAGATCTATCCAAAAATTTAAAAGTGGAATAAGTAGAGGCCATTAGCGACTCTCAGCTAGTGGTCAGCCAAAACGCTAGGTATATGAGGCCAAATATGATAAGATGGAAGGGTAATTAGCAATTGTATGATAGCTTATCAAGAGGATCCCTAAATGTTGCCTCAAAAGGGTCCTATGGGTAGAATATTTAGTTAATGACCATTTTGCACGGGTGGATTCATCAAATGAAAATTGATCTACATGTCCTAATTATCATCTTGGACCAACCAAGCACCACCCAAATCTAAATAGACATTAAAAAGGTCGATCAGAGCTCAGATAAGACTACTCCCATTACAACCTACCTTAGAGAGGGGGTCCTACCTGAAGACAAGCTTTAGGCTAGACAGATGAACTCCGTAAGTTATATCTACTATATAGAAAATGGGGTATTATTCAATAATAGGTACTTATTAGTACCTCATCAATGCTTAAGCCCGTTAGAAGCCAATTCTGTTCTTAAAGACCTCCACGAAGGTGTTTGTGGTTCCTATACAGACCTTAAGACCATAGCCTATAAGGTCTTGAGGCAAGTGTACTTTTGGCCAACACTGCGAAAGGAAGCCAAGGACCTAGTGAAGAGGCATGACAAGTGTCAGAGGTTTGCCTTTTTTTCCAAGGTATCCAGTAGAGAAGATAGCTCCGATATTGAGTTTATAATTGATTAGGCATAAATCCTTCTGAATTTATCCCCATAATTTATGGACTTTTATCATCTCGAATAATGTAAAATATGGTGATTTATCTCATTTATATGCCACTGACCTTTCTATATAGTATCTCGAGTTCTGCTCCCTTTTCATGATATTTACAGGTAATTATTGCTAAGTAAAAAAGAAAAAAGCCATAGTAGAAGGCTAAATCAAGGAAGAAAAGTCTAAAGGGAAAAAGCATAATTTTCATCAGGAATCTGGATGATGACTCAAATTAAAGTTGAATACCTCGAGTCTACAAGTACGTAGGAAGAAACCGAGTAAAAATTCGAGTTCCAGAGAAGAAGTTACAAGGTTTCAAAGCTGAGAGAAATCAAGAAAAAACTATAGAAGAAAAAGTAGGGCGATCCAGACCTTTTAAAATAAAAGGATCCGGACCGGTTTGGCAGAAAAGTTCTGAATGAAAAATAGGAGAGATCCGAACCTTTTTAAAATAAAGGATCCAGACTGCCTCTACGCAGTAACCTGACTCAAATAAGGGGCGATCTGGACCGCCCAGCCCCGCCGATCCGGACAACTTTGGATTTTCTCAAAACTTCATCTTTTTAAGAATTTTTTGATTGGCTTAATCCCTAGTAAAATTTTGGAGACTATTTATTCAAAGTAGTTACACATTAATAGGGGTTCGAAAATTAGGTTTCCCAACAGTAGGAGAAGGGTTTTGTAACCAAAAACCCTAGTTTTGAACAAGAGTGAAGTTTGGAGTTTTATTTTCCAAATTTTCTTCAATACAAGTAATATTTGTCTTTTAATACTTAAATTTTACTTTGATTAGTTATTTGTTTGGATTCAACACATTCTTATTCCCTATTCTCCATATATCATGATGTTTTGCTTTTCAAAAATTGCATTTTTATTTAGTGTAGTTATGTTTGGCCAAAAGGGTTGGGGTGCATGAACCTCACCCGATGTAATTCATTATAATGGAAATAAAATTTTGAAATAAAAGCTTAAAAGAATCGTGTTTCATAACAATTTCAACCGTCGTAGGACTTTTGACCTCATTTTCCCTAGGTAACCGAGATTCTTCAGAGTGCGACGTGCGTGTTAGATAATGTGACACCGCTTTATTCTTTCCTTTGATTTCGTATGATGCGGACTTCGTTCCTTCATATACGAAATGCTAAGGATTAATAAAGACCGGATTCATTTAAAGTTTTAATTCTGAAATCTAGTATCCTACTCGGGGAATTACTAAGGTGTGGGGGATTATAACCTGATCTATTGTTTCTATTCATAGTTAATTCCATCATATAATTATCGTTTGTTCTATGGTTAGATAGACTAGTTGCATTTCAATAAATTTAATTTAGTTGTAGTGAATTTAAAATCTGCATTTAGTTCCCATTTAAAGCATCTTTTCGTTTCTTTTAGAGTCAAGTTAGGATTATCTATCTCTCCCACATTGTCACATCTTCACGTCCTATTTCCCTAAGGATCGATACCCCGTCTTACCTGGTTTATTACTTCCACGACCGGTTTGCACTTGAACCGTAATTAGAATGCACTTTAGACACAAATTGAGTCGCGCCAAGTTTTTGGTACCGTTACCAGGGATCTAGGTAGACTGTAGGTTATATCGAGTTAATCTAAAACTTTGACCAAAAATTCATAAAAATCCAAAAATAAAAAATATATTTTGAAAAAATAAAAAAATAAGAAAAGGTTCAACATCTCTCAAAAGCTTGTTAATGCAAAATCCACACCAAACTCCTCAACCCACTCCTACATGCATTCATGAAAACCCGATAGTCGATTACAACCTAGACAACCCACATACCCCTTGCGTTCCTCAGTTTTGGGTCCCACCTCCTACTCCGCCATATTCATTGTCTAATTACACTTCGAGCAACCCATATGGTTACATTTCAGGTTACACTCCTAGTGTACCGAGTGAGGATACCGAGTCGTGAAGTGAGAGAGCCATGTCACAACTTGAAAGCTTAGGTGCGGGTCAGGAAGAGGCACCTTATCGACCCTTGAGAGAATTCTTGTACCTGGAGCGGTCAGTCACTCTGGGATGCATTTTTCTCCCATATAATGCAGGAAAATTATATTTTCGAAACAGAATGATCCAAATCCTTCCCAGATATCATGGAATGGAATCGTAAAATCCCTATCTCCACATTCAGGAATTTAAAGAGGAATGTGAGATGTTCAGCGATCAAGTATGCACGAAATATGTGATATATCTCAAGCTTTTCCCATTTTCTCTCAAGAATAAAGCAAAGACCTGGCTATGGTCTTTAACTCCTAATTCGATTACGTCATGGAATGTGTTACAATCTAAATTTCTAAAGAAGTTTTTCCCTCCACATTAGACGAATTCCATTAAAGCTCAAATTCAAACCTTTCGACAACTAGAAAATGAACGGTTTGATCGATGTTTTGAGCATTTCAACGAGTTAGTTACTTTCTACCCTCATCATGGACTTGATAAACAGTAAATCATTTCATTCCTCCATAATGGGCTGAATAACAACTCCAGGAAACTTGTTAAAATAATGTGTGATGGCCCTTTCGTCGAATTAGATGCTAATGATGTTGAGCTCCACTTCAGGTATGTCACTGACACAACTCAAGCATGGGATACATCTGACCCTAGTGCTCAGAATCGAACTCACCAAGCGGCCATCACTCCATCGGTATCTGATCTATTCAACGTCGAAAAAGATACCATGACGAACGATCGACTCGATCAAATTGAGAAAGGTATGAGAGAGTTACTCGTTATGTGCATAAAAGAACCAACTGGCCCAATCCACATCCCCGTTGAGAAGGTATGTGCTATTTGTGAAGCGGGACATTCAACAGAAGAATATTCGACGATTATCGCTTATAAAATTATGCTTAATGAGCAGGTAAGTGGTGTAGGAGGATTCAAGGGTAATTTCGGTGTACCGCACGAAAATTATTATAATCCTTCATGGAAAAACCACCCAAGTTTTATCTTTGGGCAACCGCAGGCTGCATTGAATCCTAATTCACATGTTTCCCCTCCTCCACCTCCACACTTTCAACAAACACCACCTATGTAAGGACACAGGCCAACACCATGTCCTTCAACTCCATATATCACTCCAACGCAGAGAACTCTTGAGGAGACGATACACAAATTCATAAACTCCCAAAGTGTAACCAATGCTAGATATGAATGCATGTTCACCAACATAAATGCGAACATTTTGAAGTTGCAATCGTCATTGAGTGTACAAGAGACAAGTTTCCTGATTAGGGCCAAAGACCTACCAAAGGTCAAACTATTGTTATATCTACTTATACAGAACATCAAGAGAAATGTCAAGTCATAACCACTTTACATAGTGGGGGGGTTATTGATTTATCACCTCCCCCACACGACGCACTAATAGATAAGGAGATTTGGCCTGACACGAAAGAGATCGAAGATGTCCCCTTGAAAGAGAATTAAAAGGATGACACTAGTGAGTCCGAGATAGTAGTAAAACCACCCACCACAGCTCCATTTCCTCAATGGTTGGTGCCTTCCCAAAAAGGCAACCCCCGTGATGATGTGCTAGAATTCCTTAAGCAATTGAAGTTAAACTTACCTTTCCTCAATGCCATTAAGAAAATTCTTGCTTATGTAAAAGTTATTAAAGACTTGTTGAAGGTGAAGAGGAGGCTTACGGTAAAGAAGAACATATTTCTAGAACAAAATGTGATCTCCATATTACTCAATGATCTCCCACCAAAGTTTAAGGATCGGGGTGCACCCACCATTTCCTGCATCATCGTAGAGAATCGAAGAGAAAACGCCTTACTCGATTTAGGGGAGAGTATCAATATCCTCCCCTACTCCATCTATAGGCAACTTGATACAAAGATCACTTTCCAACTAACGGATCGAACCATGAAGATACCAAGAGGTATTGTAGAGGACGTTAAATTCCAAGTTGACACTTTCTACTTCCCGGTAGATTTTGGAGCTCTCATTTGCCTCAAGTAATCATGTTCCCATTACCCTTGGTTGCCCATTCTTAGTAACGTATAATCCATTGATTAGCACTCAAAATAGGCAGAAGTAACTCACTTTCGGGAACATGACTTTAAAGACCAACATTTTTAACATAACCCAACATATTGGGGAAGAAGATGATCTGCACGTAGTGAACCTTATTGATGAGATCGTAGAGGACAACATAGAGGAAAATTATAGTGGAGATGTGCTAGAATTTTTCCTCTCATCGAGCAATGAGGTACGAGAGCATACACCAACTTTGAGAAGGAAATAGACGAGTTTAGAGAGATACTTGATGAGAGAACTTCGGACGAGGACGTGAGAGATGTAAGTTGGGTTTCTAGATTTGAGGAATTACTATTGAGGGAGGCACGCATGGTTCCCTCCAGTGAAAAATTTCCTACCCTCAAATTAAAGAAACTACCCTCTAATGTCAAATATGCTTATTTAGGAGAGAACGAGACATTTCATGTTGTTGTCTCATCTAGCCTAGATGAAGAGCAAGAGGGTAAGTTGTTGAAAATTTTGAGGGAGAACCAAAGTGATTTTGGTTGGTGCATAGCTGATTTGAAGGGTATAAGTCCTTTGATTTGTACCCATAAAATCCACCTCGAGGAGGATGTGAATCCCTCGAAGGAAATGCAAAGAAGATTGAACCCTACTATGAAAGAGGTAGTGAGGGCAGAAATTATTAAGCTGTTGGATGCTAGGATTATCTACCCAATCTCAGATAGAAAGTGGGTGAGTCCTATACAAGTTGTCTCGAAGAAGTCGAGCATGATCGTGATTAAAAATTCTAAGGATGTGCTAGTCCCCCAACGTACCACCACCGGGTGGCACTTTTGCATTGATTGCCGAAAACTCAATGCGGGAGCTAGGAAAGACCATTTCCCCTTGCCATTCATTGATTAGATGCTAGAGAGAGTAGAGGGACACCCTTATTATTGCTTCCTAAATGGTTATTCTGGATACAACCAAATCGAGGTAGATGTGCTTGACCAAGACAAAACGACTTTCACATGTCCTTTTGGTACGTTTGTCTACAAGCGTATGCCATTCGGATTGTGCAATGTGCCCACGACCTTTCAAATGTGCATGTTAAGTCTCTTTATCCACATAATTGAGAGAGGACTTGAAGTATTCATGGATGACTTTAGCATTTTTGGCACCTCTTTCGATCTTTGTTTAGCAAATTTTGAGAAAGTACTTGCTCCTCGGTATGTGGAAAAGAACTTAGTGCTGAATTGGAAAAAATGTCATTTTATGGTCACTAAGGGAATAGTTCTTGGCCACATTGCCTTATCCAAAGGAATTGAAGTTGATATAGCTAAGATAGATGTCATAGATGAGCTAACCCCACGGAAATCACTAAAAGATGTGTGCTCTTTCTTAGACCACGCAGGATTTTATAGAAGGTTTATTAAGGACTTTAGCGCCATTGCTAGACCCTTAAGTAACCTTCTCATGGAGTACACTCTGTTTGAGTAGAATGAAGTAGGCCAATGCGATTTCAAAAAATTAAAAAGCATGCTTATTTACGCTCCCATCATGCAAGCCCTGGATTGGTCCTTGCCATTCGAGCTCATGTGTGATGCGAGTGATTTTGCAATAAGGGTTGTTTTGGGCTAAAGGAAGACAACAAGGCTTATTTCATCTACTACACTAGCCGAACATTGTCCGGACCATAACTTAATTACTTCAACGCGGAGAAAAAATTGCTAGCAGTAGTTTTTCCTCTAGACAAATTTTGGTCCTACCTCATCGGTTCACCCATTACTTGGTTCACCGACCACGCGATATTAAAATACTTCCTTGCAAAGAAATATGCAAAGTCGCTCCTCATAAGGTGGATCCTACTACTGCAAGAGTTTAATCTTTACATTAAAGATAAAAAAGGACTACAAAACGTCATTCCCAATCACTTATCTCGTCTTTCATCTGATGTACCTAGAGATCCTATACCCATAGATGAATATTTTTCGTATGAACAACTCTTTGCCACATCGTCTCTCCCCTGGTTTGCGGATATAGTCAATTAACTTGTCATGGGATCCGTCCCTCCCGATTGAACATCGCAAGAGAAAAAGAGGTTCATTACCTAGTTACGCATATTTTTTTATGATGATCCTTTACTCTTTAAGTATTGTGCAGATCAAATCATCCGACGGTGTGTACCGGATGATGAAATACCCAAACTCATCCAATTTCGTCATTTAGAAGAATGTAGAGGCCATTTCTCGACGAAAAATATAGCTGTTAAAATTCTCCAAAGCAGTCTCTACTAGCCCATAATGTTCCGAGATGTGAGCAATTATTGCAAATCATGGATACCATCTGTGACACCTCGCCTAATAAAATACCGGGCGATCACTCCTATATCAAATTATAACAGGAGTCTCATATGGATCATTCTTAGCATCACTGTCGAAAGTCCATTTAATTACTAATGACCTATTAGGCCGGTGTCAAAATTTGTGCCAAAAGTAGCTTAAAAGGGTTGCCCACGACTTCCTTTTATAATGCAAAGAAATGAAGAGTTGGAATCCAAAAGACTCCTTTAAATAAGGCAAAGAAATTAAGAGTTGGAAGTTAAAACAACTCCAAGAGTTATCGACTCCCAGGATTTCGTGAAGAACAAGTAATTTTCAAGAGTTTTTTTTACTTCCAACTCTTCATTTCTTTGCCTTATTTAAAGGAGTCTTTTAGCTTCCAACTCTTCACTTCTTTGCATTATAAAAGGAAGTCGTGGGCAAACCTTTTAACCTACTTTTGGCACAAATTTTGGCAGCAAATATATTTTATATTCCTCTTCTTTTTATATACACATTGTCCCTTGAGATTTGTGAGTTCCAGCCTTAGATTAGAGGTGTTCTTGGGGCTATTTTGTTAGAGGTTCTTGGAGAAGATTTTGTAGATCTTTTGTGAGGATGTGATCATTGGCTTCTCATCATGGTTTGAGGTATGGGGTTTTACACAATATGCTCCTTAAATCTCGCGAGTGTCATTCTCTTTGAATTCTTGCAATTATTGAACTCATATTCGAATTGTTAAATTCATTGAAATCTGAAAAATAATTGTTGAACTATTTTGATTCATGTGGTATCATTATATTGTTGTTGAGCTCGTTGTCATGAGATTTTAATATGGCACGGAGGTTGGGCACCAGCCAAAATTCCTGCTTCCAATGGCTATGACTTGATAAAGCATATGCGGATGGGATGAGGCCTGGTGACCCGGTTAATGTGTTATTGAGAAATTTATTAATAAATGCTTTGAGATTTGCATTTGATTTGAATATTCGTATTCATGTTGTTACGTTTTATTCACCGCTAATATATTTGTTGAGCATCTTTCCTGTCGTATTGTGTACTTCCTCATATTTTCTTTTAGTGGAAGGTTAGCGCGGATTTTGGGGCACTATGGAGATTGATTTTATCGTGGATTATTTTGGGAAGAGTATTTTTGGAAGATTTGTATTATTTATTTTATTGTATAGAGCATTGAAGATTTGTATTTTATTTTCGAGTTAGATGTTGTATTTATTCGAGAGACTTGTTGTATTTAATTTGAAGAATTGAGATTAGTGGATTTATATTATTGTGGGTTTATTTAGATGCTCTATACCTTGTTACTTGTGGATTTATTTCTGAATTTTCAATTTTTTACAATTTTTGGCTAAATGGGTTTTTCGGGTCATCAAACAAAAAAGAGAAAATTTTATTCGACTCAATTGGGTTGCGAAAGGGATGATTTTTCACAACTTTTTATGGTTAATATTTTTGGGTAACAAATGATGGCCTAACTTCATTTATCCGAATCATTAATCAATTTACCATATGCGTTTCAAGAATCATTTAAGTTTAGAGATATATTTAGTGCGCTTTTTGAGGCAATATCTCACACATTTCCCAAAATTGATCAAAACAAGGTAGTGAGATCTTCAACGACTTATTTTAACGCTGAAAAGAACTTCGAGTTAATCATTAACTCGGATTGATTTAAAAACTCAGAAAAAATGATAGGCTTGAAATCTCACCGGGTTGATTAATCTCCACATTTATTCGTAAAGTTGTCAATTTTCTTTCAATTTCCATCTTTGGTCAATTTTTATTTTGTGCTCTTGATTTTTACAAGTTGAGACTTTAAACCGAATTTTAATGATATTTTTGAAAAATTTAAATTCCAATTTTTATTTATTTTGAAGAAAAATATTTTTGACTTGTTTCAAAAAATTTCAATTTTTTGGATTTTTCTCGGCATTTTTGAAATTTATGAAGTTTTAGAAATACGCACTCGTCCCCCCCCCCCCTAACTTAGACTTTTGCATTGTCCCCAATCAGAAGGACTAAAGGCTAAACAAGGCAAAATAAGAAGTGCGATAAATAAAACAAAAAAATGGGGAAATTGTTGAATTTTATATAGAAGCATGACTGCAGTACACTAAAGTAAGGAAGCATACACATTTCAATCAACCAAACCTACTCACAGACAACCAACATAATCACCAAACAAACACTTCACTAGGATGGTGGGTGGGAGCTACCGAACGCACTAGGGTCGTATGGATCATAGAAATAGCTCGAAAGGGGGGTACTAAATGACAATTGATACATTTGAGCTTGAAGGCGATGCATCATGCTCGTATCACATCTCTAAGTGTGCTGGTTGGCCTCCTGATCCCTGTTATATTGAGCAATGAACCGTTTAACTTTGGTCTCAAGCGCCGTGAGGCGCCTATCAAAATTAGAATCATCCTCCTCATCGTATTCCTCTTCTTTCTCTCCCATCTCGACATCATCTTTCTCCTCATCGCTGCTCTCCTCATCATCGAAATCCTCATCTTCCCGGTCACGTAACAGTGCTCTTTGGCTCTCACTTTTGTTTCGAGTGGCCTGCCCAAACAGTATTGGGAGGCGAACATAATCGGCTTGTGGGACAATAAGCATATCGACGAGAATAGATGTAATAAAATGCATATGCGAAAGAGGAGTAATGCCTTTTTCGCGTAGCACAGAAAAAAAGACATCTCAATTAATTATGTGTTCCAAATTTATGGAGGTGGAGAGGTCAAAGAGGTGATACATGAGAGTATCTTGTCGGGGTCACGTACCGAAATCATTGGAATTTTGCAATATGTTGGCGCACACAATTTGAAAGGTAAGATGATCCTTTTCGCTCATCTGATCGACCCTAAAAACTCTCGAACCCCAAACTTCCCCGGGAGCTATACGTTGAATGTAAACAGCTTTGTCGAGCGGGATAAGAGCATTGGGGTAGCTAAAGTTGGCGGGATTTGGGACCTCCTTTTTGACAAGCTTCTCAACAATGGTCTCGACGGAGAATGATTCAGCGGTGCAGACAAGAGTGCCATAAAACTCGTGGACTACTGCTTCCCAAACGGCGTTGTGAGGCTGGCTAAGATGGCAGCACCAACCCTGTGGGGCAAAAAGGTTGGTGATGGAATTTGGCATCTCTTGCCAAAGCACTCCTCGTTCAATTTGGAGCTTGTGGGATGGCCCAAAAAATTGCTCGCACCACCGGTTCTCTTTATCGAAGCGGTGTGTGGGATTATTATTGATGAACTCAACGGAGTTATACTTTTGGGGCCGGGCTTGGTCTGTAGTGGGAGATATGGTGTATGGGTAGGAGCAAATTAGAGTATAGGGAGGAGGAAAGTTTAGAATAAATGGTGGGGAAGAGATGAGGGGGGAGGGTATGTATTCATAGGTGGGTATTGGGTAGGGGTAGGGTTGGAATTGGAGGAAAGGTGGATGGAGGAAAAAGGGAAAATGAATTGGGGAGGGTTTATGGATGGGGAAACGAAATGGAGGGAAATGAAGGGATTAGGGAGAAGAAGGGTTTCACCTAGGGGCTGTCAAACAAAACCAGAGGGCGGTCCGAACCTGGTGCCTAGGGGAGATCCGAACCGTCCCTTAATTTGCACCAGATTTATTTCTTGAAGGCGATCCAGACTGGGTACCAGGGGCGGTCCGGACCGCTGCCAAATTTGCAGCAGATTTCTATTAAAGGATTTTTACTCCACTCACATACTCTTAAGGCTTTCCTTCCATGATATCAACTCAACATGAACCCGATTTCGCTCAATTCTAATTTCGAATCCCTAGTCATTCTTTCAATGTGGTGTGATTCCAAACCTGCGTAGTGTGACCTATTGACTCAACCTACTCTACCTATCCTAACCGACACACTTCTACTATACACAAGAATCACCTCATACGCATCGAGGGTGCGATGACGTCTCAACTGTAGCTCACTCAACCCCATAATCGGGGTTCGACAACTAAATGGTGTCAACCTCCTCAAAGCATGCTTCTAAATATGGCTTTAGGCGTTGTCCATTAACCTTGAATGTACTTCCACACTTTGGGTCTTCCAATTTCACAGCTCCATGGGGGAATACGTTATTTATAACAAATGGGCCAGTCTACTAAGACCACAACTTACCCAGAAATAGATGAAGCTGAGAGTTATAGAGAAGTATCTTTTTTCCCGGGAAGAAACTCTTTCTGTCGAATAATCTTATCGTGTGCGAGTTTCATCCTTTCTTTGGATATTTTAGCATTTTCATACACGTCATTGCGTATCTCCTCTAACTCATTTAATTGAAACTTGCGAGCTTCACCGGCTTTGTCCATGTCATAGTTCAACCTCTCAATGGCCCAATACTATTTGTATTCTAACTCCACAGGAAGATGGCAAGGCTGGCCATACACAAAGCGGAACGGGGATCTTCCAAGAGGATTCTTGTATGAGGTACGATAGGACTATAGTGAATCATTCAACCGAAGGGATCAATCTTTTTGGTTAGGATCGACGGTCTTCTCGAGGATGTTCTTGATTTCTCGATTTGCCAACTCGGCCTGCCCATTCGTTTGTGGGTGATAGGTCGTTCCAACCTTGTGAACGACGTCATACTTGCTCATAAGATTCTCAAATGGCATGTTGCAAAAATGCGTGCCATTATCATAAATTATCGCTTTCGAGCACCAAAACTGGAAAGTATGTGTTCCTGCAAGAAATGTATCACCACTTTATTATTAAGGGGTAAAAAAATGAATAGTGCACAATAAAAATAGCAATAAAAATGTGAAAAACACAAAAAAAAATAAAAAAAGAAGAGAAAAATGAGCAAAAGCCCGAAAAAAACACTAATGGACATCCTAAGTAAATTTTCTAATTTTGACTTTCACAACAAATACCAATTTTACCCAATATACCTTATAACCCAAGAAATGTCCTAACCGAGTCCGAATTGCAAAATCAATTACAGCGTGGAGAGCCTAAAACACAAAAAGATAATAAAAGAGATGAAATGTGTGAGTACGAGGCGATATTTTCGTTTCCCGATGACCATACACCACAAATAATCCATCTTTCATAATTGTGTGCGTGAACTTGTGTTTCATGACATTTATTCTTATAAATCACACATACCAAGAGAATAGACATATTCCTAGTGATTCGTTTGTGAGAGTATTCCGTGAGCATTTGAATCAAAACGATTTTTTGGAAAAGTAACGTAATGGTCAATCGGTGGAAATTAGTGGTTAAATTTATGGTTTCGCACACACACAATGATTTGAGACTCTCGAATATTAATTTGTAGTGACTATTTTTTGGAAGGTTTAAGTTGTACAATTTCTAATTATTTTGAGTTTTCTTTGAGTTAATAACGAATTTTGTGGGTATATTCACTACAAACCCTCACGAGACACAACTCTTCCTACTAGGGTAACCTAGAGGTTTAAAGGCTTATCGCATACGCTCAATGTAATCGCTTTCTCGCGAAAGTGGTATTCTATCCTAATAAAACAAATTTTGAGATTTGAGCCTTAGTTGGATTCTTTTACATTGCCCGGGACGCGCAAAGTTCTAAGTTAAGGGGATTTGATTAGGCAGAAATTTTGTCAAATTTATCCCCTTAATTTAAGGACTTTTATCATCTCGAATAATGTAAAATATGGTGATTTATCTCATTTATATGGCACTTACCTTTCTACATTGTATCTCGAGTTTTGTGCCTTTTTCATGATATTTACAGGTATTTATTGCTAAGTAAAAAAAAGGAAAAAGCCAAAGCAGAAGGTTGAATCAAGGAAAAAAATTCTAAAGGGAAAAAGCATAATTTCCATCAAGAATCTAGATGACAAATCAAAATGAAAGTTGAAGAACTCGAGTCTACAAGCACGTAGGAAGAAACAGCGTAAAAATACGAGTTCTGGAGAAGAAATTACAAGATTTAAAGATGAGAGAAATCGAGAAAAAGCTTTGGAAGAAAAAGTAGGGCGATCCGGACCTTTTAAAATAAAAGGATCCGAATCGATTTGGCAGCAAAGTTCTGAATGAAAAATAGGAGCGATCTGGACCTTTTTAAAATAAAGGATCCGGATCACCTCTACGCAAAAGCTTGACTCAAATAAGGGGGCGATCCGGATCGCCCAGCCCAGACGATCCAGACTTCTTTGGATTTTCTCAAAACTACATATTTTTAGGAATTTTCTGATTGGCTTAATCCCTTGTAAAATTTCAGAGACTATTTATTCAAAGTTGTTACACATTAATAAGGGTTCAAAAATTAGGTTTCCCAGCATTAGGAGAAGGGTTTTGTAACAAAAGACCCTAGTTTTGAACAAGAGTGAAGATTGACGTTTTATTTTTCGAATTTTCTTCAATACAAGTAATATTTGTCTTTTAATCCTTCAATTTTACTTTGATTAGTTATTTGTTTGGATTCAACACGTTCTTATTCCCTATTCTCCATATAGCATGTTGTTTTTCTTTTCAAAAATTCCGTTTTTATTTAGTGTAGTTATGTCCAGCTAAGTTTTAAGGGTTGGGGTGCATGAATCCCACCCGATGTAATTCATCATAATGGAAATAAATTTTTGAATTAAAACCTTAAAAGAATAGTGTCGCGCAACTATCGCAATCGTCGCCGGACTTTTGATCTCGTTTCCCCTAGGTAATCGGGATTCTTAAGAGTGCAACATGCGTGTTAGTTAATGCGACATCGCATTATTCTTACCTTTGATTTCGTATGATGCAGGCTTCGTTCCTTCATATACGTACTGCTTAGGATTAATAAAAACCCGATTCATTTAAAGTTTTAATTCTAAAATCTAGTGTCATACTCAGTGAATTACTAGGGTGTGGGGGATTGTAACCTAATATATTGTTTGTATTCATAATTAATTCCATCATATAATTGTCGTATGTTCTAAAGTTAGATAGACTAGTTGCATTTCAATAGCATTTAATTTAGTTATAGTGAATTAAAATCTGCATTTAGTTCATCGATACACTCCCATTTAAAGCAACTCTTTTTTTCTTTTAGAGTCAAGTTAGGATTCTCTATCCCTCCAACATCATCACGTCTCCCCGTCCAATTTCCCTGACGATCGATACCCTGTCTTACCGGGTTTATTACTTCCGCAATCGGTTTGGACTTGAACTGTAAGTAACACGCACTTTAGACACAAATTGAGTCGCGTCAATAACCCTTTTCTCAATGGGTACTGGACTTGGTAGGACCTATTCCCCTTAGCAAAGGCCAAAACAAGTTTTATATTATGTCCACTGATTAATTCACCAATTGGGCTGAGGCTATGTCCTTAGCTACCATCGCGGAGAGAACTTTTAGTTAGAAAAACATCATTTTTCGATTTGCCCTTCCCAAGGTCATCATAGAATAGAACATCAAATAATTTGGCCACCCAAATTTTTGATAATTATGCTCAGATTATGGCATAAGCAACCAATACTCCACCCCAGTCCATACTCAAGCCAATGGACAAGTTGAGCTAACTAACGGAACCATCTTCCACAGTTAAAGAAAATTTTAAAAAAGGCGAAGGGGTTGTGGTTTAAAGAGTTGCCAGGCATTTTATTGCCTTAGAGGACCACAATTAGAGGTCCAATATGCAAACTCAATTATCCCCGACCTTTAGCATTTAGGCGGTGATCCCAATAGAAGTTAAAGTACTCGCACAAAAGGTATCTCAGTTTGAACCAAAAGCTAATGCTAAAGGACTCAAGAGGTATCTAGATGAGTTGGAAGGAAAGAGGGACTCTCCCTAATCAGAATGCTTGCCTATAAATAGAGGATGACCTCCTACTTTAATAAACAAACCCCTCCATATAGAATTCAAGGTGGGGGACTTGGTCTTGAAAGAGGATGCCCTTGTAACAATAAATCTAAGTGATGGAAAGCTAGGGCCCAAGTCCAAAGGCCCCAATGTGGTCACCAAGATAACAAGGCTATGGTTCTATTACCTCAGGACATTGAAGGATTTGAACTTTCATATCATTGGAATATATAGAACCTAAAAAAGTACTATCAACGATGTATCATGCTACTTGAATGAAATGAAAAGAACATTTCTTGCTACCCATAAAGTTTCAACCTAAGTATTATTTAAGAATTAAAAGGATTTCAGCCTTGTCTCTAAAAGGTATAAGGACCCACACTTTGAGTTTCTCGGATTTCAGCCTTGGCTCTAAACATAAACCAAGGTCTAAGGACCCAAACACATAGTTTCAAGGACATCAACCTTGGTTTTAGGTTTAAGCTCATGTCTCAGGATACAAACTTCAAGTTGAAAGGACTCCAACTATGGATTAAAATAATAGTCAAAGATCCCATTACCCAAAAAGACTAAAGATATCATCAAGGTCTTCACCTTTGATCAAATTCAAAATAACAAAGTTTTAAATACCCATAAACAGTCAGTGCAAACGCTTTTGACGCACTTAAATTATTTTATCAAGAGGGAGGATGTTATACACGAATCCTAAACAATTAGTCAAATATTTTCTTTAACCTCAGTTTTTGAAAAAATCCAAGTGTGAAGTATATCTTTTAGAACAACTTATATAAAAATTCCATTTTTCATATTTTTTTGGGTGGATACGTGTTCGAATGTAAAAAATTATCCAAAAAAACTCCAAGTTTTATAAGAAAAGGTGAAAAGCCCAACAGTTTAGAGGTCTTGGGACCTAGCAAGACCCTTAAAATTTTCCTCTGTTAAGGGTATAAGATTCAATGACTATTTAGGCAAGTACAAATAAAAAACACCTAAGTTTAGAGGTCTTATGACCCTTAGACATGAGTACTCACTTTAAGTTATTGTATAGAGTAAATGGATTATTATTTACATGAATGACTAAATAATGGAAGCTACAATTATCATTTTGATTGAGGATATGAGTAGGAATGCTTCTAGATGAGAGGTGAGGTACTCATTACATGTGAGCGTCGATGGGGAGACATGAAGTATATATTAGTAACAATTTGCATATTTACTGGTGAAGAATACTTTCACACCTCAAGCTCTGAGCCAAATTATAAATGTTCCCCTCGGTATTCTTAATGATAGGGATGGCAGGACTGACGATGGATCAGACTTGCAGTTGCATTGGACGTAGTGGATTTCTCTCCATTGATTCAAGAGTAGGTTGTATTTCATCTTTTTGCCATTTTATTTCACACTGGGATTTATAAGAGCATAATCCCAAGGATTTATGTATATCAGTTGTACTTACTTTATATTATAGACGTTGTATAACAATTCAGTTTTCATTATTTTGTATTAAATCAAATTTATGCGGATCTTTTTGTTCATTTTGGATTTTGATATAAAAAACACCTAAATTTTAACCCTTTGCGAGACTCTAGGTTTCAAAATTTCTAGTTTTCGAGGTCTTAAGACCCCTATAAGGACCTCATATTTTAAATTTTCTAAGTACGAAAGTCTTATGACCCTTAGAAGGATTTCACATTTCAAAACACCTAACTTCAGAGGTCTTATGACCCTTTTTGTCACTTCATGTTTCATAATTTCAAAGTTCCAAGGACTTAGGACCCTTATAAGGACCTCATATTTTGGTTTTTCTAAGCCTGGAGCTCTTATGACCCTTAGAACCACATTGCGCAAATACAAAGAAACACAAAATAATAAAAAGGTTAAAAAAAACTCAGGCTATTGCCATTATCATTGATAGAAGATCTGGGATATTACACTCAAAATACCCACTCACATAATAGTTCAAAAGAAAAACAAAAAATTACATAAAAGAAACTTCAAGGATATAGATTGGTGGGGTCGACAAGAGCTTCACTTTTGGGGGGTTTGATTAGGCCTAAGTGGTAGAGGCTTTCTTGAGGGCTTCTTTTTCTTGGATTATGGAATCAAAGGCTTTATTAGTATCATCACTATTATTAGTTTCATCATCCGAGCTCTTGAATAAATAGGCTATAAACGTCCACATCATGAAAGAGTGTTTGAACTAAAGACTTTCAAGCTTCAAACCCAGAGCTAAATTTATGGAGAAAAAAAATCCTAAAGGGCTCAGACTCAGGGTGGGAATTCGATTGTCTCTTAACCACCTATGGCTTTAGAATACCCATGTCCCTCTATTCCTGAAGAATATTTTATTGAATAGTTTGAAGCTCAAGAGTCTAATCTTAGAGGGCCTCCACAACCACTTTATGTTCAAGATAATCCAAAGCATGACCTTCCTAGACCTTGTCTATGGACTTCGTGGCAGCTGCCAAAAGGGAAACATTGTCCCTGAGGGTCTTCTCATTTAATATCTTATCCTCATCCAGCTCATTGATCTTTAAGTTCGGGATTCCCCTCTCCTTTTATAGGGAATCCACCTCTAACCTCTAGTCTTTAATGATTTGGTTTAGCTCCAAATGAATAAGGTCCCACTTGTTCTCTAACTCCACATCCTTATTCCATCCTTTGGTTCAATCAATTACATTCTCCATAAGAACCTCCACTAAGTGCTAGGCCTGAAGAAGAAGAAGAAGAAGAAGAAGAAGAAGAAGAAGAAGAAGAAGAAGAAGAAGAAGAAGAAGAAGAAGAAGAAGAAGAAGAAGAAGAAGAAGAAGAAGAAGAAGATGATGATGATGATGATGATGATGATGATGATGATGATGATGATGATGATGATGATGATGATGATGATGATGAAAAGAAGGTATTGAGACCAAAATATAATAAGGTATATCCAAAAGGAAAATGATAGTTTACCATTCTCAGGAAGTGGATCAATTATTGGGTGTTGGTTGAGGTCCTTATGGCCCTCAGTGTAGTCATTATTTACGAGGAGTTTATTTTATCCATTGCATAAAGTGAGTCCAATAATAAAGAACATGAGTCAATATCCTTATGATTCTAAGGTATGGAATACTTCTTTACTCTGGGAGTCCATAAATACTCCCTCACGACAGTAGTGAGCCCCTTGAGATGGCCAGCGACATCGTATACCTCATTTAGACCCCCCACCTTCTAGGGGATACATACATAACTTTCCCTTTTTAAGGATCATACAAAGTTTCATCAATTTTTAATAATAAGGGATGGAAGTACCTTGAAATAGAAGTATCACTGTGGGTGGCCTCAAAGGTCACACCTACCCTCGAGTCCGCTTGCAGCAAGACACTACAAGAAATTTGAGAGACGATAACGTTTGGAAAATGTTGGCATATCATAAAAAAAACATTGCTGAAAGGAAATCAAACATGTTTGGAAAGCTTTGTGGAAGATTTAGTTGAGAAATAACTCACATTTGTGTAAAATGTAGGACAGTTATTTACCGACTTTTCCCCGACGTTTTTTAGCCATCCTCAAATATCTGCCCTTAGGTAGATTACCCGACATTTTTGTGAAAAATGTCGCTTTGTTACGACACATGCAAAAACTTCACTAAATTACATGGCAACGTTTTTTCATCAATAGCAAAAATTATGACATTTATGCATAAACATCAAATTTCGTCATAAGTCACATTTTAATACAATTCATCTTTAACTATTATTTAACAATACAAAATCAAAAGTAACTTCCGATGAAGTGAAAACATCATTCCTAAAAATCTATAATCAATGTGTTTCTCAATAAACCTATAATCAATGTGCCTCTCAATAAATATATAATCAACCAAACATTGAGTATTTATATAATCAATCTTCAAAAATAAAAATGTATTTTCACTCCAAAACAACGTCTACCACGTATCCAAATTATCCCAACAAAATATAAAGAGACTGTACATTATTATCCAAAAAGTAATGAAAGTTTCTTATGATTAATAAAAATACACCTCCAAGTGCAAGCAGGACCAAATTCAAAATCTGCAAAAAAAATGAATCAAATGTTAAATTGAAATTTGTTTAAATAGTATATTAAAAGAAATGAAAGGTGGAATGACATCGCGTGTGGATCTTTTGCCTACTTGTTCTTTTTTATCCTCTTAGCCACAATGTGATTCTAAAATTAAAGATAAGCGTAATGGTGTTTCAATTTTATGTGAGTAATTAAAGTAAATAAGGCAAAACAAACTTTATTAAATCATCCAACTTAAGATCGAGTGTCACACTAGAATATCCATTTTTTTTAAATGTAAATCCATAGACGATTAAAATTAAAAACTAGTTTCTTATCCTTACAATGAATGAAAAATAGTGTAATGCTAGAATGAATGGTAAGAAACCTTTTCAAAAATGGGGGTAAGGTTTGCCTACTTCTATCTCTCCCAAACCCTATTAAAGCTGGAGCAATGTGCATTGGGTACGACCATTTTTAAGTCGCTTTGTAAACAACACATCACAATATTTTTTTTATTACTTATATAAGTATTGGAAATTTTAAGGGCCAAAATTGTATCAACAAAAAAGTACGGGGACCAAAGTAAAGTATTGGAGTGAAACTCCTAATAACCCAAATAGTGTAGGCCTTTGTAGAACATATAGGTCAAATGAGTTTACTGAGTTCTAGATAATAGATTGATAATGAAAAAAAGTTAAGATAATTATCATCGGAGAATATTATTAAGATGCTACAATTTCTATTAACTTACAGGATGTATGTATATGTATTTATGTAAGCAAATGTTATCTAATGCCAAGTTTTTCTTTTAATAAATACATATTGGATGTTGCTGAATTTTTATATGAAAGGCCTAACCGCTCTTATAGGATTTGCAAATATATTAATTATATACTAAGGGTGAAATATATCCGTTCCTTACTTTTTCTTGAAACATTATATACATTTTTGTTGAGAAATTCAAACTGAAAAAATAGACAAATGAGTTTAGTAAAAAGACATAAGAAGATTTAAATTGAAAATCTTAGTTGCTTAGAAACAATACGGTTCATATTGACAACATTGATGAATAGAAACAATTCATGGATGTACTAACCGCACAATAGTTCTGAATTTGGGATCTTGATATAATTTGGTGTGGTGCTTGCATTGGAGGTTATTGTCGATATTGAGATTGAACCTTTGATGGATATTGTCTCGACAATGCAAGAGTATCAATATTGGCATCATGGGGAATCTACAAAAAGAGTTACATGGCATCATGAAAAAACCTTTATTTCCCCCACATTAATAGTGGATAGATGAAAGTAGATCCAAGCATGAAAAATAATACTAACATAATGTAATGATTACTCTATAAAAGAACTATATTCCTTATCCATTCTAAATATTACCTCATTTACAATAGCATTTAAATTATCAACTAATTTTGAAGACGCTTGTAAATTAGAATAGTTGCATGAAAATATATTAACATTGGGAATAAGCACCAGTGCACCATTTCAAATTTTCCTCAATAATCATTAAAATCTAAGTCAAAGTAGGTTTCATCTCAATGGTGAATTGAGTCAATTTTTCTCCAACTTTAGCATTATAATAATTAAGTAATATTAACGAGTCATGTCATTTAAACACCAAAAATTAACAATTTGATAAAATCAAGGGACAACTTCCGCAATCCTTGAAGGGAGCCCATCCTTCCTCTCAAGCTTATTGTCTTTTCCCTCAGAGGCCTCAGAAACCTCAGTGGAAACCTCATCAAGTCACTATAGTGGTGCGCAGGAGTATGTGTACGTTGAGCTTTTCTTGACTTGTACAAAAACTCTCTAAGATAACATCTTTTTTACAATAGGTGCAAACATAGACTTGTTTGGGTCTACCTTAGTTATCTCATTTAGGTTGAACTTTTTTTTGTGGTTTCGGTCAAGTCCCATAAGGATATACCATAAATTTAGGAACTGGTTTCAGTGCGGCATGAGAAGTGGATGCACCCTCGTAAACTATTTCTTGCCTCTCCTTAAAACCCAAAGAGGGACTGAGAATATTTTCCTACCTTCTTCGATGTATCCTCTATAGTAACCTTGACCTCTAGGGAACCTTAAATATCTTTCTCGACTGGGATACAAGAGCTTCAAATTTCTTATGAGTCTCTGATGAAGCTTGAAGATCTCTCATAAGACTAGCCACTTTGTTGGTCAAGTCACCATTTATCCTCTTTTCTAAAATGACTCACTCTCCAAAAGAAACTCTCACCAAGGACCCGATCTCTCTTGATTTTCTTAACTCCTTCTCTAAAGAAAACACCCTAAGCATCAAATTTTAATTTTTCTTTTTCATTTTAAAGGACTCAACGTAAGCGCATTAAAGATCACTTTCTCCCTCACTCAAAATGTTATCTCCCTCACTCTCTCCAGGATAACTAGACACACTATCGAGGTCCTCATATTTATTAAATTACTCATCGGAGTCAGGTTTATTGGATGTACTAACATGACTAGTCATGAACGCAGTGAAATTACGTTCATGCGGTAATTCGTCCTCGAAATCCACCGACACGACATCGCTGTCACTAAGAGTGGCATTGTAGGCAGCTTTACCCTTGCCCAATTTCTTTAACCTCGTAGAACACTTATGAGCTTTGTGGCCCTTACCCTAGCACTCATATCATCTCTCCTCGTCTTTCTTACGTTATTCTCCTTTTTCTTTTTTAAAACTTTTCTTTCCTGATTTAAAATCTTTATTTTTTACAAAAAAATTATTTTCTTTGGAAGTGTTTTCCTTTCTTATTTTGAGAAATTTTTGAACTTTTCGCAAAGGGGACAAGATCATCGAGATAAAATCAAATTCATAGTCAAAAGAAACCTCCTCTTTCTTTTTAAATTGAGTTTTCAAAGAAATTTCTTTTTATTTTTGTTTTTGAATTTTAGGGAACATATCTATTTCATTAGTTTAAAGGCCTCATACAAATTCTTCTAACCTACGCGTCTCAAAAATTCTAAACAAATTAAGGATCATAACTTTACGGATAAAATGAGATGGCAGGGATCTTAAAATCTTTTTCACAACTCTCGTCTCAGGAATTCTCTTACCCAAATTATAACTATAATTGACTATATCCTATAATCTAGCAAACAATTCATCAAATTGTAACAACCTGCGTAACTTTTGGGGTATTTTCAAAATATAGAGGAAAATAAAGTTTTTGATAAAATTATTTTTCTTGCTCAATTACGTTGAGAATTATTTTTAAAGGCGATATTTTCAAACTGTTTAGAAATCGGAGGTAAAAAGGATTTTATAATGATTTTTAAATATTTTGTCCCTTATAAATTTTTGGCCGAACTGCCAGATTTCCTGTGCGATTGATCGATCGATGCCAGGGGTCGATCGATCGACCCCAACAGGTTTCGTGCGCAGCAGGTTTTTGTTAAGAGTTTGTTTTGTTTTAAACTCCTACTTCTTTTCCTTATAAAATAAGGTCGTGGGTGACCCTTTGAGGTACAACTTTTTAGCAGCAAACATAGTTGCCTGTCCTTTCCTTTTTATATATAATTAGCCCCATTATATTATGTATTCAACCCTAGTTTTTGAAGGTGTTCTTGGGGATGTTTTAGTGTTAACTCTTGGAGGAGTTTTGATGATTTTTGGGAGATGATTTTGATGGTGTAATCTGTCTTTTCTAGGCAGATTTATGTCGGTATCCTTTTGGTGGTTTAAGGCATGGGGTTTTACACAATATGCTCCTTAATCTCGCGAGTGTTATTCCCTTGAATTCATGTGATTATTGAACTCATATTTGAATTATTAAATTCATTTAAATCCGGAAAAATAATTGTTGAAATTATTTTGATTCATGTGGTATTATTTGTTATTGAGCACGTTGTCATGAGTTTTTAATATGGCACGGAGGTTGGGCACCTGACAAAATTCCTGTTTCCCGGGGCTATGTCTTGATAAAGCTGAAAATATGTTACTAAAGCCGTTTATTAAAAATAAACTATTTAAGTAACTCCGAGCTATTTTTTGAAGAAACTCTTTTCTTAAAAATCAAAACTATTTGAACACAAGATGTGTTTAACAAAACAATATGTACGAGATCTATTCAAGATTTGACTAACAGGTTTATGAAACAGTTTAAACAAACTTTAAACTCAGCACAACCAAGAATGAGATGAGGAGATGTAGAAAGATTAAGTTTACGATTTTTTACGTGGTAAAACCTCACCAATTGAGGAAACATCCATGACTCCCCCTACGGAGTAAAATGAAAAATCCACTAAAACAAATTTATGAGTTATAAACTATATAACTAACATGCATATAACTCAGACCTATATAAGTTTAGGAATGTACCCTCTGGTGTCCTTATAACTTTTCTGCACTTCTGATTGTAGATGTTGTTCTCCCAGTTTGTTAACTTTTGATTTGTTCCAGCACTTTACGTCGAATCTTGTTCACAAGATCTTATTACCAACACTTTTCGTGTTGTAGGGTGAAAGTATTTGTGGAGGTGCTCTCTAACACATGCATGCACACACTCACACTTATTAAGTACAAACAGTCCTAGCAAATTACATATAAGGCTATATGCAGTGATTTTTCTTTTTCTCTCTTCTCACAAAACTTTGAACCTGTTTGACCTTTAAATCAATCCCAGAATCCACGGATATCTTGCTTAGAAGACAGTCAAGATCTTAATCAATCTCAGAGTTTTGAAAAGATTTTCGAGATTGAAAACCTCCAAGTGTGATTCCAAACTAGGTCAAAGGTTTAGTTTTAAGAGAACTAGAAACAGAAAACATTTATTGTTGATTTCAAAGTTAAAAGCAATTTTCATAAAAGAATCAACAATATATTTCTCAAGATGAGAAATAAAACATGTAGATCTAAGTGTGATGTAACATGCAAAACATAGATCTGAAATTTCTATGAAGAAGAAAATAGATCTAAGTAAACAGTTTAAGTTGGGAACAAGATCTAACGAACAAGAGGTTACAGCAACACAAATATCTCTCAAAAACTCAAGAACACTCATGGTAGTGTTTTGGATATGTAGGAGTTTTTGTGGAGTGTTTGGTTTGAAAGAGGATTCACGAACAGGGGTTAAGGTTTCTAACTCTCTCTCTTTCTTTATGGTTTCTCTCTTTTCTCTCTTCTCTCTCTCTTCTCACTACTCTCTCTTTTTTTACTCTCGGGAATGAACTGGCCAAAAGTCTTAGACGATTGAGAGGAGGGTCCCTTTTATAGGACGAAGAGAATGATCGAGAAGTAGGTTCAAAAACAAGGGTCAGGATTGAGTCAAGCTGGATTGACTTAAATCCAAGGGCTCACAGAAAGCGGTGATTAAAAGTCACCTGATTGGTTCAGGAGGGATACACGGGGATTACCAAAGAAAGCATGCAGGACGTTGATAAGGTTTGATCCAACGGTTGTAAAGATACGCGATTGTATACTCAGTAAAGAAACACAAAATGCACCAATCAGCAAGCAACATGTGTTGATCAGTAAGGCGATATAAAACGCGCGTGTAAAAGTAATTACAACCACACCCTGAATTCTCTGTCGCTTTTGCTTTCTACCCAAACCAACTTTAAGCCAATAAACCCTTTAAACCATAATTATAGATTGAACCCACAAACTTTTAAAACCTAGTTTTAATTAAAAAACCTTTATTAAATTTTTTTTATAAAATCCCAAAAAATATTTAAAAATCAAATTTAGGGATTTAAACATACTTAACATATATACACACATAAATATGCAATATGACATGTTTATGATGCATTCTACTATGTGTGAGTGTTGGTAATTTTGTCTTGATCACTACAAGATAAATGAATGAAATAGCAATCCAATCTCTGAGGTTCTTTGGTTTCTAGGATAGACATAATTTTGTCTTAATTTCCAAACTAGATGAACTCTTATACAATATAGACTCAAGTGAGTCAAGAGTATAAGGGCTTGAAAAGCATATGCGGATGGGGTGAGGCCTGGTGACCCATTGATGTGTTTTTGAGAAATTTATTGGTAAATGCTTTTGAGATTTGCATTTGATTTGAATATTCGTACTCGTGTTGTTATATTTTATTCACCACTAATATATCTGTTGAGCATCCTTCCTGTCGTATTGTGTATTTACCCATCTTTTTTCTTAGTTGGCAGGTGAGTACAGATTAGAGTGCTATGGACCAATTGGGATGATATTTAGCGTGGATTATTTTAGGAAGAATATTCGAGAATACAATGAGAGGAATTGTATTTAGTTTGATGTACAAAGCCTTTTATTTTAAGATAGATAGTTCTTTTATTTCAAGAGACTATTGGTTGTATTTAATTTGAAGATTGAGATAAGTGGATTCTTTTGTTATATTGTGGGGTTTATTTAGATGCACTATACCTTCTTTATATTGTGGATTTAGTTAGTTTTATCGAGTACCACTCCGCTCCCTCCGGACGGGGTGTTACACAAACGTCTCAAATTCTATTATAGTGATAGTTTCAAGCAGTGGGATGAGATTTTGTATCTTAGAAGCTTTTATAGCATTGGTACCCTCGTGAGTGAGTTAGAAAGTATCACAGACTTCCTTAGACATGGAACGCATCATAATCCGATGAAACGCATAGGGAGTGACTGCACCAGATAATACGCTCAAGCCATAGGAGTTAAAATTATTCCATTTAAAATCATCCTATGTCTAAGCACTGACATGTTTAAGACTTTCGACACTGTCGTTAATCACAGTGGGTGGTACCATCCTTTTTTACAAACAAGTCAAACTTTCTTGTCAATCGATTTCAATGTCGACCTCAATTGATCTTTCCAATTTTCATAAGTTTCCCAATAAAATAAGTAGCCTATTATACAAATTATCCATATAATCTCAAATTTAAAGATCATACATTAATTATTGTAACCAAATCTGATACTAATTTGAGAAAGTGCGTGCAAGGGACTTATATGGATTTACTTATATCTTAGGCCAAAAAAGGCAAATTCTTTTTTTATCAAATTTTGTATTGATTTAAATTAAAGTGAATATGCAGTACAAATTGAAGCCAAATTCCAAACCAAATAAGCAGAAGAAGAATTTGAGAAAAATTCCTTTCAAGAAAAACTCATATTCAACACTGTTTCAAAATTAACAGACACAAGACGAATACAGACTACTTAGAGATACTCTAATTATAGCATGGATATGTTTTCAAATCTTCAACATAAAACTATGCATTCCAACGCCGCCTACAGTAAGGAGCTCCTGCCTTGGCATCCACCGATTAGCCTCATGAAAATGTAATTCCTATCTTCTTCGGAAGTAAAGCCTCGACTCTATAAATCAGCAGTAGAGAAAATATCTACAAGGGTTTTGGACAATGGATTGTGATCTTCTGGATTTGAAAGAGTGATCCTCATATATCCAAGGGGTTTGGATGAAAAAGTTATAGACTTTGATCACAAAAAGAACTCTAAAAGGCTTATTGAAAAGCATAATTTTGCATCTCAATTTATAAGGAAAGTTATTACGAGGAGATGGGTATTAAAGATTATAAAAGATTTGTTTAAAAAAGTAAAAACATGTGCACTAGTTCAAATGAACTGCCACCTCGTTGAAACGATGTACCTAATCTCGTTCAAATGGTTTCCAATGAAACTTCGAATGACATTCCAGAACTAACTCAAAAGGAGACGTTCCAGATCTTGTTTGAATGTGAAACCTTGTTATAATTACCTTATGCAACTCGTTAGAATGACATGTCAATGTCATTTTAACGAGTCAGCGAGTTTTTCAAAAAAAAAAATTAAAACCATTTTGAAAACTTTTAAATGCAAACTCTTTTAAAATTACCTTTGGATATTTAAAGTTTTACCAAACCACCTCATAACTCTTGTCGGGTAAAGTTTTGATGAACGATCCTCAATCTTGCAAATGCCACCAACGATTCTTCACTTTGAATAATTGAGAATGGTCATGAAGGTGCAATGAGTTGTAATGAGATAAACCAAGCAAAAATAAAATGTGCAAATGTAAATTGTGCTCTTAGAGTATGAATTTGCATGGTCACTATTTATCCCAATTTATACTCCCGATCATTCGCTTCCCTTCCAAAAAGGAAATTTACAAACTAGTGCGGATAATACTCTTCCATGCAAACACTCTAAACCTTAGGTGCAACTAAGGATAGTCCTACCGACCCAAACATCATATACTGTTTAGCCCAAGTCAACCAAAAAATCATGTATAATAGAAACTTACTATCCTTTACAGCCTTTAAGCATTTTAATACTTCTATAACATATCACCCTGGACTGTCAATAAGACTTTAATGTATAGCTTATTCATGGACCATTTTTTAATTAACACTAGGCCAACATTGTCTTTACTTCTATAAAGAATAAAGTAGTAATTGTTGTTTATAATCACAACACAATCTTGTGTACTATTTAAACATGTGATATATAGACTATGCACCCTAATCTTATCCACTATGGGACCACATAAGTATATCGTTACATAGATTATTACTGAAATCCTTTTACTTATGGCTGAGTTATTTTCCTAATCGGACCGAGATCCTCAACCCAGACCATCATCCTAAGTCAAACAACGACATGACAATCTTTAAAAGAAAGAGGATATTATTGTCCAGAAATGCGATGCTTCTCTCATTAGAGGCTGTACTCACTCATTTATCTTTAATGAAGAAGGTATGCTATTAATTAATGACGAACACTAACAATTCTCCACTAGTCCTTATGAGTGTGTCATGTCATAACTTTCAATCCCGATGGTTCATATTTGAACTTGCAATCATTATCCTAAGATATTACTAATACATATTCCTGAGCATAATTATTGACTCCTATTGTATTAGGATAAGTATATACTACTTTGGATACTATCATTGTTCCCCAATCACGGCTACGTGCTAACTTGCAATACCCAACCTTTACTACCTTAGGGAATAAATACACCTAAGTGTCATCGTAACACAATTTTCTCCAAACATTGTTAATACCATCAATTAATAGATTAATCAATCCAGCCTATCTTAAAGTCTATCCAAAGGGGTGAATCTACATCCAAGGCCCTACTTACTTACGTGTATGTTAATCCCACACTTGGGTCTTACTCGTGTTGTTATATTACCACAACCCCAACTAGACTATTAGTTGTGGGTAAGAGATCTTGTTAAGGTTTTCCCCACTATGCCAAGGCACTAATGGAAATGTGAGACCATTATACAGTGTTCACAACTCAACCCACTAACATAAGGGAAACTCGAAAATGAAAACATTACATTTTTGTGCGAAACATAAGTCTTTACTCTAATATCATTACCAAAACAATAGAGATCATTCATTCCTAAATCTCTTAAATATGAACCCAAAATTTTAATTGTCCACAATTATTATTATTATTCGTGATTAAAACATAAAATTCTCATATTTTAACAGTCTAAAAAGGGGAAAATCGTTCCATGGATACCCATCTCCAAAACATAAGGTTTCTTCCCAATTCAGTCTAATTAAACCTAAGTTTTCATTGCACCAAGTTTATATCATCAAACCTAAATTAATAGGAACAATATATACTAAAAGAGGAGAAAGATAAACACTTGCCTTGGAATGAACTTCTGATTCTTAGACTGAAATTGTTATGTAGTTGATCCTCTCGTTATGATCTACACTTTGGTTCAACTTTTAGTGGGAATCCTTGAGTTCTTGCCCTTGTTCTCCAATGGAGTCTTCTTCCTCCTTGGTTCTCTCTCTCTCTCTCACGTAACTTAAAAGTGACAGACTTATAACCCACGTAGCTTTTAATTAAACCTAATTTTCGTCCATTTAATTACTCAAAAATCCCAAAAGACCAAAATACCCCTCCGGGGTGTCGTTTTGGGCTAAAATGCCCTAGGCTCCAAATAAAACACCCGAGTAGTGTTTTCTGACTATTTCGACCCTTCTGAACACACTGGCGCACTCAAAATAGTCGTTCGAGTTATATAAAAATAATTTACCTTTTTAATCCCGAAATATATAAAAGTGATGTGACTCATACGCACGTCCCAAAAAATTATATCTTGAGTGTCGTGTATCTCTTCCTCAGCCATATTATTATTTTCAAAGCCATCTATTTCGTTACTCTCTATGTAATGTTCAACATAATTATTACTCAACATGTTTTTAACATAATTATTTTCGATAGCTACTAACTCTCGTCACGCTAGTAATTATTACCATTAAATCGGATTAATTATAAAATAAATTTTCTCCCATTAAATTAATTAATCCCAATTTCCATAATTTCATAAAAATAAATATGCATAAAAATACGGGGTATTACATACTTCCCCCCTAGTCATAGAATTTCATCCCGAAATTCGAAAAATAAAAGTATACCTGGCAAAAATAACTCTGGATAACGTTCACGCATGTCATCCTCGCGCTCCCAGGTTGATTCCTCAACATTATGGTGTCGCCACTGAATAGAGACTAGTGGCACTATCTTTGACCACAACTTCCTCTCGCTACGATCTAGGATAACTATCGGCCCCTCCTCGTAGGAGCTATCAGGCTATAAGTCGATCTCCTGCAATGCAATGTGAGTGTCGGCCAAATCATCCCGAAGAAATCTCCTCAGTGAAGAGATGTGGAACACGTCCTAGACCCTATGCGAGTGATCCAGTAATCCAAGTCTATAAGCAACTGGCCCAATCCTCTCGATAATAGGGAATGGCCCTACGTACCTAGGCGCCAACTTTCCCTTCTTCCTAAAATGCATAACTCCCATCATAGGGTACGCCCAAAGTAACATTTGTTACCCAATATTGAACTCTCTAAAATACCGCTTGGCGTCGGCATAGCTTTTCTTTCGATCTTGAGCAACCCCAATTCGATTTCGTATCAACTCTATCCTCGCCGAAGTATCCTGAATCACCTCCGGGCCAAGCAATATGTTATCCCCCACCGCCAACCAACATGCTGGGGAACGACAAGGTCTACCGTATAGCGCCTCGAATGGGGCCATACCGATAGTAAATCAGTAGGAGTTGTTATAGGCGAACTCCACCAGCAGAAGGTATTGTTCCCACCCTCCGCCAAAATCAATGATGCACATATGCAACATGTCCTCTAACATTTGATTTTTTTGCTCAGTATGTCCATCCGTCTATGGGTGGTAGGATATACTCAGTCACAACTCCGTACCCATTGCCTCATGGAAACTCTCCCAAAATCGAGATAAAAACACATTATATCTATCAGACACGATATTGAGAGGTACCCCATGAAGTGTCACTATCTCTGCTATGAATATTTGGGCATACTGTCCCAAGGTGTAATCCATACGGACTGACAGAAAGTGGGCTACCTTAGTCAGTCGATCCACTATCATCCATACTGAATCATGACCCCTCTGCGATGTAGGTAATCCCGTGATGAAGTTCATGGAAATGCTCTCCCATTTCCACATATGAACCTCTAATGGTTGTAGAAGTCCAGCAGATCTCTGATGGTCCACCTTTACCAACTGACAAGTGGCACATTTTGAGATAAATTCGGCAATATCCTTCTTCATACCGGTCCACCGGTACTGTCTTCGCATATCCTGCTACATCTTATCACCACTGGGATGTACCGCAAATTATGAACCATGCAAATCTGTCCTCACCTCGTGTCGCAAGTCTTCTTCCTCAGGAACAACTAACCTTCCATTGAAACGTAGATCCCATTGAACCCACTGTATAAGACTCGGCCCCCTCTGATAGAAGCTGCACTATCTGACTCTGGAAGAAATGATCAGTTGCTTAAGGTTGTACTACTTTCATAATAATCTAGGGCATAACTGTCATCACTGACATGAACAATCGCGCCACCACATCCTGGTGTCCTAACTTCTTCCATTTCATTTTTCATACCTCGGCCTCCTCCCCTACTGGCCTTCATCTCAACGTGTTTGCTACCACGTTAGCCTTCCCCGGGGGGTATTGGATATCAAATTGATAGCCCTTCACAAACTCAAGTGGTCCGTGAACAAGCAAAATTTCTCCCCCCATAGGTAATGTCTTCAAATTCGAAGTGTAAACACGACCACTACTAGCTCCAAGTCATGGGTGGGGTAATTCCTCCCGTGAGGCTTAAGCTTACGGGAGGCATAAGCTATAGCTTGATTCTCCTGCTGAAGTACATCCCTAAGTCCTAATAAGGACGCATCAGTGTAAACTAAATACTCCACTCTCGGACTGGGCAATGCTAACATTGGTGTTGAGGTTAATTTGTCTTTCAACTCATCAAAGGCCAACTGAGAGGTGTCACTCCAGATAAACGGCACCTCTGTGTGAGTCAAATGTATCAATGGACCCGCTATCTTTGAGAACCCTCGAATGATCCTCTTGTAGTATCCGGCTAGGCCCAAGAAACTGCGTATCTCGATCAGTGTCATGGGATTTCCTCACTCCCTCACCGCTGACACCTTCCACAGATCCACGAATACCCCCTGTCAGAGATGATATGCCCCCCAAAAAATTGAACCTTATTCATCCAAAACCCCTATTTCTCGTATTTAGCGTACAACTCATGCTGACGCAGTGTCTGCAAAACCTGCCACAAGTGCTCGGCATGCTTCTCCTCGATCTGCGAGTAAACCAGAATGTCATCTATGAAGACGATGATGAACTGGTTTAGTAACTCTCTGAACACTCTATTCATTAAGTCCATAAACATGGCTGGGGCGTTGGTTATCCCGAAAGGCATAACCCTGAACTCATAGGAACCATATCTTATCAAGAAGGCAGTCTTCGACACATCCTGCTCCCTGATATGCAACCGATGGTATCACGATCTCAATCAATCTTTGAGAAGAAGGTCGCTACTCTCAACTGGTCAAATAGGTCATCGATTCGAGGCAACGAATATTTGTTCCATATAGTGACTTTATTCAACTCCCGGTAATCGACACATAATCGTAACAATTCATCCCTCTTCTTAGCACGGAAGCACCCCAAAGCGAGGTATTCCTCCAGATGAAGCCTTAACCTAACAGTTGCGCAGTCTGGTCGTGTAACTTCGAATATTCAATAAGGTAAATTTCACTTACCCTAATGATTGTATCTATCATATACTTCCTTGTTACACTGATTTATTCACGATTTAAGACATTTAACAATGGTCCTTACGTCGTATAATGCAGCTCTACTAGCCGTGAGTGTAGGTATAATAAATCTTAAGGTTATCGTTCCCTTTACGGATGACGTCTAGGGTACCAACCCATGTACTAAAGGCCAAACATTTCCCAACTTCCGACATTTGCTAGGTTTAATTCATGGGATGTCTAGCAATGCAAAAACCAAACAAGGACCCCCCCCCCCCCCGATACTAGGGGTGGACAAAAAAAAGACTGACCCGATTGGACCAAACCAGACCGGACCCACATATATAGGCTTTTTTATAAATCGGTCCTAATTCGGTCCTAAATTAAGAGACCCGAATATATTCGGTTTGGTCTAAATGTCCAGTTTTAAATTCGGTTTTAGGACCGGACCGGACCGTTTATTTTAATATTATATAATATATATTAATTTTATATAGATATATCATATAAGTTAATTAAACCCAAAATAAACGTCCCTCACTCATTTACATAACACGCACGGTCGCCCAACGACACACCCAAGAGAAATTGAAAGCCCCTTTCTTTTCTTCCTCACTTTCTTCTCATGTCTCTCTCTCTCTCTCTCTCTCTCTCTCTCTCTCAACAACACCAAAACATGTCCGGGATGTCAGATCAGGTCCTCCGCAACTCCCCAACAAGGCTGTCGGCGTCGCCGATGACAGTCATCCGATATTTTTTTAAATCATTTCTTTCTTATCTTGGTTTTAGTTGTGATTTGTTGGTGTAAAATCGATTTCTGCCCTGAGCTTAAATCTGAGATCAGTGATCACTGATGGTGCACATAAGAAAGAAACAGATCATTCACATTTTTTATGTGTGATTCAAGGATGAGATTTTCTACGGATCATTCACTTTTTTTCTACTGATCACTGATGGTTTATTTTTCTTGGTTTTAGTTGTTATTTTTTTTCTACTGATCACATTGTAGCTTATGATTTTTGTGATATATTTTTCTGCTATAAAAATCCATTGTGCGTTGTCCAAAAAAATTGCAAACAGATGACCCAAAAAATTGTAAAGAGGAAACCCAATTGTATACAGGAGATGTTAATACAATGGCCACAATGGCAATAACCAGAAAAATAATAATTATTTTTTTATTGAAAAAAGAAATAAATGTATATGTAGATCGATTATTAACCGAACCGGACCGAAAATAGCCTAGACCGAAAAAATAGGCTAAACCGAATAAATAGGTCCGAATTCGGTCTTCTCAAATATAGGACCGAATAATTCAGTCTGACCATTGAAATGGCCAAAACCCGGACCGGACTGGACCTCGCCCACCCCTACCCGATACACTAAAACTAACATTATCAGTCAACAAGGTTTGTGGGCCCTCAATATTCGACTTATACCCCACATCCCTACTTCTTGTTATAATATTAAATCACCTACCCTCATGTTACGAGAGATGATATTCAACACATCACTACTACTAGCTCGACGTTAGACTCTTAAAATTCTCCATTGAATAATCCCCATGCTCAGAAATATTTCACCTAATCTTGAACCCCTTTGATAGTCACCCCTACCCACCGAGATTAGGTATAACCATACGACGTACGCCACGAAGTCTTTACTCACAACAATATAAAGATACATATAAATGTGGCCCGCCTCCTCTCAAGTGACTCTTAGCACAATTGCTAACGAATACGAAAATTTCACTGTAACGGTCTATTATAACTCAACCCATCGTTAGCTAGTTCACAATTCATGATAGTAATACATTTTACGCCCAAGTTTTTCAAAGTATTACAACAAATTATAACGCATCAAAGTTATTTGAGATTTCCACCATATCTTAAAGGCACTATAAATAATGAAGTATCGTACCTCCAAACGCGGGTGACAGTTGTGTTATCATGGTATAACTGCAATTCAGGAATTATAGATATGCCCATACTGTACTCCTTGTTGTTGTGGTGGATCCTTCGATGTTGGGGTAAATATCCATGCTCCTCCATGTTGGGAATTCTGTGGTTTCAGGGGGCACCCTGCGGCTGTTGTAGGGTCCTGCCCTTCTGAGGGCAACTTCAACGAAAGTGGCCCCATTCGCTGCATATAAAACACTTTCCAATAAAATTTCCGCTATTCTGGTCCAATTGAGCATGATGCTGGCCCTGATGGCCTAGCTGACCTAGCTGATTTGACCGAGGTTGTTCTCCAGCTCGTTGTGGGCAAATTTAGCGTTTGTGGCCATTTTTTCCACACTTAAAACACCTCTTTGTGAAGTTCCTCTATCCTTCTCATTATTGACCCTGGCGAATTTGGCTCTTCCTGTGATTTCCATTGTCCTCTTGGTCTTTATGACTTCGAGGAACTTGTCGTCACTGCGACGGTACTTTCTCATTGTTGCTATCCCTAAAATTGTCATATTGATCGACTTCTCTTGTTCTTTTACCCCTGTAAGTTGTACACTGCGATTCTGGTACTGTTATATTGTGGTAGTCAGTGCTTGTGCCACAATATTCGTTATCTTAGTGATTGCCGCTCTTTCCTGATGTACCCCCAGTACTTGCTGGTCTGGTCCCACATTTTTTTCTTCAGTGGTGTTAGTTTCTCTCTCCCTCATAAGCGACATCTAAAATTCAAATGAATTTTATAAGTCTACCGGCTATACATAGCATCGTATAGAAGTACTTAATTTGTAACACATAACAAAGAATGCAACAGTCTTAACAATAGGACTCTATATCAAAGAACGCTACGCAAAAAACATAACAAGCCGTACAGATTCGAAGGACACTAGAACCTGATGCTCTGATACCACCTGTGACACCCCGCCTAATTAATTACCAGGTGATCAGTCCTTAATTAATTAATTTCAGATTATCAAGTTGGTTTAGATAATGCATCACCGTCAAAAACTCAAATTTTAATTTAATAAAAACTTACCACCTAATATTTAAAAAGGTTGGTGTCAAAATTTTATCTTGTTACTAACCAACATCAATTAAGGGAAAAATTTAAACATCACCATACATCACAATAGCATAAGGAAAGAACTAAATGAATTTAAATAAAGAACTGGAGTAAACACTTCCAGTCAAAATCCCATATAATAATCCAATAACATGAAGTCAAAGTCTAATAATAGAATAAAACAACTCTAAATCCCTAAATGTAAAGTAGGAGGGACGACATGTCCAACTGAAATAAATGACTGATAAATAAGGAGAAATATACTCAGAAGCATCTTCTAGCGATATCCTGTAGCTTCCAGAGCAGCTACAGCTCGACAAATGAATGGAATCTCCTAAGTCTGGTGTCCCTATGGCTGAGCACCTAAAACAATAGAATAAGAAAAGAGATTTGCAGAAAAACGGGTCAGAGCCCGAGTAGAAAACAGTTTAAATATAGAAAGTGCTTAAAATAATTTAATTAGCACATATAATATCCATGTCAACGTAGCGTACTCACTTGAGATGTTCACCTCTCATCTAATATGCACACCTAGAGAGTCTAACTACCCATACTAGTCTCGATACTCTTCCTGGATATATGTAGGATAACCACTATGCTGGATACAATATCTAAATAAACCAAAGCCAATATATGTCTATTATTTAGGAATAGGTTTGAAGATGTTATAACTCCTTCTCATAGCATTCTTTATTCTCAACTGGTGACCCAATAAGTATATACTTTAATAAAGTGTACAAAATGAAACACATAATAGGAACTCAGTATACATATATATAATCTCACTATGTATACATACAAATATATCAATACTACACCCATGGTTAAGAAACACCTGGTGCTAGGCATACTCGGCTATCTAGTCCCATTGTAATGCTCATACATAGAGGACAACGGGTTCAATCTCTCAAGAACTAATAAAATATATACACATATTAGAGATCAAACATAGTCCCAAGATGATGGGCTATGCACATACCTACGCACCCATACGACCGTCACCACTATCGTTCTCACAGATAGATCGTACCTAGGTTCCATTCTCTAGTGGTACGACTCAAAATCCCCTGAAGGCACACTAGATATGGTCATCCACGATGCGCTAACCTCCATTTGATAGCCAGTAGCTAGGTATGTCATACACATAATATTACAAGTAGTAAGCATGCACACAACTTATGCAACTTAATAGGCGTTCACGCAACCCAATTACCATAATACGTAAGTAGTAGTAGTATTTCTACCCTCTTCGTAGATCATATAAATATGTATATACTCTCTTGAACATAACTCTCCTCGGTTATACAAACTTTCTTCATTTCGAGAATAACCACCCTCCTAATGAAATATCAACTCGAAATTTAGGTCACTCGTCCTTTACGTAGGTTATTTATCTTACTTGGATAACCCTATGATGATTTTTAACTCGAAGGGACCCTAAAAAGCATTTCTGGAATCTCGTTAGAAGTCAAGGGTATCTCGTTCGAACAAAATCATTCGAACGAGTTTGTTTGAACGAAATTCTCACTTATAACGAACTCCAAAATCTCGTTAGAAAGGTCGTTGGAATTCTCGTTCGAATGAGGCCGTTCGAATGACCTAGGCAGACTTCGAACGAAATATCCGAATAGATCCAGTTCTTCCCCAAACTCGATTTTTCTAACTTTCAATCTTCAATAACAGTTCAAAACTCAATCCAACCCAAATTAAATGTTCCTACACTATTCCAAATCACCCTGACATACTTTCTAATACAAATTAAAGGTCAAATCCTTATATACTCAAATGGAATTCGACAATCTCTTTAATTTCCAATAAATCTCTTAAATATGAACCCAGAATTTTAATTTGTCCAAAACTCTTATTATAATTCGTGATTAAAACAGAAAATTTTCATATTTTAACACTCTAAAAAGGGCAAAACCTCTACATGCATACCCATCTACAAATCATAAGGTTTCTTCACAATTCAGTCTAATTAAACCTATGTTTTCATTGCACTATGTTTATATCATCAAATCTAAATTAATAGGAACAATATATGCTAAAAGAGGAGCATGATAACACTTGCCTTGGAATGAACTTATGATTCTTAGACTGAAATTGTTATGTAGTTGATCCTCTCGTTATGATCTACACTTTGGCGCAACTTTTAGTGGGAATCCTTGAGTTCTTGCCCTTGTTCTCCAATGGAGTCTTCTTCCTCTCTCTCTCTCTCTTTCTCTCTCTCTCTCTCTATATATATATATATATATATATATATATATATATATATATATATATATATATATATATATATATATATATCTCCCTCTCTCTCACTTAAGTTGAAAGTGACAGACTTATAACCCACGTAGCTTTTAATTAAACCTAATTTTCATCCATTTAATTACTCAAAAATCCCAAAAGACCAAAATTTGGGGTGTCGTTTTGAACTAAAATACCCCAGGCTCCAAATAAAACACCCGAGTAGTGTTTTCTGACTATTTCGACCCTTTTAAACACACTGGCGCACTCAAAATAGTCATTCGAGTTATATACAAATAATTTACCTTTTTAATCCCCAAATATATAATAGTGACGCGACTCATACGCGCGTCCCAAATAATTATATCCTAAGTGTCGTGTATCTCGTCCCCGACCATATGATTATTTTCGAAGCCATCTATTTCGTTACTCACTACGTAATGTTCAACATAGTTATTACTCAACATGTTTTCAACATAATTATTTTCGATAGCTACTAACTCTCGTCACGCTAGTAATTATTACCATTAAATCGGATTAACTATAAATTAAATTTTCTCCCTTTAAATTAATTAATCCCAATTTCCATAATTTCATAAAAATAATATGCATAAAAATACGGGGTATTACACCACACTGCTCAGGTCATGCATATATTCCCGAGTATAGATTGATTACTCCACGATGATGCATTACTCTACAATTGATCCTTTAATGGATCATGTATTATTGACGTAATATTTGAAAACGTTCATCAATATTTCAAACAGATACATCCACTGATATCTAACTAGGCCGCAAAGAAGTGCCTCATCACATAGGTTTACCAACAAGTGAACACTTATGTCAAAAAATGATAGAGAAAAGTACTTATCCAACACACAAATCGCTTCGATCACCGCCAAATTTTCGGCCACCGCCAAATTTTCGGCCACTATGTGATCTTGATTAACTACTTTCTCATTAAAAGTGAGAAGCGGATACTAATTTTCATAATAGCCCTCCGCAAATCCTTGTGCTTGGAGAAAAAGTGCTTAAACAATAGAGGAACCAATTTCATGATCATATTCCAATCTTAGGACTTACACTTATGTAAATCATGGGTAGCATAATTCATAATCCTTTGCTAGTTGGACAAAAAATTAGATGGAACTTTCAAATTATATTTTCTGTCTACAAGCACCTCCCTTTCCTCACTCGTCAAAGTAAATGCACCAGGCGAAATTATTGTCCTTCTCCTACTATCTTCTTTTAACCATAGTTGTGGATTAAGTTTCAACAATTTAAGGTATTTTTGTGCATTTTCTCCATCCTTCGAATGACTCCCCCAAGGCATGTGGACATAATATGTTCAGTGATGTTCTTTTTTCTGTGTGCATAATCCAATACATCATGCACCGGGTTCACTACACCAAATCTGCCAAATTATCACGCTCATTGACCTTGACAAGTTTAACTTGTCAAGGTCAATGACCGTGACAATTCCTGGGGTGATAACTTTTTTGTCATAGACTTGTCACGATCATTGACCGTGATAAGTTCGTTAGAATTGTCACGGTCATGTCACGGTCCTTAACCTTGACAAGTTTGTCACGGTTAAGGACTGTGATAAGCCCGTGACAATAGTTAAAAAATTATCACAGTTAATGACCGTGATAAATCTGGATAGAATTGAAAAAAAATCTGCTGGGCAATTTGGCCACTGCCAGTGCCCAGCAGTATATTTGTACCTATTATAGCAATGTTGTACCTATTCAATCATCATATATCCAAATAAAATAGAGATAATGAAAATATAAATTCAAAATAGAGAAAATATGCATCAGGATATAATTCAAATGTACCAACTTAAAAACAATTCAATTCAAATAATGTCACTACATGTCTTGGGTAAGGTTAGATCTGAGGAGGTGAGTAGGACACGCGATATACGAATTGACACACCCACTAATATACATCGTGCCGCATTGTTCACGCAACCACAATGGGGAGTTCTCCTTCTCGGGTATCACATGCGTGACGAGCACCTTGGACTCGATGTCTTGAAGCTCACGTCCATGAACTAGTGCACTCTGGATGATATTCGGGTCCCTCAACACCCGCCCTATCCGCTGGCCATCAAATATTTCTAGTATAAACATGCTCGGCCAACCAAGTGTCGACATCGGTCGGTAAAATGGAGCCAAATAGGGAAGTGGATCATCATAGTCCGCATGTGTTGACGATGAAGTAGTGAGGTCCACATCATCGTCCTCCTACACCTCCTCCTCCCCCACCTTCTCCTTCTCCTTCCCTTTTCCCTTACGGTTTCCTCCCAATGAATGCTTCATGAATGAGAACATATATTTGATCATCACCTCCAAACGGTAGAGTTTCGCGTCATGTGAGTCCACCGTTCAAGCCAACCCGATGTCGCTCGTCTCCAATCCGTTGATCCTAGATTTAGCCACCCCCGAGCTCACCCTCTTGTCCTCCCCTTGCGATCAGTGCCAAGCACTTAGCTAAGTGCGTCAGTGAACAAATATGCCTTGTCAGCATCAGACTGCGACTCATGCACTTTCCTAAGCATTCCCTGAAACGACAAAAAACACATGATTAGTAAAATAAGTAAATTAAAAAATTATACCGTAATTAATAAAAAGTAAACTATCGGATTACTTACAATCGTGGCCGCGACGCTCGGGGACACCTCCTTATCCTTCACCTTCTTCGTGCGAAGAGCCACATAAGTATCGAGCTTATGTGGCCTACCCCCAAGGCCACTCCCTGCCCCCTGAAATAAAATAAAGTAAAATTAGTATCGGCCCCGCAACGTAAAATAATATAGAATAATTTATTTCTGTAGTTATAGAAAAATTAAATCTTACTATCATCCTATGCTCCACCTCGACGTAAGATGTCCGGACGGAGTAGTGCACGTCCGTATTTTTTGCCCGATTTTCCCTCCCCGGTTGGCAAGATGCCAATTGTCACTCCCCGATCTCATTGTCAATGAACTCTTACCATTGTGCCAATGAGATCGGCTCCTTTGCCGGGACGGATTCACGCATTCAGATAATGGACTCTCGTGTCTTCCCAAAGTACCAGGTCCGCATATTTTTCTTCTACGTCTTGTGTTTCTCCCTCAACTTCTCCAAGATGGAATCGCGTAGCTTTGGATCCAGGCTGAATTGTTCCTGTCCAACAAATACAATGTTAGTTGCGAATAAATATAAATATAAATATAAAATGAAATTCAAATCGAAATCGAAATCGAAATCGAAATTTAAATTGAAATTGAAATTAAAATATTCATATAAATATAAATATAAATACATTACCTGTAGTGCCACCTAAACAACTAACTTGAGCTCATATGGCACCTCCTTCCAACTAATATACCCCAGGCCGATGATCATCTTTACCAGCTCGGGGGATCTCGCTAATAGCCCAGACTGGTTCTCGATGGCCATCCCCAATTTGCCATATTTGGGGAGCCTAGGGGCCGAGGAGCTCTCGTCACCTCCGCTACCACCGAGCCCAGACGACATCACCATAACCAGCATCATCATCCTTACCTTAATACCTGAAGGAGACATTTGCTGTAACAAAATGTTATTAGTAAAAATCAAAATGAATTTGAAGAAGACATGCAAATATGTACAATTACTACAAATAAAAATGAACCCCCACCCCCACCACACACACACGCCCAGCCCCACCCCCTTCCCCTAACGCACACACACACATACACACACACGCATGCACACACACATACACACGCACACACGCATGCACATATATATACACACACGCACACTACACAAGAGTGAAAATGATAAAGTGCAAATCAATTAAAAGAATTAAAAATGGATGTTTCGGTACAAATTGAAATATTTATTGCAAATTGTAAAATTGTTTAAAATTCGGGTTATCATACAAAATGGATTGATATTCGGTAGGCTCAGCTAAGTGATCCACACTACTATTTAGATGTTTTGGCGCGTGTTGGAAAATTGACCACGGCTCGTTATTGATATACTCCGAGTAAAACACTTGGTTAACCTTTTGAAATGCACAAACAAACGTCTCATCGCTCACGTGGTCGTTGCTCTTCAACTTGGACAAGTCAACCATGATCAAATTGGTGACAGGATCAACTTTACAAGAATTTTTATCCTCAACTCTTACCCAGTCACAGTAAAATATAACCTCTTTGAAGCTTATATAATCCAATTCAAATACATTTCGGATTACACCATAGTAAGTCATTTCAGCTTCAACGAGGTTTTTATCTTTTGCGCTCGCTCGAAAGAAAGTAAGAGCCTTGTATGAAATGTCCGAGTTCTGTACATTTGTACTTTCCTCGTACACTTTAGCGCCAAAAATGTAACCGTTAAATCAATACTTTTTGTACTCTTGTTCCACAAACAAGGGTCTAGTGGCTAGACGAGCAAGCCTTGATGTCGCATCACCCGTCTTTAAGAGATGAGAATATAGATAAATTAATTATATTAGTTGTAAAATTTGAGTGTAATGTAACGATATATAATGACCATTTTCATTATAATTACCTCCTGTGTCAACCACAGCCTAAATTCGCTATCTGATTGTACCATTATTTTTCGTCTTTTATTGTTCTCACACGCTTCAAATTTTTTGCATATTGCAAAATTAATCATGTATAAAATAATCTAAAATAATGTTAAACATTATAATAATCTAAACTTACTTTTCCCATTCTTCGACATCTTCATGTGTGTAAAATAGATAACGAGCTACTTGTTCATATTGCAAACTCGTTAATTTCACTCGTTTTCCCATCACATGACCACCATCATCGACGAACTCATCATTGTCATAACAGGATAGCTATTTGGAAGCGTATTCTCCTTAGGTAGTAAGTCCTTCACCCATTTCAGAATTCCTGTCACGCTATTGCCAGACAAACCGTATTGCGTCTTCAAACTGTACAAACCAATCATGGCATGTAAAGTTGTTTGATCTTTCTCACAGCCAGAGTATAACGGTTGGGTCGTCTTAAATTTTAAACTTTGGTAGTCATTGTCAAAGTTTGTCGTGATATCTTCACGAGCACTTGAACCGTTTACATCATCAGTAACCTCATTCTCCTCTGCTTAATAAACCCCGTACACATCATCAACTAAATCCTCTAATATATTATGATCTACGTCACCCACTTCTACATCTATCCTACTTGTTGAAGGTTGTTGTGAAGTTCGGTCGGGAACAAAAGGAACTTTCAATTCATCGTGAAAACTCCAAAATCGATAACTATCTTGCATACCCAATCTTAACAAATGTAGTTTAACTGTTTTCCACTCAAACACCTTACCATTCTTATACCTAGCACACGTACATGGAAACTCTTCATCATTATGAAATCTATTTGCGTATTTCACAAATTCATTAGCACCTCTGCGAAACACATCCCCCATTCTATTTGTCTCACCCATCCACTCTTTGTATTTCGAATATCCCATCACAGCTACCACAACTAATCACCTATTAAAGGTAAGAAGCGTATATTCATGGATTAGTATAAACAAAACTTAGATTTATAGTATGTTTCATTTAATTATGTCTTATTTATATTTGATTTTCAAATTTCAAATTCAAATTCAATTTTTAATAGAAATTTCTATTTTCTCCATCTCCTAAAGGGTGAGTGGTCCTATCCCATTCAAGAGGGCATTTTTCTGTAATATACTTAACAGCTCATGCACATTGTTAGATTTGAGAATAATTCGACAGCATATCACCGTAGTTCTCCAAGTACACGACGTAGATTGGCAAGTGTGAGTGTTATTTCAATTGATCAATTGAAATAACAGTCACACTTGTCAATCTAGTATGTACCCAGAGAACATTAGGATACAACTGCAGAACTTCCTCCAAAAGTAATAACTTTAAGGCACTAATAATATTATTATACAAAAATTATGTAGTCCCAAACTGTCCAAACGGGACAATTCGAGAGATCTCATTACAGGGATAATGACTCTCGAACGGGTCTAAGGGCTATTGATTGCGCATGCATAAGAACTAGAAGGCTAGTATTTATGCGCACTATATGTAATTTCAAGTATGTTTCATTTAATTATCATACTATATATATATTGTTCGTTAAACAAAGTAATTTTTAAAAAAAAGTTGAAAAATCCGACCCCCATATGGACAATAATCTAGTGGTCATGCCACTTTTAAAATTAACCAACTCAATATCAATCCACTATAATCCAACCGCAATGTCAACAACAAATGTGTATCCCGTACTCCTTCTAATTCATTTACTCAATTAATTATTTTCATTAATTAAACTAACAATTAAAGTATATGATAAGCACCCAAAACTGTACATTTTATACCCCGAATAGACATACCTTTGTTGCTAATTCTCGACAATATGGGTCTTATGCGCTTAATTATTCAATATGCATGGTTAATTATACAGTGCGGAGTTCAAATGTTTAAATCAAGGCAATTGTGCGCAATATGGAGCTAAATATCGTTATCCCGTAACCTAGCCTACCCAAACCTAGCCTAAATTGTCCCAAGTCGTGTGTGTGTTGAGGTTGTGCCCTTTTATCAAATTTTAGATTTTTAGTTTGTATCATTTTAATTTTAGGTTTATTTTAGAATTTTTAGATTTTATTTTCTATTTTTCTATTTTATTTTTATTTTTATTTTATATTGATTTTTAATAGTTTTTAGTCTTAGTTTTCATTTTATTTTATTTTATTTTATTTTATTAGGATTAGATTTCTTTTAGAATTTCTTTTATTGGATTTTATAGATTTTACATTTAATTAGAATTTTAGTTTTAGTTTTATTAGATTTTATTTTTATTTTTATTTTTATTTCTTCTTAATTTTATTTGAGTCTTTATTTTATGTTAGAATTAGATTTTATTTGGTTTTTATTTTATTTTATTAGTGTTATTTTTTAGGTGTCCTTATTAAACACACACACAACCCCCTTATCCTAAACTAACACCCTCACCCATACCATACACCCTCACCCTCACACACCTACTCTACACCCTATTACACCTAATCATCACCACTTCTTCTTCAACCTCCAACCATCTCCTCTCTCCACTTTCCACCATAACACACACCCACCAACACCTTCATTCTCTTTCTCATAAACTGTTGGAAACAGCTGTCAAAGACAGCTGTTATGTTGAGTTACAAAACTTGGATTTCCTTCTTGTCCCACATCGGTGGGTTGGAGGAAATGGGATGAGTATATTTACAATTTTTTGGGAACAAAGGTTCAGCCCTTTGGGCATTCAAGTTTTTGTGGGTATGTGGGGCAGACCCAATGGGCCAAGTCACACACACGCGCGCCGCCGCCGCCGTCCGTCCGTGCCCGGCCCGTGCCCGTGTCCGGGTCCTGGGTCTTGGGGCTTGGGCTTGGGCTTGGGCTCATTAAGAATTAATTTTTTGGACAAATACATAATTGTTTTTTGGGCTTTAAAAATTAATTTTAACCGAGTTGCCCACTATTTCCAGATTTTTCTCCACGTTGTTTACCAACGTCTCTTTTCTTTTTGCCCCATAAAAGAGGTTGTAGCCTCCGTTTTTAACACAGAGTTATCTCCCAAAAATTTTCTGCAAACAGTTCTCATTTTCCAACCTCCGAATTTTTTATAGAAATAATTATTCATTCCCTGAATAATTATAACGACACAGAAATATATAATCTTTCCCAGATTATTTATATTTATCTTGATCGAGCAGTATATGTATTATACAATGGGTGTTTGTTGAGCGAATCAGATTCGTGCTGCTGATTCGTATTATTTTCGAGGTTGTTTTATCCTAGGGGTGACGGGGCTGTACACTGTCGGCACAAATTGGAGTCAGGGCCGCGAAACACCTTAAAGAGAGCGACATTGTCCGCGACTCAGCCGTGTTCTTGACTGTCCAGTTCCGGATTTCTTATATTTTTCTGCCCCAGATTTATTTGCTCCAAAAATTGGGTAATTTCGTTCTTGATTTTAATTCTACATTTAATTGTTTATTACTGCAACAACAATTTTAAGGTGTTCTTAATTCTGCCATGGACGAAATTAACTCTAGTAACCTAAATAAGCCTTTCAAATATGAAGGCACCCATTTTAAACGTTGGAGCAAAAAATTGTTGTTTTATTTAACTACGAAAAAAGTCGCATCATGTGTTCAATTTGACAAACCCGTAGTAAATAATCCACCTACTGTTGAGGAAAGCAAAACAATTAGAAATTGGGAGGAAAATGATTTTTTTTGCAAGAACTATATTCTGAATGCTCTAAGTGACGAACTTTATGACTATTACGCCAATTATAAAACTGCGAAAGATGTTTGGGACGCACTTTTTAAAAAATATGACACGGAGGAGGCGGGTGCTAAAAAATATGCCGTCAGCCGTTATTTGAAATTTCAAATGACGGATGACAAATCTGTTGTTGCTCAGACCCATGATTTGCAAATGATTGCCCATGAAATTATTTCCGAGGGCATGGCTTTAGATGAGCAATTTCAGGTGGCTGTAATTATTGATAAATTGCCTCCACTGTTCAAAGAGTTTAAAAATATTTTGAGACATAAGTCTAAAGAATTTTCACTAGAGTCATTAATTACTAAATTGAGAATTGAGGAGGAATCCCGAAAACAGGACTATAAACATGAAATTCTTGTTGTGTCTAATAACAAAAATCAGAAAAAGAACCACACTCCAGTTGTTTTAAAGGCAAATGGAAAAAATATGAAAAATCAGAAAAAGAGCCACAACCAGAATTTTAAAAATCAGACTCAGAATAAGTATAATAACCCTGGAAATGGACAGTCTACCAACTCGGGACAGTTTCTCTGTTTCAAGTGTGGCAAGCCTGGCCATATGGCTCGCAAATGTAGCAATGTGCCACAAGCACAAGCGAATTTTACCGAAGAGGACCTATGTGTTATGATTTCAGAAATCAACATGGTTAGCGGTGCCGAAGGGTGGTGGTTGGATACTGGCGCTTCCCGCCATATCTGTTATGACCGTAGTCTGTTTAAGACTTATTCTGAGACTGCAGATAAGAAGGTGTTGTTGGGCAATTCTCACTCCACTGAGGTTGCTGGTACTGGAAATGTGGAATTGAAGTTCACTTCGGGAAAGACTGTTATCCTCAAAGATGTTCTTCACACTCCCGAGATAAGGAAAAATTTGGTTTCGGGTTATCTTCTCAACAAAGCTGGCTAGCCGCTCTTTCCTATTGAGGTTCTTTGTAAGAGAGCAATCTTATGAGTGAGAGGCATCAGACGCTAGCTCAGATGATAAGACGTAGCAGCTGTTAGCTTTTAGCTTCTTCAATGTCTTCCCTCTCATTGGTGCTGATTTATTTACTTTGACCAAAAATGGAATTTTTGTAGGCAAGGGTTATGCCACTGATGGGATGTTTAAATTGAATGTTGATGCAATGAATAAAATTTCTCCTTCTGCTTATATTGCTAGTTCATTTAATATTTGGCATGCTAGGCTTTGTCATGTTAATAAACGACTTGTTAAAAATATGAGCACTTTAGGATTAATTCCCGAATTATCATTAAATGATTTTGAAAAATGTGAATGGTGTAGTCAAGCAAAAATCACTAAGACACCACATAAATCTGTTTTTAGAGAATCTGAACCGCTTGATTTAATTCTTCGGATATTTGTGAATTGGATGGTGTCACAACTAGAAATGGCAAACCTTATTTTATTACTTTTATTGATGATTGTTCCGATTATTCATTTGTGTATTTAATGAAAAATAAAAGTGAAGCGTTTGACATGTTTAAAATTTTCCTAAATGAAATTGAAAATCAATTTAGTCGGAAAATAAAAAGGTTACGTAGTGATAGAGGCACCGAATATGATTCTGGACCATTTATTGAATTTTATAAAACCCACGGTATTATTCACGAAAAAACTACCCCTTATTTGCCCGAAATGAACGGTAAAGCCGAAAGAAAAAATAGGACATTAATTGAATTAGTTGTGGCTATTTTATTAAATTCAGGGGCTGCCTCACATTGGTGGGGTGATATTATTTTGACTGTGTGTCACGTGCTTAATAGAATTCCTAAGACTAAAATGAAAATATCTCCTTATGAAATTTGGAAAAATATTAAGCCCAACGTGTCATACTTTAGAACGTGGGGGTGTTTAGCCTATGTACGTATACCCGACCCTAAAAGGTCTAAATTGGCGAGTAGAGAATATGAGTGCGTTTTTATAGGCTATGCTATTAATAGCAAAGCATACCGGTTTTATGACTTGAAAAATCACGTAATTATTGAATCAAATGACGCCGACTTTTATGAAGATAAATTTCCTTTTAAATTGAGGAATAGTGGGGGCGAGTCATCCACTAATATTTCTTTAAATAAAAATAAAGAAAATAATGAATCCATTTTAGAAATTCGAAAAAGTAAAAGGGCTCGTGTAGAAAAAGATTTTGGTCCCGACTTTTATGCTTACACCTTAGAGGAGGATCCTAACAATATTCAAGAAGCTCTATCTTCTTTAGATGCCGATTTATGGAAAGAGGCTATTAATGATGAAATGGATTCTTTGGAAACAAATAAAACTTGGCATTTAGTTGACCTTCCTCCTGGATGTAAAACAATTGGGTGTAAATGGATTCTTAAAAATAAATTAAAACCTGATGGCACTGTTGAAAAATATAAGGCACGTCTTGTTGCTAAAGGTTTTAGACAAAGAGAAAATGTAGACTTTTTTGACACATTTTCACCCGTGACTAGAATAACGTCTATACGTGTACTATTTGCTATAGTTGCCTTAAATGATTTAATCGTACACCAAATGGATGTTAAAACTGCATTTTTAAATGGAGAATTAGAAGAAGAGATTTATATGGATCAACCTGAAAGTTTTATTGTACACGGTCAAGAAAATAAAGTATGTAAATTAGATAAATCTCTTTATGGACTCAAACAGGCACCTAAACAAGGACATGATAAATTTGATAGCTTAGTCATCTCTAATGGGTTTAAAATAAATCAAAGTGACAAATGCATTTATTATAAATATGTTGAGAACATTTGCACTATCATATGTCTTTATGTTGATGACTTGCTTATATTTGGTTCCAATATTCATGCCGTAGAAAATGTTAAATCATTATTATGTGCCAACTTTGATATGAAGGATTGGGGTGAAGCTAGTGTAATATTGGGAATTAATATTACTAGGTCAGAAAAGGGACTTTCTTTGGATCAATCTCATTACATTGAGAAAGTTCTAAAGAAATATAATTACTTTGACTGTAAACCTGCTAGTACTCCATTTGACCCTAGTGTAAAGTTATTTAAGAACACTGGCGACAGTGTAAACCAAAATGCTTATACAAGCATTATTGGTAGCTTACGTTATGCTACAGATTGCACTAGACCTGACATAGCTTATGCTGTGGGAGTACTATGTAGATTTACTAGTAGACCTAGTATGGAGCATTGGCATGATATTGAGAGGGTCATGCGGTACCTTAAAAGGACTATGAACCTCGGATTACACTATAATAAGCATCCCGCTGTCCTTGAAGGATTTAGTGATGCAGATTGGAACACCCTATCTGATGATTCTAAGGCTACTAGTGGATATATATTTAGCAACGCTGGTGGTGCAGTTTCTTGGAAATCTAAGAAACAAACTATTTTGGCTCAATCCACTATGGAGTCTGAGATGATAGCGCTAGCTACTGCTAGTGAAGAGGCAGGTTGGTTAAGAAACCTCCTGTCAGATATCCCTTTATGGGAAAGACCGGTACCAGCAGTTTTGATTCATTGTGATAGTACTGCGGCTATTGCAAAAGTTGAGAACCGTTATTATAATGGTAAAAAATGACAAATACGTCGTAAGCATAGTACTGTTAGAGAATTTATCTCTACGGGTGCTGTGAGGGTGGATCATATACGGTCTGAACAGAACTTAGCTGACCCTTTGACGAAAGGACTAGCTAGGGAGAAGGTGTGGAACACCACGAAAGGGATGGGACTAAATCCCTTGGATAAATGAGTTATTTGTGATGGTAACCCAACATATAGACTGGAGATCCCAAAAAATATGTTCAAAGGGTAATAACAAGTCACAAGTGATATGGGTTGAATCATGCGATTATTAATTAATATAGAACGGGGTTTTACTCCGAGTCCATCCCTATGGAGCATGATATCCTGAAGCGAGTTGAGGATGAGTTATTATAACTCTTAGTGAGATCTATAGCTCTATTTTGAGTGGGGTACTTAGCTACAGGAGTATTCTTGATAGACTCACCTTTGTGAATGTGGAAGTGTGGCCGCTTCCTATGGATATTTTGGGCAAATTTCTAGAGCGTTCACTATACTGGGATAGAAGCACATAGCCGTAACATGCTAGCTATTAGACTTACACCCAAGTAGGGTTGTGTGTGGGATGTTGTCAGAGATAGAGTTCAAAACTACGGTTACTCTAGTATATTCTGAATCATCTTTACTACGTAAAGGTTCAAGTCGAAAGACACCTTTGCTTATGCACAATTCTATGAATTACTGCTCGATAAAATATTTTCAAGTTTTGCAAGTGGGGGATTGTTGGAAACAGCTGTCAAAGACAGCTGTTATGTTGAGTTACAAAACATGGATTTCCTTCTTATCCCACATCGGTGGGTTGGAGGAAATGGGATGAGTATATTTATAATTTTTTGGGAACAAAGGTTCAGCCCTTTGGGCATTCAAGTTTTTGTGGGTATGTGGGGCAGACCCAATGGGCCAAGTCACACACGCGCGCGCCGCCGCCGCCGTCCGGCCCGGCCTGTGCCCGGGTCCGGGTCCGGGTTCGGGTCCTGGGCTTGGGCTCATTAAGAATTAATTTTTTTGGACAAATACATAACTATTATTTGGGCTTTAAAAATTAATTTTAACGGTAATTAATTCCGAAAAATAAAAACGTGTTTTATTCCGTGTTGATTTCTTCAACCAAGTTGCCCACTATTTCCAGATTTTTCTCCACGTTGTTTACCAACGTCTCTTTTCTTTTTGCCCCATAAAAGACGTTGTAGCCTCCGTTTTTAACACAGAGTTTTCTCCCAAAAAATTTATGCAAACAGTTCTCATTTTCCAACCTCCGAATTTTTTACAGAAATAATTATTCATTCCCTGAATAATTATAACGACACAGAAATATATAATCTTTCCCAGATTATTTATATTTATCTTGATCGAGCATTATATGTATTATAGAATGGGTTTTTGTTGAGTGAATCAGATTCGTGCTGCTAATTCGTATTATTTTCGAGGCTGTTTTATCCTGGGGGTGACGGGTCTGTACACTGTCGGCACAAATTAGAGGCAGAGCCGCGAAATACCTTAAAGAGAGCGACATTATCCGCGACTCAGCCGTGTTCTTGACTGTCCAGTTTTGAATTTCTTATATTTTTCTGCCCTAGATTTATTTGCTCCAAAAATTGGGTAATTTCGTTCTTGATTTTAATTCTGCATTTAATTGTTTATTACTGCAACAACATAAACCCATATCTAACCCTCATACTACAACCCCCATCTCCAATCATCTCTCGTCCCTCTCTCTCATTCCCGCCGGCGACGTTCCGGCAACGCCCTGAACCCTCCACCATACCACTCCGGCGCCCTTCAGTCCAAACCCCAGCTCAACTGACAGCCACCGCCGATGCGTCCTCTCACCCTGACCCTCTCACGTCCGGCCACCAACTCTAACCCAAATCCCCTTGAACCACCATCGATATATCCTCTTACCGGCATCGACCTACTCACCGGTGGCGCACCCCTGAATCCCCTTGCCCCTGCCAAACTCCGGCCAGCAAATCGCGACCCCCCCCCACGCTGGCGAACTCCACTTCCGCCCTACTCTAGCGGAACCCACGACCCTTTTCAATCCAAATATCAAACCAAAATGACAAACCTATTGCCTACCTTAAGACCCATTTGCACAATCCATTTTCAAAACCCATTTCCCATTTCTCAAGCTTTGCACGATTTCTTCTCAGCAAAATAAAGCCAACAAAACCAAACAAGCCAAATGCCCACGTGTGCCACTTATTCCCTTTTTACCTATTTACCTAAAATACCCTCAAACCACCTCTTTTACCCAACTTTCCATTATACCCTTTTAACATATATCTCATACCTCACACCCCTCATGTGCACATCCTTATTTTATCAATTTAACGCCTTTGCACCAATTGCATATAAAAGAAGACCTCAAGGCCATTTGAAGATCATCTAAGCTTGTAGAGAGGAATTTTTAGAGAGGGAATTGTAGAGAAAATTATCCTTTGTAAATAGTTTTTCCTTTTTTTTAATTTTTTATTTTAGATATTTGTGAGATTAAATATTATAGGAGAGTTAATTGAGTGAATAATTAATTTCAAATCATTTGGATGCTCAATTGGAGGGATTGTATACTTCAATTTGGAAGAGTAGAGTTCAACTTTCTCAAAGAGATTTGGTTTGCTTGTTCTATTCTCTTCTCTTATATTTTAGTAGTTTTGATTATTAATTTGTCATGTTTAATATCATGTTAGGCTAAATCTCCTTTCAAGGGGTGGGGTGAAACCCTTATTTGATGTTATTTTATTTTAATTAGTTTAATTACTTGAAAGGTCCCTTTGAATGTTAATTTTGATCCATCGCCCTTAGATTTACGCCTCGAGAGAGGGTAAATGATTTTCGAGAGAAAATCAAAATTCTAGTGATAATACCCGTTTTAGATTCGAACTAGAGATAGGGGTTTCTTAAGTAGGGTATTATTACTTGAATTTCAACTCTAAATTTATTTTATAAGATTGACATAAATTCTAATTGATCGATCCTAGCAGGTGATTAATTAAAAGGAGTGTGGATCTATTTTTCTAGAGTTGTGGGGTGTTAAAATTAACTTTCTAAAAGATTACTATTATAATTACACTTGCAACGAGAGTTAGTTTGTAATTTTGATATTAATTTGGGAGAATTAAAATAATTGAATTAATTCATTAGAATAACTAAAATTTGTGGTGTATACCCACTCCTTGATTGTTCTCACAATTATTTACCTCACTTTATCTTTTATTTTAGTGTTAGACTTTATTTTTCATTTTAGTCATTTTCTAGTTATTTATTATCATATTACATTTAGTCTAGTTTAGTTTAAACAATCACCTCACCCTATTGTTTTAATATTGAAAAACCTAAAAAAATTAGAAAAAGTTAAAAAGCACAAAAAGAAAATAAAAAGTGAATTACAATTGAATTTGTCTCTAGCTTACTCCCTAGAAAGTGGATTGACATCCTTACTTACCTCTATACTTTAGATTGTTAAATTTTGTAGGTACATAAGGTTTTGATTAGAAGGACTTCTCAAGCAACGACAAAGATACACATGCAAAAGTTCTTTTTTATCAAATGGCGCCGTTGCCGGGGATCGAACCCGAGTCACCCGCGTGACAGGCGAGAATAGTTACCACTATACTACAACGACATACACGCAAAAGTCATTTCTATCAAATGGCGCCGTTGCCGGGGAAATAAAAAGCAAAGTTATCAAATGGCGCTGTTGTCATTCTTGGGATTGTGAAGCTCGGAGCGGATTCCATTTTGTGATTCACTTGTATTGAACTTTTTTTCATTTTAGTACCATTTTTGCATTTTATTAGAAGGATTGTATTAGGACTTTTTTTTTATTATTTGGCTTGTATTGCGGTGCATAGGACACCATTTATTTTTCATTTAAATTTGTAATAATTGAAGACAAGCGTGATAGGGAAACCGGACAAGGTAGAGAGAGGGCGTCCAAAGGCGAGGATGTAGAAGCCTCTCTACCTTGGTTCGGTAGGACTCTCGGGGATGACTGAGATAGGCGTGATCTCCCCCCGGGTCGAATCAAATTTTTCGGCACCCCACGGCCTAAAAATCGTAGGAGGTATTTTTCTCAAACTCTCGCGCCTCTCCTGTTAGCGAGTCAATTCTTTTGTCTGCTTTGTGTGCTCTTACTTGATTTTGTTCTCACATTTATTTTCGAATGGTGTGATGAATTAATTAATTAAGACCTACACGCGGTCACTCACGAGAACGGATTTCATCACCCGACTCACTCGCTTACCATTTGTGTGCTACCCTAGCCATCATTAAATTTAAAATCAATCAACTAGATAGCCCAATAGGAGAATATTTTGCAAAGGCGGTCACTAAAATATTTTCATGATTTTCTATCGCCCACAGACTTAATTAGAATTTGACTACCCCTTTCACCTAAAATTTGAAGATAAAAATTGGCTATGTGCTAGTTAAAATTTGAAAAATCAAGTAATTATTGAATCAAATGACGCCGATTTTTATGAAGATAAATTTCCTTTTAAATTGAGAAATAGTGGGGGCGAGTCATCCACTAATATTTTTTTAAATAAAAATAAAGAAAATAATGAATCCATTTTAGAAATTCGAAAAAGTAAAAGGGCTCCTGTAGAAAAAGATTTTGGTCCCGACTTTTACGCTTACACCTTAGAGGAGGATCCTAACACTATTCAAGAAGCCTTATCTTCTTTAGATGCCGATTTATGGAAAGAGGCTATTAATGATGAAATGGATTCTTTGGAAACAAATAAAACTTGGCATTTAGTGGACCTTCCTCCTGGATGTAAAACAATTGGGTGTAAATGGATTCTTAAAAAGAAATTAAAACCTGATGGCACTGTTGAAAAATATAAGGCACGTCTTGTTGCTAAAGGTTTTAGACAAAGAGAAAATGTAGACTTTTTTGACACATTTTCACCCGTGACTAGAATAACATCTATACGTGTACTATTTGCTATAGCTGCCTTAAATGATTTAATTGTACACCAAATGGATGTTAAAACTGCATTTTTAAATGGAGAATTAGAAGAAGAGATTTATATGGATCAAACTGAAGGTTTTATAGTACACGGTCAAGAAAATAAAGTATGTAAATTAGATAAATCTCTTTATGGACTCAAACAGGCACCTAAACAATGGCATGATAAATTTGATAGCTTAGTCATCTCTAATGGGTTTAAAATTAATGAAAGTGACATATGCATTTATTATAAATATGTTGAGAACATTTGCACTATCATATGTCTTTATGTTGATGACTTGCTTATATTTGGTTCTAATATTCATGCCGTAGAAAATGTTAAATCATTATTATGTGCCAACTTTGATATGAAGGATTTGGGTGAAGCTAGTGTAATATTAGGAATTAATATTACTAGGTCAGAAAAGGGACTTTCTTTGGATCAATCTCATTACATTGAGAAAGTTCTAAAGAAATATAATTACTTTGACTGTAAACCTGCTAGTACTCCATTTGACCCTAGTGTAGAGTTATTTAAGAACACTGGCGACAGTGTAAACCAAAATACTTATGCAAGCATTATTGGTAGCTTACGTTATGCTACAGATTGCACTAGACCTGACATAGCTTATGCTGTGGGAGTACTATGTAGATTTACTAGTAGACCTAGTATGGAGCATTGGAATGCTATTGAGAGGGTCATGCGGTACCTTAAAAGGACGATGAACCTCGGATTACACTATAATAAGCATCCCGCTGTCCTTGAAGGATTTAGTGATGCAGATTGGAACACCCTATCTGATGATTCTAAGGCTACTAGTGGATATATATTTAGCATCGCTGGTGGTGCAGTTTCTTGGAAATCTAAGAAACAAACTATTTTGGCTCAATCCACTATGGAGTCTGAGATGATAGCGCTAGCTACTGCTAGTGAAGAGGCAGGTTGGTTAAGAAACCTCCTGTCAGATATCCCTTTATGGGAAAGATCGGTACCAGCAGTTTTGATTCATTGTGATAGTACCGCGGCTATTGCAAAAGTTGAGAACCGTTATTATAATGGTAAGAAACGACAAATACGTCGTAAGCATAGTACTGTTAGAGAATTTATCTCTACAGGTGCTGTGAGGGTGGATCATATACGGTCTGAACAGAACTTAGCTGACCCTTTGACGAAAGGACTAGCTAGGGAGAAGGTGTGGAACACCACGAAAGGGATGGGACTAAAGCTCTTGGATAAATGAGTCATTTGTGATGGTAACCCAACATATAGACTGGAGATCCCAAGAAATATGTTCAAAGGATAATAACAAGTCACAAGTGATATGGGTTGAATCATGCGATTATTAATTAATATAGAACGGGGTTTTACTCCGAGTCCATCCCTATGTAGCATGATATCCTGAAGCGAGTTGAGGATGAGTTATTATAACTCTTAATGAGATCTATAGCTCTATTTTGAGTGGGGTACTTAGCTACAGGAGTATTCTTGATAGACTCACCTATGTGAATGTGGAAGTGTGGCCGCTTCCTATGGATATTTTGGGCAAATTCCTAGAGCGTTCATTATACTGGGATAGAAGCACATGGTCGTAACGTGCTAGCTATTAGACTTACACCCAAGTAGGGTTGTGTGTGGGATGTTGTCAAAGATAGAGTTCAAAACTACGGTTACTCTAGTATATTCTGAATCATCTTTACTACGTAAAGGTTCAAGTCGAAAGACACTTTTGCTTATGCACAATTCTATGAATTATTGCTCGATAAAATATTTTCAAGTTTTGCAAGTGGGGGATTGTTGGAAACAGCTGTCTTTGGCAGCTGTGATGTGAAAAGCTTTAAACTGCCTTTAGGCAGTGTCCCACATCGGTGGGAAAGAAAAAATCTGTTGTGTATATTTACAATTTTTTGGGAACAAAGGTTCAGCGCTTTGGGCAATCAAGTTTTTGTGGGTATGTGGGGCAGACCCAATGGGCCAAGTCACACGGGCGCGCGCCACCGCCGTCCGTCCGGCCCGGCCCGTGCCCGTGTCCTGGTCCGGGTCCTGGGTCTTGGGCTTGGGCTTGGGCTCATTAAGAATTAATTTTTTGGACAAATAAATTAACGATTTTGGGCTTTAAAAATTATTTTTTAACGGAAATTAATTCCGAAAAATTAAAACGTGGTTTATTCCGTGTTGATTTCTTCAACCGAGTTGCCCACTACTTCCAGATTTCTCTCCACGTTGTTTAACAAAGTCTCTTTTCTTTTGCCCCATAAAAGAGGTTGTAGTCTCCGTTTTTAACACAGAGTTATCTCCCAAAAAATTTCTGCAAACAGTTCTCATTTTCAACCTCCGAATTTTTTACAGAAATAATTATTCATTCCCTGAATAATTATAACGACACCGAAATATATATAATCTTTCCCAGATTATTTATATTTATCTTGATCGAGCATTATAGGTATTGTGGAATGGGTGTTTGTTGAGCGAATCAGATTCGTGCTACTGATTCGTATTATTTTTGAGGCTGTTTTATCCTGGGGGTGACGGGGTTGTACACTGTCGGCACAAATTGGAGGCAGAGCCGCGAAACACCTTAAAGAGAGCGACCTAGTCCGTGACTCAGCCGTGTTCTTGACTGTCCAGTTCCGGTTTTCTTATATTTTTCTGCCCCAGATTTATTAGCTCCAAAAATTGGGTAATTTCGTTCCTAATTTTAATTCTGCATTTAATTGTTTATTACTGCAACAAAAAAATGACAAACCTATTGCCTACCTTAAGACCCATTTGCAAAACCCATTTCCCATTTCTCAAGCTTTGCACGATTTCTTCTCGGCAAAATAAAGCCAACAAAACCAAACAAGCCAAATGCCCACATGTGCCACTTATTCCCTTTTTACCTATTTACCCAAAATACCCTCAAACCACCTCTTTTACCCAACTTCCCATTATACCCTTTTAACATATCAGATTTTATTCCCTCTACTACCATTTATTCCCTCACCCATATATCCTCATACCTCACATTCCTCATGTGCACATCCTTATTTTATCAATTTAACCCCTTTGCACCAATTGCATATAAAAGAAGACCTCAAGGCCATTTGAAGATCATCTAAGCTTGTAGAGAGGAATTTTTAGAGAGGGAATTGTAGAGAAAATTATCCTTTGTAAATAGTTTTTCCTTTTTTTTTATTTTTTTATTTTAGATATTTGTGAGATTAAATATTGTAGGAGAGTTAATTGAGTGAATAATAAATTTCAAAGCATTTGGATGCTCAATTGGAGGGATTGTATACTTCAATTTGGAAGAGTAGAGTTCAACTTTCTCAAAGAGATTTGGTTTTCTTGTTCTATTCTCTTCTCTTTTATTTTAGTAGCTTTGATTATTAATTTGTCATGTTTAATATCATGTCAGGCTAAATCCTCTATCAAGGGGTGGGGTAAAATCCTTATTTGATGTTATTTTATTTTAATTAGTTTAATTACTTGAAATGTCCCTTTGAATGTTAATTTTGATCCCTCACCCTTAGATTTACGCCTCGAGAGAGGGTAAATGATTTTCGAGAGAAAATCGAAATTCTAGTGATAATACCCATTTTAGATTCGAACTAGAGATAGGGGTTTCTTAAGTGGGGTATTATTACTTGAATTTCAACTCTAAATTTATTTTATAAGATTGACATAAATTCTAATTGATCGATCCTAGTGGGTGATTAATTAAAAGGAGTGTGGATCTATTTTTCTAGAGTTGTGGGGTGTTAAAATTAACTTTCTAAAAGATTACGATTATAATTACACTTGCAACGAGAGTTGGTTTGTAATTTTGATATTAATTTGGGAGAATTCAAATAATTAAATTAATTAATTAGAATAACTAAAATTTGTGGTGCAAACCCACTCCTTGATTGTTCTCACAATTATTTACCTCACTTTATCTTTTATTTTAGTGTTAGACTTTATTTTTCATTTTAGTCATTTTCTAGTTAGTTATTATCATATTACATTTAGTCTAATTTAGTTTAAACAATCACCTCACCCTATTGTTTTAATATTGAAAAAGCTAAAAAAAATTTGAAAAAGTGAAAAAGCACAAAAAGAAAATAAAAAGTGAATTGCAATTGAATTTGTCTCTAGCTTACTCCCTAGAAAGTGGATTGACATCCTTACTTATCTCTATACTTTAGATTGTTAAATTTTGTAGGTACATAAGGTTTTGATTAGAAGGACTTTTCAATCAACGACAAAGATACACACGCAAAAGTTCTTCTCTATCGGTATACAATTATTAATTTACTAATTTATAATGAGGGGCAATCCTACTTTCATATATTAATTTACTAAAAAAAATTAATAATCAATCAATTCGTTTACAAGGGACACTACTTGCATATGAGGGAAAATATCTAATAAACCAATCAAAATTTAATTAAAAAAATTCACAAGCCCCTCCCCCCCCCCCCTCCCCCTACACACACGTGCGCGCACACACACACACACACACCGTCACACACCCCGCATCATGTCCCTCTCTCGCACATACGCACAAACACGCACACTACACACACATATACACACATGCACGCGCACACACACACACGCAGACTCACCCCCTACCCCACCCCCATCCCTGCCCCCTCCCCCCTGCCCCACCCCCTTTCCCTACCACACACACACAAACATCCCCAACCCCCACCACACACACACACACACACATGCACACACACACACACGCACATACACACACACACACACACACACACACACATATATATATATATATATATATATATATATATATATATATACACACACAAATATAAATGGGAGAGATAGAGAGAGAGAGAGAGAAACCAACCTCAAAGTAGAGAGAGAGTGATAACAGTGCGTAGAGAGAGAGAGAGAGAAATTGGAGGGAACGCGGTGAGGAAAAAAGGAGGGGAAAGGGCTTTTTGCCGATAGATTTGTCATGGTCATGTCACGGTCATTGACCGTGACAACTTTAGATAATTTTCACGGTCAATGACCGTGACAAGCCTTCACCAAGGACTTGTCACGATCATTGACGATGACAAAAAACGTGTCTTTTTTTGTCACGGTCAATGACCGTGACAAGGCTAGCCGCTGAAAGGGTGCCACTTTTCCCATTTTGGTGTAGTGGTTATTCTTCCAATAAGGAAAGTCAAATAAAATTGACCTCCTAGACCATGCCTTTCTTGTCTTAGTTTTATTCCCAATTGGGGTCTTTTTATGCTTGACATTCTTAAATTTAGGATTCTTACCTGGAATATTAGGGCCGCAATTAGAAGATTTACTTTTAATTTTTGAACCTAATTTTTTTCTCGGAGGTAGCCTATGTTTAACCCCGCCTGGTAAAAATTGGAACCTTTCTCAAATCTAAAACTATGAGCGGGGGATAAAAACCTCCTACGGCAATGGTATACATTTTTTAAGCTATCGGGGAGACAAAGAGATTCAGTCTCCTCTCCAAAAATAGGACACCCCAAATAACCATGTACTACATCATCGAAAATATCCCATAAGCTGGAAAATCATGAATTGCCCACATTAACAAAGATTTCAGCGTAAACTCTTTTTTTTAAAAGAGTTATATCCTTGTGCACCCTCTTCCCGTAACTCATTTAATTCTTATACCAAAGGATCCATGTAGACATCAATGTCCTCACTTTATTCCTTTGGCCCAGGTGTCAACAAAGACAACATATAAAATTTAGATCTCATACATTATGAAGGAGGGAGGTTGAGTGAGACTAGGATCACTGGCCATACACTCTGATTGTTTAGATTTTCAAATGGATTGAAACCATCTGTTGATATTGCCAAACGAATGTTACACTGTTCTCGAGAAAAATTAGGATACTCATAACTCATCCTCTTCTAAGCTGTAGAATTAATAGGATGATGGATGAGATTATCCTCTACTTCTTCCCTAGCATGCCAAGTCATTGCCTCTGGTACAATGAAAAACCACTTTAATCTAGGCCCAACGAGAAAATATTTCAACACTTTTTGAGGCACTTTTGAGCATGTGCCTTCCTTGCCACTAGATTAGACATATCTAGGTTTATTACATACCAGACACTGATCGAGATTTCCATACTACTATCGGTATAGTATACAATCTTACACATGTCCATAAATTAATTTATACTTCATTCCCAAACCTTTCAAACTATTCTTCATCGTAGGATAGCTATTTGGAAACTTATTCTAATTGGGTAGCAAACCCTTCACCCAATTCAAAATTCATGTCACGCTATTGCTAGCAAACCATATTGGGTTTTCAAACTATGTAAACCAATTATGGCATGTAAAGTTGTTTTTATCTTTCTCATAGCCAGAGTATAACGACTGAGTTGCCTTAAATTTTAAACTTTGGTAGTCATCGTCATGGTTTATCCCGATATCTTGATTAGCACCTGAACCTTATACATCATCAGTGACCTCATTATCTACCACTTTATGAACTCCATACGCGTCATCAGCTGAATCCTTTAGCATATTATGATCTACATTGTCTTCCTCCCCCTGTACATCTATATTACTTGTTGAAGGTTGTTGTAAAGGTTACTCGAGGACAAAAGGAACTTTTAATTCCGCGTGAAAAATCCCAAATCGATAACTATCTTGCACACCCGATCTTGAAAAATGTAGTTCAACTTTTTTTCACCCAAACACCTTACCATTCTTACACTTATCACACGGACACAGGAACCCTTCATTATTATGACATCTCTTTACGTATTTCACAAATTCATTAGCATCTCTGCTTAACACATCCTATAATCTATTTGTCTCACCCATACTCTTTGTATTTAGGATATTCCGTCACAGTTACTACAAACAATCACCTATTATGGGTAAGAAGCGTATATTCATGGATTAGTATAAACAAAAGTGTGAACATTTATAGGATTGACATTTCATCTTTAGGTATTATATTATAAAAATAATATAATTCTTATTTCCTCCATCTCCTCTAAAAGGTAAGTGGTCCTATCCCATTCAAGACCGTGTATTTCTATAATATACTTAACGGCTCATGCACATTGTTCTAATTTGAGGAAAATTCGACAGCATATGCCCATAGTTCTCCAAGTACACGACATAGATTCGAAAGTGTAAGTGTTATTTCAATTTATCAATTGAAATAACTCTTAACATCGCATCATCTAGTATGTACCCAGAGAACATTAAAATATGACAACATAACTTCCCCCAAAAGTAACAAGTTTAAGCCCCTAAGAATACTATTATACAGAAACTATGCAATCCCAAACTATCCAAATGGGACAATTTGAGATTTCTCATTACAGGGGTAATGACTTTCGAACGGGTCTAAAGGGATTTGAATGCGTACGCATAAGAACTAGAAGGCTAATATGTATGAGCATTAAATGTAAGGGATATAGTATGTTTAATTTAATTATCCCTTATTTATATTTGATTTTTACGTACTTTGGTTTTATTTTGCATCACAACCCTCGTTACTTATTCGGTAATAATGTTTATAGTGATTATGTATACATAGTTATGTTTCATTTCGCACTACCGATTGTTTAACAACAATCTTTTAAAATTTATAGTATGTTTCATTGAATTATGTCTTATTTATATTAGATTTAATTACAACCCAAAATGTTAGAAATGCCTAGGGCCAACCAACTCAATGGCCATCTAAGTGTTCAAATTAACAGTCAACAATAATTCAAGAATCCAAAACAACAACGTAAATAATAATGCTATGTATTAGAAATTCATAGGGCCAACCAACTCAATGGCCATCTAAATGTTCAAATCCACCAGTCAACAAGAATTCAAAAATAACAAACAATTCAACAATTCAATCATCTCTCTCTCTCTCTCTATCTCTAATTTCAATTGTTACTGCTACAATTAGAGAGAGAAATCAAAATTTATTTTCAGAATTGAATACCAATTTTAATTTATATAAAAAATCAAATACACTACCAAAAACCGAATACCAAATGTCAATTTCAATTTCAAATTATAATACCAATTTCAATTTCAAATTATAATACCAATTTCAATTTGATTTTAATTTAAAATATCGATTCCAATTTATAATACCAATTTCAATTACATACTATAAAAATACACACACAATTTCAATACATAAATATTTCAATACCAATTTCAATTTCAATACACACAATTTCAATACCAATTTCAATTTCAATACACACAATTTCAATACCAATTTCAATTTCAATACACGCAATTTTAATACCAATTTCAATTTCAGTACATGCAATTTCAATATCAATTTCAATATACAAATACCAATTTCAGAATACCAATTTTAGAATATCAATTTCAATATACAAATACCAATTTTAATTTATACCAAATATACACACACACTAAAATGCACATTAACACATACACACACTAAAATGCACACTAACACGCACACACTAACCCACTACCACACACACATACAGTGAAACGTACATACACACACACACACAAATGATATATATATATATAGATAGATAGATAGATAGATAGATAGAGAGAGAGAGAGAGAGAGAGAGAGAGAGAGAGAGAGAATCGCAGGTTAGGGTAAGTTTGGAGGGAAAATGAAATGAGGGAAAGAAAAGCTGAAGCAGCATGGGTTTATTCTTTTTAATGCTGTCACAGACATGTCATGGTCAAAGACCGTGATAACTTTATAAGATTGTCAAGGTCTTTAACCGTGACAATTACTTGTCACGGCCTTACCACGACCAAAGATCTTAACAAAAAAATGCATGTTTTTTTGTCGTGGTCTTTGACCTTGACAAGGTTGGCCGGGTGAAGGGTTCTATTTTAGACTTTTTGGTGTAGTGCTATTCCAAGCCTAAATACACCCATTTCAAGCCTAGTTTAAGAAATAAAATGGGTAGAAGAAGCCATTATTGGAGTTCTCTCGAAGAAGTTGGAGCTTTCTTAGAGCTTTGGTGTTTTTAGGAGCTTTCTAGTCATTCCCTTTAGTTTCTCCTCTTCAAATCCGAGGTAGGGTTCTTCTTTAATTTTCTTCAAGATTAAAAGCTATTAGGATGCACGATAAAATGGTTTATTTTTGTAAAAATATTTTCTAGTATGTTTATTGAATGTTTTCTAGAAAACTAAGTGTAAATGGATTTTCAAAGAACAAATGGTATTTTAATCTTGAAATATGAGGAAATAAGCACAAAAATATATTCCCATGCTAGAATCAGGTTTAGTTGCATATTTAAGAATTTCTAAGCTTGAAATCCTCCTAAAATGTTATAGTACGTTGAAGAAGGAATTATAAACATGATATATGTAATTGAAAATGGGTTCCTTCATGAAATAGTTGAAAATATCAGCCCTAAATATGTTGTAAAATCACGGTGAAATGAAGAAGAAATTACATTTAATACAACATATGTGTATGAGGGTAAACTATATATTGTGGTAAAAATGGTCTTTATGATATTAAATATGTTTCTTAAATGGTTGGACTTCTATTTGACCTTGTTGCTCAGTTTTGTGAAAAAACGGATAAATGAATGCAATGGTGAAAATGAAGGAATATGTGGACGTTGATAAAAATATTAAAACACATTAATATGGACTCGTATGAGACTGGGGAAGAGTTAATAAGGGCCCGGAGCCCTAGGGTAAAAGACCCAAACCATTAGCCAGAGAATATGGTAGTATAGCCGACGGTGAGGAGATCGTGAAGTATGAGGTTATTTGGAGGATTTCGAGGAAATACAATGAAAATGAATTTGTTTGTGCTTAAGGAATGTAAATAAGACAACCTAATAAAATCAATAAAATGGATACTAAGGAATAAAATATGATTAAATAGTATATAGCCCCGGTAAAAGGAGGCACAAAATGGTTAAGTGTGAGTATGAGCACATCACTCGGGTGCATTGCATAGTAAATGCATTAATACTAGCTAAGTTAATGAACGTTTTCAAAATTGTTAGACATACATGTTGTATGTATAGTATTTTTGTATAGAAAATGTATATCTTTGTATTTCCCACCCTGCTGAGCGTTCACTCACCCCTGCTTTTTATGTTGAAAACCCAACCCCCAGTGCATCGAGTAGGGACGTTGATAAGGACGTCGACAAGGCCCTTGAGGGAAACGATCATCGTTAGAAGCTCTACCATTATATTTAAAACTTGTTTTTGTTTAAACATTGGATTCGGGATATTTTATGCCATTCTTATTCGGTACTTGGGCCAAGCATTGTAATAATACATATAGAATCATGATTTATTTCCTATTTATTAATCATTGTTAGACTCAATGGAGTTGCATAAATAAACTTCGTTAATCAACTTAACTACATAATGTGATCACTTATTTCTTAAATTAAAACCCATAATTTTGATCCGTATAAAATGGGGCAATTAAAGGACTTTTCTTAAGTAATAAAATTTGACTTTCCTCCTCCTCCTTTAACTTCTTGACTCATTGTGAGTTGATCCTACAGTGATCCAAACACGGGTTGGGGCATTACAACTCCCGGGACAAGACAAGTCCTGACACACTTTATTTCAAAGTTTCACATTTTATCAAAATTCCTCTTTGATTTGACCTCAAACTCAGTATTTTACCTTTTGAAGACATCTTTATTTACCATTTCTTATTAAACTTCATCTTTTGAGTTCAAATAGACGTTTTATACATTTTTCGTGTACTTTTTACTATCCACGCACACTTGTAAACTTGCATTTTATAAACCTTGACAAAAATGCTTCTTTTCATCTCAACTTTACAAAATATGAGCTGATGTCAAAAACTAGACTAAATCAAATTTTCCTAGTCACAGATAAAATATATGATTATCAAGAGATAATTGCGTAAAAGACAAGGGATTTTTAAGTGGTTCGTCTAGGTAAGAGAGCCTACATCAACTATTATTGTATTGATTTCAGTGATTATAGAAAGCTAAGTAGTTTTGTTGAAAGACTCACTTAGGATTTGTTTTCCCTCTTGCCTTTGGCGAAAGGCATATAATGTATTTATAGTAATCCGGAGATCAAGGGTTGGAATGCCTTTATATATTTAAGCATTTACACCCGTGCATAATGAATGTGCTTGTTGACAATCCCCTTTTTGTATGAAAGGAATCTTGGTCATTTCCCACGTGATGACTGTTAATATGTTATGATGATTTATATTCTCCAGTTTGGTCGACATGTCTGCTAAGAAACTGTCTTTTGAGCCGACCAGTTATGTACTGACTAGGATTATCACCACGTAAGGAGACAAGTGTTCATTTCTAATTAGTCCTCGTAGATGGATAAATTTTGGTATCAACAAAAACCCTGAATATTTACTTCTTGATATTTCAATTGAAAGTATGGAATATGCTTTCTTAGAAGTTGTTCGGCGTCTTCCGTCTTGTGGAACTTGTAAAAATCATCCACTTCTTGAATTGGTAGTGGCATTTTTGCAAATAAATCAAAATTTAGCGAACCGGCAAAGGGTATATTGGTATTTTTCAAGATTTTAAAATTATGCCGTTGTTGGAAGATCAATCGTTGATACGATTTAATTATTACTTGCACCGCTTTTCAGGCAAGCTATAAAAGACGAGATTTCTATTGATTTTTTCACCAAACTTTCAATCTTTCAAAATTTTAAGTCTCTTTTATCTCCAAGCCTTATTTCTGCATCCATTTCTCTTCTTGATTTCTTCCATTAGTATCATGTAAGCTTCCTTCTTTCCTTTCCTCTGTTTTTATTCTTTACTGTTATCATGGCTTATTTCGTTCTTTCCTATCCACCCCTGATTCAGTGGAGTTAGAAATGCCCAATCCCCCCCTTAATGTTTTTTATTTACCTATGGGTCATTGGATTCCCTCATTATTTATTGCTGAGTGTGGTTTCACTTTCCCCCCCAATCACTTATGTTTGGAGTTGTGTCAATATTTTGATGTTGTCCCTGCTAGGGTAGCCTCCAACAGATAGAGAATCGTTAATGGAATCCATAGACTCAACCAAATAAATAGAACCCACATCTGTCTCCCTGAGCTGATGTTTTGTTACAAATGGGTTACCAGCGATAATACTTACTACCTCAAGACTAGGTCTGTAAATAAAGCCTTAGTAGTTAATTTGCCAGACTCCAATAATGATTATTTTGATTATGCAGTTATTGTTAAAAATTGGCAACATTCCCAATGAAAGAGGGATAAGTGAATGGCAGGCCTAGATGTCCTCAAGAAGGACGTGTCATACGTTATCCACTTTTTGTGTTATACTTTACTTTTTTTACTATCTAACTGTTTGATGATTTACTAACTCATGTTTTCTTTTTTGTCTTGTATAGTTGAGAGCAAGAAGAAGTTCCCTAAATAAGGGGACGTGAATATTTTCGAATTGGAACTTTTGTGGAGCATCCATCAAAAGATTAGAGAGGAACATCCCAGAGATGCATCCTATTTGCTGGAATACAAAAGCTCAATCACCTCATTTGTTATTAAGCCAATCGCCTCTTCTGCTGTTGACCCATCAATTTTGAAGAGGAGTCAATTCCTTGTACTTCGATAGAAGAATCTACTGATATTGGGACCTCATCTTCTCTATAGCTCCTTGATACTTCTAGTGTTCCTACCTCTCCAATTGCTAACATGGGAAAGAGGAAAATTCCCAATTTAATGACTATCCCTTCGTCTCCTCCTCTTGCTAAGAGAAGTGCCGAGAAAACTGGAAAAGTTACTGATTCTAAAAAATTAGAGAAGACATCCCAAGTTTCATAATAAGTTCCTCAGATCATTAATGTTGAGGGAATGAAAGTTGTTGGGAATCAAGTCAGGAGATTTAAAAGAGGCCCTTCCGAAAAGCTAGCTAACAAAACTAGTTCTGACCAAGTGTTGGTCGAGAAGATTCAAGAGGATTTGACTGTTGTTGAGTCATCCTAATGATGACCCCTCTTGGTGTTGTCAAAGACTAATTAAAACTGGAACCCATTATGTTTATAGGGATGCCATTGCTTCTCTTCCATGTATGAAGTTGGCAGAAAATGCTTGTTAGAGTTTGGCTTTAGTAATTTTCTTCCTTGCATAGCTTGTCTATTCTGTCTTGCCACTCGCCTTATATTCTGACATCATTTTTTATGCAGCTTTTGGCCAATTTTAATCAATTGCTCGAGAAGGACAACTACGGGACGAAATAAGATTGGCCAAAAATGCAGTTGACATTATGACTATGCAACCTGGTGTATGAGTGTATTCCTAGTAGGGAAAATACTAACTGTGTATATATCGTACAAAGAAATATATATATATATATATATATATATATATATATATATATATATATATATATATATATACATAAAAAATATATTTTTGCAATTATGAAATCATCATTCATTTGATTTCGTGTTTTCATACACGATGTATTGTAGCCATGCAATTAACATTATGACTATGCAACTTGGGCAGTGAGCCTAATGACACTTAATCTGTCTTTTAATATTACCTGTATCTCGTTAATTGAATCATTAACGTATTTTAAGTTTTCCAAGTTACCATATTGACTTGCATTTACATTAATGAACGTCGTTATCAAAGTCATCTTTTCACCTACATAATCGGGGAAACAATCCCATGTATGTTTATGGCCTTTTACCGACTTCTCTAGTGACACAATATTCTCTTGGCCAGTGGTCTTGGGTCTAAGCATTAATCTTCACCCACAAGAACCATGCACTCCTTAATTTTTTCAGTTACCATCGAGTATCTTTTACTTGTTACACCATTGTAACTTTTTTACCTTTATTTGTTTCTTATTCGCTTTTAAGCCTTTTTTACTTTGGGTGGACCGTGATAAAATCTCTGTTAAGGCTTATCTAGATTTGGGAGGGGATTACATGAGCTAACATGGAGTGTTAAGACCTTCTTTATTTATCAGACGTAGCACCTTCAAATGAAGGTGTTAATGTCACACATCATAGTAGGCCATATTCGCTAGAAGAGCACCTCTATCCAAGTGTCGTTGCAGTATAGGACACCTCATGTGTCCAGCTAAGCCGCTTGAGTGGATCTTATTGATGTGGTGACCAATCAATCGATAATCGATTGCACCTTAAACCCATTGGCCCGAACACCCTCAGAGGATTGGAGAGGGGAGTATATTAATGGGTAATAAGGAGTACACGAGCCATCATGGAGTGTATTTTACTATCTAATAGAAGTTTCAACTTTGAATGAACGTTTGTGTCACACCTCATTGTAGATTATATTAGCAAGAGCCTCCCTAAGTGTCGACACATTTTGGCACACCGAGTGGATGTTGGGACTGACCAGGCGATTGAGAATCACTTGCACCTTGTGGGGATGGCCCTCCAAAGGTTGTTTTGATTAACCAAGGAGGTATCAAATTGGGAGGTTACGATTGGGTGGTAGTGGTAATGGGGGACTAGGGTTTCTCCCCAAGTGCGAGGTGGACACGAATTTGCTATCGTGTGTGGTTTAAGTAAAGGCAAAGGATAAAAAGTGCCAAAAATATGTCTCTTGAATTGACTCAGATAACTAGATTTGAACCACTTTTCATTCCAATTACTCCATATAAGAAATATTAGAGGTCTTGAGTAGGAGTGAGAGAGGGGTCAAGACAAAACTATGATATCAATTTTAATGTAAACATAGCGAAAATAATAAATACAATGATGGGAACATTTAAGAGTAAAGGGTTCTCTCTCATTCCTTAATTATCAATGAAACTCTTATAGATAACCATCTATGAAACTCTTATGGATTTTTAGTAATTCGAAACATCCTGCGTCTTACTCATATTGCTATATAAGTGGGTAATTTTATTAGCCATAATGCACATAAGGCCACACTGGTAACTACACACATTTTTCTTTTGTTTATGAGAGGAGGTATCAACAAACAACTTAAAACCATCAAATTATGTGCTTCCACTAGAGATAGCTTTCACCCCCCATATTATCACCTTACTCTTTATCTGGTTTCCTCTTATTTATTCAGTTGATTTCAACTACCCTGCAGTTTTCAACTTTGGTTACTCAAATTCCGTCACGGGAGGGCTCTTGCTTTGATAGTAGAGCCCCTACCCCCACCCAACGTACATAATTACTTCAAAACACCATCCAAAAGGTTCTGTAGCGGTTGTTTGATCATAAACTTCTTATGTAAGTTCTCAAACATTTATTCAATTTTCTATTTTGATGTCTACATGTTATTCTCCCGTTTCATCTATTTTCATGATTTTGAAAGTAGATATTTTTACTCACTTAATGCATTGTAATTTTACCAAAATCCCTATGTCTCTACTCATGTAATCATTTATGATATCAATATTCTCAGTGAGAAATTTAAAATAAGGAAAATATGCTGTGACTTTTCTCTCAATTCTCACATACTCCAATGACTTCTAATACATGGGATTTTATAAGCATTGTACAGTGATATTGTTTCAATAAAATTGAGAAACGAAAGTTCTTATAACTAAGGATGGACGAGTAGACTTAGTCTATAGCTGGTGTTATTTGGATATGGCCACTTCAACAATTCAGATATATAACTTCTTTTTTTTTTTTTTTTTTTTTTAAATAAAGGACAAGGTCCTGAGATTTATTAAAATACAGGTAGAAAAGCCCTACCTGGGTGGCTTGAACAAACTAGAGAGAAACTATGCATAAAGACCTGAAAGATTTCTAGAAGATCTAATGTTAGGAAATCCAAGATAATCCAGCTTAAAAGCACCTCTAGCAAATTTGGGAAGATCCATAGGCTTAGAGAATGTTTCGTAACCAAAAGAATTGACTCCATAATTGGCTAAGTGATCAGCTACTTGATTTACTTCTCTCCAAACATGAGAAAAAACTAAGACTATAGGAATTGCCTTAATTTCCTCTATTATATCAATAATAGACCAGGGAGGCTTGAGAATCTTACCTTTCAGAATGTCTATGACGGCCTTGGAATCTGATTCCACTATAACCTTTGGGAGGTGCAGGGATTGACAAACTTTGATGCCTCGAAGAATGGCCAGACATTCAGCTCTAGTATTAGTCATGAGAATTTCCTTTGAGGAGAATGCTTGAATAAATCTCCCATTGTGATCTCTAATGATACCACCTGTGCCTGATATGCCCGGATTGCCTTTCGATGCCCCATCAGTGTTGAGCTTAAAAAAAGGAGTTGGAGGATAGGACCATTTAACTATGAAAATAGATGGGAGAGAAGGAACATATCTGAGGCAAAAGGAATCTTGGATATCTGCATGAAACTTGAAGGAAGACTTAAAAGTGGTTTTTGAAGAGCAGACTTTGATTAGATCGATCACATTATTAATAATTTTAGCGTTGCTCATGTGTCCTCCGTCATAGATACTCAAGTTTCTACTTAACCAAATTTCCCATAGGATGCAGCAAGGGGTCAACAAATAAAGGAAATCAAGGAAGTCTTTGTTAGCTTTGAGCAACCACCATGACATGAGAGCTTGGTGCAGAGAGTTTAGGTTGACCTTGATGCCAAGTAAGTTGCTGAAATGAGTCCAGGTTGACTTTGCAATTGGACCCTCCAAAAAGAGATGATTAAAAATGTTGATTGCAGCATCTGCAGAAAGAGGCAATGTGAATGCCTTTGAGTTGAATTGAATCTTCAAGAGGGATAATCTGGTTGATACATTTCCACATGAAGCATGACAATTTGTGAGGTATTTCTTTGGACCAGATGAATTTGCATAAAAAGGAGATGGACTTTGATTGTCTTATGCATTCCCAAGCTGATTTTATAGAGAAGTCTCCATTAGATGTGAGAGACCAGTATTTAACACCATTAACTTCGATGGAGGCATTTTCTGCTTTGTCTTGAATCATCTGAATTCTTTTGAATGTTTGAGAGGACTTTCCTATGGAAGTATTGAACCTGCACTTAAGGAAAACAGAACACAAACTGTTAGAGTTAGAAATATTCCACCATAGTTTCATTGAGAATGCTTTAATGATGTCTGTCAGGTCTTTAATGATCATTTTATTAAGTAACAGCTATATCGGTTATATATGTGAATTGTTTTAAGTACCAGCTATATCCGGTGACACTTGATTTTGAACCACTAATGAGAGATCATTATATCTTACACTCAGTAATGTTGCGAGCATTGAACATTTCACTGCTCCTTTGTTTAATAATAGACATATATGAGGTGATGAGGAGGTAAGTGTAGACAAGATAATAGGCTATGAGGAGGTAAGTGTAGAGTCCTATTGGAGAGAAAGAGATGAGGATACAGGTAAATTAGTATTTTCAAGGTTTAAATCGGTATCAGATTCTATAGGGAGTGTTTTAAATTTATTAAAAGTAGAAAAATTAGTGAGACTTTCTTGAGAGGTCATGTAGTGATCAGGAGTAACGTATGGAAGAGTGTCTTCATAAATTATTTTTCATTGAACTATTTTAAATTCCATAGGGACTCTTTTTCAAAAGGCACATTGCTGATTGTTGATACCAAATTTAGTCTGCTGACTTGGACCAACCATATGAAGACACGTGGCTATCTACATGGCAACAACAAGCACTTCCGAGATGATCATACGATCCGAGGAACTCTTATGCTCCGAGGAACAAGACCTTTCCGAGGAACTCTTATGCTCCGAGGAACTCATTAGCACCAAGAAGCTCAGGCGGTCCGAGCTGCATCTCGAACAAAGCATTAATAGCTGGATAACCAACAGTTCAACAGGTTCATTAAATTCTTATCATTCAGACGCACACGCAAAGAGGGCATTAAATGTATTACCCTTTCATATGTATATCATTAAATGTATTAACCTTTCACATTACAGCCTCAGGGCTATAAATACATTGTACAATCCTCATTGTAAGGGATCTGATCCTGAATTCAAACTTTGGGATCCAAAACGGAATTTCTTGTAATCGAGAATTCCCAAACACTCAGCAATAAAATAACAGTGGATGTAGGCCATTCTTATAAGGCTCAACCACTTTAAAAATCTTTTGTCTCATTTATTTATCTGTGATTGAATTATTAGAGTGATCTAATTTTTTACATCAACAGATTGGCGCCGTCTGTGGGAAGCGACTGGTAAAATCATTTTCTCATAAAAAACAATCCATTATCAATGGATGATATACCTGAATCCAGTAATCGAAACACCGGAACCCCTCCAAATCCATCTGCTCCACCAATTGTTCCAGATCTGATTGGAATGATGGCGAATCTGGCTCAGGGCCAGACCGTCATGCAAGAAACGATGCGACAACTCATCCAAACCCTCCATGGCGGTGCGCCAGCCCGTTCCGAATCACAAAGCATTCAAAGAAATATCCATGCGCCTTCTGTGCGTACTAGGCGTACTAACTCATATCGCAATGAGGAATCTGAAGATTTTTCTTATCAACCTGGACGAACTTCGTCAGTGCGAGCCACAGATACTGAACAACGTGTCACCCTCTCCCCAAAAAGGGCCAGTGAATTGGAAAGATTAAGTAGGGCCTCTCCTTTTGATCGATTAGTCCCTAGGAGGAACAAAAGACCTCTTAATGCAGCGTCGAGGAGCTTTCGACGACCATCAGATTTTAGGGAAGGATCTGCCCAGTCGCGACCAGTTGCTCGTCAAGATGGATCCGCTGACCGACCAAATGCTCGTCAAGATAAATCCCAGGAAGCCACTTCAACGCGATCAGTTTCTCGAACCAATAGGCCCGAGGAAGGTAATGATGCATGGAAAGGATCTATTCAAAGGCTGGAGGATAGATTAGGGGAAATGGCTAAGGCTAAGAACCCTCTACAACGAAACTTTGTTCGAGGAACCCCTTTTGTCCAGGACATTGTTGATTTTCCAACACCATCAAAGTTCAAAGCACCTGTGGTGACTCCCAAGTATGATGGAAAGACTGACCCTGTCCTTCATATAGAACAATATCAAGCTGCTGCCGACATCTATGCTGTCCCAGACGAGATGAGATGCAGGGCATTCTCGGGAACTCTTACCGGATCTGCTCAGATATGGTATAATAATCTTCCTCGGGGTAAGATTTCAACTTTTCTCCAACTGGCCGAGTTATTCATTGGGAATTTCTGCTTCGGAGCAAAACTAGTTAAAAGAGTAGCACATTTGTTAAGTGTTAGACAAAAAGCTGGTGAGAGTATTAGAGACTATATAACTCGTTTTAATAACGAGAAGCTCGAAGTCATTGATTACGAGGAGAAGACAGCTATTACTGCTTTGATGAGTGGACTGCTGCCGAACAAGTTGTTCTACACATTGGCCAAAGATCCACCTCGAACCATGTCGGACCTAATGGGAAAAGCATCCAAGATTATGAATGCCGAGGAGGCTATGTCTGCGAAGAAGAATATGGATGCCAAAGAAACCAAGGTGGAAGGTGATAAAGTTAAGAAGAAAGAACATAAGAACAATGGTGGTGACAAACATTCCAAAAGTAGGTCGTCATGGGAAGTCTTGAAGAAATTTGATAATTACACGCCTTTGAAGGCAAATATCAACCACGTCTTGGAAGAAATTAAGAACAACGAGGAGTTAAACTGGCCAAAGAAAATGAAGTCAGACCCTGACACGAGGAATAGGGAGAAATATTGCGAATTCCATAAGGATCATGGCCATATGACCAAAAATTGCATAGCTCTTCAGAACGAGATTGAAACACTCATCTGACGAGGAAAGCTAGCAAAGTAAGTTGATCGGGGAGGCGAAAGAAGAAACAACGACCGAACTAGAGAGAGGTCTAGATCTCCTCGTTGAGTAGTGGAGAAAAAGAAGAGAAACCATGAAGATGATCCAGATGATGATCCCGATCTTCCCAAGAAACCAAGACAGCCAGAACGAGAGGTATTTTCAATACGCTTTGGGTCATTTGATTGTAATGTTATTACAGGAGGAAATGCAGGAGGAGGAGACCTTACTGCATAAAGAAAAGCTTACCTCGGAGAGGCTCAAGCTTGCTCATACATTCAGCGAATAAATTTAGCTGAGGAAGACCGCCCGAGAAAGGTGAACAAAGAAAAATTGGTCATTGGGTTTTCAAAGAATGATCTTGCAGGAGTTCTGTATCCTCATGACGACCCACTAGTGATCAAAATGAGAATGAAGGAGGTAATGATTTCAAGAGTACTGGTTGATAACGGTAGCTCGGAAGACATCATGTTCTACTCGTGTTTCGATAGTTTAAATTTAAAGTTATCTCAATTGGAGCCTTACCACAGACCCCTCATCGGTTTTGCTGGGAAAAAGTATTTCCACTTGGGACGATCAAGTTGGATATATTCATTGGTACATGTCCAGCTTGTCGGACAGAAAGAAAACGATTCTTCGTGATGGATATGAATGTCCAGTCATCGTACAATATCATCATGGGAAGAGTAGGATTGAAGAAGTTCGAGGCTGTACCATCTACAGTGCATCAGTGCCTAAAATTTCCAACAAACTTTGGAGTAGGAGTTGTGAAAGGTGATCAGAAAGTAGCTCGAGAGTGATATTATTCATCCGCCGAGCAAGATGAATTGGAAGAATCAAAGAAAAAGAACTCTACTTATCAAGTGGATGAAGATGCAGAAATTGAAACCTTGGATCCTCGGGATGAGTCGCAACTTGTGAAGGGTCAAGTGGTGGAAGCTACTGAAAATATCATTCTGGACGACGAACACCCTGAACGAACTACTCAAATAGGTTCATCATTATAAGCTTCATTAAAACAGGAATTGATAACTTTCCTTAGAAGCAGAAAATAAACTTTTGCCTGGAGTCATGAAGATATGCCTGGGATTGACCCAAACTTCTTATGTCACGAGCTCAATATGAATAAGGAGATCAAGCCTGTGAAGCAGAGAAGAAGAGTATTCAGTCCCGAGAAGAATCAAGCTATACAGGAGGAAGTCGAGAAGCTCCAGAAAGCTTGTTTCATTGAAGATGTTAAATATCCAGATTGGTTAGCCAATGTGGTGATGGTAAAGAATAAAAACAACAAGTGGAGGATGTGTGTGGACTTCACCGACCTCAATAAAGTATGCCCAAAGGATCACTTTCCATTGCCCCGAATTGATCAATTGGTGGATGCTACCTCGGGACACGAGTTGCTGAGCTTCATGGATGCTTATTCTGGCTACAATCAAATTAAAATGAAACCTGAGGACAGGGAAAGTACTTCTTTTATTACCCCTAGGGGAACTTATTGTTATAATGTTATGCCTTTTGGTTTAAAAAATGCAGGTGCGACATATCAGAGGCTGATGAACAAAGTCTTTGATGAACAAATCAATGACAACATGGAAGTCTATGTTGACGATATGCTGACAAAAGCAAAAAAACTGTCGATCATCTAGTTGACTTAAGCCAGACTTTTTATCAACTAGATAAATATCAAATGAAGCTGAACCCGACGAAGTGCGTCTTTGGAGTACGAGAGGGCATGTTTCTCGAGTACATTGTCAATCAGCGAGGCATTGAAGCAAATCCTGAAAAGATCAAAGCTCTATTAGGGCTGCGATCTCCAACAACGAAGAAGGAAGTACAGAGTCTCACTGGACGAGTAGCAGCACTTAATAGATTTGTGTCACGAGCAACTGACAGATGTCTCCCATTCTTTAAGACACTCAGAAAGACTTTTGAGTGGAATGACGAATGTGATAAGGCTTTTCAAGACTTGAAGAAATACTTGGGAACACCCCCACTATTGTCCAGGCCGGTGATGGGAGAGAAATTATATTTGTACCTTGCAGTATCCGAGAATGCAGTTAGCTCGGCGTTGATCAGAGTGGATAATGGAGTAAAAAAGCCAATTTACTATACAAGTAAGGCCTTCCGAGGAGCAGAGATCAGATATCCAAGGCTGGAGAAATTGGCAATGGCGCTGATTGAGGCGAGTATGAGAATGAGGCCATATTTCCAGGCTCATACCATAGTAGTATATACCGATATGCCATTGAGACAATCCCTTCACAAGCCAGAAAAATCAGGGATATCGATGTACTAGGCAATAGAGCTCGGAGAATATGATATAATTTATGAACCCAGGTCATCATTAAAAGGGCAAGTTGTAGCAGATTTCATAGCGGAGTTCACCTATCCTGATACCCCCGAGGAGCAGAAGTTGCTCGCTGGTCAACCTGTGGATGTTATATGATCAACAAACACTGGCTCAGACCGACTCCGGTTGGTAAAAGGGCAAAGGATCATTAAATTCGAGCTCAGACCAACCTCGATTGGTAAAAGGGCAAGAAAAAATGATCGACGAGGAGCGAGAAAAATCAGGGGAGGATGAAAAGAAGCAGAAAATATTTCACCGAGGAACTCTGACTGATCAGAAATTTGAAGACGGGTTACCTATATGGACGCTATATGTAGATGGGTCATCTTGCACTGCAGGATGTGGCACGGGGATAGTTTTGAGCACTCCAGACGAGGTCGACATGGAATACGCTTTGCGTTTCCAATTCAAAGCTTCCAACAATGAGGCTGAATATGAGGCCATGATTGCAGGACTTAATTTGGCAAAAGTTATGGAGGTGCAGCAAGTTATGATCTTCAGTGACTCTCAACTGATGGTAAACCAAATGATGGGGGTATATGCAGTTAGAGGAGAATTGATGATCAGATATCATGCAAAGGCAAAGGAGTTGGTATCAGAATTTACCGCTATTCAGCTGGTCAGAATACCAAGAATGGAGAATGCAAGAGCAGACGCCCTGGCTCGACTAGCATTGGCTACTCGCACCGAGCTACGACGAACAATCCCAATTGAAGTGTTGACTGGTCGGAGTATAGATGAAGATATGAGGACGAATTTTATCACCCTTGATTTAGGACCATCTTGGATGGATCCCATCAGGGTATATATCGAGGAAGGAGAGTTTCCAACTGACAAGCTTGCAGCCAAGAAATTGAAGTTTAAAGTTGCTCGGTATGTACTAACAAATGGTGTTTTATATAGACGAGGAATTATGGCAGGTTTGCAAAGATGTGTACATCCCACCGAGGTGAAAGATTTGATTGAAGAGATCCATGAAGGGTCTTGTGGAGCACATGTAGCAGGTCAGACACTTTTACAAAGGGTGATGACGCAGGGATACTACTGGCCGACGATGAGGGCAGATTGTATAGCTTATGCCAAGAAATGTGACAAGTGCCAGCGCTTTTCCTCCATCCGAAGAACTCCACAAGCATTGTTGACACCCATAACTTCCCCTTGGCGATTTTCCATGTGGGGGATTGATTTGGTTGGACCACTGCCAACAACCCGAGGAAGGTTCAAGTACCTCGTCGTCGCAGTGGATTATTTTACAAAGTGGGTAGAAGCTGAGCCACTCATTGATATGACGTACGAGAAGGTTTACCAATTTGTTTGGAAGAACATCATTTACCGATATGGTCTCCCTCATGCCTTCATCACAGACCATGGAACACAATTTGATAATGAGTAGTTTGCCGCCTATTGTCAGCAGTCACACATTTCAAAGGTTCATTCAGCACCAGGCCATCCTCAAAACAATGGACAAACTGAAGTGACAAATAGAAGGCTGCTAAACGGTTTGAAGAAATGATTGGACGATGCAAAAGCAAACTGGATCAATGAGCTACAATCGGTACTTTGGGCTTACAGAACTACTCCCCGAGTAGCAACTGGAGAATCACCATTCATGTTGGCGTTTGGAAGTGAAGCTGTCATACCTGCCGAGTTGGGTCTCCCAACACACAGAGTATTGAATTTCAATTCCCCTGTCAGCGACTTAATGAGAAGACTGGATTTAAACATGCTCGAGGAAGTTAGAGAAGAAGCAGCCATTAGAAATGCTGCTTACCAGCAGCGAATAACTTTGTTTTACAACAAGAGAGTAAAGAAGTGCGAACTGAAAGAAGGAGACTATGTGCTGAAGAAAGTAATTCAAAAGCATAATAAATTGGACACAAACTGGCATGGACCATACCGAGTTACAGAAGTTGTTCGACCAGGAACTTATCGAATAGCCACTTTAGAAGGCGAGGAGTTTAAGAATGCATGGAATGCAGAGCATCTGCGCAAGTATTATCAGTGATGTATATGTAACACAGTTTCCATCAGTATGAATAAAATGAAAATATTCTACAAGTCTCTCTGTTTATTGAAAATTTTTCGAGGAATACTAGTGCTATGCACTACTCGGCAAAGCTCGGCAGACTACTCAAAGAAAATATTCCAAACTGTAAGCTCGGCAGACTACTCAAAGAAAATATTCCAAACTGTACTAACTTAGTTGGTCGACGAGGAGAAAATATTCCAAACTGTACCAACATAGTTGGTCGACGAGGAGAAAATATTCCAAACTGTACCAACATAGTTGGTCGACGAGGAGAAATATTCCTAAAAATGCCAACTTATTTGGCTAGGAAACGAAATATTCCAAACTGTACCAACATAGTTGGTCGACGAGGAGAAAATATTCCAAACTGTACCAACATAGTTGGTCGACGAGGAAAAAATATTCCAAACTGTACCAAATTAGTTGGTCGACGAGGAGAAAATATTCCAAACTGTACCAACATAGTTGGTCGACGAGGAGAAATATTCCTAAAAATGCCAACCTGTTTGGCTAGGAAACGAAATATTCCAAACTGTACCAACTTAGTTGGTTGACGAGGAGAAAATATTCCAAACTGTACCAACATAGTTGGTCAACGAGGAGAAAATATTCCAAAATTTACTAAGTATGGTTAGTCGGGGATCAACTCTCACTAACTATAATTGGTCGACGAGCACAATTTAACAACCTTAGTTGGTTAGAAAATTTTTAAATATTTTTATACTCATTACTAAGTGATCGAGCAACATTATTGATACTTGTAACTTTTTTATTACTAAGATTGGTCAACAAACAACACAATATTGTTATCTTTTTAACTTATATGAACAGATGTAAAGTATTTGATAACAACAAGATAATAGCAATTGAGATTTGCAAGCAAGAATGAAAGTTTTTCATTAAATTCGAAATAAATTACAAGTTACATTGATGATAAAATGAAAGTTACATTGATATGTATACTAACTGTTACATTAAAAATTCCTATTCTATTGGTCTTTTCCCCTCAGCTTTCGATACAGGTTCCTCGCCAGCAGGCGGATCATTTAGAGACTTAGGAGAATTGATGAAGTTCAAATCCTTCAGCATCTTGACGTTCATCACAGAAGGTCGATCTAGAAGATGCTCGGGACGAGATACCTCAAATTGAGAATGTAAATTGTAGTCACCGAGGTATTTTGCAATTAAGCTCTGAGGAATGGCATGAGCTGGGATCCATTTCATGTCCAAATTATACGGTGGCACAGGCAAGTCGAGCAACCCGGGATCATGGTAGTCCCACAGATAGTGTCCTTGTTCGAGCTTCAGCACACCTAAGGCGTTCAGCCAGCCTTTCTTGTAGCCCTCATTGTTGGCATTCTGGATACGGTCATCCAAGTGAAATAATGCTTCGTTGTATCCAGCCATCCAAAACTCCCTGGACTGTTTGTGGAATTGATATGTTAACCTTTCTAGCTTCTCGTAAAGACACTTGATGAAAAGATCATTAGTCTCCAACACTGATTTCTTTGCAGAGAGTTATTTTTCCAGGTCTCTGATTTTATTTGACATGTCAGACAAAGCCTGGTTCTTAGCCATTAATTGGAATGCTTGGTTCTCTAAGGCAGACGCTGTCCTCTGTTCCTCGACCAGCACGCGAACTGCTCTTCCTCGTCTCCGAGGAGCTCTTGCTCATCCCCGAGGAGATGTGGAAGGGCCCGACCTTTTCAAGGTGTCCAACTCTTGCCTCAATTTGGCATTCTCAACCTCTAAAAATGAAAATCCCTCTTCAGTCACTAGGATTATAGTTGTTAAAGAAGAGGCTGCAGACTTCAACTGTGCTAGCTCTTTATGCAAATTGTTATTCTCTTGCTCCAACAGCTAGGCAATCTGTCTACATGCTTCAACTTCACCCTTTAGGGTTCTCTCCCTGACATCATACCCAGCGATGAGCTTCTCGTATCCCTTCTCGGCAGAAAGTTGCTGATACCTCTTCTCATACCCTTCATGCAACAGGGCAGTCGATTTCTTGTACTGATTCTGAAGGTCTTCTAGGGTACATTCAAGATCTTCAATCATTTCATAGTAAGCCACATTATTAGCCACAGCTCGGTCAAGTAAGCACTTCAGGTACCGATAAGCTTCGACTGCTTGTTCTGAAGCATCATGACCAAGGATGTCGGCAACTTCTGATGCACTCAGGTCTGTGTGACCAGCCTTATAATATTCATTACATTATTGCATCAGCTTTGTATCATTGGCAGATAGTAGATCCATCCTGGCCAGAAACTAGCAGACAAAGAAAGTACAATCATCAACAAGAAGATCAGGACAAAGTACAAATAGAAAAGAGACAATCGTATGGAAGAAAGAACTCATGTTTTATTAGATCATGAAATTTGAAGTTATAAGTTTTGAGTTACATTTGACAAACAAAAAAGAAAAATAGAAAGAGAAAATCGAACAACACTACTCCTTTTCCTTATCTCCCAAAACCTTCTCGGGAGGTTGGGAAGAGGAGGCAGGTTGCTCGGAGGGAATTGTGACTTGTTCGTAGAGCACCAGTTGTTGCTCGGAAGAAGAAGCTCCTTGCTCGACAGCATGCTGACTGGTTAGGGCATGTTCTCCCACTATCATTGAAGACTCCTCAGAGGTAGCTTCGTCCTATTCTAATTCTTCTGGAGTAGGAGGGGGACCAGGGATATGTCTCTGAAAGAGCTCGGATGACTCGTCGACCTTCAATTCCTGAAGGGCAGCAACCCATCCGTCCCTGAAATACTTTACACTGCCATAATCCACTTGAGAGACCATGGCAGCACATCCCTTATCCCAACCTTTGTCCCAGCCAGAGCTGAAGGACTTCTTCACAGCAGCTTTCCTTTTGGCCTTCTCCAAGGCAAGCTTCTCGGATAGCAAAACATCAGCAGCCTTTAGTTTTTGTTCAGCTTCCTCCTTCTGCCAAGTTATTTCCTGGAGTTGGACCAACCTCTCCTCAGCAGCCTTGAGTTTATTTTCAAATTCCCCAGCAGTCTTGAGCTTCACATCGAGCTCTTTATTAGCCTTTTCCAAGGCATTCACTTTCCTCTCCAAATCCCTGGAGGCCTCAGCAACCCGAGTTTTCTCCTACTAGGAGGAAGCAAGTTTCTTCTCCCAGACTGCTTTATCAGTATCGTACCTCTGGCGAGATTCCTCCAAGGACTTGGTAGCTTCTTCCAGAGATCCCTCCACACTGGACGAGGAGCAAGAAGCTTTGATTGTTTCATCCTTCTTAAGGATTATGTTGAGGCAGCTCGTCAACTGTAAACAGAAAGAGAAAGCAAAGTCAGAAACAAAAATGAGAAATAATAAAGGAAAATATGAAAAGTTCAATGTAAAGGTACTTGCTGAAGCAAGATGACGAGCAGCCAAAGAAGTAACCATATCCCGAGTAAGGTTATCTTCATTACCTTGCACCTCGGGAATGGTCAAGGACTTTACCGAGCTCATGTCAGAGCTCGGGGGAAAAGATGTGGGAACCTTAGTCCCAGCAGCAGGGGGCTGAATGGTGGTGTCAGCCAAATTGACCGAGGAGCTCTTATTCAGCCTCCTCGAGGGAACAGGTACAACCAAGGAAGAATCCTTGGTCAGTGATATCACAATCACCTTTCCAGGAGTAGCAAAGCTACTCAGAGCCACTGCGGGCTTATCAGCAACCTTCTCGGAGACTTTAGCAGGAGCAGCTGGAGGATCTGCACCAGTCTTCTTTGTCCCCTCCTTTGGGACATCAATCTTAATCCTTTTTACCTCCCCAGAGACGGAGGCAGTTTTCTCAAACAGAGCAGGAGTCCTTCTCTTCTTCATCCTTTCGCTCAACGGAACGTGAGATTCTGGCGAAGAACTTGCAGAGGGTGGTACTGGCTCTGCTTCACTGATCACTGGACGAGCAGTGAAAGAAGTTGTATAGCTCTTGTATTGGAGCAGATAGGAGGCTAATCGAATGTGCTCGTTAGCAACCCTTTGATGTAGACCCCAGATAAGTCCCAAATGCCTTAGATTGACATCTGTTTCTTTTGGGCACTTTCTCTTGCTATCAACTGCAAATAAACATATATTGTTATCAGTAACACATTTTATCAAACATGAAAAACATGATTTCAAGATAAATAAAATAAAATAAGTATAACCTATCCCATTGCCATAAGGAGGGCATCTGGGACCCTGGTAAACTTCATCTCCGGTTAAAGGAGGGTGTTGCCAATTTTTTACAACAACCCCATGTTCAAAATAATCCCTGTTGGCATCAGGGAGATTGACTACTAAGGCCCTATTTATAAACCTAGTTTTAAAATAATAAATATTATCATTAACTACCCATCTATAGCAGTACATGATTTCTGGAATTCCTATACGAGTTCTATGCACTTGATTTAATTTATGCACCCCATTAACTATTCTCCATGTGTTGGGGGCTATTCGTGCAGGAACAACATCAAAGTACTGACAAAATTCCAGACACAAAGGATTTGGTGGAAAAGAAAATCCACACTCAGCAAAAAAGAGACTGTGGAACCAATGTCCCTCAGCCAAATTGAAATAGTTGGAAGGCTCAGAAAGCTCTTCCAAGACGACCCAAGAGGGAATGGAAAAATCAGAATGAAATTTCTCAAGAGACTCAACAGGATAAACCATGGTGAATAAAGAAATAAAGATGAAGGAAGAAGATCTTACAGGAAAAGAGTAGAGCTGATGACGACAGGCGATGGAAGAGATGAATACACAAGAGAGTAGAAGACGATGAAAAAGTCTAAGATGAAAATTTGAAAAGATAGAAAACGATGGAAGTCTCTGTGAAGTTTAAATACCTTGCCTTGGGAACTGGCGAAGTAATGATTATAAAAAGGACGATTACGTTACCGGCGGCTAAAAAGGCATTAAATATTGGTGCGGGAATCAAAGGGAACAACAGCGGCTAAAAAGGCGAAAAGTGACGCGGGAAACGAAGCGAGCAGAAAAGTACAAAAATCATGATTTTACGAATTGAGATGGAGAAATAAATACAAGGGAGATGATCCTAAAAATCAGGAAGAACTATTTAAAGCTACCGTATTCCGAGAAAGAATGTTCCATACTCCTCAAATTTCGAACTATGAAATATTGGGGGCTTCTGTTGATACCAAAATTAGTCTGCTGACTTGGACCAACCATATGAAGACACCTGGCTATCTACATGGCAACAACAAGAACTTCCGAGATGATCATATGATTTGAGGAACTCTTATTCTCCGAGGAACAGAACCTTCCCGAGGAACTCATTAGCACCGAGAAGCTCAGGCGGTCCGAACTACTCAGGCGGTCCGAGCTGCATCTCGAACAAAGCATTAATAGCTGGATAACCAACAGTTCAACTGATTCATTAAAGGCTTATCATTCAGACGCACACGCAAAGAGGGCATTAAATGTATTACCCTTTCATATGTATATCATTAGATGTATTACCCTTTCACATTACAGCCTCAGGGCTATAAATACATTGTACAATCCTCATTGTAAGGGATCTGATCCTGAATTCAAACTTTGGGATCCAAAACGGAATTTCTTGTAATTGAGAATTCCCAAACACTCAGCAATAAAATAACAGTGGATGTAGGCCATTCTTATAAGGCTGAGCCACTTTAAAAATCTTTTGTCTCATTTATTTATCTGTGATTGAATTATTAGAGTGATCTAATTTTTTACATCAACACTGATTTTTTTCATTCAACTGAAATGACAATTTACAACTCTTTCCCATTTGACATGAAACGTAAACTTTAGGCTTTTTATTCCAACTAGAAATATTTAAACAACTACTTTTATCTAAAACACGAAGTGAACTCAGATGTCCAAGTCGTTGATGCCATAAGTCACTACATGCATTCCCAGTCCGAATCGATGTAAGAGCCAAAAATCCATCATCATCCAGTGCATAAAGCCCCCTTTTTCTACTTCCCTGTGCCAAAATCTATGTGTACTACCATGTCCTTATGAATTGAAATTAGGATAGAAACATCTAGCCCGTGAAGTTCTTCCATGGCCCCTATATGAATTAGAAGCAAGTTGTGCAGTGAAGGCACTGTTTTGATCTACTCCCGGGGCTATTTTCTTACTGACTTGTTTTCCTTCACGAAGGTCAAAACTTCTCAGGGCGTTAATTAATTGAGTCATTTTTGTAAGACTTTATCACAAAGTGATCAGTGAACTTTATACGCTATTTTTTAATTAGTCATTATACAATTGGACTTATTTCAACATTTCATCTAATAGGATTTTTATCGACAGTTCGTATTGGACCTTTAACGCCACTTTTGGACCTAAGCCAAATGTGATACAAAGTTTAATGGTTTTTCTATTGATAATGCCTTATTAAATACTATTGTAGTTGGTTTTTCTATTGATAATGCCTACTCAAATATCAATTCAATGTCTACTTATGTTTTAAGTAGTGCCTTAATGATTTATAGGTGTTCATGCTTTATGATCATCAAATAGTAAGTATGTTTTATAAATATTTAATACTCATGCAACATGTCACTATTTCTTCATTTATTACTTTACTTTATGAGTTTTCCCTGTTATCATTTGTGGAATTTATAAATATTTAGTCCTCCTCCTGGCATATTTGGTTCCTTATTATCAAATTGAACTTCTAAATCCATTGTTCTCTTATAATAGAGGTTGGGGCCAGAGAAACAACACAAAATATATGGAGGTATCTTTTTATTTATGATCCTTTATCTATTATGTGTGTTTGAATTTAGTTCTCTCCGGATTCTCCATTCAATAATTAATTAGCAGTGGGAATTACTCGAGGGCTTTAATAATTTACGTGCATATTTTTATTTATGCGGCTTTGATGATTATATGTTTTATGTTATATTTTATTTCTCTATTTTGATTTGTTTATCGGTTGTTCAAAGTGAGTGGGTGAGTAACGTTAAAAAGAAAATTTTGAAATAAGTAAACACATCTGTTGATACCAAATTTAATCTGCTGACATGGACCAATCATATGAAGACACATGGCTATCTACGTGGCAACAACCAACACTTCCGAGGAACCCACTCGCTCCGAGGAATAAGACTACAACGAGGAAGACTGGTTCCCCGAGGAACTCACGTGCTCCGAGGAACAATGCCTCTTCGAGGAACTCTTGAATATCGAGAAGCTTAGGCGGTCCGAGCAACTCAGGCGGTCCGAGCTGCATCTCGAATAAAGCATTAATAGCTGGATAACCAACAGTTCAACGGATTCATTAAATGCTTATCATTCAGACGCACACGCAAAGAGGGCATTAAATGTATTACCCTTTCATATGTATATCATTTAATGTATTACCCTTTCACATTACAGCCTCAGGGTTATAAATACATTGTACAATCCTCATTGTAAAAAGGGGGACCTGGACCCTGGATCCAAAAGGGAATTTCTTGATAGAATTTATAATAGAGAATTTCCAAACACTCAGCAATAAAGCAACAGTGGACGTAGGCCATTCTTATAAGGCTGAACCACTTTAAAATTCTTTATCTCATTTATTTATCTGTGATTGAATTATTAGAGTGATCTAATTTTTTACATCAACAGATTGGCGTCGTCTGTGGGAAACGACTGATAATATCGTTTTTCATCAAAAACAATCCATTACCAATGGCGGATATTCCTGAATCCAGCAATCGAAATTCTAGAACCCCTCCAAATCCATCTGCTCCACCAATTATTCCAGATCTGACTGGAATAATGGCAAATCTGGCTCAAGGCCAGACCGTCATGCAAGAAACAATGCGACAACTCATCCAAACCCTCCATGGCGGTGCATCAGCCCATTCCGGACCACGAAGTATTCAAAGAAATACCCGTGCGCCTTCTTCGCGTACTAAGCGTACTAATTCACATCGCAATGAGGAATCTGATGATTTCCCTTATCAACCTGGGCAAACTTCGTTGGTGCGGGCCACAGATACTGAACAACGTGTCACCCTCTCCCCAGAAAGGACCAGCGCATTGGAAATATTAAGTAGGGTTTCTCCTTTCTACCGATTAGGCCCTAGGAGGAACATGTGACACCCCGACTAATTAAATACCGGGTAGCTACTACTTTATTAAATTAATACAAAATGCCAAGTTGGTTCAGTTAATAGCATCACTGTCGAAAACATTTTTTTTAATAATTACTAACCACCTAGTATTTAAAAAGTAAGATGTCAAATTTTAAAATAAGTCTGATTAACATGCATTGAAAGAAAAATGAAAGAGTAACATAACCATACACCATAGAGTCTCAATAAGGTAACCAAAAAATAGTAGTAAGTCCGGAGGAAAACTCCTCACAACAATCCCACAACTGAAGTAAATAAAACAGTGAATCCTAAATTAATTACATGCCAAAGATCTGAATAACTGAAATAAGAAATGTCTCTAATAGAAATGGGCAACATGCCCTACAATGATGAAACTGAATATGGAGTCAAGACAAAAGAAGCGTCTACTAGCAAGGCCCTGTAACTTCCACAACAGCTACAACTCGTCACCTGAATGAAAATCCTATGCATGGTGTCCTTGTGGCTGGGCACCTAAAAGGTTTTTACAAAAAAATAGATTTGAAAGCAAACGGGTCAGAGCCCGAAAGTGGAGAGTATTTTAAAAATAGCAAGTGTTTTAATGACATTAAAACAATGAATGCAAAATACATATTAGGACGTGCACTCACATTAAATCCTCACCTCTCGACTAATTGTGCACTCCTAACGTACCGTACCCATCTAAGTGACATTCATATCTAACTAAACCGCCATAAGTTCTACCCCTTTCTACTCGATTCCCATTATATATTCTAAAGTTATCAATTAAATAGAGGTTTTACTTAAACTCGAATTCTCAATTATTAGCAATACAATTCACTACAGGTTATCCCTTTTTATTTTCTCAAAGCGTTACCATAATTATACTCACAATACCAACATGAAAGTTCTCATTATTCAAGCGTATATTATTCACGTCATGAATATACAATACAAGCACCCAAGACTAAGCTGCGGTGCATACATACTCTTCTATCCATCCCGGTACATCACGTACATAAGGATCACGCATTCCGAGTCTCTCAGGAATCGTTCTCAGATAACAACAATCACAAACAATGGAGGCGAACACAGTCACATCACATGGGTCACGCACATACCTACGCTCCCACGATCAGCAGTCTTATTAACTTCCCAATAAGTCCTTCTCTGACCTATGTTCTCGAGGTACCAATCTAAATCCCCCCGTAGGCACACAAAGAGTAGATGGCCCTAAGCGAACGCAAACCTCCCGTGATAGCAAGTATGGTAGGTATGTCATACACATAAAATCATATACATATACTAAGCATGCACACATTTTAGTAATTACCATAATTTATTAGTGGTATACTTCTCATTCTTATACCAACTTATAATGTACGCAATTCACACATCCCCGGTTAATACTAACATTTAAATCGTCAATTATTCTCACATCATAATTAGTCACTCACGTCCTAATCCACAATTTTCATTTGGTTTAAATCACATTTCTATGTTTTACTCCTCAATATATCCCAAATATCCCAACTATGTCAATTAGTCATCAAGGGAATGTTATCTCTACAATTAAACAAGGTTACGGGACGCTAGAAATCAAATCAGGCCAAAAAGCCATTATGTCAACTCGTTAGAAGTCTCGTTCGAACGAGGTTCGAACGAAGTGGGCATCTAACGAGATCTCATTCGAACGAAAGTCATCGAATGAACATCCCACTCGTTAGAAGTCAAACTGTCAACTCGTTAGAAGCTCGTTCGAACGAGCTCGTTCGAACGACCTGGGCAGGTCTTCTAACGAGGTGACAGTTTCGAGCCCAAAATTCCTAAATTCGTTTTTCCTCCAACTTTCTCTTCTCAAAACTCATCCAACCATTATCCCAACAGTGTTTTAAGGTTCCTAATCATTCCTAAACATACTTAGGTCATATTTTAACATATTTATAGCGTCAAATCTTCCTAAACAACCTGAAATTATCATCAATCCCCAATTTTACCCAACCCTCATGAGTATGAACCCTAGAAATTTAAAGTCATCAATTTCCCTTAATAAATCCGTTTTTATATCATCAAAGTCATTATTCCATTAGTATAATCACCCAATAACAATTCTACATGCAATCTCTTTATCAAAACATGAATTTATAACTCCAATTACATGGGTTTTTACAAGTCTCCCAATACAATGCAATTATATCAATTTCTAAGCATGGAAGAAGCATTCGCTTGAAATTAACGTAATTAAACCACTTACCTTGGATTATTCTCTGAATTTGGTGTTGAATTGATGAAGGTTGTTCTCTCTCCTTTTCTCCCAAGGTTGAAGGTTGAAGATGAAGGTTAAGGTTTTCTCTTTTGAGAACTTCTCTTAACTTCTCATGAAACCCCCGTAGCCCTCTAATCAGTTAAGTGCTGGTAATGGGTTAGTGGGTAAAGACTAGATCAGATTTTAACTTCGTATTTTCGTGGGTTTTAATTCCTAAAATTCCGAAATTACCAAACTATCCTTTTGGGTTGCCGGTATGGCCTAAAAATGCCCCGGCACCCAAACTAAACCCCCGACTAGTGTTTTCTGACTATTTCGACCCCTCCGGACTCGTTGGCGCACTCAAAATGACCATACGGTTGATAAAAATAAAATTCACTTTTTAATTAAAATAATTACATTTCTGACGGGACTGTCACACGCTTCCCACAAAATTTCCCAAATTTCCGTATTTCAATCTCATGACAATTTCAATATTTCCAATATTCATATACTGCCATATATACACATTATAATTAAATACCAACTCGCATGTCGTTAGTATTATATCCGGATTAATTCTCAATTAATTCACATTTAATTTAATTAATCCCACAAATAAATATCAATAAAGTACGGGGTATTACAGAACAAAAGTCCTTTTAATGTAGCATCGAGGAGCTTTCGACGACAATCAGATTTAAGGGAAGGATCTGCCCAGTCGCGACCAACTGCTCGTCAAGATAGATCCTATGACCGACCAGCTGCTCGTCAAGATAAATCCCAGGAAGCCACTTCAATGGGATCAGTTGCTCGAACCAATAGACCCGAGGAAGGAAATGATGCATGGAAAGGATCTATTCAGAGGCTGGAGGATAGATTAGGGGAAATGGCTAAGGCCAAGAACCCTCTACAACAAACCTTTATTCGAGGAACTCCTTTTGTATAGGACATTGTTGATTTTCCAACACCAACAAAGTTCAAAGCACCTGTGGTGACTCCCAAGTATGATGGAAAGACTGACGTTGTCCTTCATATAGAACAATATCAAGCTGCAGCCGACATCTATGCTGTCCCAGATGAGATGAGATGCAGAGCATTTTCGGGAACACTTACCGGATCTGCTCAAATATGGTATAATAGTCTTCCTCGGGGTAAGATTTCAACTTTTCTTCAACTGGCCGAGCTATTCATTGGGAATTTCTGCTTTGGAGCAAAGCCAGTTAAACGAGTAGCACATTTGTTAAGTGTTAGACAAAAAGCTGGTGAGACTACCAGAGATTATATAACTCGTTTTAATAACGAGAAACTCGAAGTCCTTGATTATGAGGAGAAGACAGTTATTACCGCTTTGATGAGTGGACTACTGCCAAACAAGTTGTACTAAACTTTGGCCAAAGATCCACCTCGAACCATGTCGGACCTGATGGGAAAAGCGTCCAAGATTATGAATGCCGAGGAGGCTATGTCTGAGAAGAAGAATATGGACGCCAAAGAAACCAAGGTGGAAGGTGATAAATCTAAGAAGAAAGAACATAAGAATAATGGTGGTGACAAACAATCCAAAAATAGGTCGTCATGGGAGGTCTTGAGGAAATTTGATAATTACACACCTTTGAAGGCAAATATCAACCACGTCCTAGAAGAAATTAAGAACAACGAGGAGTTAAACTTGCCAAAGAAAATGAAGGCAGACCCTGACACGAGGAATAGGGAAAAATATTGCGAGTTCCACAAGGATCATGGCCATATGACCAAAAATTGCATAGCTCTTCAGAATGAGATTGAAACACTCATCCGACGAGGAAAACTAGCAAAGTATGTTGATCGGGGAGGCGAAAGAAGAAACAACGACCGAACTAGAGAGAGGTCTAGATCTCCTCGTCGAGCAGAGGAGAACAAGAAGAGAAACCATAAAGTTGATCCAGAGGATGACCCCGATCTTCCAAAGAAAGCAAGGCATCCAAAACGAGAGGTATTTTCAATACGCTTTGGATCATTTTGATTGTAATGTTATTACAGGAGGAGACCTTACTGCAGAAAGAAAAGCTTACCTCGGTAAGGCTCAAGCTTGCTCGTACATTCAGCGAATAAATCTAGCTGAGGAAGATCGTCCGAGAAAGGTGAACAAGGAGAAATTAGTTATGGGTTTTTCAAAAAATGACCTTGCAGGTGTTTTATATCCTCATGATGACCCGCTGGTGATCAAAATGAGAATGAAGGAGGTCATGATTTCAAGAGTACTGGTCGACAATGGTAGCTCAACAGACATCATGTTCTACTCATGCTTCGATAGTTTAAATCTAAAGCTATCTCAACTGGAGCCTTACCACAGACCCCTCATTGGTTTTGCTGGCGAGAAAGTATTTCCGCTTGGGACGATCAAGTTGGATATATTCATTGGTACGTGGCCAGCTTGTCGGACAGAAAGAATACGTTTCTTCGTGATGGATAAGAATGTCCAATCATCGTACAATATCATCATGGGAAGAGTAGGATTGAAGAAGTTCGAGGATGTACCATCTACAGTGCATCAGTGCCTAAAATTTCCAACAAACTTTAGAGTAGGAGTTGTGAAAGGTGATCAGAAAGTAGCTCGAGAATGCTATTATTCATCCGCCGAGCAAGAAGAACTGGAAGAATCAAAGAAAAAGACTACTACCTATCAAGTGGATGAAGGTGCAGAAATTAAAACATTGGATCCTCGAGATGAGTCGCAACTCGTGAAGGGTCAAGTGGTGGAAACTACTGAAAACATCATTCTGGACGACAAGCACCCTGAGCGAACTACTCAAATAGGTTCATCGTTGGAAGCCTCATTAAAGCAGGAATTGATAACTTTCCTTAGAAGCAGAAGACAAACTTTTGCGTGGAGTCATGAAGATATGCCTGGGATAGACCCAAACTTCTTATGTCACGAGCTCAATGTGAATAAGGAGATCATGCCTGTGAAGTAGAGAAGAAGAGTATTCAGTCCCGAGAAGAATCAAGCTATACAGGAGGAAGTTGAGAAGCTCCAGAAAGCTTGTTTCATTGAAGATGTTAAATATCCAGATTGGTTAGCTAATGTGGTGATGGTAAAGAAGAAGAACAGCAAGTGGAGGATGTGTGTAGACTTCACCGACCTCAACAAAGCATGCCCAAAGGATCACTTTCCACTTCCCCGAATTGATCAACCAGTGGATGCTACCTCGAGACACGAGTTGCTGAGCTTCATGGATGCTTATTCTGGCTACAATCAAATTAAAATGAAACCTGAAGACAGTGAGAGTACTTCTTTCATTACCCCTCGAGGAACTTATTGTTATAATTTTATGCCTTTTGGTTTGAAAAATACAGGTGCGACATATCAGAGGCTGATGAATAAGGTCTTTGCTGAACAAATCAGTGACAATATGGAAGTTTATGTTGACGATATGCTGACGAAAAGCAAGAAAGTTGCCGATCATCTAGTTGACTTAAGTCAGACTTTTGATCAACTAGATAAATATCAAATGAAGCTGAACCCGACGAAGTGCATCTTTGGAGTACGAGAAGGCATGTTTCTCGGGTACATTGTCAATCAACGAGGCATTGAAGCAAATCCTGAAAAGATCAAAGCTCTATTAGGGCTGCGATCTCCAACGACGAAGAAGGAAGTACAGAGTCTCACAGGATGAGTAGCGGCACTCAACAGATTTGTGTCACGAGCAACTGATAGATGTCTCCCATTCTTCAAGACACTCAGAAAGACTTTTGAGTGGAATGATGAATGCGAGAAGGCTTTTCAAGACTTGAAGAGATATTTGGGAGCACCTCCACTGTTGTCCAGGCTAGTGATGGGAGAAAAATTGTACTTGTACCTTGAAGTGTCCGAGAACGCAGTTAGCTCGGCATTGATCAGAGTGGAGAATGGAGTGCAAAATCCAATTTACACAAGTAAGGCCTTCCGAGTAGAAGAAATCAGATATCCAAGGCTGGAGAAATTGGCACTGGCGCTGGTTGAGGCGAGTAGGAGAATGAGGCCATATTTCCAGGCTCATACCATATTAGTATATACTGATATGCCATTGAGGCAAGCCCTGCATAAGCCAGAAAAATCAGGAAGATTGATATACTGGGCAATAGAGCTCGGTGAATATGATATAGTCTATGAACCCAGATCATCACTTAAAGGGCAGGGTGTAGCAGATTTTATAGCGGAGTTCACCTATCCTGATAGCTCCGAGGAACAAAAGTTGCTCGCTGATCAACCTGTGGATGTTACAGGATCAACAAACACAGACTCAGACCAATTCCGATTGGTAAAAGGGCGTGTGGATGTTACAGGATGTGACGCAGAGATAGTTGTGAGGCCTCCGGATGAGAAACAGAGTTGCTCGCTGATCAACCTGTGGATGTTACAGGATCAACAAACACTAGCTTAGACCAACTCCGGTGGGTAAAAGGGCAAGTGGATGTTACAAGATCATTGACTTCGGGCTCAGACCAACTCCGATTGGTAAAAGGGCAAGAAGAAATGATCGACGAAGAGCAAGAAAAATCCGAGGAGGAAAGGAAGCAACAAATATTTCACCGAGGAACTCTAACTGATCATAAATTTGAAGACGAGTTACCTATATGGAGGCTATATGTAGATGGCTCATCCTGCACTGCAGGATGCGGTGCGAGGATAGTTTTGAGCACTCCGGATGAGGTCGATATGGAATACGCCTTGCATTTCCAATTCAAAGCTTCCAACAATGAGGTTGAATATGAGGACATGATTACAGGACTTGGTTTAGCAAAAATTATGGAGGCGCAACAGGTCATTATTTTCAGTGATTCTCAACTGATCATAAACCAAATGATGGGAGTATATGCAGTTAGAGGAGAATTAATGATCAAATATCATGCAAAGGCAAAGGATCCGGTGTCAGAATTTACCGCTATTCAGCTGGTCAGAATACCAAGAATGGAGAATGTGAGAGCAGACGCCCTAGCTCGACTAGCATCAGCTACTCGCACCGAGCTACGACGAACAATCCCAATTGAAGTGTTAGCTGGTCGGAGAATAGATGAAGATCTGATGATGAACTTTATCACCCTTGATTTAGGATCATCTTGTATGGATTTCATCAGGGCGTATATCGAGGAGGGAGAATTGCCAATTGACAAGCTCGCTACCAAAAAATTAAAGTTTAAAGCTGCTCGGTATGTATTAACTAATGGTGTTTTATATAGACGAGGAATTATGGCAGGTTTGTAGAGATATGTACACCCCTCCGAGGTGAAAGAATTAATTGAAGAGATCCACGAAGGGTCTTGTGGAGCACATGTAGCAGGTCGGACGCTTTTACAAAGGGTAATGATACAAGGATACTACTGGCCAACGATGAGGGCTGATTGTACAGCCTATGCTAAGAAGTGTGACAAGTGCCAGCGCTTTTCCTCCATACGAAGAACTCCACAAGCATTGTTGACACCCATAACTTCCCCTTGGCCATTTTCCATGTGGAGAATTGACTTGGTTGGGCCACTGCCAACGACCCGAGGAAGGTTCAAGTACCTCGTCATCGGAGTGGATTATTTTACTAAATGGGTAGAAGCTGAGTCACTCATTGATATGACGTACGAGAAGGTGTACCAATTTTTTTAGAAGAACATCATTTGTCGATACGGTCTACCTCATGCCTTCATCACAGACCATGGAACACAATTTGATAACGAGGAGTTTGCCGCCTATTGTCATCAATCAAATATTTTAAAGGTCCACTCAGCACCAGGTCATCCTTAAAGCAATGGACAAACTGAGGTGACAAACAGGACGCTGCTAAATGGCTTGAAGAAAAGATTGGATGATGCAAAAGCAAACTAGATCAACGAGTTATAATTAGTACTTTGGGCTTACCGAACTACTCCCCGAGTAGCAACTGGAGAATCACCATACATGCTGGCGTTTGGAAGTGAAGTTGTCATACCTTCCGAGTTGGGCCTTCCAACACACAGGGTACTGAATTTCAATTCCCCTGTCAGCAACTTAATGAGAAGACTGGATTTAGACATGCTCGAGGAAGTTAGAGAAGAAGAAGCCATTAGAAATGCTGCTTACCAGCAGCGAACAACTTTGTTCTACAACAAAAGGGTGAAGAAGTGCGACCTGAAAGAAGGAGATTATGTGCTGAAGAAAGTAATTCAAAAGCACAATAAGCTGGAAGCAAATTAGCATGGACCATACCGAGTTACAGAAGTTGTTCGACCAGGAACTTATCGAATAGCAACTCTAGAGGGGGAGGAGTTCAAGAATGCATGGAACGCAGAGCACCTACGCAAGTATTATCAGTGATGTATATGTAACACAGTTCCATCAGTATGAATAAAATGAAGATATTATGCTAAAGTCTCTCCTTTTATTGAGAATTTTTCGGGGAATACTAGTGCTACACACTACTCAGCAAAACTCGGCAAAGCTCAGACTGCTCAGCAACAAAATATTCCTAAAAATGCCAACTTCGGTTGGTTAGGAAATAAAATATTCCTAAAAATGCCAACCTCGGTTGGTTAGGAAACAAAATATTCCTAAAAATGCCAACTTCGGTTGGTTAGGAAACAAAATATTCCTAAAAATGCCAACTTTGGATGGTTAGGAAACACAATATTCCTAAAAATGCCAACCTCGGTTGGTTAGGAAACAAAATATTCCTAAAAATGCCAACTTCGGTTGGTTAGGAAATGAAATATTCCTAAAAATGCCAACCTGTTTGGCTAGGAAACAAAATATTCTCGCAAATGCCAACTTATGTTGGTCGGGAGGTATGATTATTCCAGAAAGTGCAAAAGTTGATAACTATGGCTGGTCGGGGATATAAACCCACCAACTGTAGTTGGTCGACAAAGAAAATTTACCGACCTTGGTTGGTCGGAAACATTTAAGATAAAAGTCTACTAACTATGGCTGGTTGGAGATAAAAACCCACCATCTGTAGTTAGTCGACAAGCAAAATTTACCGATCTTGGTTGATCGGAAACATTTTATGGGTAAAATTATTTCAAAAAGACTAACTATAGCTGGTCGGGGATAAAAACCCACTAACTCTAGTTGGTCGACATGGAGAATCTAACAACCTTGGTTGGTTGGAAACATTTTAAACAACATTTTTATACTCGTTACTTTATTATTAAGTGATCGAGCAACAGTATTGATACTTGTAACTTTTTAATTGTTAATGAATTGGTCGACAAACAACACAATATTGTTATCTTTTTAACAGATATGCATAAATATAAAGTGTTTGATAAATACAAGACAATAGAAATCAAGATTTACAAACAAAAATGAAAGTCTTTCATTGAATTCAAAATAAATTACATTGATAAGGAAATTACAGTTACATTAACATGTATACTAACTATTACATCATAAATTCCTATTCTACTGGTCTCTTCCCCTCTGCTTTTGACACAGGTTCCTCGCCAGCAGGCGGATCATTTAAAGACAGAGGAGAATTGATGAAGTTGAGATCCTTCAACATCCTGACATTCATCACGGATGGTCGATCTAAGAGATGCTCGGGACGAGATACCTCGATTTGAGAATGTAAATTGTAGTCACCGAGATACTTTGAAATTAAGCTCCGAGGAATGGCTCGAGAAGGGATCCAATCCATGTCCAAATTGTATGGTGGCACAGGCAAGTCGAGCAACTCGGGATCATGGTAGTCCCACAGATATTGACCTTGTTCGAGCTTCAGCACACCTAAGGCATTCAGCCAGCCTTGCTTGTAGCCCTCATTGTTGGCATTCTGGATACGATCGTCCAAGTGGAATAGTGCTTCGTTATATCCATCCATCCAGAACTCCCTGGGCTGTTTGTGGAATTGATATGTTAGCCTTTCTAGCTGCTCGTGGAGATTCTTGATGAAAAGCTCCTTATTCTCCAAGACTGACTTCTGTGCAGAGAGCTATTTTTCCAAGTCCCTAATCTTCTTTGACATATCAGACAACGCCTGGTTCTTCGCCATTAATTGGAAAGCCTGGTTCTCTAAGGCAGACTGAGTCCTCTGTTCCTCGACAAGAACCCGAGCTGCTCTTGCTCGTCCCCGAGGAGCTCTTGCTCGACCACAAGAAGATGAAGAGGTTCCAAAGCTCTTCAAAGTCTCCAACTCATCCCTCAACTTGGTGTTCTCAACCTGTAAGAACGAAATCCCTCGTCGGTTACTGGGATCAAGGCACTAGAAGAGGAAGCTGCAGACTTCAATTGTGATAGCTCCTTTTGCAGGTTGTTGTTTTCCTTTTCCAGCAACTCAGCAATCTATCTAAATTCTTCGACCTCACCTCTCAAGGTTCTCTATCTTACATCGTACCCAGCAAAAATCTTCTCGTAGCCCTTGTCGGCAATGATTTGCTGGTACTTCTTCCCGTACCCCTCATGCAACAAAGCAGTGGATTCTTTGTATTGAAGTTGAAAGTCCTCGAGGGTGCTTTGAAGATCCTCGATCATTTCTTAATAAGCAACGTTATTGGCTACAACCTGATCAAGCAGACACTTCAGATATTGATATGCTTCCATTGCCTGTTCTGAAGCATTCTGGCCAAGGATGTCGACAACTTGTGCAGCACTCAGGTCTGTGTGACCAGCCTTAAAGTACTCATTACATTGTCGCAATAACTTTGTATCATGGGCAGAGAGCAGTTCCATCCTAACCAGAAACTAACAGAGAAAGAAGAACAATCATCAATAAGAAGAGTAAGTAGAGTATGAATGAAAGATAGACAACAGTATGCAAAAAAGTTCAAGTTTTATTAGATCATAGTTCAGAATTACATCTTCTGGGTTACATTTGATAAAGAGAAACAAAATAAAGAGAAGCAAAATAAAGAGAAACCCGAACAACACTACACCTTTTTTTTATCTCCCAAAACCTTCTCGGGAGGTTGGGATGAAGAGGTAGGTTGCTCGGAGGGAAGGGATAGTTGCTCGGGGAGAATAGGCTGTTGCTCGGAGGAAGAAACGATTTGTTGATTTTCCTCGGCAGCAGGCTGGATGACTAGGGAATGATCTCCCATCACCATCGAAGACTCTTCGGAGGTAGCTTCGTCCTCTTCTAACTCTTCTGGAGTTGGAGGGGGACCAGGGATATGTCTCTGGAAGAGCTCGGAAGACTCGTCGACCTTCATCTCCTGAAGGGCAGCGACCCATCCATCCCTAAAGTATTTGAGACTGCCATAGTCCACTTGCGACACCATGGCAGCCAACCCTTTATTCCACCCCTTGTCCCAGCCAGAGCTGAAGGACTTCTTCACAGCCATCTTCCTCTTGGTCTTCTCCAAGGCAAGTTTTTCGGACATCAAGTCATCAGCAGCTTTCAATTTTTGCTCAGCTTCCTCCTTCTACCGACCTACTTCCCGAAGTTGAACCAACTCCTCCTCGGCAGCCTTGAGTTTATCTTCAAACTCTCCTGCAGTTTTGAGCCTCTCCTCAAGCTCCTTATTTGCCTTCTCCTGGGCATTTATTCTCTTCTCCAACTCCTTGGAGGCATCAACAGCCCGAGCTTTTTCTTTCTCGGAGGAGGCAAACTTCTTCTCCCAAACAGCTTTGTCATCAGCATATTTCTGGCGAGAATCTGCCAGAGACTTGGTAGCTTCTTCCATATCTCCCTCCACACTGGACGAGGATCAATAAGACTTAATCGCTTCATCCTTCTTCATGATTATATTAAAGCAGCTCGTCAACTGTGAATAGAAAAAGAAAGCAAGTTACAAACAAAAATAAATACAAGGGAAACGCTCCCAAAAATCAGGAAGACTATTTAAAGCTACCATATTCCGAGAAAGAATGTTCCATACTCCTCAAATTTTGAACTATGAAACATTGAGGGCTTCTATTAATACCAAATTTAATCTGCTGACATGGACCAATCATATGAAGACACATGGCTATCTACGTGGCAACAACCAACACTTCCGAGGAACCCACTCGCTCCGAGGAATAAGACTACAATGAGGAAGACTGGTTCCCCGAGGAACTCACGTGCTCCGAGGAACAATGCCTCTTCGAGGAACTCTTGAATATCGAGAAGCTCAGGCGGTCCGAGCTGCATCTCGAATAAAGCATTAATAGCTAGATAACCAACAGTTCAACTGATTCATTAAATGCTTATCATTCAGACGCACACGCAAAGAGGGCATTAAATGTATTACCCTTTCATATGTATATCATTTAATGTATTAACCTTTCACATTACAGCCTCAGGGCTATAAATACATTGTACAATTCTCATTGTAAAAAGGGGGACCTGGACCCTGAATCCAGAAGGGAATTTCTTGATAGAATTTATAATCGAGAATTCCCAAACACTCAGCAATAAAGCAACAGTGGACGTAGGCCATTCTTATAAGGCTGAACCACTTTAAAATTCATTGTCTCATTTATTTATCTGTGATTGAATTATTAGAGTGATCTAATTTTTTACATCAACAACATCCTTGAGGTAATTCATTTTATTTGTGTTTGTAGGTAGATACCTATAATGAACGTATCCTTGTTATCATCTTTAACCATTTATTAATGGGCTTTAATGGAAAAAAAATTGAATAAGATTGTCATTGAGTATGTTTTGGATGAATTTATATTGAGTTTTTTATCCCTTTTCACAGGTAAAATTTTTGGACTCACTGATTTTGTCAACTCTAGTGGCTGTGGGGATAAAACTCTAATAGCACCTATCCTCTATTCTCTCTCGCCCCGGCCTTTCTTCTCTCCCGCCCCTGTCCTCTCTTCTCCATCTCTCTCGCAAATGCAGCCCCCTGTCGAAGCAGAGCAGCAGCGGCATGCAACCCTCCTTTCATCCATGATGCAGTGCAGTGGCCGCATATTTGTTTGAGTATGTTAGTTTTTTCAATAGATCTGATTGGGTACTTTTTTTCAATATATTTGATCAGTATACTGAAATTTTTAGTTGTTAATTACTTTTTCGTTGTTAATTTTTATTCAATAGATTGGTTAATTAGTTTAGTTGTTAGTATGCTAAAATTATTGGTGTTGCTAAAAAATAATTTGTTCTCAAAATTAGTTGCTAGTATGCTAAAATCTATAAAAATAAGGAAACTCTTGCAACCTTCCATACTCACGCAGTGTGAATACTTGGTTTTACTCTGGATGTAATTTAATTGTTTTGGTTTGATTCATTAGTATAAGTAGTTATTGTCAATTGTAATTATTAATTAGTTAGTATATTAATGATCTTATTACTAATTAACTCAATTGTGCACTAGATTTTAGATCTTCTGTGATTAAAAGAATATATGTCAGTCTCTATTAAATTGTTAGCCTTCAATATTGTCAAATAATAAGAATTAATTACTCTTTTTTGTTTATTTGTTTTATAGGTTGGAACTCATTAGAAGTTCGATGATTGTGCATGTAGAGGCGAACCACAGCTTGATAAATGAGGAGTCAAACACATTAATGAAGCTTGAAGAGAAGACCGCAGAATTTGAGATGAATTTCATTCATATGTATTGACATGAATTGAGATAAATTTAAAATTTCCTCATGTATTGAGATGAATTTCATATGTACACATGAATTTTCTATCAATGGAATTTGAGCCATCAATTTTTAGTGAACTTATTGTCTAGATGTGTATTAGTGTTATTGTAGACTATTTGTATTGTTGTTGTACTACTTTTTCCATGCTGATTTTATATTATTATTGAATTTTTGTTATTCTTAAACAGGTACCAAAAATAGTGAAAATGTTGCAGATTTTTTTTGGGTAATATTATTTATAATTATTTTTTTCTTTTTGATCCAAAAATTTGGCACAATTCAAAATCGTGCCAAAAGTGTATCAAATTTTGGCATGCTTTTGAATTGTGCCATAAGTGTACCAAAATGTATTCAATCTGGCACAGTTATAAATGTGCCAAAAGTGTTCCAGAAATATCAAATTCCGGAACACTTTTATATTGTGCCAGAAGTGTCCTTGTTTGGTCAAATCTGACACATTTTTAAATCGTGCCAGAAAAAATGCCATTTTGGAACACCTGATTCTGACACAGTTCAAAACAGTGTCAGGATCTGGTAGCGTTTTAAACCGTGTCAGATTGTTGTTTTTGGTGTAGTGTTTATTTCCTTTTTACCAACTGATGAGGCCAAATACCCAGGACAAGATAAGTCACAACACACTTTATTTCCAAGTTTCACATTTTATCAAAATTTTGCTTTGATTTTACCTTAAACTTTGTATTTTACCTTTTGAAAACATCTTTATTTACCATTTCTTATGAAACTTAATCTTTTAAGTTCAAATACCCATTTCATACATTTTTGTATACTTTTCACTATCCACACACACTTGTAACCTTGCATTTTATAAACTTTGCCAAAAATACTTCTTTTCATATTAAATTTACAAAATATGAGTTTTATGATATAAATTCTCCCTTTAACTAGAGTCCTTTTAGTTTGAAAATTTTATTTATAAACCCAAATTTATCATAAAATGACACTTTTGTACTAAAACATTACTTTTGCCATTTCAAGATTGGTATTTTCAATTTTTTAACTTTGCACTTTCTATCTTGTTTTCTTATCATTTTATGTGTTACACCATTTCATACTTGTCCCCAAACACTTAACTAGTTTAACTTTTAGTCCATTATTTCATATTTCTTAAGGATTTTCTTCACATAAATTAGAAATCTAACAGCAATTTATTTTTAAAAAGCGCCTAAACTTAAAACTCTCATAAGAACTTCATTTTAAATCCGATTTCGATTCCGTTTGAAGTTCTACTTTTCAAATAATAAAACCAACATAATTAATAAATAAAAATCCAAAAATATACAATTTTATTTTTCTCGAAAATTCTCATTTAATTAAATAAATCAATTATAAAAACACGGGGTATTAAATTTGGGAAATAATTTATGAACTACGTGTGTTCGGAAATAACTTAACTTAATAAATTTTAACAAAACTCGGTGTTACAATTTTAGCCATAAATGACATCAATTTCACAATATCTAAGTATATAGGTTAAAATTGAAGGATATTGAATTCTATACCTATAAACATAAAAAAAATGCATAAAAAGGTTCTCGGTATGAACATCCAAAGATCAATACCAAATAGTAATAGATGAAACCGAAATTGGATACTACCAAGGATATAATGAGAAATCTAAATCACATCTTATGCAAATCTAAGATTCCTAACTCTAATTACCTAGAGTATGGATATAATCTCCAAGGCTTTGGGAGGTCGTTGAGTTTAGATTGATCAATGTCGATATTCTTAGACCAATTATGTAGAATTTGGAAGTAGAGGAATTAAACACTACATTGGGAGCAACAACTGTAACTCCCCGACCGGGATTCGGATCATACATTTGGGATAACTCGCACCGAGATTGTGGTTTTAGGGTAATTAAATTCTTTAATGGTGGGTGACAGTTATGCTCGACACTATTACCCAAACATCATGTTTAAGTTGCAATTCCATCGATAATCGTAGATTTTCTCAAGTACGATTCCCTTTTTCTTTCTCTTGTCCTTGTCTTTACTCGGTGTATTTTGGGGGTTAGCTAAAGAGGGAAATGAGGAAACAACAAGTAGGGGGAATAACAACGGGCTATAAATAATATATAACTTTGTTCCTGTCTTTTGTGAGTTTTTAAGAGAAGGAAAATTTAATTTCATCCCCTTGTTTGTGAGTTGGAAATAAAGGAAATAAAATGAAATAAAGTTAATCATGTAACCTTAGAATTAAGACCATTTGTTATTTACATTATAAAATTAATTTAAAGACGTATTAAATAACACATATTAAGAACTCTAGCATATAAACTTTTTCATGAGAATGAAAATAAGAAGGGACATATACCAAATAGTCCCTCGGACATTTTTTAATACCCATTTAGTCCAAACTTTTTTATTTTGCCTCAAAAAGTCCTTTGCCACATATTTTGGAGAGGGAGTGCCGCTGGTGCGGACCTCTAAAAATAAGAGGATATTGAGTGCTTAAGAGACTAAATGGGTTAAACTAAAAATATGTGTCATTTTTAAAAAATATATATTTATAGTAGGAGTATTTAATAATTGACCCAAATAAGAAATAGAGATAAAAATTAGAAACAAGAAAAAAAAAATTCGCAATTAAATAGAGCCTAAAGTTTGAAAATTTCGTATTTATCTTGTCGGTAGAAAGAAAAATTTATGTATCGTAGTCTCCATTTCCGTTGATATTGAAAGAAAAGTTTTGAAAGGAAAAGGTATGAAAATTTTACCCTTATAATTTTCTGTATTTGTCTCCATTTTCAAACTCCCCACGCTGTCAAAGTTGATTATTCATTACATTACATTACATTGGTAGCTGGGCCGTTTGAATAGTTACAACATTTTGTAATTGATCAAACTTTCTAGATTTCATACCCCTCCATTTCTTGACTTCCATCCAAAACAAGAAACGTAACCATTTTTTTATTCATCCTCTCCTCGTATATGTATACTCATCAAACAGACCATTGGTTGACAGTTAACAAAAATGGCCCAAAATCCAATTCGTTTCGGAATATTGGGATGTGCTAAGATAGCAACCAAACTATGCCGAGCCATACACCTCTCTCCAAACTCAATTGTTGTAGCAATTGGTAGCCGTTCCATCGATAAGGCCTCCAAATTTGCTACAGATAACGCTTTGCCGGTTACTGTTAAGCTGTATGGCAGCTACGAGGCTGTGTTAGATGATGTGGACGTTGACGCCGTTTATCTTCCGCTTCCCACGAGTTTGCACGTGCGTTGGGCTTGTTTGGCTGCCCAGAAAAAGAAGCACGTGCTGCTCGAAAAGCCGGTGGCTCTTCACGTCAAGGAACTGGACGTCATATTGGAGGCGTGTGAATCAAATGGGGTGCAGTTCATGGATGGTACTATGTGGATGCATCATCCACGGACGGATAAGATGACGGACTTTTTATCCGACTCTCAAAGATTTGGCCAACTTAAAGCGGTAAGTTATGTATTTTCATAAAATATTTTAGTTGGCCATGAATTTCCGGTAGGGTCAATTAACAAATAGTTTCAACATAAATACATACTTGTAAAAAAACCATCTCTCATTAATTTAATTCTCTTATTTTTAAATATCACCTCCTCTCCACTTCCTCCCCAACTCCCTCCCAACCGCAGAAGCTTCGACATTCTTCGTTGGAGCTCCGACAGTGGCAGGTGAGCGTGGGGATGGTGGGTAAATGTGTTTGTGTGCTTGTTATTTTTTGACTTTTTTTTATGTTGTCAGCGACTTGACTACACGTGTGTTAAAAAATGTTTGAGGGAATATTCCGTATAGGCCCTTATGCGTAATACGAATCCAAAATCATTATCTACTTTATGTGCTTTTACAACAAGTCTTTGTATATTATATAATAGGGTTCATTACAATTTCTCGTTGAACTTTATTCCGTTTTTCAGTTTACCGCTTAAATTTTTATTTTTAACATTTAACCACCTGAATTTCTTAAATGAATTCAAATTGTCCCATTACGCTAACACTATTTTTTTTTTCACGTAAAAAAACACGTGACTCTCATGTCACTTTTCTTAAAAGGGTTATAATTGTCTTTTTAACATTTTTAACGAATCCTATCATCCCTTCTTTCCGGCATCTCCCCCCCCCCCCCCCCCCCCAACCACCACTCTCTCTCAATCCAATCCAAAAATCCACCTCGACACACCCTATCCATCTCCAAATCCCTTATACCCCCTAAACCCTCTCAGATCTTTGTGTTGCAATCCTTTTTTATTTTATTTCAGCGCATGTTTAGTTATTTTAAGGAATTATCTCTTATTTAATTATTTACCTTAATGCCTAACATCTAACTCTATTGGTAATCCGATGCCTAAATGAATCCTCTAAAGATATATTTTCCAGATTCGCTCGAATCGCATATAAAGACGTCTCTATCATCATGCTATACTTTATATCGCATATTTACAATCATCCCCATCATTAGGTTATCTCCATTGAGAAAAAAAAGGATTGGGAACAACCGTCCTTATTGAACTTTTTTAATCTACCTTTCCACATTGAATCTGTTAATTTTCATTTCAAGAACATTTTATCAAGAACTTTTTATCAAGGATGTTTGTTACCTTAATCTGCCACTTGGCCAAGTTTCTCTTTTTGTTATCGCAATATCATTAATAACTTTGGAACCATATTGAACGACCGTAGTGTGCAATTAAGGCTCTTATACCAATTCATTGTATGGAAGCTCGTTTATAGGATATCTTTAGTCAACAACTAACGTGATCAAAATAATTAAGATGAAAAATGATTAAAAAAAAATACTAAACAACCTAAGATTTACGTAGTTCACTCTCTCAAATAACAAACACTCCACATGTGATGATAATTTGCACGTACACCTAATTCAGTAAACGTACAACTTATAGAATGTTTATGTTCTTTCTGTGCAAAACGAGTTTTTACTTGAAAATAGCATCCTTAAATTCTATTAATATGAACAAAAAAGCTCCACAATCTTTTTCAAAGAACATGAGACCTTAAAAATATTTTTTAAGACATTAATCCAAAACTCGATTACAAGTAAGTACAGTTTCGATCATAAAAAATGTATCGAAGTGAGGAATCCCATGACTTACAATATGATAAAATTGATCCCCAAATTTTTTAATTTATTTAGTCGCTTAATCAAATCATAATTACAATTAGTGGATATCAAGGGTGACACCATCTTCCTTTTGAAGCTATAAGACGATCTAGATGCTCGCTTTTTCTTGTTCTTTATTCTTTAATAAAACTCATTTTCGATTATAGAATGCCGGGAATGATAACATTTATATCTTTTTTTTTGCTAAAGGCATCCCTAATTGTCTTCACTGACGCCACTTACCAAAAACGTCGCATAAGTTGTCAAAAATATCCTTATCACCCAAAAGTGAGGTACCCCCAAGTCAATGGTATTTAAACCATTTTTTTTCATTCATATTCATTTTATCCCATCTTCTTATCTATCTACAATTTTATTTCTCTCTCAAACTTAAAAAAAACTCTAAACCCAACTATACCACCACCACTACCTCACCCCCACCCGACCACCGCCCTTCTTGCTTCAGCTGCTCCCTCCCTACACTCTCACCTAGTCTAATTGAACATCACATACATCCGTGCACTAAGTATTAAAACCCAAATTCTAATTCAAAATTAGAAGATCACATTTGCATGTAAAAAAGCCCTAAATGGTTATTATGTTAATGTTTATAAGTAAAAACCGATCAAGAAACAAGAAGTGTATAGATGTTTCAACCATTAAAAATCATGCAGTGATATTTTTTTTTAAAGTGTAACTATAACTTTGATGCCTAAGTATCGAGAACGATGATATTATACAATAATCTAATACTGCTAAAATTCATCATTTTTGACACAAGGGTACTGAATGCAAGATTTTGGAGTAACTTTCTTTGGCACTCTGGTACCAAAATATATTTCCACTTTTGGTATATTACTAATGAATATATATATTCTAATGCTTGGAGGTATTAAATTTTTTCTATTGGTGATGGTGCCAGAGAGTATTTTGGTATCGTCGTGCCGAAATTTATCTCCATTTTTGGTATTAGAATACCAAACCAAGTTTTCAAACCGTCATTCATTTGCGGTTACAGTGTCGAAAAACGTTATCGTTTTTTGTTTTGTTACACCGAAATAATTAGGAACGACGTTTTTTTAACGTTCATTTCGATTCAGTTAATGTTTAAAAGGTTATATAGAGGTTATGGACATGGTTTTATACCTCCGGATTACATTTGTTTCATGTTTCTTTGAGTTTGAAACACCGGGTTCTACCTATTTCTTGGTGCTCCATTGTCTATAAAAAAAACATCTTACAAACATCAGTCACTTCAAAACCAGTTCGATAATAATTTTTGAACAAATGGGGTGGTTGAAGAGGAGTTTCAATGGAGGTTTGTGGTGGGTGATGAGGATTTTGGAATATTTTGTTATTTGGCTTTTTAAGTTTTTTATTTTTATTCTTTGTTTTTTTTAAGATGTGTGGTACAAAAATTCATTACATTTTTTAGATGGTGGTGCTGCAGATAAAAATGGGTTATGACCCTTTGTAAATAGGCAGGTTAGTGAGTTTAAAAGTATAATAGAAAAATCAACATATGCTATTGTTATACTTAATGCAAGACTGGCATGATTTGAATAACAATAATTGATTAGCAACATATGCTATTGCCATAAACTGGACCCATTATTTCTATAGGTACACAGTGTTTTCTCAATTGAGGCTGGTGAAGATTTTTGCAAGAATGACATTCGCGTAAAGCCGGATCTTGATGCCCTTGGTGCTCTCGGGGACATGGGATGGTACTGCATTCGCTCAATCTTATGGGCAACCGATTACCAACTGCCTAAAAGAGTAACAACCTCTCCTGGAGCCGAGCTCAATGAAGCTGGTGTAATTCTATCATGCGACTCTACATTAATGTGGGATGATGGGAAGACAGCAAGATTTTATTGTTCTTTTCTAACCCATTTAACACAGGACATGACTGTACTTGGAACAAAGGGAACTTTGAGGGTTCATGATTTTGTGGTCCCAGTTGAAGAGAATGTTGGGACCTTTTATGCGGCTTCGAGGTCCAATATTGCAGAAAATCCTCTTGGATATGAACTGAAGGCTAGAGAGTGTAATGTGGTGACGGATCTTCCTCAAGACGCTCTTATGGTGAGGGAGTTTTCAAGTTTGGTTGGTGGCATTAAGGCCAATGGTGGCAAACCCGAGAAGAAGTGGCCTACTATAAGTAGGAAGACACAAGTGGTGGTGGATGCGGTAAAGGAGTCTATTGAGAAAGGTTTTAAGCCTGTGGAGATTGTGTATTAGTTTAAGAGCTTTCATGGGTTTCGCATGTATTTTGAATTGGAGTGGTGCTTATTGCATTTTGTTTGATATTTCATATGTTTTAAATGTTAACTTTAAAATAAATGGGGGCTATTTTTAAGTATTTTTTTTTGGCTTTAGTCTTGTCTCTTAAAATTTGTTAAGCCCTTATCTCATGTATTTTTAAAATTTTAGTAAGTCCTATGACCACTCAAAACTGTCCATAACTACTAGGTAATCGTCCATATCCATTTTCGTAGATAATGACATTTGTCTCATAGAGGTTAGAATATGATCAATAACTGAAAAAATAAAAACATTGAAGTGGGTACAAATAAAATTTTAAAAATGGGACTAAATATTTAAGATCCCATTTTTAAAATATTCTTTTAGGTTCAAAGGTTGATTTGGTTTTAACCGTGTGAGAAAGTTGGTTTTTAAAGAAGTTAATTTCTTTTAACGGTTTTGTAACATCAAAAGGAGTTTTATTCCTTATATATATATATATATATATATACTAAAGTAGGGGTAGGTATGATAAAAAATATATGTATGATATTTTTTTCCTTTCATGCCCATGCATGAAATGTCATGCTAAGAGTGGTTTTTTCTTTTCTTTTTATTTTATAAAAAGAGTTTTTAAATATATATATGTGTGTGTGTATGTGTATATATATATATATATATATATATTTTAAGTTCTTGTTTTTTGGCCCGAGGCAATTTTTTTTTGCCTGGTGGCAAATTTATCGCGGTGCCAATGGTACATGCACACACTAATATATATATATACAACCAATCAAATGTGGACCAGCTTAAGGGCTGGTCCGTGCGAAAAAAATTAGTTAAAATAATAAAAAAATATAATTTTGAGTTGATTTTTTTTGGAGTTTTTAAACATTTCAAGGTACCCATTAAAAAATCAACTCAAAATGATTGTTTTACTATTTAAAAAAAATCGGTCAAAATATGACAGTTTTAAACTGCTTAAAGTTTAAAATAGTAAAAAAAAATCATTTTAAGATGATTTTTTTATGGGTACCTTAAAATATTTAAATTCAAAAAAAACAATCAACTCAAAATTATTATTTTTTATTATTTTAAATCAATTGGTTCGTACCAAGTTCGCATTGACTTGATCCTTACATGATCTTGCCTCTCTCTCTCTCTCTCTCTAGAGAGAGAGAGAGAGAGAGAGAAAACCGGGGGGGGGTTCTCTAACGGGTGAAATGAACGGGTTTGTTTTTAAAATCAACACACGTCCATTTTGGTTGTTTTAGTCAACACACAACAAACAACTTTAACCTTATGTTGGACAAACCCTCTCTCTCTCTAATCATACCCACGGCAGCCTCAATTTCTTTTCCTTATTTCTTTCATCTGCTCTCTCTCACATGCAAAAAAGAGATAAGCTTCATTAAACATTCTCATTACTTTTAACAAAAAAATTAAACTGATCGAAAAACCATACCAATCGTACGGGACAAAATAGAAGGGCTCCACCTATATCTCCAAACAAAGGGTTCATAAAACTTAAAAATGGTAAACTTGAAAAAATAATAACCCTTACAAACCGTGAAAATATTATTTTTGTCAAAAAATATTAAATATTTTTATTTTTGAAAAATAAGTACTCAAAATGTTATTAATTGAAAAAAAACAATAAATTCTTTTTTTGGCACACAAACACTAGAAAATATTATTTTTAGCAAAAAAAATACAGAATTTTTTATTTTTGGCAAATAAGCAGAGAAAATGTTATTTTTAGCAAAAAAAACACTTAATATTTTTCTTTTTGACAGACAAACACTAAAGATATTGTTTTGAATAAAAAAAATATTGAATTTTTAACGCATTTTATCCCTCAAACACCCTTTTATCTAATATCATTTTATTTTTAAAGGTCAGTGCCAGCAGCACGCCTTATTAATTGAAATCTGTGTTTTTTTTGCTAAAAATAATATTTTCTCTGTTTGTTTGCCAAAAATAAGAAAAATCAGTATTTTTTTGCTAAAAGTAATATTTTCTATTGTTTGTGTGCCAAAAAAAAATTCAATGTTTTTTTTCAATTAATAACATTTTAAGTGCTTATTTTTCAAAAATAAAAATATTTAATGTTTTTTGATAATATTTTCACGCTTTGTATGGGTTAAATAAAAATATTTTAAAAAAATTGAGTTTAAAAATAAGGCGTGCCGCTGGCGCTGACCTTTAAAAATAAAAGAACATTAGGTAAATGGATGTTTGAGTAACTAAATGCGTTAAAAAATCAATATTTTTTTATCCAAAACAATATCTTTAGTGTTTGTACATCAAAAAAAAATATTAAGTCTTTTTTTGCTAAAAATAATATTTTCTCTGCTTGTTTGTCAAAAATAAAAAAATTCAGTATTTTTTTGCTAAAAAAATATTTTCTAGTGTTTGTGTGCCAAAAGAAATTCAATGTTTTTTTAATTAATAACATTTTTAGTGCTTATTTTTCAAAAATAAAAATATTTAATGTTTTTTGACAAAAATAATATTTTCATGGTTTGTAATCTTTTTTTTTTCAAGTTTACCCTTTTTAAGTTTTATGAACCCTTTTTTTTGGAAATATACGTGAAACCCTTTTATTTTGTCTTATACGATTGGGAAGGTTTTTGGGTCAGTTTAGTTTTATTGTTAAAAGTAATGAGAATGTTTTATGAAGCTTACCTTTTTATGCATGAGAGAGAGAGCAGATGAAAAAAATGAGGAAAAGGAATTGAGGTTGCCATGGGGTATGATTAGAGAGAGATAGGGTTTGTCAGGTTAAAGTTGTTTGTTATGTGTTGACTAAAACGATCAAAATGGATGCGTGTTGATTTTAAAAATAAACCCGTTCATTCACCCATTAGAGAATCGTCCTCTCTCTCTCTATATATATATATATGTATGTGTGTGTGTGTGCGCGTGCGCGCGCAACAAAATATTTTGAACGGGGTGAAGAGAGAAAAAGGTTAGGGATGAAGAAAAGATATTCCCATTGAAAATATAGAGTGGGAACATTTTGAGCTGAGGATTATGCACGTGTTGGCCAATGGAGTTAATAGTGTAAGTAATATCATGTTGGGTGAGTGTAAGATATTAAAGTGCACCTACAATGGAATGGAATCGAGTAGGAGTAAGTTCAAAGGTGGAGGTTAGAGTGGAAGGTTTGACAGCCATAGGCATGGCAGAAGCATTTGCATCAAGGATGTGGGTATATTTCGAAATTTTGAGAGCATGTGACTCTTGACTTAAAATAAGGCCTCCTGAAAATGGAATAACGAACATTCTGAGAAAATAATTAAAAGTACCTATGTCTTTGAGATCAAATTTATGTGCCAAATGGGATGTAGGCTGAGAAACGAGATGAGCATTGCTACCAGTAATAAATAAAATCATCCAGGTAGACTAATAAAATAAAGAGAGAAGAGCCTGCCCAACTACAAAAAAAGCGCTCATTCCATGTTACAAATTGGATGGAAGGAAGTATCGCGTGGAATATGAATTCCTACCATACATTTGCTTCATATGTGGGAGAATTGGTCATATAAGTGAACATTGCCACTCATACTTAACCGTGAGAAATACAGAGGTGTCGCCGGAGATCCACAACCTACCTCCGACATGCAGTACGACGCCACCAAGCAGGAACGAAATGAACGAAACCTCTAACGGATATAATTCTGGAGCTACAGGGATAAATGGCATGACGTCGGGAATAAACGGACAAGACACAGTGGATTCTAGCTTTGGGCCGTGGATGCTTGTCAGGCGTAATGCTAGTCACAGAAGACAGACCATAGGCAATAACCAAAATAAAGTTAATTCCCATAATAGGTTTGCTAGTCTCTCCCATCACTCTGAGGATAACGGGTACGGGAATACACAAAGGATAACTAATCAATCTAAGACAAGACAACCTATAAAGCAAAACAGTACCCATGCTGCAGATAAAGGTCGACTTTCGGCAGTCCTAGGTGACTACATGAAAGACAACTCCCTTCTAACAACCAATGGTACGTTGACTGCAAATCTGTGCAAAGATGGCCCGACTCCGAAGATTGCTTCATGCCTGTGCAACACGAAAGGCAGGCATGGTAATCCCATGACAACGGCGCAGGGGACACATCAAATAATAACTCACCCACCGTCTCGTACTGTTCTCCCAACAGTGGACGTTGCCTCAGCGTCAGAGATCTCAGGTAATAAATTGATTACCATCAAGGTACGTAATAACTTAAGCTCCCCCAACCACCATTCTAATATTTTATATACGACTATTAATGAGACTAACTCCAACTTATTTATAAGACAACACAGTTGCGAACCATCCCACTGTGAACCCCTTAACACCAATCCCATCATCATCGACCCTCCCCCTAACTCCTTACCAGTCACCAATGGAGTCTCCCCCATTTCCAATAGCAATGCTAGGAAACCTCCAGATACAGTATCTAAATCTTTTGGAGGGAAGGGAGGGATTCACCCTAAACTTAGAGACGAAAATGGTAATCTGCACGAGGGTGAAATGGAGTGTTACTCAAACACGAATTTTACTCAGAACCTCAAAAGTGATAGGGTCAGACAGACAAATGATAGGGAGGTTGATGGAAATGGCCTCAACCAAAGACTCCATCAGTAGGATAAAAAATTTCCTCCCATGGCCACTAAGTGTGGACCTCCCTATTACAACAAATCTATTGTCTATGTCTGTGATCACATGGAACTGTAGAGGGGCAGGGAAACCCCTTTTTAAACCCACATTCAATGAACTCTGCAATAATTTCAAGCCTAGCGTGATCATCATTATCGAAACTCAAACTGTGTTTTCCAGTTTCTCTAGCTTTTTTGAGGGCCTGGGATTCACCAACTGGGAGGTCTCGGAGTCTAGAGGTCGCTCCGGCGGTATCTGGGTTTTATGGAACCAAAGTAACATACAGCTTTGCCCTATCAATGTTTCCGATCAGGCCACCCATCTCCTTGTTTCACTCAAGGGCTACGATGAATGGCTATTATCCGCTATCTATGCTAGCCCTATCTACACCCTGCGTCAAACCCTCTGGAACAACCTCAAAAATCTGGCCCAAGACCTTGATACCCCTTGGCTTGCCACGGGTGACTTTAATGACCACTTTGATTCTTTCGAGAAGAGAAGTTATTCCAGACACAACAAGGAGTATAAGTGTAATAAATTTATGGAGAACGTCAATAACTGCAACCTCACTGACCTTGGCAGCACGGGTCCACGCCTCACTTGGACAAATAGTAGAGACGATTTTGCGAACACCCTTGTGAGACTGGATCGCTCGCTGGCCAACCCGGATTGGGGACTACAATTCTCGAACGCTGTGGTCGAGAATATACCTCGCACCGCCTCAGACCACTGCCCCATGCTCATCCGTTTCGAAGGTAAAAAATCCAATTTTTTCACTTCCCGCCCCTTTAGACTTCTTGCGTGCTGGTTTGAACGTATTGATTTTCAGAATATTATCTTAAATAACTGGAATAAAAATTTCAGCTTCCAACATAACCTTGATAACTGTATTCCTATAATTAAACATTGGAACCATGCTGTCTATGGCCACATTAACTTAAACAAAAAACGTATTCTTCGTAGACTTAATGGTATTCAAATTGCACAAGAAACGTACTCCTCTCATAACCTCAATCTTCTTGAAAATCAGCTGAAAAACGAGTACAACAACATCCTTCGGCATGAATAACCTCTTTGGAAACAAAAATCCCGCATAAAATGGCTTAGTGAGGGGGATAAAAACACAAAATTTGTCCACACCTCTACCATCATTAGAAAGCGCCGTAACAAGATTGATAGATTAAAAATTGATGGGGTTTGGGTTGACAATTGTGAGAAGATCTCACTTCATACGAACAACTACTTTATATCTCTTTTCACCAACGCTTACTCTCTAATTACTAGAAATAATTTTATTAACTTCAATCACCCCCGATTTGAGGACGTTGACAATAACATTATGGACCTCCCCTTGTCAATTGACGAGGTCAGGCGTGCGGTGTTTAATATGAATGGGCTCAAAGCCCCGGGCCCGGACGGTATCCAACCCGTTTTCTACCATGCTTTTTGGGAGACTACCAAACTGTCCTTATTCAAATTCATTGAGGAATGTTTTTCCTCTCTCTCTTTTCCAGAAATGGCTAACTCCAGCCACATCACTCTTATTCCGAAAATTGACAATCCAGAGAATATTACCCAGTTTAAACCTATCACACTCTGTAATGTGCCCTACAAAGTTCTAGCTAAGATCATAGTTAATAGACTCCGACCAATCCTCTGTAAAATCATTAACCCAAATCAAGCTAGTTTTCTTCCGGGTTGGCAGACTTCGGATAATATTATTATTACCCGGGAAATTATACATTCCCTTCATAAAAATAAGGAAAGAAAGGGGGGGCTATTTTTAAAATTGATCTCGAGAAAGCCACGACAAAATAAGCTGGGAGTTCTTGGATCAAGTCCTTATTTGGTTCAACATCAGCACTAAACTTAGACGTCTCATCCTTAGCTGTATAACCAGTGCTTCCACTTCAGTTTTGTGGAATGGGGCACCTCTCCCGCAGTTTAAGCCACCTAGGGGCCTTAGACAAGGCGATCCCCTGTCCCCTTACCTGTTCGTCATGTGTATGGATTATTTAGGAGCGGCCATCAACCATCAGGTGAATCAGGGCAATTGGAAGGGTATTAAGGCCTCCCCCAATGGACCTACCATTTCACACCTCTTCTTTGCGGATGACCTCATCCTTTTCACCGAGTCCTCTCATAATAGTTGTAGTGTGGTCATGGAGACCCTCAATCATTTTTGTGATATCTCTGGCCAGACCCTTAGCCTTCAGAAATAAAAATTTTTCATCTCCCCTAACATCCCAAAACAGAGTGCGTGTGACATTGGAAGAAGTTGCGGCATTAATATCACCAACGATCTGGGAATGTACCTTGGCAATAACCTCATCCATGGAAAAGTCACAACAAACCACTTCAACCATATCATTGAGAAGGTCCAAAAGAGGCTTGCTGGATGGAAATCCAAACTCCTCTCTCTCGCTGGACGGGCTACCCTCATCTAGGCTGTCACCGCCACCATCCCTGCCTATAATATGCAAAACTCGATATTACCTAAAAAGATTAATGAAAAACTTGACAAACTTAATAGAAAATTTCTTTGGGGAGAGTCGGATGATAAGAAAAAAGTCCATCTCATTAAGTGGGACACTGTGTGCCGCCCCAAAGAGCTTGGAGGACATGGTCTAAGGAGTAGCGAGGATAATAACCGTGCCATTATCTCAAAGCTTGGGTGGAAAACTATGAACAATAAAAACTCACTATGGGTTCGTGTGCTTAGAGTGAAGTATAATACGCACGACAATCCTAGAAATTGGACTCGTAAGGCCCAAGCATCCCATGTTTGGAGGAGCATCTCTAAGTGTAAAAGTGATATTGTAAAAAATACCAAATGGATTATTGGGGATGGGAAGTCCACAAATATTTTCAAGGATTGGTGGGTGGGTACTTCTACCATATCCACACCCCATAATATTCAACACGTGTCCGGTGTCTGTGACCTAATAAAGGAAGGGGCCTGGAATGAACATCTCATTAAGGACACCTTCAGTAATGACATTTCCAACTTAATTCTGGGTACTCTCTCCCCCGCATTCCGAATCAATCTGACAGCCTTAGTTGGGGACCCTCCCCCAACGGAAAATTTTCGATTAAATCTTCCTATGATTCCCTTGTCAAAATTGACCTCAATACCCCACACCTCATTAACTCGAATCTCATTTGGAAACTAAAAATCCCACAGAAACTTAAAACCTTCGTTTGGCTAATCTTTCACAAAAAATTACTTACTAATTGCCAAAGATTTAATAGACGCATTTCTAATTCTAAACTATGTGATTTCTGTGAGTATGATGAAGACATTGATCATGTACTTAGAAACTGTCACCTTGCCACTGTGGTTTGGGAACTCACCTTCACCCCCCAGGTGTGGAACACCCAGAAAAACATTAACTTTTTTGATTGGATTAAAGATAACATCTGGGATAAACCTATGCATTTTGGACAGTCCCTTTTTATTTCCACTTTATGGCACATTTGGACTGCACGTAATAAACGCATTTTTGATAAGAAAAATATCTCCTCGAACATGGTTTGGGCTAACTCAAGGGCCCTCGCAAGTGAACTTGATCTACTTGATAAACCCAAAGTTAGTCCAAACCATGTTCCGGGTAATGTATCTAATTCCTCTTCAAGTGTCTATTCCTTTTCAGGTTATGAGATTTTTACAGATGGCAGCTATGACCCTTTCAACAATCTTGGTGGCTTTGGTGGCATGGTCAGTAGAAATGAGCAACGGTGGATTATTGGATTTAGTGGCAGAATCATTAGCGATAGCAACCCCATAAAAGCTGAATTAGTGGGCATTCTGCATGGGCTGAACATGTCAAAACTCAAGGGTTGGATGGGGTGTTTACTTCGCAGTGACTGCCTGGATACCGTCCACTTTCTGAATAGACAGGATCATCAGAACCACCCGCTGACTAACATTATCGATGAGTGCATCGCTATTATGGCAGAGATGGAGATCAAGGTCTCACATATCAGGAGGTCGAATAATATGTGGGCTGATGGCTTAGCTCGAATTGGGAGGCGACGGGTTCACGACTATGTAGAGTATGACGAGATCTTAGAAGCTCTTTTCTGCCTACTGGAGCATGTTGACCGGGGAAAGATTAAGGTTGCCCTCCAGGCTTGTACTGACCCTACCTACCGCATTGCTACTTTTGTGGGCTATATCCTTGATGATCGGGGGAATTGGAAGAGCGGCTACTACGGATGACTCAGGGGTACTCCTTCTCTACTCCGTACCCTGATGGAAGGCCTTTTCCACGGTCTTAATATGGCCAAAATGCGGGGTTGGAAGGATATTATTGTTGAAACTACCTCTCACGAACTTATTGATATCTTCAAAGGGGTCCAGTACCGTGAAACTGACTTTGAAAATATTAGGGTCGACTGTTACGAGCTCATGAGAAAGGTGGGCGCGGACTTCATCTCTGTCAATCCTGGTATGGTTCGGGGTGAGGATTGGCTGGCACGGGAGGCTAAAGTCCAGGAGGAGACCTTTGTGGAAATTGAGGAGATCCCCAACGCTTTGCGCCGGATCCTTGCTAATCCTACTATGTAGTTGGTCTTGCCTTATGCTTTTCTCCCCTTTTTTTCTAGTTCTTTCTATGGTTTTTCTCTGTTGCCTTGATGGCCTATGGTTTCGATGTGTGAACTCTGAGTAACCTATTTTTATTTCAATGTTTACCAAAAAAAAAACTACAAAAAAAGCAAGGAGAAGTAAGTACGACCTAGAGCGATCAAACTAAGCTCGAGGATCTTATTAAAGTCCATAAATGGCTTTGTGAAGAAGACAAACATGGGGAGGAAACTAGTGATGAGTGAACTCTAATGGTTGCTGCATATATACATGTTCATCAAGAATGCCTACAAAAATGTATTTTTAATATCCAGCTGCCTTAGAGACCAATGGTAGGTAACAACCTACGATAAAATGATACGAACGGTACCATGCTTAATCAGTGGGCTAAAGGTGCCATTGAAATCAATGTAGTCAATTTGAGTACATCCCTTTGTAAACAATGGAGCTTTGTGCTTGTCTATGGTACCATCAACCTATTTTGATCCTATCACGTGCATGTAAGGGTCTCGTGGGATAAGGGACCATGTAGAGTTCTTGTGGGGATCATGGAGCTCTTCTTTCATTATGCCAATCCAATAAGGGTGTTTGAGAGCTTGATTGAGGGAATGAGGATCGGAAGAGGGTATTGAGGTGGTGAGAAAGGAGTTAAGATGGTGGGGTTTTGAACAAGTGATCATGTTGTGGGTGTTAAGAGAAGGAGGCTGAGACAAATTAGATGGGTTGGATGAGGGAGGTGGTAGATTAAGGTCTACAATCAAGGGAATACCATGGGAATATTTCGGATTGGATAATGTGACAGTTGGAGTAGGTCATGCAGGCTGAACAAAATTTACAGGTTAATGTAATGAGGTTGACGGGGAAGTAAAAGGTGAAGGGAATGGATTAGAAGAAGCAACATGCTCTATAGTGGTAGGGAAGTCAGACAGTACGACTGAAAGTGGCATGGTTTGTGATGCATACTAGTTGTGGGTATTAGAGGGTCTTGTGGACTAGTAGCTCATGGTTGACGGGTGAGAAGGACGAATTGATGTCGATTGAAGAAATTCATTGTAAGTGGCCGTATGGGTTAGTTATCAGAGGCAGTCCACGATAATAACTACTGCTGTTATTTGTTGTATTTTTGAATTTGCACTTTACTTGTCTATGACTTAGTCTTAGCAGTTAGGTTGCACATGCCTACTCTTTAGGAACTTGGTTTACTTATTCAACACATGTACTCTATTTATACGAGGCTTCTCTCAGTAGAAATATATGCCATAATTTTCCAAATCACAATCCTCTGTTATGGTATCAGAACATTAATTATTTTTTTTCTTCTTAACCAGTCAATATGACAACCAACACTAGAGACAATTCTTCTGCTACAACAATTCCAACCACCACCATTCACAATACCAATGAGCCACACAATACTTTGATAAGAATTAACACTGCTGCTCAAGCCCCTCTTAAATTAACTTCTCAAAACTATGTCTCTTGGAAACTACAAGTTCAGACGCTCTTTATTAGATACGATCTTCTCGGGTACATTGACAGATCCAAAGCATGCCCGACTGTAACTATAGCTCAGAATGGAGCTACAATACGGAATCCAGCCTACACAATATGGATTTGACAGGATCAACTAATTCTCAATGCCATTGTTGGTTCTCTCTCTCCTACTATCATTCCGTTCATTGCTCGAACCACCACTTCACGGGAGGCCTGGACTACACTAGCCAATACATATGCCAAGCCTTCTCGTGGACGAATCAAACAGGTAAAAAGCCAACTTAAATATCTCACCAAAGGCTCCCAAAACATCACTGAATTCTTACAGATAGTTAAAGCTCGAGCTGACGAACTTGTGATCCTTGGAGCACCTTTTGATGATGACGATCTCACGGACAAAATACTTGATAGCCTCGGTGATGATTACAAAGAACTTGTGCGTGCAGTTCAGGCCCAAGATAACCCGATTAGTTTTGACGAACTTTATGAAAAGCTACTAAGTTTTGAAGCATCTCTTCAAGGTACCAAATTCGATCCACCTTATTTTCCAGCCTCGGCCAATCTAGCAAGTCGTACCAATACAGGTTGGTCACCCTCATCAAATTTTGGCAAAAATGGCTGGCACATGTCCTTCAAATCTGGTGTCAATCGCATGGGCTGGTTCCCATCGCCAAACTCTGGCCTTCACTCCCTTGCATCCCCCAATCCCGGGCTTAATTCACCTCGTCCACCCCAACGACCCTATCTCGGCTACTGTCAAATCTGTCGAATTCAAGGACATACAACCAAAAGATGTCCCTCCTTTCGTCTAATACCAGTTGAACAATCCAGCGACACCAGGACACCAATACCAGCAGCTTCCACATCTTGGCAACCACGAGCACATTTTGCCGCCACTACGTCCGACACTCCAACATGGCTTTTGGATAGTGGTGCTTCTCATCATGTCACCTCTGACTTGAGCAATTTATCACTTCATGCACTATACACCGGCTCCGACGACATTATGATTGGAGATGGCACAGGTCTTCCCATCACCCACTCCGATTCCACTTCTCTCAAAACTCCTAAAACTACATTTAACTTAACCAATGTCCTTTGTGTACCTAACATAAAAAAGAATTTGATATCCATCTCTCAATTTTGCACCTCAAATAATGTTTCCATTGAATTCTTACCATCTTCTTTTCTTGTGAAGGAACTTTGTACGGGGGTAATACTTTTGAAGGGCCAAACTAAGGATAGCGTATACGAGTGGCTGATATCTTCACCAGTAAGTCATAAGTTATCATTTTCCAATTCCACTCTTGTTTCTACTCACCCTCTTGATATTATTTTCTCTGATGTATGGACTTCACCGGTTCTTTCTCATGATTGCTTTAAATACTATGTTATATTTGTTGACCATTTCACTAAATACATATGGTTTTAACCCCTCAAACAAAAATCGGAAGTCAAAGAGGTGTTTAGTCGATTTAAGGCCATCGCGGAAAAACATTTTAATAAAAACATCAACACCCTTTATTCTGACAATGGTCGCGAATACATTATTCTTTCTAGCTTTCTTGCTACACATGGTATATCTCATATCACTACTCCACCTTACACACCCGAGCACAATGGATTTTCTGAACGACGCCATCTTCACATTATTGAAACAAGTCTCACCTTACTCTCTCATGCTTCCCTTCCATTAACTTTTTGGTCTCATGCATTGTCTAATGCCGTTTATTTAATTAACCGCATGCCAACTCCGACCTTAGATCTCTCATCTCCTTATGAAAATATTTTTGGTGATCCTCCAAATTATTCCAAACTCAAAGTGTTTGGTTGTCTTTGTTATCCTTGGCTTCGACCATATACTTCCCACAAACTCGACTCTCGTTCAAAACCATGTGTCTTTCTCGGGTACTCACTAACTCAAAGTACATATTTGTGCCATGATCCCTTAACATCAAAATTTTATATATCCATACATGTTAAATTTGTTGATTCTATTTTTCCTTTTGCATCCCTCTATAGTCAATCTTCTCGTCCTAATCCTCATACTATCACAACTTGGGTTCTAGAAATAATAAAAATACCATCTCCTGCTAATTCAGTAACCCCACTCGCTACATCCTCTGAAGTGGAAGCTCTAAGGCAGCCCCATTCTCCAACACCAACCAACAACACTGAAACCTACTCAACTACATCCACCTCCTCACCACATGACTTCCACACCCAACAAAACACCATTGCCACTCCTACCCCCACAGTGAACCAGCCACCCAACATCCGATCGTGACCAATTCCCCCAATGACTACCCGAGCAAAGAATAATATCCACAAACCGGTTCAAAAATTAAACCTGAATGCATAACTGTCCGACTCTATCGATCTTGAACCAACAACTTCAACCCAAGCTCTACAAAATACAAAATGGCGTCGGGCCATGTCTGAAGAATATGATGCTCTCATTCAGAATGGGACATGGGAGCTAGTTCCTCCTGATTCTTGTCACAATGTTGTTGGTTGTAAGTGTATTTTTTGAACCAAGCGTAACTCTGATGGTTCCATTGATCGATTTAAAGCCCGGTTGGTTGCCAAAGATTTTCATCAATGCCCAGGAGTCGATTATCATGACACTTTTAGTCCAGTATTTAAGCTTGCTACTATTCGTATTGTTCTCAGTCTTACTGTGAGTCGTGGATGGTCTCTATGACAACTTGATGTTAACAATGCCTTCTTGCAAGGCCACCTCACTGAGAATATCTTTATGACCCAGCCACCAGGGTTTGTTGATCAAAATTTTCTATCCTACGTCTGTAAACTTCGAAAAGCCATTTATGGGATAAAACAAGCTCCAAGAGCGTGGTACCAGGAACTCCGCACCTTTCTTATTCAATCAGGATTTAAGAATTCTCATGCGGATACATCTCTCTTTCTACTTACCACAATTGGACAACTTATATATCTTCTAGTCTATGTTGATGACTTAATTATTACAGGTGATAATGATGCTCTAGTTAACTCTTTTGTGGATTTAGTTGCTCGCCGATTTTCTATCAAGGATCTTGGGTTGCTCTCCTATTTTCTTGGTGTGGAAGTTGTTCCTAACAAGCATGGTATCTTACTCTCTCAATGTCGTTACATAATGGACATTCTTTCTCGCACTCACATGACAAATGCTAAATTAGTCCTCAAACCTATGCCAACAAGTCCTTCTCTTACGCTACACTTTGGCTCTGATTTGTCTGATCCTACTGAATATAGAGCTATTGTTGGGAGTTTACAATATCTGTTGCTTATACGTCCGGATATCGCTTTTGCGGTCAATAAACTTTCTCAATACATGCACTGATGAACAACATATTATTGGACGCTTGTCAAACGTTTTTACGTTATCTTTGTGGTATATTAAATGATGGACTTTAGTTATATCAAGATTCCTCTTTCTCTTTACATGCATTTTCAGATGCAGACTGTGCCGGCAACAAAGATGATTTTTCATCCATAAGTGCGTATATTATTTATCTTGGCTGGAATCATATTTCTTGGAGTTCTAAGAAACAACATACTGTTGCTCGCTCCTCCACTGAGGATGAGTATCGATCGCTTGCTACTACCACAACTGAGCTTAATTCGGTATGTCATGTATTAACTGATCTTAGTGTTAAGCTTCCTCAGTGCCCTGTGATTTACTACGATAATATTGGGGCCACTCATCTCTGTTCAAATCCAGTATTTCATTCGCGTATGAAATATGCGGCCATTGATTTTCACTTCATCCGTGACCAAGTTCAAAATGGAACTCTTCGGTTTGCACATGTATCTTTTGAAGACCAACTTGCAGATGCTCTCACTAATACTCTTCCACGTACTCGCTTTTTCTCTCTCAAAGTCAAGATTGGCCTCTTTTCTCGAGCTCTATCTTCAGGGGGCATATTAGAGGCAGTCCACGATAATAGCTACTGTTGTTATCTGTTGTATTTTTGAATTTGCACTTTACTTGTCTATTACTTAGTTTTAGCAGTTAGTTTGCACATGCCTACTCTTTAGGAACTTAGTTTACTTATTCAACACATGTACTCTATTTATACGAGGCTTCTCTCAGTAGAAATATATGCCGTAATTTTCCAAATCACAATCCTCTGTTAGGTCGGTTGTCTCAAAATTTTTGTTTGAGTTGTATGGAAAAGTATTTTCATCAAAGACAATGTGTAAGAAAAATAAAAAAAACTCTAGTGTAGGGACCAAATTGCTACTCTGGTGTAGGGAAAATAAAAAAGCTCTTGTGTTGTATCCAATGAAGACATAAGGCAATGTTTTTGGAAAAAAAATTATTTTGAGTTTTTTCCTTGATGTGAGGAAAATTCCAGCAACCAAAAGTCTTAAGAGAGGATTAGTTAGGATGAGCATTGTACAATTTGAAAAATGGGGACTCCATATTTAATTTATTTATAGGTAGTCTATTAATCAAAAATATTATTTTCATAAAGTCTTCTACCCACAAAAATAAGGGGAATTTTGCACGGAACATTATTATTAACCCCATTTAGACTATGTGCTTATGCTTCATTTGAGGGACACAATTTTGTGTAGGTGTTTTTGAACATGAAATATGTCTTAGGGTTCCATTGGCTTCCAATAGATTAATGAAATCGATACTTGCGAATTCTCCTCCACCATCACATTGGAATAATTTGATTGTTTAGGAGAATTGAGTTGTAATTGTATTAAAAAATTTGCATATGTAGCATAAAAGTCAGACTTTAATTTCTGAGGATGTATCCAAGTAAATAGAGTATGGTCATCAATAAAAATTACACAATACTTCAAATAGTAAGAAGATATTATAGGAGTAGGACCCCGGAAATCATAGTGAACTTTATCAAATGGACATAATGAAAAAATTTCATTTATTTTAAAAAAATAATTTTTTTCTCAATTGACAACTGACGCAAACTTCTTTCCGCTTATTCCAACAACTGATGTTGAGACAATTATTGCAACTTAATGACTGTAATAATTTTGAGTGAGAGTGACCTAGCCTTTGATGCCATATGAAGTATGGAGATTTTCCAGATTGAAAATAAGTGAAGGCCTTTAGTTTATCTTCAACAAAGGCATATTATCATTTGTCTTTACTTCCCCTGTCCAAAAGTTTTTGGGTCTTCTTGTCCTTTACAACAAAACCATCATTAGTAAAATGCAAATCACATTTATTTTTCAAAGTAAGCTTGCTAACGGAAGCTAGATTTCATGAGTTTGCCTACTGCTAACACATTTTTCAATTCCAAGTCAGGTTTTATACATGCTTTACACCAACATGACTAATATTTTATTTTGACCCATTTCCTACCATAATATAGTCATCACCATAATAATGTTTTGAATGAGATAAAGTACCTAAGGTTTGAGTTATATAAGCATTGGCACCTGAGTTAATATAAAATGTATTATCTACAATTATCTTGACTTGCTTGTGAATTTGATTAATAGGATGAGCCCCACTTATCCATGCGGTTTGTGGCAGTATGTTTGCTGTTGCCAAAAAATTGATAGGCATCAAAGCTTGATGTTTTAAAATTACCAAATTCACTATTTTCCTAGGATAATTTGTGGGAACCTAATAAGTTTTGGGAGCTTATTGAACCCGATAGTTGTGGCCTCTACCACATTAATTGGGTTGTGTGTTTGCTCGAAAACCTCTACCACTTGAGCTAAAATTTTATGAATTGTATTACTGATTTTCATGCATATATGCCCATTATTTTAGTAGTTTCCATTACCATTGTAGTTTACTCTTCCACATTTGTTGATGTTGTATCCTCTTCTTCTATTTGGATAGTAGCCTTTGTAAGATATAAAGGCCATATTTGGTCCAGCTGATGAAGAGTTATTGGTTAGTAGTTTTGGATGATGTTTACAAATGTTAAAGATCCTGAATGAAGAAATCAATTATGCTATGGTTGGATATGGAGGTTTAATAAGCATCATAGTATAAAAGGTTTGGTATTTTTATCATAATACTTTCGTAAAAGATATCACCTTGTTATCTTCATCTAATGGCTTATTGGTAGCACACAAGTCATATCACAATCCCTTGAATTCTTTGATATACTCATCTACTATTTTTCCATCAATGGAAGCATTTTGAATTAAATCCTTAAACTAAAATTCTTTTCCCATATTATCTCGTAGGTACTGTTCTTCTAAGTTACTGCAAAAATGATGATACCCTATTTAACACTTGGTATATAATAGTCTCTTTGTCCCCTCAACTACCCTCGGGGAGGAACAGAAGTCCCAAGAGAGGCTCATCGCACTATAGCAGACCTCAGACACCCTTTATTTTCTATGTAAGGGATAGTTATTCCAACATGCTTCCTAAGTAAAACCTAGAGATAATAGCACCAGAGTTTCGCCATAACTGACGATCAGAGGCTACCTATGTTTTAAGAGAAATGACCTCCTTAGTTCATCTAACCCTCAACAGTAAGGTATATCATTACGTAGTACCTCAAAATCAACTTATTATAGTCCTAAAGTAATTTTAGACCCTAAGACCTTCGATTGTGCTTTTATAACCGGTCTGTTGGAGTAGATGGAAAGAAGAAGAATATTCCACCTTTCGCTACCACTCAAATCCTCTTGCATTGAAATCTCCCATCAGCATCTAATGCTATCAGTAACTACCTTACACCATTTGCATATCCTTTGGCCAATACTCTACCACCTTACTGACACTGTCGGACCTCAAAGTCACCACAATCATGTTGTGATAGCCCACCCATTCCATTTCCTAGAGTTTACATATAAAAGTAAGGCTCGTGAATGATTCAAATGAAACTTATCTCAATCAAGCTGAAAGATTAACCCGTTCAAGAGATCATACTCCTAGAGAACTAAGAGTTACAGCCTCCATAAGTGTCTACTCTTCATTTCATACTCTCCCAATCCATTTTTGAGAGAAAATACTTAAAACTTGATCATTTCCAATCATCTTATACTTTGTATACCTTATTAAGACCTAAATCAATACTCGGGAACCCTTAGAGAAGTCCATCAGTTACTTCCTAAGGTCCTTGGGATTGTTGATGAAGGCCGCAAGACCTCAAGCCCACTTTGCCAAAGCCCAAGAGGTCTCACATATTGCAATAACTATTTTATAATATAATATACAGTAAATCACCTTTGACAATGGACGTAGGATCTTCAACTGAGGTCCAAACCACTTTAAACAATTGCCTCACACTTTAATACTTCTCTCAACTTATGTGTCTAAGGTCTAGAGGGGAGAAACTGTGGGTCTAAGGCTATACACAATTTCTACAACCATTAATTTGGAAACATAAGTGGGAATGACAAGTTCCACTTATTTCACAGATCAACTTTTCGTTTTTCAATATGCTAACCAACCCCTTTTTAGGTTATTCTCTAGACGAAATGGAGGCTTGACAAAGAGTTCCAAGAGCAGCTAGTTACCATTATCAATAGTCTTCATTTACGCTCAGTGGTAGAGATACCCGTGGTGCTCGATCCCAACAGTATTGGGGAGAACGACGAGCCTCAGTCAGAGGTGGAGAATTATCTAAAGGGTGTGCCTAGCCCCCCCAGTGATCAACAACCTGAATTACTATTAAGGATGTGAGCAAAAATTTATGAATTGAGTCAATTTATATGTATTGGCTTAATTTTTTTTTTTTTGAAAAAACTTGTAAGCATGATAGGTCAGGACTTTATTTTCTTATCATCCAAGCCTGTGACATGTTATTGGAGATTCTAGCGGCTAAAGATAAAGCGACAGCGACTATACATCATGTTTCAAGACGATTATCATCTTCATCATCCTAGGGATCCCAATGAGGTATGAATACATGTTTATGTTTATTCCTTGGATTGAGTTTTGGGTGTTGGTTTATAAAAAGGTTTTATAAGATTTTTAAATTGTTTTTTAAAAATCCAGCATATCGTTAGAATGGCCTTAGTTTTGTTGTTCGAATGATTTTATGCAGCTCATTAGAACATTGATCCAGTGAACTTCGCATGAGCTATTTCTAGCATTCTTAGCAATATCTTTATAAGTGATGTTAAAAGGTGTTCGAACCGGGGTATATAGCCTCCATCGAATAAGATCCAATTTCATTCAAACAAGCTGGCATTTTTCCAACATAAACTTCATTTTCAAGATTCTCTCATTTTTGGACAACCTCCTATAAATAGGAGTATGGAGTAGCAAATTTTAGAGAGACTTTTCTAAGCCTTTTGAGTTAATAAAATTGTTTAAAAAGTTCTCCAAGTTTATGTGTTTGTTTTAAGAAAAAGTTTTCTTAACAAAAATGCTAGTTACACCCATGTTTGAGATCCAAGAATCATACATATATATGTCGTTTTGAGATCTCCTTTATTTGCATCAAAGTTGTTTGCTCTTCATATTGTGAGAGTTTTCAATGGTAGATATCATATTTGGTATTTTGTGGCTAGATTGGTGATTATGAAAGTAAGATCGGTGGGATACTAAGATGTGGGAAAGCACATGCATTGTGTGGCTATTGAAATGCATCCAACAGTGATTGTGAAGAAAGTTACAAGGATCAAGGAATTGTGCCAAGTATTGAAGGCGTCGACTCTGTGAGTAAGTCTAAATTGGTCTTGAAAACTGCCAATCTCTTAGTGGACTTGTGTGGCTAGGTCATCCTTAGTTTTTCTCATTATGGATTTTCTCGTATATTGTTGTGTTGTGATTTACATATTTTACTCTTGCTTACACTCACCTAGATGCATGTTTTGTTTAAGACTAAAATTGGTAAATTATCTTATACAACACTTGTGGTTTACTATAATGGTGAAAGTAAATTAAAAATTATGAAAATAAAACTTGGTAGTGTTTTCTCTACAAACCCTAGGGAGCTTAACTTTCTCAAATTGGTATCAGAATAGGGTACACTAGTTTGTTAGGCTAGATCCCTATTTTACGCTTGTTTAGGGTTTAAATGGAGTTTAACCGAGAGCGTAGTTCCATTGACCGACCTCCATTATATGATGGGTTAAACTATCCCTAGCGCAATGCGCGGATGCTATTTTTCTCCAAATCGATAGAAAAGAGCGTTTGGAACTTTGTTGAGTTTGAGTGGACTCCTCCTACTGACGATGGTGGTCCTAAGGCGTATACCTCTTGGACATCCCTCGAATTTTAATTCTAAGGGTGTGAATGCTATTTTTTGGGATGTGACAACTAAAGTGTTTAAACATGTTATGATTTGTGACAGCTCGATGAATGCTTGGGATATTTTAAGATCCACAAAAGAGTGAACATATACTATTATGGTTTTCAAGTTACAAAATCGGATGAATAAGTTTGAGACAATTATGATATTAGAGAATGAGTATTTTAACGAGTTACATGCCAGTTTGTTGGATATTATTAATTCTTCGTTCAACTCAGGAGACCCTATCCCTGAGTTTAGAGTGGTGCAGAAAATCTTAAGGTCATTTCCTGGAAGATTTAATGCCAAAGTCACAGTCCAAGATTCCTTAGGTAGTGTTGACACTATGAGAGTCCAAGAGCTTTAGGTGATCTTCAAACCTTTGAGATTAACATGTGTCTTACAAAGAAAAAAGATGAAAATAAGGGCATTGCATTGAAATCCAAAAAAGAGTACGTGTCGAATTCTGATAGTGACATTGAACTGGATGTTGAAGAAATTACTAGGTTTGCTAGTAAGTTAAAGAAGTTTCTTAAGCTTAAAGATGCAGAGAGTTTTGAAAAGAAACCAAAGAACTTTAATGATCGTAATAGGAAGAATAAGGATAGTCCTAAGAAGGTGGATGCTCCAGATAAGTGTTTTAAATGCCAAGGGTTGGGCATTATTCTCGTGAGGATCCCACTAGACTATACAAGGAGGGAAAGAAAACTAAGGTCAATACCACCCTTAGTGATAGTGAGTCAAAAAAGGAAATTAATTCTCATGTAGAGTGCAATTACACCGCGTTCATAGATGGTCATGTAGGGATAAATGTAATGCCTTCCATCTTTGAAGATAATCATGAGCATGATGGTTTTGAAGTTTGATCTTTAGGTTTCCAAGCTAGTGAGGAGAGGAATGATGAAGAAGAGGAAGAAAATGATGATGATAATGACGAGGTTAGTGATCTTCAAGTGGTCTTTCGGGAGTTATACGCTGAGTCGCTAAAGTTGAAAAATGCTAACTTTCATTAAGATACTAAGATGAAAGAACGTGTCATAGGTAATGATAATGTTAAATTAATTGAGTATCTTAGGGAACGTGAGAATACCCTTAAGGAGAAGCTCGAGTATGTTAAGGGCGAGAGAGATAGACTTCGTTATGTGATGGAGGTTTTGAAAAGGGGACTTCTTGAGTTTTAAGAGTCTAGGCATTTTCTCGAGTCTAGGATTATGGTGGCTCGAGTAATATCAACTTTGATTTTGACTCTAGGTCGAGAAAGTTGGATAAAATGTTAAGCATCGTCTGAATAAAAAATGACAATTATGGTGTTACCTTAAATGATGTTAATACTTCTCATGCTAAATCTAACATCATGTTTTTGAGAGATACAACCAATGCTAGGGTAATCAGAAAAGGTTGACCTAAGGTAACATTCCTCGAGTATAAACTTGCACACACTATGGTAGAAATGATCACCTTAGGAATTTTTATTATGATCTTAAAAAAGGTCCTAAAAATGCTAAAACTAATTACCAAAGTTCCCCAAGCCCAAATTCATCACACTACATCTACGTGGGTTAGGAGATCCAATTTAGAGTCACTTCATGTTAGGCTTCTTGAATCTCGTAGGCTTTGTGACACCCCGACTAATTAAATACCGGGTAGCTACTCCTTTATTAAATTAAATCAAAATGCCAAGTTAGCTCAGTTAATAGCATCACTGTCGAAAACATTTTATTATTACTAACCACCTAGTATTTAAAAAGTAGGTTGTCAAATTTTAATTAAAGTTTGATTAACATGCAGTAAAGGATTTAAAGAAAGAATAATATCACCATTCACCATAACGAAATACTAGAATAACCATCACATGATATAAATAAATCCGGAGGAAAAACTCCTCACAACAAATCCCACAACTGAAATAAGTAACGAAATACTGAATACTGAATTAATACATGCCAAAGTCAAAAAAACTGAAATGGAAATGTCTCTAATAGAACTTGGGCAACATGCCCTACAACTGAGGAATACTGAACATGGAATCCAAATGATAGAAGCGTCTAAAAGCAAATCCCTGTAACTTCCACAAACATCTACAGCTCGTCACCTGAATGAGAATCCTATGCATGGTGTCCTTGTGGCTGGGCACCTAAAATGGTTTTTACAAAAATAGATTTGAAAGCAAATGGGTCAGAGCCCGAAAGTGGAAAACATTTTGAAAACAGCAAGTGTTTTAATAACATTAAAACATTAAATGCAAAGTACATGTTAGGACGTGCATTCACATGAAATTCTCACCTCTCGACTACATGTGCACTCCTAACGTACATTACCCATCTAAAAGACACATATAACTAACCAAAACGTAATAAGTTCTACCTATTACTACTCGATTCCCATATTACATTTTAACGTTATCAAATAATTAGAGGGCTTCACTTAAACTCAGATTCTCATTTAATAATATAGTTCACTATCCGTTAACTCGTTATGTTTTCTCAAAACAATACCATAATATTATTCACAATGTTAACAATGAAAGTTTCCATTAATTAAGTGTATATTATTCGCATCATAAATATACAGTACAAGTACCCCGAGACTAGCTGCGGTGCACACATACTCTGCTATCCATCCCGGTACATCACGTACATAAGGATCACATATTCCGAATCTCTCAGGAATAGTTCACAGATAACAACATCACAAATAATGGAGGCGAACACAGTCACATCACATGGGTCACGCACATATCTGCGCTCCCACGATCAGCAGACTTATTAACATCCCAATAAGTCCTTCTCTGACCTATGTTCATCGAGGTAACCAGTCTAAATCCGGGTAACACAAGGATTAGAGAGCCCTAAGCGAACGCAAACCTCCCGTGATAGCAAGTATGGTAGGTATGTCATACACATAAAATCAATACATATACTAAGTATGCACACGTCTTAGTAATCACCATAATATATTGGTACATATCTCTTCTCGTACTGACATATAATACTACACCATTTATATGTTACCAATTAATATAATAAGCTAGGCCGTTAATAGTTCTCGCATCGTAATAGACACTCACGTCTTACTCATATTCTCCTTTAGGTTCAAACTACACTTCTAGGTTTGACTCCTCATTATATCCCAAACATCCCAATTATATCAACTACTCATCAAGGGAAGGCTATCTCTACCTATACACAAGGTTACGGGGCACTCGGGATCAAAACAGGCTAAAAAGCCTAAACTGTCAACTCGTTCGAAGTCTGTTCGAAAGAGACTTCGTTCGAACGAGACTGTTCGAACGAGACTTCGTTCGAACGAACTGAGTCTTCTAACGAGATCTCGTTCGAACGAAGTGGGCTTTCTAACGAGATCTCGTTCGAACGATTTCATCGAACGAACTTCACCCTCGTTAGAAGTCAATGGTCAACTCGTTAGAAGCTCGTTCGAACGAGCTCGTTCGAACGAGCTCGTTCGAACGAGCTAGTTCAAACGACCTGGGCAGGTCTTCTAACGAGTGGCCGGTTTCAAGCCCAGAATTCCTTATTTCATTTTTCACCAATTTCTACTCCTCAATTCTCCTCTAAAATTCGTCCCAATAATGTTTTAAGGTCTCTAATCAATCCTAAACATATTATAGTCACATACTAACGTGTTTTAAAGGATTAATTCGTCCTAATCATCATTAAATCACAAGTCTTTACACTTTTCCCCAATTTTCTTTTCAAGAACATAAACCCTAGAATTTTAAATCCTTAATTTATCCAATTAAATCCGTTTTTGTTTCTTGTAAGATATATCAACATCAGATTAGTCCTCTAAATACGATTCTACATGCAATCCTTTCCTCAAAATATAGTATTCTGATTCCAAACTCATGGGTTTTTCATTAACTTTCAAGAACAAATGTAAATCTTAGAATTCTCTAACATGGAAGAAACATTCTCTGAATTAAACGGAATTAAATCACTTGCCTTGATTCAATCTCTGATTTTGATGATGATTTGCTGAAGTTCTCTCTCCCTTTCTGCAAAATTCTCCTCTTTCTCTCTCTCTAAGCTTTGTTCTCCAATGGCTATGGTGGCTAGGGTTTGTTTTTGGGAAAGAAATTAGAAACCTAATTCAAATAACCTACATAGCCTATTGGGTTAACATGGGTTGGTTAGTGGTTTAGTGGGTCAAATCCACATCAGATATAATTTACTAATTTTCGTCACTTTTAATTTCCAAAAATACAAAATTACCAAAATACCCTTTATGTTGCCGGTATGGCCTAAAAATACCCCGGGACCCAAACTAAACCCCCGGCTAGTGTTTTCTGACTATCTCGACCCTTCCGGACGCGTTGGCGCACTCAAAATGACCATACTGTTAATCGAATTTAAATTCACTTTTATAATTAAAATAATTATATCCTGATGCGACTGTCACACGAGTCCCAATAAAATGTCCAAACTGCCGTATATAAATCTCACGACAAATTTCACAATTCAATATTCATATATCATCATATATACTCAATATAGTCAAATACCAACTCACATCTCGCTAGTATTTTATCCGGATTAATTCCTAATTAATTCTCATTTAATTAATTTATCCCAAAAATAAATATCGCCAAAAATACGGGGTATTACATACTTCCCCCTAATAACAGAATTTCGTCCCGAAATTCGAAACTAGAAAGTACCTGATAAAAACAACTCTGGATAACATTCGCGCATCTCATCCTCGCGTTCCCATGTGGACTCCTCGACATTGTGATGTCGCCACGGAACACGCACTAACGGGACTATCTTTGACCGCAGCTTCCTCTCACTTCGGTCCAAAATAGCAATCGGACCCTCCTCGTAGGAGCTATCAGGATGTAGATCAATATCCTCCAAAGCGATGTGAGAATGAGCCAAATCGTCTCTGAGATATTTCCTTAGCGATGAAATATGAAACACATCGTGAATCCGGTGTAAATACTCCGGTAACCCGAGTCTATACGCAACTGGTCCAATCCGCTCAATAATAGGAAACGGCCCCACATACCTCGGTTCCAACTTTCCCTTTTTCCCGAAACGCATAATCCCCTTCATATGAGATACTCTGAGCAAAACCTGGCCCCCCACTTGGAACTCCCTGAAAGATCTCTTCGCATCAGCATTACTCTTCTGCCGGTCTTAAGTTACCCGAATGCGACTCCGAATCAACTCAATCCTTGCCGAAGTATCCTGAATCACTTTCGGCTCAAGTAGTTTGTTGTCCCCCACCTCCAACCAACATGCTGGGGAACGACAAGGTCTACCGTACAACGCCTCAAACGGAGCCATGCCAATAGTGAACTGATAGGAGTTGTTGTAAGCAAACTCCACCAGTGGAAGGTACTGCTTCCATCCACCCCCAAAGTCAATAATGCACATGCATAGCATGTCCTCCAACATCTAATTTGTGCGCTCGGTCTGCCCATCGGTCTACGGATGATAAGCCGTACTCAACCGCAATTTCGTGCCCATGGCCTCCTGGAAACTCTCCCAAAACCGCGAAACAAATATCTTGTCTCTGTCAGACACGTTATTTAGGGGCACACCGTGAAGTCTCACAATCTCTGAAATAAAGAGCTGGGCATACTGTCCCGCGGTGTAGTTTGTCCTTATGGGTAGAAAATGAGCGACTTTGGTCAATCTGTCCACAATTACCCAAACGGAATCGTGACCCCTCTGCGACGTAGGCAACCCCGTGATAAAGTCCATGGATATGCTCCCCACATCCACCTCGGAACCTCCAACGGCTGTAGAAGTCCTACCGGTCTCTGATGATCCACTTTTACTAGCTGACAAGTGGCGCATTTCGAAACAAACACAGCGATATCTCTCTTCATACCGCTCCACCAATACTGGCGTCTCATGTCTTGGTACATTTTGTCCCCTCCGGGATGTACCACGAACCGTGAGCCGTGCGACTCTGCGATCACCTCGTGTCGCAATTCCTCCCCTTCCGGAACCACCAATCTCCCATTGAGGCGTAATCCCCCATCTGAGCTAACGGTATAGGACTCGGCTCCCTCTGCTAGTAATCGAACTATCTGCTCTTGACAAAACGAGTCATTAGCCTGTGCCCGTACTACCTTCGTGACAATCTGCGATGTAACGGTTATCACAGACATGAAAGATTGGGCCACTACATCCTGGTGTCCCAACTCCTTCCACTTTGCCTTCCACACCCCTGCCACCTCATCTGCTGGCCTACGGCTCAATGCGTCTGCTACCACGTTAGCCTTACCCGGGTGATATTGGATATCGAACTGGTAGTCCTTCACAAACTCAAGCCACCTCCTTTTCCGCATGTTCAACTCCTTCTGCGTGAACAGGTACTGTAGGGACTTGTGGTCCGTGAACAATTGAAACTTCTCCCCCAAAAGATAGTGCCTCCAAATCCGTAGGGCAAATACCACTTCCGCCAACTCCAAATTATGCGTGGGGTAATTCTTCTCATGAGGCTTAAGCTTACGGGAAGCATAAGCTATGGCCTGTCTCTCCTGCTGCAATACACGTCCAAGTCCTTGGAAAGACGCATCGGTGTAAACCAAATACTCAACTCCCAGTATCGGTAATGCTAACACAGGTGCTGAGGTCAATTTGTCCTTTAACTCATCAAATGCCAACTGACAGGCATCACTCCAAATGAACGGCACACCTTTACGAGTAAGATGTGTCAAAGGACCCGCTATCTTCGAAAATCCCCGAATGAACCTCCTGTAGTATCCTGCTAGGCCCAAGAAACTATGAATCTCAGTCGGTGTCGTGGGCTGTCCCCACTCCCTCACCGCGGATACCTTCCCCGGATCAACAGATATCCCCCGGCCGAAAATAATGTGTCCCAAAAACTGGACCTCCTTCTACCAAAACCCGCACTTCTCAAACTTTGCATACATTTCGTTCTGACGCAGCGTCTGCAAGACCTGCCTCAAATGTTCGGCGTGCTCCTCCTTTGTCTGGGAGTAAACCAGAATATCATCAATGAAGACAATGACAAACTGATCTAGGAAATCCTTGAACACCCTATTCATCAAGTCCATAAACACTGCTGGAGCGTTGGTTAAACCAAAAGGCATAACCCGAAACTCGTAAGAACCATATCTCATTAAAAATGCATTCTTCGAGACATCCTCCTCCCTGATACGCAACTGATGGTATCCCGATCTCAAATCAATCTCCGAGAAGAAAGAATTTCCTCTCAACTGGTCAAATAGGTCACCGATTCGAGGCAATGGATACTTATTCCGTATCGTGACCTTGTTCAACTCCCGATAGTCCACACACAATCTTAGTGAACCGTCCCTCTTCTTCACAAACAAAACTGGAGCGCCCCAAGGTGAGGTACTCCTGCGAATAAAGCCCTGACCTAACAGCTGCTCTATCTGATCTCGTAGCTCTCGCATCTCTGCTGGAGCCATACGGTACGGTGCGCGTGCTATAGGTCTCGTATCTGGCAATAGGCCTATAACAAAGTCTATCTCTCGACTGGGGGGTAGGCCTGGTATCTCCTGAAACACATCCGAATACTCCTTGATAACTGGGATCGAATCTAAAGGAATCACAACCTCCTTATAGGTATCCTTCTCTATGTAATACAGACGAGCGGTCGAACCTCCCTCTGGGCGAGGCATCACCACTACAAATATCTCTTGCCCCGGAATGGCAAAAACAATGCTCCCGCTGAAGCAATCAATCATGGCCCTATAAGTTACGAGCCAATCCATACCGATAATCACATCGTGCACATGCATATCTAATACCAACATGTCTGCAGGTAATACCAAACCACCAATCTCTACCCCCACTCCCCGGCATATAAAGAATATAAGTGACCCATTCCCTAATGGTGAGTCGACACACGTCACTGTGCTCTCCGCTGTGGCTAACAACCCTAAAGCCTTCGCGAAATGTGTAGCTATAAAACAATGTGTAGCCCCCGTATCAAACAATACCCGACCCATAGTGCCATGGATAGGAAACGTACCCTCAATCGCGGGCGGTGCCTGTGGAACTGCTGCCTGGTGGACGTTATAGACACGTCCATACTGTAGCTGCCCCTGCTGAGCTGGGACTACTGGAATGGGTGGCAATGCTGCCATCTGTGGCGGTGCGGGGAGAGCGGCGGGAAACATAGGCCTCTGCGGCTCCTGGAGAGCACCCTGCTGCTGTTGCTGCTGTGGGGCCCTGCCCCTATCAGGACAATCCTGTCGTTTATGGCCAGTCTTGCCACAAACATAACACTTCCCTGGGAAGTTCCCTCCTCTCTTCCCCTGCTGTCCCCGGCCCTGGTGGCCGTTACCGTTCCTCCCTTGGCCCTGATGGCCCTGCTGGAACTGCTGCCCATTCTGCCCCTGTTGGCCCTGATGGCCGTTTGGACCCTGATGGCCCTGACGGAAACCTCCCTGTCCGTGCCTGTAATTATCTGATCTGAACCTCTTCTGATCCCCCTGCTGGGAACCCTGCTCACCCTGTCTCTGCCCCTGAGCAGACTGTGACCCATCGGCACCATGTCCTCCAGTCCTGCCCTGATGGCTAGACTCTCCCGATCTCTTGCCCTCAGCCATATGAAAGCGGTGATCCTGGCAGTGTAACAAAGCAGTGTTGACCACATCAGAATAATTGGCCAACGAAAGGTTCCCTAACAGATGCTGACGGATCCTTCATGTCAACCCGTCGGTGAATTTCTCAATCTTCTTCTTTTCTGTTGGTATCTCATCCGGAACGATGTTCAACAGATTCGTGAACTCGGCCTCATACTCGGCCACGGTCTTACCCTCTTGCTTCAGATTCATCAGTTTCCTCCTCATTTCCGTGTAAACAGCTGACGGAAAGTACTTGCGGTCAAACCGCACCCAAAAGTCCTGAATAGTGAGAGTATCCCTCTCCTCCACGGTGGTAATAGACTCCCACCACTGCAGTGCAGATCCAACTAGCTTGAAAGTAGCTAGAACCTGCTTCTGAACATCCGTGCACTCATACATCCTCAAGTGCCTCTGCATATCCTTCCTCCACTGGCTCAAGACTACCACATCTGAGCTACCTGCAAACTCTCGTGGATGCGCTTTCTGAAAAGCATCACGTACACGTTCCCAAGCAGACGGGAATGCATTTGCCTGTACTGGCACGGCAACCGGTGCCTGAGGTGGTGCCTGTTGAACTACGGCAATTGCGGCATTCACCGCTTGGGCTACAATGGCTGCAACTTTAGCGGCGTTCATCATGCCCTGAACTGGAGCGGGCTGGGGTTCGGGCGTTGCATCCCTGGGAACTCGTCGTGCACGTCGTGGAGGCATCTAAAAAAGAATAAAGTTTATAAGTTCACAGTTTATAAACTTAAAATAGTTGAAGAACGAAGTGTAATACCCCGTACTTTTGACTATATTTATTTTTGGGATTAATTAATTAAATGCGTATTAATTGGAAATTAATCCGGGTTATAAATACTAATGAGATGCGAGTTGGTATTTGATTATGTGCATATATGTTTTGATATATGTATTTAGTATTATAAAATTTGTCGTGAGATCGATAGACGGCATTTTAGAAATTTTGTTGAGACGCGTGGGACCGCCGCGTCACGGTGTAATATTTTGATAATAAAAGTGAATTTAAAATCTATAAACCGTATGGTCGTTTTGAGTGCGCCAACGCGTCCGGAAGGGTCGAGATAGTCAGAAAACACTACCCGGGGGTGTAATTTGGGTCCCGGGGTATTTTTAGGCCATACCAGCAACTTAAGGGGTATTTTGGTAATTTTACATTTTGAGGAATTAAAAGTGACGAAAATTAGAGATGTAAATCTGATGTGGATTAAATCCACTAAGCCCATTAACCAAACCACATTAACCTAGAAGGCTACGTAGGTTATTAGGAGAGTTTTCTAAAATTCCCAAATCAAAACCCTAGCCACCTTAAGCCACCATTGGAGGAGAGCTTGGAGAAAGGAAAAATCTGCAGAAATCTTCACCAAGCCAACACCAAAATCAGAAATCCAATCAAGGCAAGTGTTTTAATCATATTTAAATTCGTAGAATGTTTCTTCCATGTTAGAAAATTGATGAATTACAACTGTTCTTGAAAGATTATGAAAACCCATGTAGTTTGGAGCTTAGAACTTGAAATTATTAAGGAGAATTGCATGTAGAATGATAGGTAGATAATGATTCGCATGATATCTGTGATAGGAAGGAATTGAAACGGATTTATAGTGAGTTAATTCATGATTCAAAAGTTAGGGTGCATGTTCTTGAAATAATTGGGGAAAAAGTGTAGAGATTTATATTTTGATTGATGTTAAAGAGATTTAATCCTTGAAAACATGTTAGGAGTTGACTTGAATATGTTTAGGATGAATTAGAGACCCTAAAACGTTGTTGGGATGAACTTTGGAAGAGATTAGGAGTGATAAAATTGGATAAAAAGGAGATGGGAAAAATCTGGGACGAATCTGGTAGCTCGTTAGAAGCCCCTACCCAGGTCGTTCGAAAGACTTATTGGGATGTTAATAAGTCCGCTGATCGTGGGAGCGTAGGTATGTACGTGACCCATGTGATGTGACTGTGTTCGCCTCCACTATTTGTGATTTGTGTTATCTGAACTATTCCTGAGAGATTCGAAATATGTGATCCTTATGTACGTGATGTACCGGGATGGATAGCAGAGTATGTGTGCACCACAGCTTAGTTCTCGGGGCGCTTGTATTGTATATTTATGATGTGAATAATATACACTTAATTAATGAGAACATTCATGTTAATGATGTGAATATAAATACGGTATTGTTTCGAGAAATATAACGAGTTAACTGATAGTTATATACATTGCATATTGAACATCTGAGTTACGTTAAACCCCTATTTAATTACGAGCGTTATTATGTTAATAGAACCGAGTAATAAGGGTAAGACCTATGATAGTCTAGCTAGATATGTTGTCACTTAGCTAGTAGTTTGTATCACTCTAGATGGGTACTTACGTTAGGAGTGCACAGTTAGACGAGAGGTGAGAATATCATGTGAGTGCACGTCCTAACATGTACTTTGCATTTAATGTTTTAAATGTTTTAAAGCACTTGCAGGTTTTTAAAATATAACTCCACATTCGGGCTCTGACCTGTTTGCTTTTCAAATCTCTTTTTCTTGTAAAACCATTTTAGGTGCCCAGCCACAGGGACACCAAGCATAGGATTCTCATTCAGGTGACGAGCTGTAGCTGTTTGTGGAAGCTGCAGGGATTTTCTTGTAGACGCTTCTATCTTTTGGATTCCAGAGTCACTATCTATCAGTTGTAGGGCATGTTGCCCATTTCTATTAGAGACATCTTTTACATTACAGTTTTCAGACTTTGATTTGTATTGTTTTAGCATTCGGTTATTTATTTCAGTATGGGATTGTAGTGAGGAGTTTTCCTCCAGACTTTATTTACTCTATGTGATGGTTATTCGTTTTACTTCAGTATGTTGAATGGTGTTACTTATTTCTTCATTACACTTGTTGCATGTTAATCAGACTTATATTAAAATTTGGCAACTTACTTTTTAAATACTAGGTGGATAGTAATAATAAAATGTTCTCGACAGTGATGCTATTAACTGAGACAACTTGGCATTTTGAATTAATTTAATAAAGGAGTAGCTACCCAGTATTTAATTAGTCGGGGTGTCACAGGTGGTATTAGAGCATCAGGTTCTAGTGTCCTTTAGGATCTGTACGGCTATTATGTTTCCGCTACGTTTCTTTGATATAGAGCCCTATCTTTTAGGACTGTTGTACTCTTTTTGTGTATGCTTCGTTCTTCAGCTATATTAAGCTTATAACCGTGAACTTATAAACTTTTTTCTTATTTCATATGCCTCTACGACGTGCACGACGAGTTCCCACGGATTCAACGCCCGAACCCCAGCCCGCTCCAGTTCAGGGCATGATGAACGTCGTTGAGGTTGCATCTATAGTAGCTCAAGCGGTAAATGCCTCCATTGCCGTTGTTCAGCAGGCACCACCCCAGGCGCCGGTTGCCGTGCCAGTACAGGTTAATGCATTCCCGTCTTCTTGGGAGCGTGTACATGACGCTTTTTAGAAAGCGCATCCGCCAGAGTTTGCAGGTAGCTCAGATGTGGTAGTCTCGAGCCAATGGAGGAAGGATATGCAGAGGCACTTATGGATGTATGAGTGCACGGATGTTCAGAAGCAGGTGCTAGCTACTTTCAAGCTAGTTGGATCTGCACTGCAGTGGTGGGAGTCTATTACCACCATGGAGGATAGGGATACTCTCACTATTCAGGAGTTCTGGGTACGGTTCGACCGCAAGTACTTTCCGTCGGCTGTTCATACGGAAATGAGGAGAAGATTGATGAGTCTGAAGCAGGAGGGAAAGACAGTGGCCGAGTATGAGGTCGAGTTCACGAATCTGTTGAACATCATTCCAGACGAGATACCAACAGAGAAGAAGAAAATTGAGAAGTTCACCGACGGGTTGACTTGGAGGATCCGTCAGCATCTGCTAGGGAACCTATCGTTGGCCACTTATTCTGATGTGGTTAACGCTGCATTGTTGCACTTCCAGGACCACCATTTTCATATGGCCGAGGGCAAGCGGTCGGGGGAGTCTAGCCATCAGGGCAGGACTGGAGGACATGGTGCCAGCGAGGCACAATCGGGTCAGGGGCAGAGATAGAATGAGCAGGGCTCCCAGCAGGGGGATAATAAGAGGTTCCGGTCAGGGAACTACAGACAGGGACAGGGAGGTTTTCGTCAGGGCCATCAGGGTCCAAACGGCCATCAGGGCCAGCAGGGGCAGAATGGGCAGCAGTTTCACTAGGGCCAGCAGGGCCAAGGAAGGAACGGTAACGGCCACCAGGGTCGGGGACAGCAGGGGCAGAGAGGGGGGAACTTCCCAGGGAAGTGCTTTGTTTGTGGCAAGACTGGCCATAAACGACAGGATTGTCCTGATAGGGGCAGGGCCCCACAGCAGCAGCAGCAGGGTGCTCGCCAGGAGCCACAGAGGCCTATGTTTCCCACCGCTCTTCCCGCACCGCCATAGATGGCAGCATTGCCACCATTCCAGCAGTCCCAGCTCAGCAGGGGAAGCTACAGTATGGACGTGTCTACAACGTCCACCAGGCTGCAGTTCCACAGGCACCGCCCGCGATCGAGGGTACGTTTTCTATCCATGGCACTATGGGTCAGGTATTATTCGATACGGGTGCTACACACTGTTTTATAGCTACACACTTCGCGAAAGCTTTAGGATTGCTAGCTACGGCAGAGAGCACAGTGACATGTGTCGACTCACCATTGGGGAGTGGGCCACTTATTTTCTTTATATGCCGGGGAGTGGGGGTAGAGATTGCTGGTTTGGTATTGCCTGCAGACATGTTAGTGTTAAACATGCATGTTCACGATGTGATCATCGGTATGGATTGGCTCGTAGCATATAGGGCCATGATTCATTTGCTTCAGCGGGAGCATTGTTTTTGCCATTCCGGGTCAAGAGATGTTTGTAGTGGCGATGCCTCGCCCAAAGGGAGGATCGACCGCTCATCTGTATTACATTGAGGAGGATACCTCTAAGGAGGTTGTGATTCCTTTAGACTCTATCCCAGTCATCAGGGAGTATTCGGATGTGTTTTAGGAGATACCAGGCTTACCACCCAGTCGAGAGATAGACTTTGTTATAGATTTGCTACCGGGTACGAGACCTATAGCACGCGCACCATACCGTATGGCTCCAGTCGAGATGAGGGAGTTACGGGATCAGATAGAGCAGCTGTTAGGCCAGGGCTTTATTCGCAGGAGTACCTCACCTTGGGGCGCTCCAGTTTTGTTTGTGAAGAAGAGGGACGGTTCACTGAGATTGTGTGTGGACTACCGAGAGTTGAATAAGGTCACGATACGGAATAAGTATCCGTTGCCTCGAATCGATGACTTATTCGACCAGTTGAGAGGAGCTTCTTTCTTCTCGAAGATTGACTTGAGATCGGGATACCATCAGTTGCGTATCAGGGAGGAGGATGTCTCGAAGACCGCGTTCTTGTCGAGATATGGTTCTTACGAGTTTCGGGTTATGCCTTTTGGTTTGACCAACGCTCCAGCAGTGTTTATGGACTTGATGAACAGAGTGTTCAGGGATTTCCTAGATCAGTTTGTCATTGTCTTCATTGATGACATTCTAGTTTACTCTCAGACAGAGGAGGATCACGCCGAGCATTTGAGGCAGGTTTTGCAGACACTTCGTCAGAACGAGTTGTATGCAAAATATGAGAAGTGCGAGTTTTGGCTGAAGGAAGTCCAGTTTTTGGGGCATATCATTTCCGACCGGGGAATATCTGTTGATCCGGGGAAGGTGTCAGCGGTGAGGGAGTGGGGACAGCCCACGACACCAACTGAGATTCGTAGTTTCTTGGGTCTAGCAGGATACTACAGGAGGTTTATTCGGGGCTTCTCAGAGATAGCAGGTCCTTTGACACATCTTACTCGTAAGGGTGTGCCCTACATCTGGAGTGATGCCTGTCAGTTGGCATTCGATGAATTGAAGGACAAATTGACCTCAGCACCTGTGTTAGCATTACCGAGACCGGGAGTTGAGTATTTGGTTTACACCGATGCGTCTTTGCAAGGACTGGGAGGTGTATTACAGCAGGAGAGACAGGCCATAGCTTATGCTTCCCGTAAGCTTAAGCCTCACGAGAAGAATTACCCCATGCATGATTTGGAGTTGGCAGCAGTGGTATTTGCCCTACGAATTTGGAGGCACTATCTTTTGGGGGAGAAGTTCCAACTGTTCACGGACCACAAGTCCCTACAGTACCTATTCACGCAGAAGGAATTGAATATGCGGCAACGTAGGTGGCTTGAGTTTGTGAAAGACTACCAGTTCGACATCCAATACCACCCGGGTAAGGCTAACGTGGTAGCAGACGCGTTGAGCCGTAGGCCAGCAGATGAGGTGGCAGAGGTGTGGAAAGCAAAGTGGAAGGAATTGGGACACCAGGATGCAGTGGCCCGATCTTTCATGTCTGTGATGACCGTTACACCGCAGATTGCCAGGAAGGTAGTACGGGCACAGGCTAATGACTCGTTCTGTCAAGAGCAGATAGTTCGATTACTAGCAGAGGGAGCCGAGTCCTATACCGTTAGCTCAGACGGGGGATTACGCTTCAATGGAAGATTGGTAGTTCCGAAAGGAGAGGAATTGTGGCACGATGTGATGGCAGAGTCGCACGGCTCACGGTTCGCGGTACATCCCGGAGGGGACAAAATGTACCAAGACATGAGACGGCAGTATTGGTGGAGCGGTATGAAGAGAGATATCGCCGAGTTTGTTTCGAAATGCGCCACTTGTTAGCTTGTAAAAGTGGATCATTAGAGACCGGTAGGATTGCTACAGCCATTGGAGGTCCCGGTGTGGATGTGGGAGAGCATATCCATGGACTTTATCACGGGGTTGCCTACGTCACAGAGGGGTCACGACTCCGTTTGGGTAATTGTGGACAGGTTGTCCAAGGTCGCTCACTTTTTACCCGTAAGGACTGACTACACTACGGGACAGTATGCCCAGCTCTTCATTTCGGAGATTGTGAGACTTCACGGTGTGCCCCTAAATATCGTGTCTGACAGAGACAAGATATTTGTTTCGCGGTTTTGGGAGAGTTTCCAGGAGGCCATGGGCACGGAATTGTGGTTGAGTAGGGCTTATCATCCGCAGACTGATGGGCAGACAGAGCGCACCAATAAGATGTTGGAGGACATGCTACGCATGTGCATTATTGACTTCGGGGGTGGATGGGAGCAGTACCTCCCACTGGTGGAGTTTGCTTACAACAACTCCTATCACTTCACGATTGGCATGGCTCCGTTTGAGGCATTGTACGGTAGGCCTTGTCGTTCCCCAGCATGTTGGTTGGAGGTGGGGGACAACAAACTGCTTGGGCCGGAAGTGATTCAGGATACTTCGGCAAGGATTGAGTTGATTCGGAGTCGCATTCGGGTAGCTCAAGACAGGCAGAAGAGTTATGCTGATGCGAAGAGGTTTTTCAGAGAGTTCCAAGTGGGGGACCAAGTTTTGCTCAGGGTATCTCCTATGAAGGGGATTATGCATTTCGGGAAGAAGGGGAAGTTGGCACCAAGGTATGTGGGGCCGTTTCCTATTATTGAGCGGATCGGACCGGTTGCTTATAGACTCGGGCTACCGGAGCATTTGCATCAAATTCACGATGTGTTCCATATTTCCTCGCTGAGGAAATACCTTAGAGATAATTTGGCTCATTCTCACATTGCTGTGGAGGACATCGATCTCCAACCGGATAGCTCCTACGAGGAGGGGCCGATTGCTATTTTGGACCGAAGCGAGAGGAAACTGCGGTCAAAGATAGTTCCGTTAGTGCGTGTTCAGTGGCGACATCACAATGTCGAGGAGTCCACATGGGAGCGCGAGGATGAGATGCGCGATCGTTATCCAGAGTTGTTTTCAGCAGGTACTTTCTAGTTTCGAATTTCGGGACGAAATTCAGTTATTAGGGGGGGGAGTATGTAATACCCCGTACTTTTGACTATATTTATTTTTGGGATTAATTAATTAAATGCGTATTAATTGGAAATTAATCCGGGTTATAAATACTAACGAGACGCGAGTTGGTATTTGATTATGTGCATATATGTTTTGATATATGTATTTAGTATTATAAAATTTGTCGTGAGATCGATAAACGACATTTTAGAAATTTTGTTGAGACGCGTGGGACCGCCGCGTCACGGTGTAATATTTTGATAATAAAAGTGAATTTAAAATCTATAAACCGTATGGTCCTTTTGAGTGCGCCAACGCGTCCGGAAGGGTCGAGATAGTCAGAAAACACTACCCGGGGGTGTAGTTTGGGTCCCGGGGTATTTTTAGGCCATATCAGCAACTTAAGGGGTATTTTGGTAATTTTACATTTTGAGGAATTAAAAGTGACGAAAATTAGAGATGTAAATCTGATGTGGATTAAACCCACTAAGCCCATTAACCAAACCACATTAACCTAGAAGGCTACGTAGGTTATTAGGAGAGTTTTCTAAAATTCCCAAATCAAAACCCTAGCCACCTTAAGACACCATTGGAGGAGAGCTTGGAGAAAGGAAAAATCTGCAGAAATCTTCACCAAGCCAACACCAAAATCAGAAATCCAATCAAGTCAAGTGTTTTAATCATATTTAAATTCGTAGAATGTTTCTTCCATGTTAGAAAATTGATGAATTACAACTGTTCTTGAAAGATTATGAAAACCCATGTAGTTTGGAGCTTAGAACTTGAAATTATTAAGGAGAATTGCATGTAGAATGATAGGTAGATAATGATTTGCATGATATCTGTGATAGGAAGGAATTGAAATGGATTTATAGTGAGTTAATTCATGATTCAAAAGTTAGGGTTCATGTTCTTGAAATAATTGGGGAAAAAGTGTAGAGATTTATATTTTGATTGATGTTAAAGAGATTTAATCCTTGAAAACATGTTAATAGTTGACTTGAATATGTTTAGGATGAATTAGAGACCCTAAAACGTTGTTGGGATGAACTTTGGAAGAGATTAGGAGTGATAAAATTGGATAAAAACGAGATGGGAAAAATCTGGGACGAATCTGGTAGCTCGTTAGAAGCCCCTACCCAGGTCGTTCGAACGAGCTTCTAACGAGTTGACCAGTCGCTGCTAACGAAAAGGGATTTCGTTCGATATCTCGTTCGAACGAGATATCGTTAGAAGGTACAATTCGTTCGAACGAACTGGAATCTCGTTCGAACAGCCTCGTTCGAACGAGACTTCTAACGAGTTGACAGAGGAATCTCGTTCGAACAGTCTCGTTCGAACGAGACTTCTAACGAGCTGACAGTTTGGGCTATTTTGAACTGTTTTGAATTTTGGAGTCCCGTAAACTTGTTCGAGGATATAGTTAACCTTCCAATGATGATGTAGTGATAGGTTTGGGACATTTGGGTATTTATGAGAAGGAAATTATACACAAGTGAGTTAAATTAGAATGAACCGTTTGGGTTGAGACGTGAGTGTCTATTACGACGTGAGAAAATTATGGCGCGTATGATTATAAACCAGAGTAGTATAAATTGTGATAATTATAGTTAGTACGAGAATGCGATATGTACTACGATTAAACTACGGTATTACTAAGACATGTGTTTACTTAGTAGTGGTATATGAATTGTGTGTATGACATACCTACCATACTTGTTATCACGGGAGGTTGCGTTCGCTTAGGACCCTCTAATCCTTGTGTGCCTACGGGGGGGATATAGACTGGTACCTCGATGAACATAGGTCAGAGAAAGACTTATTGGGATGTTAATAAGTCCGCTGATCGTGGGAGCGTAGGTATGTACGTGACCCATGTGATGTGACTGTGTTCGCCTCCACTATTTGTGATTTGTGTTATCTGAACTATTCCTGAGAGATTCGAAATATGTGATCCTTATGTACGTGATGTACCGGGATGGATAGCAGAGTATGTGTGCACCACAGCTTAGTTCTCGGGGCGCTTGTATTGTATATTTATGATGTGAATAATATACACTTAATTAATGAGAACATTCATGTTAATGATGTGAATATAAATACGGTATTGTTTCGAGAAATATAACGAGTTAACTGATAGTTATATACATTGCATATTGAACATCTGAGTTACGTTAAACCCCTATTTAATTACGAGCGTTATTATGTTAATAGAACCGAGTAATAAGGGTAAGACCTATGATAGTCTAGCTAGATATGTTGTCACTTAGCTAGTAGTTTGTATCACTCTAGATGGGTACTTACGTTAGGAGTGCACAGTTAGACGAGAGGTGAGAATATCATGTGAGTGCACGTCCTAACATGTACTTTGCATTTAATGTTTTAAATGTTTTAAAGCACTTGCAGGTTTTTAAAATATAACTCCACATTTGGGCTCTGACCCGTTTGCTTTTCAAATCTCTTTTTCTTGTAAAACCATTTTAGGTGCCCAGCCACAAGGACACCAAGCATAGGATTCTCATTCAGGTGACGAGCTATAGCTGTTTGTGGAAGCTACAGGGATTTTCTTGTAGACGCTTCTATCTTTTGGATTCCAGAGTCACTATCTATCAGTTGTAGGGCATGTTGCCCATTTCTATTAGAGACATCTTTTACATTACAGTTTTCAGACTTTGATTTGTATTGTTTTAGCATTCGGTTATTTATTTCAGTATGGGATTGTAATGAGGAGTTTTCCTCCAGACTTTATTTACTCTATGTGATGGTTATTCGTTTTACTTCAGTATGGTGAATGGTGTTACTTATTTCTTCATTGCACTTGTTGCATGTTAATCAGACTTATATTAAAATTTGGCAACTTACTTTTTAAATACTAGGTGGATAGTAATAATAAAATGTTCTCGACAGTGATGCTATTAACTGAGCCAACTTGGCATTTTGAATTAATTTAATAAAGGAGTAGCTACCCGGTATTTAATTAGTCGGGGTGTCACACGAAGCATACACACAAAGAGTACAACAGTCCTAAAATATAGGGCTCTATATCAAAGAAAACTTAGCGGAAACATAATAGCCGTACAGATCCTAAAGGACACTAGAACCTGATGCTCTGATACCACCTGTGACACCCCGACTAATTAAATACCGGGTAGCTACTCCTTTATTAAATTAAATCAAAATGCCAAGTTGGCTCGGTTAATAGCATCACTGTCGAAAACATTTTATTATTACTAACCACCTAGTATTTAAAAAATAAGTTGTCAAATTTTAATTAAAGTCTGATTAACATGCAGTAAAAGATTTAAAGCAAGAATAATATCACCATAACGAAATACTAGAATAACCATCACATGATATAAATAAATCCGGAGGAAAAACTCCTCACAACAAATCCCACAACTGAAATAAGTAACGAAATACTGAATACTGAATTAATACATGCCAAAGTCTAAAAAACTGAAATGGAAATGTCTCTAATAGAACTTGGGCAACATGCCCTACAACTGAGGAATACTGAACATGGAATCCAAATGATAGAAGCGTCTAAAAGCAAATTCCTGTAACTTCCACAAACAGCTACAGCTCGTCACCTGAATGAGAATCCTATGCATGGTGTCCTTGTGGCTGGGCACCTAAAATGGTTTTTACAAAAATAGATTTGAAAGCAAATTGGTTAGAGCCCGAAAGTGGAAAACATTTTGAAAACAGCAAGTGTTTTAATAACATTAAAACATTAAATGCAAAGTACATGTTAGGACGTGCACTCACATGAAATTCTCACCTCTCGACTACATGTGCACTCCTAATGTACATTACCCATCTAAAAGACACATATAACTAACCAAAACGTAATAAATTCTACCTCTTACTACTCGATTCCCATATTACATTCTAACGTTATCAAATAATTAGAGGGCTTCACTTAAACTCAGATTCTCATTTAATAATATAGTTCACTATCGGTTAACTCGTTATGTTTTCTCAAAACAATACCATAATATTATTCACAATGTTAACAATGAAAGTTCCCATTAATTAAGTGTATATTATTCGCATCATAAATATACAGTACAAGCACCCCGAGACTAGCTGCGGTGCACACATACTCTGTTATCCATCCCGGTACATCACGTACATAAGGATCACATATTCCGAATCTCTCAGGAATAGTTCACAGATAACAACATCACAAATAATGGAGGCGAACACAGTCACATCACATGGGTCACGCACATACCTGCGCTCCCACGATCAGCAGACTTATTAACATCCCAATAAGTCCTTCTCTGACCTATGTTCATCGAGGTAACCAGTCTAAATCCGGGTAACACAAGGATTAGAGAGCCATAAGCGAACGCAAACCTCCCGTGATAGCAAGTATGGTAGGTATGTCATACACATAAAATCAATACATATACTAAGTATGCACACGTCTTAGTAATCACCATAATATATTGGTACATATCTCTTCTCGTACTGACATATAATACTACACCATTTATATGTTACCAATTAATATAATAATCTAGGCCGTTAATAGTTCTCGCATCGTAATAGACACTCACGTCCTACTCATATTCTCCTTTAGGTTCAAACTACACTTCTAGGTTTGACTCCTCATTATATCCCAAACATCCCAATTATATCAACTACTCATCAAGGGAAGGCTATCTCTACCTATACACAAGGTTACGGGGCACTCGGGATCAAAACAGGCTAAAAAGCCTAAACTGTCAACTCGTTCGAAGTCTGTTCGAACGAGACTTCGTTCGAACGAGACTGTTCGAACGATACTTCGTTCGAACGAACTGAGTCTTCTAACGAGATCTCGTTCGAACGAAGTGGGCTTTCTAACGAGATCTCGTTCGAACGATTTCATCGAACGAACTTCACCCTCATTAGAAGTCAATGGTCAACTCGTTAGAAGCTCGTTCGAACGAGCTCGTTCGAACGACCTGGGCAGGTCTTTAAACGAGTGGCCAGTGTCAAGCCCAGAATTCCTTATTTCGTCTTTCACCAATTTCTACTCCTCAATTCTCCTCTAAAATTCGTCCCAACAATGTTTTAAGGTCTCTAATCAATCCTAAACATATTATAGTCACATACTAACGTGTTTTAAAGGATTAATTCGTCCTAATCATCATTAAATCACAAGTCTCTACACTTTTCCCCAATTTTCTTTTCAAGAACATAAACCCTAGAATTTTAAATCCTTAATTTATCCAATTAAATCCGTTTTTGTTTCTTGTAAGATATATCAACATCAGATTAGTCCTATAAATACGATTCTACATGCAATCCTTTCCTCAAAATATAGTATTCTGATTCCAAACTCATGGGTTTTTCATTAACTTTCAAGAACAAATGTAAATCTTAGAATTCTCTAACATGGAAGAAACATTCTCTGAATTAAACGGAATTAAATCACTTGCCTTGATTCAATCTCTGGTTTTGATGACGATTTGCTGAAGTTCTCTCTCCCTTTCTGCAAAATTCTCCTCTTTCTCTCTCTCTCTAAGCTTTCTTCTCCAATGGCTATGGTGGCTAGGGTTTGTTTTTGGGAAAGAAATTAGAAACCTAATTCTAATAACCTACGTAGCCTATTGGGTTAACATGGGTTGGTTAGTGGTTTAGTGGGTCAAATCCACATCAGATATAATTTACTAATTTTCGTCACTTTTAATTTCCAAAAATACAAAATTACCAAAATACCCTTTATGTTGCCGGTATGGCCTAAAAATACCCCGGGACCCAAACTAAACCCCCGGCTAGTGTTTTCTGACTATCTCGACCCTTCCGGACGCGTTGGCGCACTCAAAACGACCATACGGTTAATAGAATTTAAATTCACTTTTATAATTAAAATAATTATATCCTGACGCGACTGTCACACGCGTCCCAATAAAATGTCCAAACTGCCGTATATAAATCTCACGACAAATTTCACAATTCAATATTCATATATCATCATATATACTCAATATAGTCAAATACCAACTCACATCTCGCTAGTATTAATTCTCAATTAATTCTCATTTAATTAATTAATTCCAAAAATAAATATCGCCAAAAATACGGGGTATTACAGGCTTTCACACGATTCATCCCATTTTATATCTTATGAGTGATTGCTTATATATTTCATACACTAGATTTTGTGCTTCATGTCTTTTTTTTTGGAAAAGGGAAAAATGCCCTATATTTATTAATAAAAAGATAAACAACCTCTTTAGTGTCAGAATAACATTACAGAGACAAAGAGAAAGACTTATCAATATTGATTCCTAAGATACTGGCATCCTAATTTGTCTAATTTGAGGGTGCCTCTGGTCTTAACTGGAAGATCCTAATAGTTGTTGAAATATGATTGAGATCTTAATGACATACCGTGTTTAGATAGCAAATCAACAACAAAATTAGTCTCTCTACAACAATGGCAAACCTTGATATTGTTCTTCTTTACCATCTCTTTAATCTCTTCAATTATGATTATGATTTTCTATGGAACTTTGCATTTACTAAAAATACATCAAAAGAGGAGTAGATAATGGGTTTCCATCACCGGGTTGGCAATGCATTTGAGAAGGTAATAAAGAAAACTATCCCTTATAGCCCATGCCTCTTCTATATTCCTGGTACCATTTACTTTCAAGTTTGAAGAGGCCCAAATTAGATTAGCTGAGCAATCTCTAATGATAACACCCATACCCATTTTTCCTTGAATATCACAAGCTCCATCAGTATTAAGTTTGAGTTGAGGAGAAGAAGGTTTAATTCATTTATCTTCAATGGTTATGTGAGATTTTACAACAAGAGGCTTAAGGAGGAGGAGATTACATGCCTCAATACAGGCAGAGGTAAAACTAGTCTTGAGGTTGAAAAAAAATTCCATGTCTTGCAAACTCCTATTGATGTTGGCAATGATGATATTACTTCTCATTTTTTTACCATCAAATAGTGATTTATTCCTTATTCTCCATATCTCCCATAAAGAGTGGAAAAAGATGGCCTTAAAAAGCCATTTAGACATCAGGCTCTGACTGAAGCCACCAGTACGTAATAAAAAAGTTAGTAGATGACATATGAGTTTGATGAATCCCCAATTTATGCCCATAGTAGATCCAAACTTGCTGAGAAATATGACCATTGATAGATAGATAATTAATAAATTCCTCCGAGGTGGAGAAATTTTCGCATCTAGAAGCAAGACTAATGCCCACTAATTTTATGTTTATTTTGAGAGGAAGTGCTTTGTTTTGGAGTTTCATGGTAAAGGCAGAGACATTAGTAGAAATATTGGGGTTTAAATGAACTTCTGAGTTATAGAAATTAATATTAGCTTTCTGACAAGATTTATAGAAGAGGATAAGGAAAAATCTATTGATTGGGTAGGAAGCCACACAAGCCCTCCCATAGACATGGAAGAATTAGTAGACAAACAATCCCAGGCTGAAGTAATTCTTTTAACAGCTTTGGAAAAGCCTTCAAAGGCATGAAATGGTATTTTTTTCATGAATACACACCACATATAATTACTTATCTTGAATCTCCAAGACATCTTCAAGCTTGCACCTTTAATAATTGACTCCATAGTTCGGAAACCAAAACCTCCTTTTGACGTAGGGAAGCAGAAATCACTCCATTTTACCAAATGGTGTTTTCTGGAAAAATTCTTTACTTGATCCCCATAAGAAGGAGCTGTAAATTCTCTCGATTAGATTCAAGGTTAACTTGGGGGGATTAAGAACCGGAGAATATAAAGAGAATGGAGCTAAGTATAGACTGGATTAAGGTTATTTTAACTCCAAAAGAAAGGAATTTTATTTTCTAACTAATGACCTTAGATGCCGAAGACTGGACTAAAAAGTCAAAGTGGATGGCTTTGGTTCTACCTTTGAAAAAAGGGACAACAAATTTTTTTATGGGAGCTTTACCATGACTGAAGACACTTATGCTCTTAATAGAATTAATCATTTGAAGAGTAGCTTTAGAGCTTGTGTAGAAAATACCCTTCTCCCTGTTGGTCCACTAGCCTGATTGGTCTTCACACTCCTTTATGAATCCCATCAGAGATTTAAGCCTCTTCTTGGTGCTATATATAAATATGATTAGATCGTCTGCATTACCGAGATGACTAACCAATTCAAAACCCCTAAGATGAGCATATGACTTTACTGCTAACACAAACATGGCAGGGGACAAATGGTCCCCTTTTCTAATTTCCTCTAGATGGATTGGAGAAATAATGGGATTTTCCATTGACAAGAATAGAATACCATGTGGAGGAAATAAACCTCCAAACCATTTCTATGAAGGTTTTATCAAAACCAAAATCTCTTGGAGTTTTGAGAAGGAAAAGTTATGATATCCTATCATAGGCGTTATGCATATCAATCTTGAGAATAATATTACAATTTGCAATCTTTCTGTCAATCAAATGAATCATTTCTTATCCCAAAAGAATATTGTCCAAGATACTCTTATTTGCCGCTGCAATTTTCCTACAAAATCATTTCTAAAATACTTACCTCCAGACTTAGCAATTTCCTTCCCCACCTCATTTCTCCAAACCAATAAGGCTTGGATGTCAAGAGTCAAGAGCCAGATTAGTTTTGATTATATCCTAGCAGCAAACAAAGAAATGGCCCTTGAAACCATCAGTTCTAGCAGCATTGTCATAATTTATGTTTTTAAGAGCATCCAAAATAGCCGCCTCCTCTAGTATGCTGATTAGATTTGGATTCATGTCATTAGATACAAGTTTAGGAATAGACTTTAGGACATCAAAGCTACTTGTAGGGCTTGCAGAGAAAATAGAGTCAAAATAGGAAATAAAGCAGTTTGTAATATCACCCTGCCATCATCCTTTTTAATGGATTGAATCTATAGCTGATTTCTATGTTGGTTGACCAAAGCATGGTAAAAACTTGTGTTTCTTTAAACATCTTCTATCCACTTGCATTTGTATTTTTAAAACCATAATTGTTCTTCTTGGGCATGAGAATTATTTAGGTCATCTTTAATTTTGTAACATTCAAATCTGTTAGAGGGAGTTAGCTCTGTTTCAAGTAAACACTCAATGCGTAGGAGTTAATCTTCTAAGATTTGGATATTCTAAAATATATCTTTAAAAACATATTTTCCCCATCTTCTCAAGTTTCCCATTAAACTGTTTAATTTTGAAGCAAACACATCAAGAGGTCTCCCTGGAGCAAACCCCCCCTACACACACACACCAAGAATCATCAACAACCTTAAGAAAAGTCTCATGAGCAGTCCATATGTTGAGAAATTTGAAAGGCTTGACAATAGTGTCTTGAATTCTAGGAATGGTAAGTAAAAGAGGGGAATGGTCACTCCTGAATGCAAGCATTGAAGTCACTAGCATTTCCTAAGTCTATCGGATTCCATCCCACTCTTTCATCAGCTGAACAAACAATATTGAAATCCCAATCATTATGAGAGGCATATTAAGAAACTCAGAGGATATATCCCCTATAGAGTCCCATAACAATCTTCTCTCTATTCTAGTGCATTTAGAATAAATGACATTAAGACCAACAAGCATTGGAAGCAAAGGTTGATCAAGAACCAAAAATAAGTTTTGATATCCTTTGTTATATGACTTGCAACAGACACCTTGTCTCCAAAAATAACAACTCTTATTTAAGTTTTTTGATAAATGGCCTTTAAAAAAAGAGAGAGTCTTTCCAATTCCATTTTGTTTACTAGAATCATAGGTTCTAGTATAGCTAAAAAAGAAACCTTATGGACCTGGCATAATATTTTTAACCTCCTTTTAGTATCTTGATTACTTACTCCTCTAGCATTCCAAATTATAAAGATAATCATTAAGACTTACGAGAGGGGACAGTTGTTAAGACTTTTGAAGAGGATCTGGTAGATATCTTCAGAATCATAGGTTTAGCTATGTTCCCTAATTTCTTGCTAATATTGGGGAAACGAGTGAAGTTGCATTTAGCTATTTTTGATATTTGAGAAGGGCCTCTTTTCCTTTCTTGTATTTCTCCATCTTCTCTGACAGTAAGTAAGAGATGGATAAAAATCCTCTACCATTAGAATACGATGTTCCTTTATATCTTCTCAATATGATAGTACTCCACTTTGGTCTACCTTTATTCTTATGGGATTGACTTTTTTAGAGTCAAAGTATCGCGTTATTTCACCTTCTTCATGTTGCTAGTAGAATTTTCCATCAAGCACTGTGTTGACCTCACTTGGTTACTTATTCTCCTCAGCATTCTCAAATTGGATTCTATATTCTATATTACCATTTGAAAATTTATCTTTCTCCTGATAAACCTTGTTCACATTCTTTGTTTTCTCTTTAAAATGATACTCCTTATCAGAGATTTCCAAGAGATCTCTGGTAACTTCTCGTTCAGTGACTCCCTCCTTGTCTTTTATTATGTGCTCCTGAATAGTTTCTATAGATAGCTCCTTAGTTCTGAACTCTTTTTTAGGTCCTTTCAATCCTTTTGGCATTTGTGTAGTAACCGTTTCTTTATTCTCATTAGATTGATTAATTTCACACCTCTCTGGGTTAGGCACCTGGTTCACTTCGCAATTATCAATTCTATGGACAATTTTGAAACAACCATTGCAGTAATCAGGTATGAACTTGTAGTCTATAGCTTGTTAGAAACCATAGTCCCCACATGCAATCCAAACTCTATAAGGTCTTTTGTTTTGGAGGTCAAGTTCAACACAAACACGAGCAACACCTGGTCGGGATAGTTTTTTAGTTAAATTGTCTAGCTTATGAGGAGCACAAACTTCTTGTGCAATGGAGATCAAAGTTTCTTTAGCAAATAGGTGAACTGGTAGACCTGGAAAATAGATCCAAATAGGTATAAGGGAACTTTTTTGGTTAACCCTAAATTTTGGAATCCATTTAAAAGTTCTCATGGGACTCTTATCAACGAAACCATAAGTCTTTCATACAACATCTAATGAAATCCTCTTCACAGTTTACCTTGATGACGATATGTATATGTTCTGGAAGACCAATTTCAAACACAACCTTTAGACCAAAAGATTCAAAATTGTTTCTTGTGAATCCAAAGAAGGCCTACCATAGGGGAATTTTCCAACAATAGCAAGCTTAAAGGAGAGGCAAGAGTCTTCATCTGATCATTTGAGAAGAGGATGTCTTTGTAGGGGTTTAATATCGGTATTAATATTGGAGCATGTCCCTTTAACTATGTAAGAAAATGATATTTTCTAGGGGTTAGGGGGTTCAGGGGGAACAAGGTTTGGAGGAAGGTTATTTTGGGTGGCGACCATCAAAGCTTTTTCTTTCTTCATGTTATATTATATTACTAGTCATATGATGTTTATTTTAGTTTTACACATATTTTGTGACATATTGGTGTGTTTGAATTCCATTCCTTTCATGTATCCATGTGACTATGACATTTGATTATGATTTTCAATGTTTGGATTATTCCTAATCATGTTTTCACGAAGTCGTTTGAAATTTATTTTCATAATGGATTCACTTTGTATATGCCTCCGCACACTCTTTGCATGAGCGTTTTCTGATTTTAACTTCATATGATACATGAGATAAATGATATGTTCTCCCAACAATCTTATCATGTACATAAACATTTTTTACTATGGAGGAGTTGTGTATGTAAAAACCATTGCCCGTGAGTTTGGTGCTTTATTGAAAATTTATGTATGCACGAGAAAGGGCTACGAAAGGAGCAATCTCCTTTGAGTGACATGCCACCATTGACAAGAGCCTAAAAGATTGAGAGGTAATAAAAACATAAAAATTGCCAAGGCCAAATGTTTTACATTGATGCTTGATAAATTGGATATTTTCAAAAGAAGAAGAGAGAAACAAAAATGATAAAATTTTGAAGGTGTTTAGTTGAAGATCAATTGGTTTGCACAATGAGTCCTAGTTAAGCTTAATTATTTTAAGTAAGATTTGATAAGAATTTACAAAAGGATTTTTCCTCTGAATATCTCATAAAGAAAGGCTAAAGGGTTTTATCTAGGGTCAAATCGTGTACAACCTCACGCGAACTACAAAGGCCATAGGCTTGAACAAAGGCATTGTCCAACTCGCGGCTCAACGTTGTACAACCGAAGCAATTCCAAAAAACTTAAAAACCAATCCTATATACTGACTGTTAAGGACAATACATAGTAAGTATATATAAAAGAAGTTGATAGCTCAAGGTTTGGACCGGGCAAAAGTTGTCCATAGGATGTATATATAATAAATAGATAATTAAGGTAACGGTCATTCTCCTTTTTATATTTGGATTTTTAAAACAATGCTTTTCGAGTTTATAAATCTAGTCCCTGTGGTACAATAGCATTTATTTGTGCGGTCCTTTTAGAGTTAGAAGTTCATATTTTTTATCCGCGCCAGCGACACCATTTTTCACAATTTTTTCATGATATTTTTAGTACATGAACTAAATTTATAAAAAAAATTAAAATATCCTATTTTTATACGCTTTGAAAATTAAAAAATTCTTTTCCCAAAACCTCCTGTAATAAATGCACAACAAAAACAACTTCCCAAGTAATAGGCGTGTTAGTAATGTTCGACTGCTAAAAGGAAGCAATGTTAGAAATTAAAGTAGTTGCTTATGTTTGTTTAAATTAGTGGGTTAGTGCAGTTAGTACAGTTAGTGCTGGATAAGTTAGTGGGTTAGTGCAGTTAGTGCTGGATAAGTTAGTGGGTTAGTGCAGTTAGTGGGTTGCTATTTCTGTTTGTATAAAAAGGCTGTAATAGTCTTTGATCAATGCAGAATTTTTCAGTACATTTTCATTTGTACTAACATCTGGTATCAGAGCCACCACAGGGCCTGATTGAAAAGGGAGAGAGATCATCTTGCAGCAGCATAAATGGCAACAGAGAAGAGTACAGATAACTTTGTTCAACCTGCGATTCCAAAGTTTGATGGTCACTATGATCATTGGAGTCTTTTGATGGAAAATTTCTTGAGATCGAAGGAATATTTTGATCTTGTGGAAACCGGGTATGCAGAACCAGAACCAGAAGAGGAAATGACGGTTGCTCAGATAGCAAGGCTAGCTGCGTTGAAGCTGAAGGACCTGAAGGTCAAGAACTATCTATTTCAATCAATAGATAGGGCAATTTTGGAGACAATTCTCAAGAAGGATACAGCCAAACAGATTTGGGATTCGATGAAAAAGAAATACCAAGGAAGTTCAAAGGTGAAGCGTGCACAGCTTCAAGCTTTGAAGAGGGATTTTGAAGTTCTCCAAATGCAAAATGGAGACACTATCAATGACTATTTTGGCAGAGTTATGGGAATTGTCAACAAGATGAGGATTCATGGTGATCAACTAGAAGATGGAGCTGTGGTGGAGAAGATCTTACGATCTTTAACACCAAAATTCGACTATGTGGTTTGTTCAGTGGAAGAATCAAATGATACGGAAGAGATGACCATTGATGAATTGCAAAGTTCTCTGCTTGTGCATGAGCAAAGACTTAATCGGAGACTTGCAGTGGATGAAATGCAGGCTTTAAAGGTGTCTACACATGATGAAGGCTCTAGCTCTAGAGGAAGAGGTAGAGGAAGAGGTGGTAGAGGCCGTGGAAGAGGTGGAAGAGGCAATCATCATGAAGGTGGAAGCAGAGATAGTAGCAGATCATCTAAGAAAGATGAGGACCATCATGGCAAAGGAAAAGGGAAATTTGACAAGTCTAAGGTGGAGTGCTACAGGTGTGGAAATTTTGGGCACTTCAAGAATGAATGTTACACCAAATTGGACAAAGAGAAGGGAGAGAAGTCCAACTTTGCTGAGAAGAAAGAAGAAGAAACACTGCTGATGGCATTTCATGCTATGGAGGACATGGATTCAGAAATTTGGTATGTTGATTCTGGATGTAGCAATCACATGAGTGGCCGCAAGTCATCTTTTGTGAATTTGAATGAGAGCTTCAAATCAGTAGTGAAGTTTGGAAATGAGTCAAGTGTAGAAGTGATGGGAATAGGAGATGTGAAGATCAGAACAAGGAATGATTTTGTAGAAACCATTGCAAATGTTTTCTACATACCTGATTTGAAGGCAAACTTGTTGAGTACTGGACAACTGCAAGAAAAGGGCTACACCATCACAATGAAGAATGGAGAATGTGAAATATATGATCCAAAAAGGGGGTCAATTGCAGTAGTGAAGATGACACAGAATAGACTCTTTCCCATGAAGATCAAAACTGTACAGAGTTGCTTGATGGCCAAGAAAGATGATGATGATTCATGGAGATGGCATAAAAGGTACGGACATTTGAACTTCAGTGGTTTAAGAACTCTATACAAGAAGAATATGGTGAATGGACTACCTGAGTTAGCCCATATTTCACAAGTATATGATGAATGTACGATTGGCAAGCACAAGAGAGAAACATTTCCCTCTGGAAAATCAGTAAGGGCTCGAGAAGTCTTGGAGTTGGTGCACTCAGACTTATGTGGACCAATTTCACCAAAGTCAAATGGCAACAAGAGGTACTTCATTTCTTTTATTGATGACTTTAGCAGAAAGACTTGGATTTATTTCTTGCAAGAAAAATCAGAAGCTTTTAGTACATTCAAGAATTTTGTAGCTCTTGTTGAGACTGAAACTGGGAAGAAAATTAAAGCTTTGAGAACTGATAGAGGAGGAGAGTTTTGCTCCAATGAGTTCAACGAATTTTGTGATGAGAAGGGAATCAGAAGGCAACTAACAACAGCTTACACTCCTCAGCAAAATGGCGTGTCTGAAAGGAAGAACAGAACCATTTTAGATATGGTGAGAAGCCTGCTTGCAACTGGAAAAGTACCGAAGTCATTTTGGCCTGAAGCTGTCTTATGGTCAGTTCATATTCTCAACAGAAGTCCTACTTTTTCTGTTAAGAATATGACTCCTCAAGAAGCTTGGAGTGGAAGGAAGCCATCGGTCAATCACTTCAAAGTTTTTGGGTGCATAGCATATGCACATATCCCGGACCAAAAGAGAAAGAAGCTTGATGACAAAAGTGAGATGTGTGTGTTTCTTGGAGTAAGTGAATCCTCAAAGGCCTACAAACTGTACAATCCCGTGACAAAGAAGATTGTGGTGAGTAGAGATGTTATTTTCGAAGAAGATAGCGCATGGAGTTGGGATGCACATAATGAAGGCAGCAGCTCTCTGCAGAAGCAGATTCCTATGGATGATGAAATGAATGTAGATGAGGATGCACGGGGAGAACAAATTGAGGAAGATGTTCATAATGAAGTACAAGGTGATGAAGCAGCAGGTCAAGACTCAAGATACAATCTTCGAGATCACAACACAAGAAAAAGGCCAGCGTGGATGATAGATTATGAGGCAAATTATGGTGAATGTGGTGTTGATAATGCCAATTATGCATTGTTTGTGGACACAGATCCGATTACATTTGAGGAAGCTGTGAAAAATAGCAAGTGGAGGATAGCTATGGACAATGAAATTAAGTCCATTGAGAAGAACAAGACATGGGAGCTCACCGATTTGTCTGAGGGACAGAAATCCATTGGTGTCAAATGGGTTTATAAAACCAAGCTAAATGAAAAAGGTGAAGTTGACAAGTACAAAGCAAGATTGGTGGTGAAGGGATATAAACAAAAGGAAGGAATTGATTTCAAAGAGGTGTTTGCACCAGTAGCAAGGCATGACACAATCAGAATGGTGGTCTCCCTAGCTGCGCAGAATTCTTGGCCTATCTTTCAACTAGATGTGAAGTCTGCTTTCTTGCATGGAGACTTAGAGGAACAAGTTTTTGTGGAGCAACCACCAGGCTATATGAAGAAAGGAAAAGAAAAGAAGGTTTACAAGTTGAAGAAAGCACTTTATGGCCTGAAACAGGCCCCAAGAGCCTGGTATAGCAGAATCGATTCTCATTTTGCAAAAATGGGATTTCAAAAGTGCCCACATGAACATACACTTTATGCCAAGGTTGGAGATGGAGGTAAACTGATTATAGTATGTTTATATGTTGATGATCTCATTTATAATGGAAATAATGCTGACTTGTTGAATGAATTTAAGTTGTCAATGATGAAAGAGTTTGAGATGAGTGACTTAGGGATGATGAAATATTTTCTTGGAATAGAAGTCAAGCAAATGACTCATGGCAAATTCATCTGCCAGAAGAAATATGCTCAGGAGGTTCTAGAAAGGTTCAAGATGGAGGACAGCAAGCCTTTTGCTACACCAACAGAGATTGGAGTGAAGTTAGCAAAGGATCCGAATGGCAAAGCTGTGGACAACACCTATTTCAAGCAGTTAGTAGGAAGCTTAATGTATCTAACCTCTACTAGACCTGATTTAATGCACGCTGTGAGCTTAATAAGCAGATACATGGAGAAACCAACTGAGATGCATCTCAATGCAGCTAGAAGGATTCTGAGGTATGTGAAAGGGACCTTAGATTATGGAGTATTTTACAAGAAAGGAGAAGTTGGACTGAAAGGCTACACAGACAGTGATTATGCTGGAGATATTGATGATAGAAAGAGCACGTCTGGTTATGTGTTCTTACTGAGTGGAGGAGCTATTTCTTGGCAGTCAAAGAAGCAACAAATTGTTACATTGTCCACTACAGAAGCTGAGTTTGTAGCAGCCACTGCAAGTGCTTGTCAAGCAGTCTGGATGAAGAAAATGCTGGATTTCTTGGGAGAAGAACGGCAAGGTACTTCAGTTATTTATTGTGACAATATTTCAGCCATTAAGTTGTCTAGAAATCCAGTTATGCATGGCAGAAGCAAACACATCGATGTTAGATTCCATTTTCTAAGAGACCTGTGCCAAGATGGAGTTATAGAGTTGGAATATTGCAAGACTGGTGAGCAGATTGCTGACATCTTCACAAAACCATTGAAACAGCCTTTATTTGAGAAGCTGAGAGCTATGCTGGGAATGTGTTCAGCTAAAGTGTTCAAAGAAGATGGATTCAAGTCCGTGTAATCTACTTAAACTAGTTCAGCAGAAATCAGTTTAAGGGAGGGAATGTTAGAAATTAAAGTAGTTGCTTATGTTTGTTTAAATTAGTGGGTTAGTGCAGTTAGTGCAGTTAGTGCTGGATAAGTTAGTGGGTTAGTGCAGTTAGTGCTGGATAAGTTAGTGGGTTAGTGCAGTTAGTGGGTTGCTATTTCTGTTTGTATAAAAAGGCTGTAATAGTCTTTGATCAATGCAGAATTTTTCAGTACATTTTCATTTGTACAACACAAATTATTAATTCGGGGGAGAGTTTACTTCACAATATATATATAATCAGTCCTGGTAATGGGACAAAGACTTCTATCCACTTAATTTTATGGCAAAAAAAAAAATATTTATGTAACTGTTGCAATCTTCGGTTTAAATCGGCTAAAAAGATAAGACAACGAGTACATAAGGTCTATGAGCCTAATAGGTCAAATCATTGGTTTATCTTAACAGCTAAAGTTTGAAAATCTAATCCTACGTAGCAGGTAAGATATTTAAAAGAACCTAATGGTTTAAAATATAAACCTCCGTGCTCAACACACAAAAGGTGACTTATAGCAAGTCTAATCGGCCAAAGCAAATACCAAAGGCCAATAGTAAAACCAAAGGATTAATGTCAAAAGCTAAGGTACAGAAGCCTATTATCTAAGGTCAAATCGATGACAGTAACATACATCTTCAACATTTTAATAGGATGAAATCTAAGCAAACCAAATGTACAGATTCTAATAATAACAGTTTAAAGATTTCTTTATATATAAGATGTCGCTGACATAAAAGTAAACCACAAAGAGAAAAAAAATGATTTAACTAAATAAAATAATAGGTCAGTACAATATATGGGAAATAATCCATAAAAGATTTTGATGCAAAATGTAGTGCTACGTAAAAAAGGTTAAGGGTCCGTTTGGTTCGTGGTGAAATACTTTTCACCGTGTTAAAAGTAAAAGGTGAATTATTAGTGCGGTGATTTTGTTTTCACCATCTCCGTTTGGATGGTCGAGTTTTCACTTGGTGAAAATTTTAACTTTTTCACCATTTGTTGTTTGGATGGTCAAGATTAATATGGTGAAAAAATAAAATGACCATATTACCCACATACTTCAAATGCATATAACTATTTGATTTTCATCACACAAGTGTAAATGGCCATTAAAAAATATGCATTTATCCCAAACTAAAATTTGACATAATCACCCCCCCCCCCCACACACAACTAGTCATATTTCGCTACGCAAGACAAATAAGTAAAAAAACAATACCAATTAAAAATAAAGTCCTTATTAAAAAAGAAAACAGTCCCAATTTTAAAAAAAAAATTCCAACAATGAAAAAAAACTGTCATTTGTAAAAAAAAAAATCACAGTTAAAAAAAAAAGAGTCAACTATAAAAACAGTAGTACATAATAAAAAAAAAAGTTCTCAACAATGAAAAAAAGTCCCAAATAAAAGAAAAGTTTTCAACATTGAAAAAAAAACAATCCCAATTAAAAAAAAAAAAGTCCCAACTATAAAAAAAAGTGTTCCAATTAAAAGAATTAAAAAAAAAAATAGTTCCCAACTATGAAACCGTCCCAATTAGTAATTAAATTCCCAACACATTACTATGCACCAAACAAATATTCATTTTTTTTATTTTTTTTATGGGAATAGATATTCTCACCCCCTCTATATGTTCCCCCACACCCTTTGAATAATAAATGACAATTGCGCCCTTAAATTTATAAAAGCAAAATGTCCAATTTATATTTTCAGAATATTAAAATTTTAATTTTCTAGAATATTAGGATTTTTATTTTCAAAATATTATGTTTTATTTTTTTCTTAATATTACCTTTTTTTTTAAATAATAGATTTTTGGGCAAAAGATTATATTTGCTCAAATCATATTTGCATAGAGGGTCTTTTGATCTTTTAGTATTTAAATATTAAAAAGGGTGTGGGGAAAGACATAGAGGGTGTAGGAATAGCTATTCTATTTTTTATTTTTTATTTTAATTTTAAATTATTTAATTTTTTTTAATTTTTTTTAATTTTTTTTAATTTTTTTTAATTTTTTTTAATTTTTTAAAATAAAAAATGAAATTTAGAAAAAAAATATTTTTTTAAAATGAATATTTGATGATCGTATTAATTGAGAGGGAGAAATGAATGTGTGATAATTGTAAGTGGAAATAAGAAAGGTTACATTGGTAATAAGATAAATTTCATTGTTTTCACCTGTTAAATTATTCACTTTACCCATGGTTTAAAATGGTTAAAGTTTCACCTCACTTTTCACCATATTCATTTTATTTCACCGTGTTAAATGCCCAACCAAACACATATTTTACCTAGGTGAATTTTATTTTAACGCGGTAAAAAATATTTCACCACGAACCAAACGGACCCTAAATGAGCGTTCGTTAGTAAAAAAAAATAATTAAACAAAAAGAATTTTCCTAAATGGTCAGATATAAGTATATTTAACGCAAATAAAGATGCATGATTTGAATGCAAATAAACACGGGCTCTAAAACTAACATGTCCAAGATATCAAAATGAGAAAAAAGCTTGACAATAGATAAAAAAGATACCCATCATCCTTTTTACTATTAGACATGGATTTGCTAGATGTTGAAGTATATCATTTCAATGTTGGCAGATAAAAAGAACCGTAATATGTATCTAACATAATCTATTGTAATAGGTGTTTATATAAATAGTAAAGATTAGAAGATATATGTATAAAGGAATAACTTGTACATAATCATTATTGACATAAAAATGAATAGAACTTATATAAATATATGTATCATTAAAAAAAATGCCATGAACACTTAGTAAAAATCTGTTTGGAATCATCAAAATCAATATATTATATTAAATTAAAATGTACATGAGTTACAATTAAACTAATTAAATATTAATTAGGGATAAATAACATTTTCGTTTAACAGTTTTCATAAGGTTACTATCATTGTTCCCTTGTCAGGGCTACATGCCAACTTGCACTACCCAACCTTTACTACCTTGGGGAATCAATACACCTAAGTATCACCATAGCACATTTTTTCTAAACATCATTAATACCATCAATCAATATATTAATCAAACTAACCTATCTCAAACTCTATCTAAAGGGGTGAATCTATACTCGAGGCTATACTTCTTTAACGTGTACGTTGACCCCACACTTGGGTCTTACTCGTGTTATTATATTATCATAACCACAACTATCCTATGAGAAGTAGATCCTAATGTGTGGTTAAGATATCTTGTTAAGTTTTTCCCCACTAAGCTAAGGCACTAATGGAAATGTCAAACCATTATACAATGTTCATAACTCTACCCATTAACATAAGGGAAACTCGAAAGTGAAAACCTTATTATTTTTTGCCAAACACAAGTCTTTACTCCAAGATCATTATCGAATACGTCAAGCTCATTCATCCCCGGGGTTCATTAAAATTTGGAACTCCACTATCAAAAATCAACGAAACTATCATTCAATTATAATTTCTTGAAAGCCTTTCATTAAGTCCTAGTCATTAGTACAAATCATTTGTTTCCTCCACAAAATACTCACAATTTGTTTTCATAAAACATCATTAAGTGACTTATCACGTGTCTCCGATGAAATTCAATCATTCCACTTAAGAAATAAGAACAATATTTTCTGATACTTATTACTGTAAGGACACAAGTCTCCGATTCAGTCTTAATGTAGTGTTGGCTCAATTCCGGACAAAAACATTTAAGTCATAGGATATTGTTCAAGTGTATCCTTCAAGCCAGTGACAAGTTAAAGTTGAAGACGTTGCGGCATTACTTTTCAAGAGAACATCATTGCCGATTTTCTTGCCAAGTTTCACATCATCAATATGTGGATTCCAGTGTCTCCTAAAGGTATGAATGCATTAATATATATAGGACCTTGGAAATTTATTTTAGATGTTAGTATTTTTTTGTTAAACTTTTTTTGAATTCATAGTTCTAAAGATTTTGTTTTCGGACACCTTTCCGTAGAAAAATCATATCAAATCCAAAAAAAATCAGAAAAATACGAAACTGGCGGCCGCGCTTTCGTATCAAAGTTATCTACAATCATGAAAGGTCGTTCGAGTGAGAATCATTGTCGTTCGGACGAGATCCAAAGTCGTTCGAACGAGATTTCAAACAAGATTTTTTTTTCGTTCTGACTTATCGTTAGAAGTGTCGTTCGAACGAAAATATCGTTTGAACGAAATTGGCGGGAACAGTTTTTTGACAGTTTTATCCTATTTTCCCACTTTTTGTCCCACTATCGTTTTGCTAAATAAATTTACTTCGGGACCAAAATTTTTTCTCAGACTTTTTCACACATCTAAGATAGTTTTGGAGAGCAAATTCTTCCAAGAAAAAGTCCCCTTGATTTTTGTTAAAATGTTTTAATCCTTAGAACAAAATCAAGGTTTATACACCCATAGTTTGTTTATTCCAAGTTTCTTCATATATATCTTTGCTTGGAGATTTTGGCATAGGGTTTTTCTATACACCTCAAAAAAGAGAAGTTTGGGTTTACTTCTACATCCTTAAAATAAGAAGACATATTTTTGCTGCGGCGTTCTCACATGGTGAAAGGCACCATGTGTGGTTGACGGTTGTTCCCAAAAGCTTCATTAGTGGATTCCAAGGTTCCGATGGAGTCCAGGATTGTCGGCTAAGTGGAGGTTGATACAAGAAGACGCGTCAGGAGCTTGAAGGGAGTCGAGTCGAGTTGTGTAAGTCATCTGTCTAGTATTTGTAAAATTTCGCACTTAGTGGACTTAAGGCTAGGGGTTGTCCGAGGTTTTTCCCGTTGTGGGTTTTCCTCGTACATCGCGGCATAGTGTGTTGTGAATTTATTTTATCTTGCAAAATCGCTTAGAACGCATGCTTAGGACTAAAAGATAAAATATGGTTTAATTCACTACTCTTATTTAATTTGGTGCTAAATTAGTTTGGGTATAATTTAAAAAATTTGGTTTGGCCTAATTTGCAAAAATTAAATATTTATTGTTAGGTAAATTTCTAGGACTTGTATTAAATTGCTTTTGGGTCTTAAAGTAAAAATTCACAAATTTGATTTTTAGCATAATTTTAATTTTGAGAAAATTAAAATTTGTTTTTCTTTAGTTTTAATTTGTGAAGAAATTAATTTTTAGTTTATGTAGTTTTTTAGTTGAACCATCTCTATTCCGCACTAAAATGAAATTCTTATTTAAAATTTTAAAATTAGGGGCTTCATGTTCCAACAAGTGGTATCAGAGCATTGATTTAGAAAAACTCGCATTTTCAATTACGATTAAAAGGAGTCTTTATGTCTCGATACACCCCGCGGGTCATAATAACTAGAGACAACTTACATTCTTCTTCTAATATCACATACCTAACATCATTCCAAGTATTAAAGATTTCTACACTATCGTATAGTTGCTTAACTATTAAAACTAATGTTTAGACTAACACACTTATCATTTTGGGACTCTGTATTAACATTTTTATCTCCAAGGATCCACGTGAATCGTTCTATTATGTCATGAACCCTTAAAACTAAATAATTTAAATACCACTACTAATCTCATGCATAACTACTGGTAGCAAGACATTCTATAACTTCAACTTATTATTATTAATTTGAGAAACTCCATCATCTTGTTTCCTCACTTGTGCTCGAGCCCGAGATTTGTACCTCATTCCATGTAAATTGCATGGCTTTTGTCCATGAACCGAATATAATGGATGGATGCTAAATTTGAACAATCCTTGTGAACTTTGTGAAATTTGAATTGGGATTTGATGTCTTAAAGTTGATTTATGGAAATTTAGCAGTCATTCAAATGAGTGGCCAAGTCATTGGAATGAGGATGGTTGTCGTTCGAATGGGGTTTGAACGACCATCTGACAAAAAAGGCCTTATTAATTTCCATCGTTCTCTAGAATCTCATTGGAACGCCCTCATTCGATCCAGGTGCATTGTATTTCAAATGAGGTAAAGTTCCCCATTCGAACGAGTTGGTATTTTATCCATTTTAGCCTATGTTTTTCCCTCGTTGGATCTCGTTTGAAGGAAGTTCAAGTTCGTTCTAACAATCGAACAAAATTTAGAATTTTTCAGTAGATTTTAATATGTTGTCGCAATGTGGATCATGGGGTTGGATGTGCTATCGAGCTCTCAGCGGATCAGATTAAGATGTGGTTTAATAAGGGTTTGGACTATTGGTTAATGGGTTAAGTGTTTGTGGGTTTAAAGGGAGGTGACAATGGATGGAGAGGTCATTCCCATGTTATTTTTGAGCTCTCTCTCTCTCTCTCTCTCAAAGCTACACTCTTCCCTTTATTGCACATTTCCACCATACCCAAAGTTCCTCCTTCCATATTGTGGCCATCCAAGGTTAGATTCCTACGATGCGAATAAATTTGGGGTTGTCCATTGTTAAATGGGGGTTACACGAAGAGATAGAGTCACTAGCCTATTTTTCTCAAAAGAGGTAAAAGAATGTTGCCACCTCAAGAAAACGACATCAAGGCCAAACTAATGCATGTAAAATGAAATAGTTTGAAGGTCTAAGGACTAAGTTATAAAATAGAAAGGTGTGAGGCACCCATTTCCCCCTTTCGATCTCTCATGGGCTAACGTTAATCTTCTCCTTTTTAACTCCATGATGTGGGTGTACATGTGTATAATATAAGTGATGGGAGAATGGAGTCATTCAACTCGTGTCATGAATGGGACGGAGTGGATTCATTTGTAGGAGTGTTCCCCGAAATAATGATAAAAATATGATATAAGTGTTCGTTGAATAACAAATCGCTATGGAAGAGTGAATGTGAACATCAGACGAAACACAAGTATGTATGAGCCTAAAACTCACAAAATAGATGTAATAAGATATGGAAGATATATAAAATAAAAAAAATGGATGAGGAGAAATCGAATCTCAAGATTGGTCCAATAAGTCTACGTGAACCAAGGGGAATCAAAGTCCACGTAGTTTAAAATAAGGGTGTAGTTCAACACATAAATCCAAATTTTGGACTTCTCTTATTTGTATGTGAAGAAATTGTGTTTTAAGAGTGAAGGTGTAAAAATGAAAATAGATTATGTGCAATACTACTAATAAAGGACAAAGATTAGCGAATGTGATGTAATGAAATAAAATCACAAAATAAAAATAATATGAATAACTCTTAAAATGGATAAACTAGAGAAAGGGGTTGAGAAATAGACCTCCTTATGGATTCTTGTTGCTAACTTTGGATTACAAGTGTGATGATTTTGAGGTGGTATGGTAGTGATGCAGAGAGGTGGGGTGAATTACCAAATGAGGTAAGTAGGTGAGGTAAGAGAATGTGGGAAAATTGACTTTTCGGGAAAAGGAAAGGCTATGATTACAAGGATAATGTTCTCTCATTTTTCTGAGAGGTCTAGATTGCATGGTAGGGTGAGATCTTGATCTTTTTATAAAGTATAAGTGGGGTGCCGATCAACAAGGCCCTTGGACTACCTATCAGCATAAGGCCCACCTAGCTGGGCAAGAAAAAGGTTACCCCACCGATAGGCATGGTTCTTGAGGTGCATACAGAGATGGGCATAAATGCAAGATGTAAGTCCAAATTGTGCATGGGTTGGACCATTGGAAATAAAATTCAAAACCCTTTAAGAATCCATTGAGCCACTCAAGAGTCTGAGAGTTGATCGAAGTCAAACGGGGATCAAAAGTGCCCGAAGGTCTCTAGACAGGAGGTTTTTGAAGGAAAACAATTTGTCCATCCAAATTATAAGGCTGATTTCATACAAATGTCGAACCATTGGAAAGGGAATTCAGTTCCCTTTGAGATTTCATTTAGCTTCACTCAGTTCGGAGAATTAACTAAGGTTAAACGAGGGTCGAAAGTGCCTAATGGCCTCCAGATGAGTGCTCAGAATGAAACATATAATTCGTCCAAACCATAAGGTCAATTCACGCACGAGACGGGCCATTAGAAATGGGATTCAGAGCCCTTCGAGTATTCATTGATCTTCATTTAGGTTGGAGAGTTGATCGGAGTCAAACGATGCTCAAGAGTGCCCGATGGCTTCTAGATCAGTAATCGCCACTACGCCAAAAGGCTTAATTTGTAACGGATTTTTTAATTATTTGTAACGAATTTTGACCGTTAGATACTGGTAAGGGTTAAAAACCGTTACAAATATAATACAACCGTTGCAATACATAATAACTGGCGCCAAACTTATTAAATAAAATAAATAAAAAATAAAACATATAAAGACATACCCAAGTTGGGCGGGATATTCATATTCCGTTAATTCCAAATTGTGTTGCAAAAGTTTTTTCCCTCCCCGACCACTTCCTCCCCCCCCCCCGACGAACACCTTCGACCACTACAAACCCTCTTTCCAAAACCACATGAAGCACAAACAAGAGAGAAAACATATTATAAAATTGAAGATAAGAAGTTGGGCACCTCCACCTACTACATATAAGATCGTCAATTAAGGTCTTTGTTTCCTATCTACTCTATTTTATAATTTTTTATGGTTTCAAATTCTCTGATTTTATCAATCCCTATTACCTTTAGAATTTCCCCTTGCTGTAACTCAAAAGAAATTATGTAATGACCCAAACAATTAAAGACTGACTCTCGTCGTCCTATACCTAAAGAAATCATATTTTTTAATAGCATTACATTCTACGCCCATGCCCACTGCCCTCCCTAAATTTCATAAAATACCATACATTAATTCCAAAGAACTATAAAATCCTTAAATACTCCCTTAAATGCTCTTTTAATATGCAAGCAATTCAATAAAATGAAAGCAATTATAATGAGTATTGACCGGTATGTTTGCCCCGATGTGTACTTATAATATATTGATTATAGAGCTAGATAGATCTAAACAACACTACTTCTTATATCCACTGATCTTTCAAGAGTATATTTATGCACATGCTTGGTTATGGTTTAAATAGAGCACTTTTGTAGTGCTAGTTATGTGTGTTATGATTTACAAAATACATGGAAACTATTTGATGAAATGCAAAGGAAGGTGATTTAACCCAATGTAGTGTCGTTTGGGACTTTGGTTAATGATCTCAGTGCGAATTAGAATTCAAGGTTGGATGAAGCTTTTGTATTAAAAGAGGAGACGAGGAGAGTTTTTTATGTGAGACCTAACGGTTTTATTTATGTCTCATTGATTAAAGGGCTTTGTAGTGTTAATGAGGTGGATAAGGCTTTTAATAAGCTTAAAGATGAGATGTTGGGGAATAAAATGGTATTGGATTATGCGGTTTATTGTACTTTGATTAGTGGACTTTTTAATGTGGGTCAAAAAGGAGAGGTTAATGGTTTTTTTGGAGAACATGAGGAAAAATGGCTCTACACCTAATTCTGTAACTTATAATGAAATGATATGAGTGTTTTGTAAGTAGAAAGATTTTGATTTGGCATTTGGTATATGAATGAGATGAAGAAGAAAGGGTGTAAAGCAGATGTTATTAGTTTTTATGTGATAATTGGTAGGCTCTGTAGGGAGGGAAAATTTAGCGATAGGAAAGAGTTGCCAACCATAATTAACATATTTTCCATTTTGAGCCAAAACATGAGTTATTCAATTACCAACCCTATTAATAAATCTTATTGTTGAATCCTAATCTAATCAGTCTTGAGTGTTTTTTCTTGTTAGTGAGCGTGCCTGTGTTTGAATAATATGAATATGTGAGATTATGAGATGGATATGTTATAATGTTTATGTGTATAAAATAGTGTGTTTGTGCAAATGAAAATGAGAAATGAGAGACAATGAGAGGAAAGTGGAGTGTGGGTGGAGTTTATGGTGGAAGGGAAGAGATTGCTAAATGTGGGAAGTATAGTGTGTATGTTAAATTGTATGTGTGTGTAGAGTGTATTTAAAACTTTTTGTTTATTAGTATGTGAAATTCTGTGTGCACGCAGGCTCGTGTTCAGTGTGTGAAACTGTGTGTGTGTGTGTTTCTTGAAAGTATGTGAAATTTGTGTGTTCAGTGTTTGAAACTGTGTGCATGTGTTTACAACTATGTGCAAGCGTGTGTGTTCATAGTGTAAACGACAATTATTAGACCCCCCCCCACCAACAACCTGACCCCCCCAAATCATTAATATATATATATATATATATATATATATATATATATATATATAATAAGATAGCTTGGTTTTTGAAAATGTGTACATTTTTAAGGGTGAGGATGAGTGCCACATCAAAAGACAGTGTGTGTGTGTTTCTTGAAAGTATGTGAAATTTGTGTGTTCAGTGTTTGAAACTGTGTGCATGTGTTTAAAACGGTGTGCAAGCGTGTGTGTTCATAGTGTAAACGACAATTATTAGAGGCCCCCAACAACCCGACCCCCCCAAATCATTAATATATATATATATATATAAAATAAGATTGCTTGGTTTTTGAAAATGTGTACATTTTTAAGGGTGAGGATGAGTGTCACATTAAAAGACATTTTTTCAAAATTAAGGGTTGAGATGAATTCTTACAATTTTCATTCAAAATTTGAATTTTAAGTTCACTGTAACAACTCGTGACTTTGGGAATTAGAAAATAAATTTTGAGAGAAATAAAATTTATTTAAATCGAAGAATTTTAAAATTTGGAAATTGAAGTCCAAAAATTGAGGACATTTTAAAGTTTGTCGGATGATGATTTTGAGTGTACCATTGGTTCCGGATGGGTCGAGATAGTCAAAATGACTGTCATTGGGTTTTATTTCGGTTCCGAAATATTTTAAGTCAGTTTGATTCGAATTCGAGTAAACGAGTCATTTAAATTGTGTATTAACATTTAAAACTGGGACTTATGTTTTAAGGGATTTAAGAGCTTACGATTTCAGCCCTTCTCATTTGAGAGAAAGAGAGAAAAAGAAAGGAAGAGAGAAAGAAGAAGAAAGGAGGAGAGAGAGGAGAAAAAACTTGGAGATTTCCGGCGCAACCGCGATCACGAGGACGATTCAACCTCTACAAATCTGAGGCAAGTGTTTAATCTTGATAAATATTTCATTTATGTATTTCATTTCATAATTTGTGGATAAAAGAAATGGATTTTGGGTATATTTACCAAAACCTAGATTTTGGATTAAATCTTGAATTTGATGTTTACACATGGGCTTAAGGGGTATAAATTGATAAGTTGAAGTATAGGATGTGTTTTGATGTTGGAAACATGATTGGGTTACAAATTTATAGTTAGAAATTGTTGATTTGGGATTTTGGGAAATTAGTTTTTTGTAGAAAAATGACCATTTCGTAGCTTGCTGACCAGGTCGAATCGATTCGGCCTTTTTTCGAATCGATTTGGAATGTTGCAGAGTCCCAGGTCTGTGTGACCGAATCGATTCGGACCCAAGGCGAATCGATTCGTCTTGGGACAGTCTCCCCGGTCCTTTGGACTGAATCGATTCGGAGTTGGAGCAAATCGATTCGCCCTTGAGACCGAATCGATTCGAGCTAGGCTGAATCGATTCGGAAATAGGGTTGTTTTGTGGAATTTTTCTAGAATGATTTCTAACCCTTTTTGGTTGGGTTTATTGATTTGGGACATGATTATATGATATAAGAAAGATGTTTTGGAGATTTATTAAAAGTTTCTCGCATGATGGGACCATGGGTACTTATCGAGTTATTTTGGGGACTTATATCGATATGTATTGGAGAGGGTCATATCGATATAGTGGGGAATCTCATTGAGAACGGAAGTTCTATATAGGGGTTACAAATGAGCCTAGTTATGATTGTAAGGATTAGGGTCCCTTTGAGAGAGTTGTGAGGGTACTACAAGGAATAGTAGGCCGATAATTGTGTCGAATCCTTATAGTGATAGGATTCCACTTAAAATTGATTGGGGACCGATGAGAGAGAGTGGCTGCGTATTCTTAGAAATGTTTAACTTATGGAATATATTGTAAGCGCAATAAGATTTAGGGGTTCATAGGAGTAATTGAGCCATAGTCGGAATAGTGAATATATATCAGAATGATATTTCCCTAAGCGACGGGATCATGCGATGAATTTTAGATTGAGCTTGAAGTTTATAGACTATTAGTTATTTGTATACCAATAGTCGAAATTAGTACTAGGGATATTGATGTACTTTCGATTATAGATGTGATGTGTAGTGATTGTTACCTACACTAAATTTTGGGTGATAACCTTAATGTTGGAGATATATCTATGTTGGAAGATTATTTATATCATAAGGGAAATGGATGAATAAGCTTCAAGTGAGGGATCGTATTCACATATCGAGGTAAATTGAATGTGTTTGGGACGACAGCTAGTATATTGAGGATTATGTATACTTATAGCCGAGTTTGTAAATCTTATACATATGGGCGAGGGATAGTGTGTATAATTATGTTGATATGTGGATATATATAATTGTATAAATATAGATATATGTGTATACTCATGTTGTGAATATCTAAACCGTATGTGATGGTTTAATTATATGATGTAATCATATGGATGTATATATATTATACATGTGAATGATATATATACTTATGTGGTGAAGCATACCCCGCACATGCTATCATTGGGAAGTTGCGCGATGAGGGTGAGCACCCTGGCTCGAGGAGCAGAGTGTGGATATTCCCCAGGTCATAGCGTCCATTGTGTTATTATGTAATTTACATTATTTTTGGGATGAGACGTGGTGGGTATGTTTCGTCTCATTGTCGGTTAGGAACTATGACCGCTTCCCGAATGTCGTGTGTGTGTGTTGGCCCTGATGTCAGTGATATTGAGTCCAACCGTGGTCCACAGGATGGTATATGAGTGATGCCCTGGAAGATGATAGCATGGTGCAGTATATTGGCGATATATAGCCGGTTATATTATGTGTATGGCCATTGTACATTATATGTAGTATGTACACTTGTCTATGGGAATGAATGGTTGTATATATATATATATATATATATATATGTTTAGAGTAAATATATATATGTATATTTATATATCATATAGGTGAAAGGATATAAAATTTCTATGGTGTACATCTTGGGAGATTATGGTGTACTTGATTGTTGGGGGTTGGTGTATTGCACTTAAGGAAAAATTCGGTTATATCAACCCAAGGATTGAGTGGAGATTTTGAGGTTACTCTTAGTTAGTAATCCAAATAGTAGTAGTAGATTTGTGTGGATGACATAATGAATCCCTACAATCAACACGATCAAGGAGTAGTGTATCGGGGGGGGGGGGGTTCCTTGTTTGGATTTCGCTTTGCGAGACGCCCCACGCACGAAACACAGTGCTATGTTGAGAGTAGAGAGAAGTTTTGTCTTTTGTACTTGTATGTATCAGTAATATGATTGTGTAGACGACATGATGGATCCCTACTATCGACATTGTCAAGGAGTAGTGTATCGGGGGGGTTCCTTATTTGGATTTCTCTTTGCGACACGCCCCACGCACGAAACGCGGTACAATGTTGAGAGTAGTGAGAAGTTCTGTCCTTTGTACTTGTATGTAGTTGTAGTAGTAGAATTGTGTGTATGACATAATGGATCTCTAGGATCGACATTGTCAAGGAGTAGTGTATCGGGGGGTTCCTTGTTTGGATTTTGCTTTGAGAGACGCCCCATGCACGAAACGTAGTACAATGTTGAGAGTAGTGAGAAGTTCTATCCTTTGTACTTGTATGTAGTTGTAATAGTAGAATTGTGTGTATGATATAATGGATCTCTAGGATCGACATTTTCAAGGAGTAGTGTATCGAGGGGGTTTCTTATTTGGATTTCGCTTTGGGAGACGCCCCACGCACGAAACGCAGTGCAATGTTGAGAGTAGAGAGAAGTTTTGTCCTTATTTAATTGTGCGTGTTATTTAGAGAATAAACTCTTAATTTGAAGTTAAATGTTAAACTGTGAAGTAATAAAATGGTTAATTGATTAAGTTATAAATTGGAATCAATTAAGCCTAGTATGGCATATATATGTATATATGTTTAAGTACGATTGAAATGGGAAGGATTCTTGGGTTATGTTAGCATGGCAGGTCTTGTGGGTATAGGCCATGCCTATGGTAAGTTAGGTTGTCCTTATGGGTGGGGTAACTTAAATTAAGATTCCAGGACGCGAATAGGTGTGCGCTGTTAGATGAGAGGTGAGTTGGGTTTTCACAAGAGTGCGACTCCACTTTAATTATGAAATAATGCATTGATATTTATTATGCACGGTTAACACACTTGCTAAACATTTTTACACCTCGGGCTCTGACCCATTTATATTTCTCTCCTGCTATATATATATATATATATATATATATATATTGCTACAGGTGTCCTACTGCATGGATACCGGATGCTTTTCTATCCAGAGTCTCGAGAGCCGTAACAGGTGCGGACTATTGTGGGACTTAGATTGTAGTCGCTTGCTATCTCCTTGTAAATCTAGATAGGATTCATGTGGTATATCGAGTTTACACCCAAGGTTTATTTGTAGTTGTTTATATTTTTTCTTTATGGTTGTTGTACTGTCTGTGACCCGACAGCTTATTCGGGTATAGTTTCTTGTAGGTACTCATTTCACGTTATACTAACACTCTCTTTCATCATCATACTTGTGAATTCTACCTTTGTTAGTAGCTGTACTCAGTTGGTTTGATTTCCATTGTATGTTTTATTTAATTTTTGGCATCCGCTTTTAATAGTTTCGGGTAGTTAGCCTTATATTATTTAGTATTGTCAGTTGATGTTGAGACTCAGTCATCTGAGATACCTGATTTAATGTAGTATAGGGTGTAACAACCCTCGATTTTAGGAGACTCATTTATATTAATTCACCGCACGAAGTAATTATATAAAATGTTGGAATCGGAGTAAATATTAATTGAATGAGTTGAAAGTTAATATTTACTGGACAGTTGTATATTTACTGTATGTGTAGGTAAATATCATCATGTTGTATGTTTTATAGTGTCATGTGTTTTAAATGACATTATGGTTTAAATGAAACCGAAACTTGAAATAATTTATAAAATTATCGGATGCCATTTTAGAGGGCGTAGTTAGTCCCGGAATGTGCGAGACAGTCAAAATAAGTGCCATATTGTATTTTTAGGTTCCGGGCACTTTTGACTAGTTTTAACTTAAATGCGTATTTGGGAGTCATTTTAATGTGGTATTAACCATTTAAGTTGGGGACTTTAGACTTAATCCACGATTTTAAGTCTTACCCCTTATTTCATTTCTCATTTGCGTGTTATCAAACCAAGAGAGAGGAAGAGAAAAGAGGAGAAAGAAGAGAGAAATTGGATATTGAAGCTTGGGATTGCATCTACCACAAAGAAATCTGAGATTTCAACTTTAATGCAAGTTTTCTACTTGCTAATATATGATTTAAGATGCATAAATTGTATTGATAGTTGTGTAAATGGATCAAATGAACAAAAATGGATTTTGTGGATTTTGTGGTGATTTAACCCTAATCATGGTTTAGGTTGATTAAATTATGGATTATAGTAGTTAATAATCATGTAGGATGATTTGGGGTAGATTAATGGTGATGAATGTAGGTAAAAATGGAGTAGAAATTGGTTTTGGGCAAAAACTGGGGTTCATAACCCGTATCCCCCTTCTTGGCCCATTTGCAGGGGCGAATCGATTCGGCCCCTGGGGCGAATCGATTCGCTAAGGGGACAGTTCCCAGGTCTGGACACCCGAATCGATTCTGTTTAAGGCCGAATCGATTCGGTTATTACAGAAAGTTGGGTTCATCACCCGAACCGATTCGCTTTTTGGGCGAATCGATTCGGACCCTCCGGTTTTGAGTTATTTTTTTTACTCAATTTTTTATCATTTTTCTCTAGGCTTAGGACCTAGGAACCTTCTTGAATGAAGTAAACTTAGAGTTCTAGAGTCCTAAATGAGTGGGGTAACTGTCCTAAATTAGAAATGTATTATGTGGGGACTTTTCCGGGGATATGCCAATTGATGTTAGGGCATTCTTTTCTTCTAGTTGATTATTATGAAATTAGGAGTTGTAGTATTATGTTTGGGAGACTTTAGAAGCTCAATTGAGCTATATTAGTCTCGATGGTTAATAGTATAACACCGCAAAAGGCTGTTGGGAGAATTAAATTGGGAGTTCACTTATTATTTGAGGTTGTAATGACGATATGAATCACGTATGGCTCCGGATAGAATGTGAATTATTTACAAAATGTAAATGATTATGGTTCCGGATAAAATGAAACATACATATGAATAAGGGTAAATGAAAATGAAATGGAAATGGTCACGATTACGATAAATGATAATTTACTTAATCATGAATATGGGAAATGATAACTTACTTAAACACACCTCTCTAAATGCAATCATAAGGGGAGTTCGTACGTAAGGTGATATCCCCTGGCTAATGAATGTAGGTTGGATATAGTATTAGTCCATATGGGAGATTATTATATTTTACTGCGCTGGTTAGGAGATTCTGGGTGTGGTCTTGACTATCCTGCAGGCATATGGCCGCTTCCCGACGTTGTGATAGGTGCCCAAGTTACCTTGTTTGATAGGCCCTGGAAGATGATGGTCATTTAGGGGCGCGCCCAGTGGGGAAACTAGGAGGGGCGATCTTAGAATCGTTATATGTATATGAATATAACAATTCTTAAATCAAGTGGGACTTGATGTACGGTATGCCATAAAGAGCATAATGATATGCCACAAAGAGCATATGAAAATGATGATATTCCTGATGAGGAATGGAAATGCCACAAAGAGCATATGATTGAGATAAAAGCCATAAAGAGATTAAATTATGATTATGATTCTTCATAAGGAATGGAACTATGAGATGAATCAGAGTATATGATGAAATCTTTTAAATTAATGTTAATTATTCTTATTTTCCTGCATAGCTTAATTAGATTTATGATTAATTAAAATTGTCTTAACTTATGCTTTAAATTGTGTAGGTAGATTCATATTCCTATTTAGCCATGATTTACCATTCATAACTGTCATACTCTTTATTTATCTGGTAATTATATAGAACCGGGCCCTGACCCATTCATATTTCTTGTTGTGCATGCATCTTGTATCCGCTCAGGTGCTCCACCGCAAGGACGCCTGATCTGACTTTCCTATTCCGATGTCTTTTGGGAGCCATGATGCTTTGCGGATATTACGGGATACTTGGTGTAGACGTTTTCATTCTTATATTCTAATTATGATCGGGTCATTTACTCGGGAGCGAGGCCCAATCTTTTGTAAATGTCTAATGTAATGTATTATGTACCTTATTGAACATGTTTAATATTATTGTATGAGTCTATTGACCGACAGCTTATTCGGTCCCTTATTGTATATTTGAGGCATATGTAATAATATATCATCGGGGTTCCACTTTCTTTTTAAATTGGGATGTTTAAATTATTTCTTTAACTTTAAAACCAAAATTTTTGGCAACCCGTTTTTTCTGAAATATGGAGTGGTTATCCTGTATACTTTGTATATTATTGTGATGTTGAGAATGATTACATCCATGATTCATGTTATATTGGAGTATCTGGCTGGCCACCCCATATTTTGGTGAGCGGGTTGTCACATAGGGCTGGCCACCCGTTATTATTTTGAGAGGGTTTTCACATTCAGTTTTTCATTTCCCTCTTAAACTTTTTTATTTCCCCATACGAGATTCTCACAAACCCCCCCCCCCCCCCCCAATTTCCTCATATGGTTCTCTCTCTCACTCTCTCACCTCAGACGATTCTCTCTCTCTCTCTCTCTCTCTCTCTCTCTCTCTCACACACACACACACACACACACACACACCTCAGACGGCCCCCTCCAGAGATCCCTCCCCCGCCCCTGGTAAACCCCCTATCCCTTCCCCACTCACACACACGCACACACAAACACACACATGCACACATACACACACACACGGAAATCCGGCCTCGACGTTGGACGTAGCCCCCTCCGTAGCCCCTCCCGCCCCTAATAAATCCCCCTCCCCTCTTCCCCACTCACACACGCACACAGAAACACACACATCCACACGGAATCTGTCACACGCAAACGCACACACATCGTTTTGGGGATCTAATTTTTTAATTTTTTTTGTTAGTTTGTTCTCTTTTGCGATTTGGGGATGATCTGATTTTTTTTGTTAGTTTGTTCTTCAACAGGTATTCGGGGATGATGGTGTTTTGCGATTTGGGGATGATGGTATCTTCAACAGGTATTCTACGATTTGGGGATCTGGTTTTTTGTGGTTTGTTGTTCATTAATAAATTTTTTGTTTGTTAATTTGTTAACGATATGCTTGCGTGTTTGTTTGTCGTAAACCAGGGTGTTGAGAAACTCTCAAAAACGCTAACAAAGTGGAAACAAGTTTCTGAGAGGTATTTGGGGATCTGATTTTCTGTTTGTGGTTTATTGTTGTTTTCTTGATCTGATTTTTTGTTTGATGTTTATTGTTTATTGTAGTTTTTTTTTATTTGTGGTTTGTTGTTTCTATAGTGATAAATTCTATTTTTGTTATTTCATAATATATACCAGCAGTTTTGAATGATTTCATATCTAAAATGAGTTTTTGAAGTTTTTTCTTTAAGCTTGAGTGGTCCTAAAAATCTTTATAGGCATAAGATTTTGTTCCTAACTTTAAATGCAATTGCAATACGTTAATGTTTCGGAGATGAGAACAACTGCAATTTAAATGTAGTCATTAAATTAGGGTATTATGGTTTGACAAGAGAGTTTAATAGTCCACTTCTTTTAATTGAAATGTTGACTTCTTTACCATTTTTTATTCATTATCCTACACTGTATTGGAATTCCTTTGAGGTATGATTCTCCTTTTTTTTATATTCGTTTCTACATATTTTGTTCCATTACCCCCTGCTTGAGTATTGAAAAGTGTAGACATTAGTTTACAACTTGATTATATTTATGAGTTGATTATAGTGGTGTTAAATATTTACATACATTTCATGTAATTGTGGCCTTAATTCGATTTTTTATTTCAAGGGATGGCACCATGTGATTCTTCAATTAATTCAGATCAAACATGTTATTTTGGAGATCACGCTGTTTTCAGGACTACAAGGACATAAGCAAATCAGGGCCAACGAGTGGCCATTACAAATTAAAGAATTGGAGTTGAATTAGTCTTGCGTTTGTTCATTTCATATTTTTATTTAGTAATAATATAATTGTTAAAGTATTATTTTTGTTGGATTTTTTTAACAAGGTGAATAGTCTGATATACAAAGGAAACTCTTTCCAAAATTTTTAAAAATATTTATACTTTCATATCACTTCTATGCATTTGAGTTTTGTTTGATGAATTTGGGCTATTTGAATACATTTGGATTTGTTGTTATCCCTCAAGTAGGGTGGATAGTCCAATAAACAAAGGAGACTATGTCCATTTTTTTTTTAAAATTGACACTTCGTTTACTTGAGGCACAATGTGAATTCGAAATATTTTTTTTAACCTAATACAAACACAATCCAAATGAAAGAGACATGACATGACATGAAATATTATTTTAATTTATTTACAAATACAAAAACACTACCGAATAAAAAAAATAATTTTGTATTGTGTGACATTTTAATTTGGTCATGTTTTTGTAAAAAAAAAAGATTTCACAACGGGACCATATTAAAATCATGTTGTGAAATCTTTTTTTTACAAACACTTCTTTTTTGGAAATATTTTTTTTTGTTAAAAATTATTTTTTTTAATTCGATAGTGTTTTTGTTTACATTTTTTTGCTCGAGTGTTGGAGAAAGATGGAGATGGTTCTTATTATGGGATTAAGGTTAGTTTTGTCATTTAATAGTTTTTTGGAGTGCCTAGGGATTTGAGTGGAGAGGGGATAGCTCCACCCTATTTATATTAGTATTTATGTTGTTTAAAACAAATCAATCAAAATACGAAATAGTTTATTTTTTCCTAACATGTATGACTCAAATAAAAAGTGACATAATATAATATTTATATTTTTTATTTTTTCCAAACAAGAATGGGATCGACTAACTCGAATTGCCACCCCTACAAACACGCTTGACCCAAATAAAAGCAACATTTTGGTGTTACGAATTCCAGTTTTTTTTATCAAACGCGATATTTTATATTGATTTTTTGTGGTGTAAGATTAAATATAAATCTTGTGCTAAGGGATGCCCGAAAATTAGCATATTGTTTTGTTTGTTTAGATAAAAATATTTATTATTTTGGCATAATTTTTTTTGCGTTTAATGAGGTCATGTTTAACAAGGTTGTGTTGTAAATAAAATAAGTTATAGTGTTGACAAGTTATAGACAATATAAAAAATATTTTTTTATAAACTAAAAATGACATCGTCCAAAATATACACGACACAACATGAAATATTAATGTTTACCTATCTCGAACATGACCCAATGTTTCTTAACCAAAAACGAACTTGACCAAAATAAATACGACACGACATGAGATTTTATTACCAATCACGAATACTACCGTTTTGCAGGATAGTCCTATAAATAACGAATATTATGGCCATTTTTTTAAATTACACTTTGTTTTGTCGGGGAACGAAATTTTCGTCATTTTGTAACTATGCACTTTGAAAATTTTATCGTTTTGCGATTACGTACTTTGAATTTTTTTGAAAATGTGCCTTCAGGCACGGACATACGAAAGTGTGTGTATATATATATATATATATATATATATATATATATATATATATATATATATGTAGAGAGAGAGAGAGAGAGAGAGAGAGAGAGAGAGAGAGAGAGGCTTCTTGGCAACGCACCTACACATCTATATATAATAAGATATGTAAAGTGAAATGAAGTTTAGGTCATGATATAGACTCAATGTTTGGGGGCCTAAATTTTTGTGGATCCATTGAATGTATGTTTTTCAAACCTTGATTCAGCTTACTATCACGAGTTAATTCCATTTTAGTTTAATCCCAATTTCTACCTTGATCCTGTTTTTATACTTTGACCCTCACCCTCCCGCATAAAAAAATCGTTAATAGCTCCAACTTAACACACACACACACACACCGCCCGCCCACTGAGATGAATATACTTACGTTGCACTAGAATGTGGTTCATAAATCTGTGCACAGGAATTTAGAGATAAATGTGTACACACTGATAAGAAATTAAAAAGTAAAGGTTTTGTCTTCAAGGTAATTATTCATAACCATTTTGAAGTTCTACTAAAATTTCTTTTAATTCAACTTCTATGTTTTAATCTACTATTACACAAAGCAAGGACCAACGAAGCTCAGTCACATTTTTTGTTCCAAATTTGTTCCTCCCAAATTTATCTCTATTGTATTTGTTCTTGCATAGGGCTGTGTTTTTTTCTGAACTTAATATTTTTTCGATTTCCAATTTTTTTCGAAAAAATTGGATCTAAAATCGAATATATTTCTGAATTTTTTGTGTATATGGGACCACGCTAATTCATTTATGAGTATATGGTCGTACAAATCTATTTTGTAAGCTATTTTCATTGTCGAGAACTTTTTAGTTTTTAAAAAGGACAGTTTTAAACTCTGTTGGGACATATTCATTTTCATAAACCATGAGGGTGCCGGTTAGTGTTTGCTAAAATGCTTAAAAGAGTTATATTGCAATTATTTCTCTTTCCAACTATGTGCCTAATTTAAAATGAATGTTGATTCTTTCTCCTTGCTTTTCAAAATGATTAGAAGTGTCTTTATTATTAAAAGTTGTTAAAATTCTGATCTGTGTGGTTTTGTGGTATGTTATAATATTTGTTTGCCTTTTGTCTACCTAAGTTTGTACAATTGCATAACACACAACACTAAAGCTTTATTTTCAGCTATGACAATCGCTTGTTCATGGAGGAAATGGAAATTATGATGCATTTTCCAGTCTTATGGATTATAATGAAGATGATGAATATTATAGAGGGCACCCTGATTTTGGACCACCTGATTTTGACATGCGAGAGAGTACATCTCCTATTATATAAAGTCGAGAATCACTTCGGTGTAAGTGAAGCTATGCCACATTTTACATTCCAATATTAACCCCCGTTTAACCTTAAACGTGTGTAATGCAGTTCTTGGCATAAGGACTTAAAGTGAGAAATACTAATATGGAGACTTTAACTGACCACTTTTTTTTTCATAATTGCACACAACCCCCATGATTTTTGTCAGTTTCCTATGACATGCTATACTCTGTAGCAATATATAGTACACAAATGTTATATGGGCCAAAACAAGTTTCTCTCTTCTTTTGATTTGTAACCTAATATTACTTGCTAATATGAGTTTGTTCCTTCCAGATGTATGTTACTTCTCTAGCAAACTAACCAAGCGTTCATCCCATGCTCAATAATCCAGGACCTCGAATATCTTCATAACATCATGGTTATAAGTTAAATTCTTGGAACCTACAACCACCTTAACATGGCTGGGATCAATGATTTAATGTTGATCCTAATTGGTTAACATCAAGGTTTTCCAAATATAATACTTTAGTTGCTCTGTACTTACATTCTCTCCAGAGTCACCTTCCACGGATTTGATCCATAACAAAAATTCCTGATTAGCCAGAACATGAAGAGGTCCAACTAAACCGTTAATGAGGCTGCAAATGAAAAGTAAGGATCAGAAAGGGCACTAGAAACCGGATGACCAGTGTGAGCACTTACGTTCCCACCTTCATGGTCAGTATGAATGGTAACATAAAGCCTCATAAGCTCTTGCATGCTGGGACTCTCGGAACCAAGTATGTGTGCAAAATTTCCTCCATAATCTAAGGAGTCATCCATCGATATGATTTCTCCATTATTGTACATCCTGTGGTAGACATAAGAAGATTCAACTGGTACTTGAGGTATCGTTATCCTTTATGGTTATTGAATATATTTGGTGTTTTACATTTTACACAACCTACAACACGATCCCTTCCCCATTATATCTTTGTTGATAATGTTGACTATATATAATTATTTACCATATTTTTTGAAGTACTCCACTCCACTCATTTTTTCTGGTCTCTTACAATTTTACAGACGAAAACTCATGAACAAAAGTTAAATAAAACGAGAGTGTTAGTTGCCTATGTAATGTAACGATGTTGGTAATGGAGTGCTCATGGAATAAATTCATTAAAGTATCTGGATTAGATTGTATTGAATGAGTTGATAAATTCAATAATTCGTTAGCAGACACCGGGTTGGGTCCACTGGGCAGTAGAGGATTTGAGGTCCCAAAACTTACGAGGGAGTTTGAACCGGAGAAATTTTCTTGCTGAAGAAGCTTCAGATGAAATTTATATTCTTAAGGTAATGGAACTATTCAAATACAATTTAAATAGCTAGAAGAGAGAATGTTTGGGGTGAAAGATAAAGAAGGTAATGACGTGTATTTTAGGCGCATATTGATACAAGTCACTACCTTTTATGACATCTGACAATTCTCTCTCAAGAAACATCAAATCTCCATTGGGATGGGATTTCGCTCTGCTGTAGAAGCTGCATCAGTGTCCAAAAGATATCGAACCTGTGGAATCCTCGTGGAGCCTCTTTGATGAAGAGAGCCCATATGCTCTCTGAATGGCTTTCCATCACACCCTTCAAGATGGTTAAATCCAATCATTGCATTACCTCAGCCATATCTATGAAATGTCATTGATCATTGCACAACATCTCTATTAGCAAGTGCCCATGGTATTCAATATATTCGCAACTATGGGGCTTGTTTGTCCACTTACCAATTTAAAAGCCTAACTTGTCCCATTATAACCGCCACATATAGTTTCACTTGGTTTCAAATTCTTCATCCTAACTAGCTTGTGATGAACTAACCGCTTCAACTTATTAGCTTAACCAGTAACATTTTTTCAAACCAGCATGTGCTTTACAGTTCGATCTAGGATACCAACAATACTACACATCTTGATCCGCACGTGCTTTACAGTTATTGTTTCCAGTAGCCATAAAGCCTTTTCTTCCGTTATTCCTCAATTAATGCACTCCCGCTCTCAGATAATAATCCCGAAGGTGAAGAATTACTATTACCATTTCTGTCCAGATCAACAACTGCAGATGTCACATAGCTCAGTGAGAATTTATCCTCTTTTCCCATAGTACTTCTTTCGAATTTACTCTCTGTTACAAATCAGACCTGAGTTGCTATGTGAATACACGCTGAACGTTTTAAAAAAATTGTTGGTATGTCCCATTAAAGAAGGTCCAAGAGATTTGTGAAGCTCATAGTCCCTGGAAAGCTGAAGAATGCGCTTTCACTATCATTTCTATTATTAGTATCCTTCTCCACTAATGGTTTCTCTATCATAGGTAATATTAACTTTTCTTCCAGATGAGAAATACTAAATGTTTTTCTCTCTGTAATCTGTAACTTGCTACAATTTAATGATTGATAAAGTGGTTATAGCACTTCAGTCAATCCCATTAATTAGACACTAGGATTTGTCATAATATCTTTTCCATAAAATATACATTGAGTTCTGAATCATGATGAATGGTCGCGTGGATTGATGCGTAGTTGACAATCTGCGCTGTGCTGGGCTTAAATCTTCATATTTCATTTTCTTCATTGTAAGGGCTAACAAATGGTTTAAATTCTCCATGAGGGTAACGTTATTGATGATGATAATGACTGAGGCATAAATTGCTTGGTTTATCCACTTATTTTGATGTCGTTAAGAGGTTTTTGAATTGTGGATTTGTTTACTACGATTCTTTGATTTGTGTAATTATTTTCTAGGAATGTTCTTACTACCACTTTAGCCTTTAGATGTCTACCAATTATAGTTCCATATAGTAATAAGCATTGACTCGCGATTTGGTAGATTTGAACTCGTTGATTCCTTATAAAATATGTCTTTCGAAGTTTACTGTAAGTGGATTAATAAAGTTAACTTTGCTATTCTCTCTCATTTAAAGGCACATGTTTTTCATTTGTCACCTAATAATGTTGCTCCAGGAACTGTCATTGACAACAAAGTCTTTCACCCAAGGAATAATGACTTTTACTCGTGCGTTCAAGTTGGAATGATAGTGAGTATTGCTACTTCACATTTGCGATATTTTATTTCAACTTGTTGATTTGTTCATCGTGTCAATTGGTTCATATATAACATTTATATTTATTTCACCTTTATTTTTTCTCACCTGTCTAATTTTTGTTTGTGTTAATTTTGAAGATGGGATGTTTACTTCGTAGGGTACCACAAGACCCACACACTATCATGTTCTGTTATATGAAGTGGGTTTCTCAGCAAATGGTCTACAAGATCTCGTGCACTCACTGTCCTACATGTACCAACGAAGCACAACTGCTATTTCTGTAGTGGACCCAATTTGTTATGCTCACTTGGCAGCCTCTCAGATGGGAGGTAGTGTATGAAATTTGAGGATATGTCAGAGACATCATTGAGTCACGACGGGGTGACATCTGCTGGCCAGTTCCGATCCCTCAACTGCCTAAATTGAAGGACAACGTGGCCAACTCCATGTTTTTCTGTTGAAGGCTCGTAAGCCTTTTTCTCCTTGCTTATTTAAAATAGTAGCAACTCAGATAGTTTTGGTATCTGGATTTTAGTCGAACTTAGTTTGGAGGTTGGTTGAAACTTGTTGTGAACCTGGTACAAATAGTTTTATTTATTTATTTTTGTTGTTGTTAAGTTTTAGATGATATCTATCATCCCCCGTGTGCAGTTGTGATGGGCTATTTTGGAATTATGATGTGTCTATAGCCCGCTATTTTGTATCCGCTTAGTTCTGCATGGGGGTAATAGGGCTTTTAAATATGTCTCTTGATACCAAAAAAAGAAAGAAAGGACAATTGCGGTGCTATAATTGATTTATGTGATCTATTTTTGTTTGTCAAGAAAAAGCTCCATATGAAGCCAAAGTTGTAACGAGGAAGGTTGATCATGAAAATCTAATGGAGGCTTAAAACAAGAAGTAGGTGACCACACACTACCAGTATTTTAGATTGTTACTACTGACATCGAAAGTATTGCATGAGAAACCTTATTTAGTCTCTAAATTCTCTATTTCAACTACAAGAAAGCACAACTGACGATGGTGATGAGGAATATGATAGGCCAAAATCTGAAATTAATCATGAAGACGATGAGGAAAGCGATCGGGTATTCCTACTTCATGCAATTGGAAAATTAACTGTATGGTATTTTTTATATAATGATAAGATCTTGAGTGAAATTTTTTTATTACTATCATTATAAGATACGACTTCGTTTTTCTCATTTCTCCATCCTCACGCACACTTCATTTTCTGCCCAAGCATTGTTGGAGATCCAAGAGAGAATAAAGGGCTCTTTTTTCTTTGACTTCCATTTGAAGTGAACATTGGTTCTTAAATAAAAAATTGAAAAGATAGCAACATTTTATGAAGTTACAATCTTTCGTTGTCTACTAACTCAGTTCATATCTGACTTATATTTCTATTACTATCTTTTAAAACCCACCCATTTCAAGAGGCCTTTTTTTTGTTACTATGGTTTTGTAAATTTTTGAATTCTGGTTGTGTCTTTCATTTGGATGAGATTTTAGAAGGGAAAGTTGTGGATTATAATAATCAAGAATTGTGTATAATGTAGATATTTTCATATTGAATTGAAGTCCATCTCCGGGAAAAATATAGGCTTAAGAAGCAGAAGAAATATGACCCCCGAGTACTCTTGAGGTGTCCTTTTACACGAAGGTAAATTCCAGTTCTCTTATATGCACTCCTTGTAATATAGTAAGAAATTAGTCTTCTTGTTTTAACAATTTATAAAATTATAACTGATGTATGCGAAATCATTTTAACAATAAAATTTGAAATAATATGTTTTTCTCTCTCATTCATTCATCTATAAAAGTAAAGTGGTTATAATGAATGATAAATGATATTATTATAAATATGTAAAATGACTAAAGAGGGCACACTAAAGATATTTTGAGAGAAAACCTAATAAAACATGAGTAAAAATATACAAAAACTACAAATAAATCAAGGTATATATTACTCTCCCAACTGAGAAAAGCTCGCCCACAAGGGTGAAAATATGAGAGGTAACCGACACATTCAAACACACTGCCATTATCCCCAACTGAGATAGGAAGCCATCTACTTAAACTCCCGACATATTGGAATAATGGGCATAGGAGTGGGGTGGGGTGGGGGGGTGAAAAGTTAATACAACAACCTAACAACCTAGAAATAGGTACAAACACATCAAGAGATACAAAATTAACTTGTCAAAACTATCCACGCTCTCATCGTATTCTCGATTGACCAAATTGAATAGCATACGCTTCTTTTCAGGGTTAAAAAATAGGAGTTGGGAGGCAAAAATTGAAAACAACAGCCTAGCGGCTTAAAAATAGGTATAAAAACATCAAGAGATATCCAAGTAAGTTGTCTAAACTAACCCCGTCCTCATTGGACTCTCGGTTGACCAAATTGACTAGTATACGCTTCTTTTGGGGTCAAAAATAGGCGTTGGGGGGCGAAAATTGTAAACAACAACCTAGTTGCCTAGATTTAAGTATGAACACATCAAGCGATACCAAAGTAACTTGTCTTAACTAACCGTAACCTCATCGGACTCTCGGTTGCCCAAATTGACTAGTATACGATTCTTTGGGGGGGGGGGGGGGGGTTAAATACGGGCTTTGGGGGCAAAAACTAAAAACAACCCTCTAGTGGCCTAGGTTTAGGTACAAACAAATCAAGCGATACCAAAGTAAGTTGTCTAAACTAATCGCATCCTTATAGGAATATCGGTTGGCCTAAGTGACTAGTATACACTTCTTTTGAGGATTAGGGGGGGGGGGGGGGGGGGGGGGGAACTTAAAAACAACAACCTAATGACCTAGATTTATGTACAAACACACCAAACGATACCAAAGTAACTAGGGTCATATGTTGTGTATCGATTATTCTCTAATAAAATTACATGCGTGTCAATGTCAAGAGAATGTACTAGTTTTTTGTGTTATTTACTCATTTATGATTACACATTTATTAAGGTTGATTTTGTTCAACAGGTTCTTATTGGAAAATATGAAGATTAATTTAGGGAGAATGAAGTCTACTTTTACAAGGAATATAATGAAGACTACTTTTGGGAGAATAATATGTGTAGAAATTTAATGATGTTAGACTTCGTTTCAATTTTGTGGTTAAAAGCTAGATTGTTAATCTTATACTACATTTTGTTTTGGGAATTTTAATGGTTATGAATGAAATATAGTTTTAGATTGGTTTAATATCATCGAAATTTAGTGACATTCATTTTGTCACGTGTGTTTTGGAATTATGTTTTGAGTGAAATTTGTGGGCATTGGTTATGCATTGCCATTCGTTAAGCACGCGAGTTATTACTAGTATATTCATATGTATTTGTTTAATGAGAAACTAATATTTTTTTAAAATATAATGATAGTGTTAACGAACTTTAACCGTTACAAATAAAACATCTGTTACAAATGTATGACACTCCCAATCCGTTACGATGTATTTTGTAACGGTTTTATCTGTTACAAATTCTATATTTGTAACGGGTCAAAATCGTTACAATTTAGTAAATCCGTTACTAATATATGTGATGTGTAGAAATGCCAAATCCGTTACAAAATAAATTACAGCGGCGTTAATTTGTTAAAAATATTAAATTTGTAACGAATTTTATCCGTTACAAATTTCGTTAGAAAAATAAATAACGCCAATTTTCTAACAGATTTAATCCGTTACAAATATTTTTTGTAACATTTTTTGCTCGTTAGAATTGAGTTGTTTTGGTGTAACGAAGGATGACCTATTGTTTATGGTGAAGGGATGAGTGCTAGGGACCTAAAGAGGTTCCTAGGGTGGTCTAGGATAGGGTGTCTATAAAGCCCTCGGCGAGCGAGCTTGGAATAAGTGAAGGACATTGAAAAATATACACCACATCGATGTTGGGAAAAGGATTTAAGGTCAATTATGCGGACCTAATGGATGAGAGTGACCGATTCAAAGGGTCGAGGTGAATTATGCAGACCTAAGTAGTGTAGTGACCGATTTGGAGGGTCTAAGGGGTGAAAATAACCGATTCAGTAGGTCAAGGCCAATTATGAAGAGCTTAAGTTATCACGACCACTTCTACGGGCTGAGGTCAATTCTAAGGACCTAAGGTTGTGGTGACCAATTCTGCGGGCCAAGGTAAATTTTGAGGACATAAAGTTATGACAACCAATTCTACTGGATGAGGACAATTTTGGGTACCTAAAGTTATGATGACTAGTTATACGGGTTGAGGTTAATTCTGAGGACATATAGTTGTGATGACCAATTTTCTAGGTCGAGGTCAATTCTGAGGACCTAAAGAATGAGGATGACCAATTATGCGAATCAAGGTCAATTATGAGGATCTAACGTTCTAACGACCAATTCTATAGGCCAAAGTTAATTGTGAGGACATAAAGTTGTGACAACCAATTTTGCGGGTCGAGATCAATTCGGAGGACCTAACGTTGTGACGACCAATTATGCAGGTCGAGGTCAATTTTGAGGACCTAAAGTTGTGATGACCAATTCTGCGATCCAAGGTCAATTATGAGGACCTTAAGAGGGATCACCAATTCTGTCGGCCGATGTCATTTCTGAGGACCTAAAGTTATGACGACCAATTATACGGGCAAAGGTTAATTATCAGGACCTAAACGTGTGATGACCAATTCTGTGGGTTGAGGTCAATTTTGAGGACCTAAAGTTATGACGACCAATTCTGCGGGTCAAGGTCAATTATGAGGACCTAAAGTTTTGACGACAAATTTTGTGTGTTAAGGTCAATTATGAGGACCTTAAGAGGGATGACCAATTCTGCGGGCCGAGGTCAATTCTATGTACCATGATTTTGTTATTCGATGGGAAGTAGTTTCACTGGGGAAGAGGTTGATATTGCGATTCCATTGGGGATTGTGTAGATTGTGGTTCCTGCTGAGGGAAGGTGAAGTAGGTTTTGGGTACGAGTGCACTTTTATCTCCGTCGGGGAGTATGTTGATGACAAGAGTGTGTGATTGAAACAAATGAGGATTTTAAGAGTTTGTAAGAGGCTTGGTGCTCCAAAAATTATTTTCTTGGGGAGAATAATACTTCTAATTTTTCAATGATTTTAAGGAATTTTTTGGATTTTTCTGGCATTTTTAGGGTGAAATTTGGAGGGGACTGCCAATAGGTAGGTCTAGAGAGTTGCCTATTGACATAGGACGTGGATCCTTGGGCTTCTTGGGAAAGGGAAAAGCCATTCTCGACCGACATGGGTTAGGGGACTACCGATTGGCATGCCGCTTAGCCTGATATATTAAGAGGATGGTCCCTCCTCATTTTTCACACATTCAAGTGATTGAATTTCTTGCTTTCTCCTTCTAAGAGTTATTCGTAAGTCCTTATTTCTTCATGACTTCAATTAGAGGGAACTATATGCAAAGTTAACAATGGGTGGTTGCTTGTTGACGATTTGTTAGGCTTAGAATGGCCGGCTATGATGCAGCTTGCACGAGACAATGACAATGACTACGACTCCTTTGAGTTGGTTGTTGATGAGAGGGCTTTCTTGCGCGAGCCCATGCACCACCATTCAGCAAAGGTGAAGAACCCTAATGGCTATGTGAGTATTTTAACCTTTGGTTTTCCAATTTCTTATTATTTTTTCTTCCTTTTGTTGTTAGGATAATGAAGGGTTTTCTTTTTAGTTTCTTGCAAACTGATATAGCTTCTTCGAGCATTCGGTTATGGGGGATGATTGGGTTGAAGGATGTTCGAGACCATCTTCCTCAGGCAGTTCGCTGGATGGTGTCATTTTCTCGATTTGGTCCATTGGCAGGTGACCTGGATAAGACGCCGAGCTCTTCTCCAGTGTTATAAGTACTTAGTGAGAGGTAGTGGAACACGACCCAGGGTCGGGGATATGACCATAATTCCTATGGATCTCCAACAACTGACACGACTGAATTATGAGGGGCATCAGATAATGGTGGACCATACTCTACGAGTTCCATGGGAGAAAGCGTAAACTGCTTTGGGGGATGTGGGTAAAATCAGGTCGAGAAATTCTATCCATATTTCTGTGTTGAAGGAGATGCTACTGAAGAGGCAAATTGATGAGATAAATGGGCGACAAGTGATATAGACAACCCATTTATTTATTTTGTTTTTTCTTAGAGGATTTATATTGGCAACGAGAGGCGACATGTCCACTTGTGGTTTTTCGTACTTGCAGATTATTTAGGACGTACATCAGTACGATTGGGGGAGCTTTACATTGGCGCGCCGCTATGCTTTTTTGGCCGTATTCAGCCGGTGCTGCTGGTAGACTTTCATAGGACTCACATTCCTTTTTAAGGTAACTTTAAATTTATTTTCCTTTATTTTCTTGGAGTCCTTTTATTTATTTTGTTGTCCTTTTTTGTTTCATTTTTATGATTTTTTGTCTTCTTGCAGACATGGTTTTTTGAGGTGATAGGTCACAATGTGGGGTTGGTATCACGTCCCGGTTTCCCGAGCATGAGGGTTACCTAATAATAATTCTAAACCATAAACATATCTGGAATACTGAAACAACTGGGGCATTTATTTATACTCAAACACAAATGAAATCTAAGCATTTATTCTTATTACAGACTTTTATACAAAAGAATTTCTCCTATCGTCTATGCTCCTTTTCTTCTAATATGACTTTTCCTTGCTTCTCTGTATCAAATGCTATCTGAACTATTCATTATAGCCTATAGGTACCTGATAAATATAACTGAAAAAGAAGGAATAAGTAAAACTTTGCCTAGAAGATGATTTTAATTCTATAACAAGTATAAAATAATTTTCAAGATAGAATCTTGCTTTGAATGATAATAACATCACGAGTACAATAAAAAATTTGATTCAACAGTGCTAAAAATAGAAATATCAGGGGCTAAATCTGGTTAAAGGTTGCGGATGGTTTCTAAACAAATAACCCATAATTATCTATCCAGAGGCTTAGGGCAATAGCAAATACATACAACTAAATCAATCCAATTATATTGGAGATAATCAATCCAGATAGCTAGAGATAAAAGTAACTGTGCTAAGTCATTAAATGACATTCCATATGGTAGCAATAATCCAGGCCCTCAATCATCTGAATCTTTTAGGCCAAAAATATAGTCGTGGGTATCACGAAAGATTATTCCCTGACTGTAATGTATGCTATAAATCAGTAATCGGGTTAACAAGCACCATATGAAATAATATGATTGCATAATTATTTCAAAATAGGAATCAATGGTACTTAAACAATTTGAACTACTGAAATGAGTTCCACAATGAGAATAACATATACTGGGTCTATCACAAAGTGATATCAACGATAAGTGTAATTTCAATAGCATTGCGAGAAATAATAGTAAATAAGAAATCACCTACCAGTATTTACGAGCTTTACGTGACATTTAGGGATGTTCCATTGTTGTATTCCAATTCCCGTATAAGTTTTTCTCCAGGGTTAAATGAAAGTATGTACATCGGTATTTGGGAAGAATTGATTGGGAGTATGACAACTTACAACATTTGGTAAATATGAATAAAACTCATGCTATGAAAAGATTTTAATATATAAATGTCGTTTATATATTTTTCGTAAGTACGTTTAGTGACATAACAACCTTTCTATAATTCGTTGACGAAATAAGAAGTATTCTGAATTTCGTAAAAATAGTTTACGTAATAATTTGATATTTGAATAATATAATTTTACTGAAAAAATATTCTTTAAATGGAATCAAATAATTCAATTTTTCTAAATAAATTGATTAAACAACAATTTAATATTTTATTAAAATATTATTCGGGTCAAATATTCAGTTGAACTATTTTAACAAAATCTTCAAATTTTTTCGAGTATTGTCTCGATATGTGATTCTAAAAATATTAATTTTCATAATTGGTCCGATAATAATTGTGCAATTAAATTAATTAAAGTATTAGTCCCTGGCTGTGATATTTTATATTATCCGAGTGACAACATTTGGTACGGGTAGTTATAAAATTAATGTTCTTGACACAAGATTAATTTTGAAAAAAAATTCGAAAATTCCCCCCCCCCTTATTTGCACAATAATCCACTAATCGTGCCACTTCCAAAATTAATCAACTCAACCAAAATAAACAGCTCAACACCTGCATTATCCCAATTTTAATAAATATGACTTGTAATAGAGTCTCAAATTATAAAAATTATATAACCTCGAGTCGGTCGGTGTCGTGACTCGTTTAAACAAGTTTTTAGAAGAAAAGTGACAATTTTTATATAAAAACAATGACAATCGGAGTCCAAATATTTATAAAAAATGTACAATTACTCGTACGTGTTCGGGAATTCGTATTGACGATATTTTATACGAAATCGAGTGTAAATAATAAAATTGACACCAAAATTTCCAACTTTTTTCTCGTAATCCAAATATCCAATTACAATACCCAAAATCAAACCCGAGTCGTGACGAAATCGTAACCGAATTGTGATGAAATTTCAACCCAAGACAAAAATTTCAATGAGCTGATATCTTATCTGGGGCTAAAACAAATATATATATATATATATATATATATATATATATATATAATAAAAATAAAAAAATAAAACCGAAATTGGTACATAAGGGGGAAAACCCACCCCCTGTTGGGGATGTTCTTGCCACAGTCGGTCACCACCATGGCAAGGGTGGCGGTCGACTGTTCATACCATACACACACGCACGTTCGCCCCATATATATATATATATATATATATATATACAGATATAGATATAAGATCGAAGCTTCGTTCATGGAAACAAAGAACAAATAAAAAAAACGAAATAGATGAAGAAGAAAATAGAAGAAGGTGAAGAAATAGGGGGCTGGTCGGTGGCGTGGTCAGGGGAGGAGGAGACCGGTTGTGAGGGAGAATGAGGGGCAGCGTGTGGAGCAGCGGTTCGGTGGTAGAGGAGGTCGGTGGCTAGGGGTGACGGGTTGAGGGGAAGAGGACAAGCCGGCGGTGGCTCGGGTGAGGGAGAGGGAAGTCGGAAGAGGTTGGGGGTTTGGGGAAATGGGGTTTGAGGATTTTGATTTTGTGGGACATTTTGTAGAAAGAGAGTAATTCGTTGGTTTGATAAAAATAAGAATAAATCTAGGGCGCCCACAAAAGAAACACATTTCGTAAACCCACTGCATGAAAAGCTTATACCTTATTATTGTGGGTCCCGCTAGGGCATCAAAATGTGCATTAAAAACTTGTACTCATTTTTGTCTTATTCATTGGGTTTATCAAATGGATTTTTTTGTGGGTCTCCCTAGCTTTACTCTAAAAATAAGGCAAGGGTTGGCTTTCTTTTATAGGATTTAGACAGGCACATTTAGTTAAGATAACTATTTAATTGAGTATATTTGGTACTCGCGTATAATTTTTAGCAAGTATAATTCTTTTATAATTCTTGAAATTCCAACAAACTATAAATTAGTATTGGAGCGCGTCGGACATGTTTTTGTATTTTTTTCGCATTGACATTACTTTTGAATTACGCTAATTTATACACACTTTTAATTCAAATAATAATTTAAAATTATTCGTTTTAATCTCGTTCTACTATCCATTTATATGAAAAATAATTATTTGAATATGCAATTGAATGGGACAACCTTATTTTCATGTTACAAGACATACATATGGGTTACAAGCGTCGCGAAAACTATTATTGATCCATAAAAGGTTATTTTGACACAAAAATAATTGAATTTAAATTAAAATAAAAATCCACATTTTACAGTCTACCCACCTAAAAAAATTTCGTCCTCGATATTTCGATATCCTGAAGTTTCAACGTTTAAAAGTGTTTACATCTTCTAGGGTATATAACATATTTGGAAATATAGTTCATGAATTTATAATTGACTAAAGTCGATCTTCTCGTGATTAGTGATATAACATACTCATATAAGGAAAAATGACATAGTCAGGAATATAAACGAAGAGGGGTTTCAAATAATTAATAGGCATTTTTACAAGCTTTTACAGGTATCGTTTATCAAAACAGAGGTTTTGGTGTATGGTACGTATAGGCATGGGTTCGTATAGGGTCTGAAGTTCATTTCATACAATGCGTTCTGTCATATTATACGAATGGGTGCGGGTAACACGATACTATAGGTTGAATCATGGATCTCATAATAACAGTATTGCATAGTTGTTTGTACAATATGTAATTTGAAAATATTGGTTGAGATTAAACACTTTACATTCGAGAGTTTAAATATTGGCTTTCCAAATTTGATTCACACGAAGTTGATGTTAACTAAATCGTAAATCATGTTTTTAGGATCCTCGTATTTAATCGAAAGAAGTTTCGTATCCTAGGCTAATGATATGCATTCGTAATTGTCACTTGATCAATCCGAAAGGTTTTAGCCTCCATTTTTACAATTAAAAAGATTTTCTCGACTACTTTGTGAAGCTTTGGTTCAAGGTTTATTAATTCTAGGTGCCATGTGGTATAAGTAATAAGTGATAAGGGTAATTGTCCTTGGAGTTGAGAAGTATTAGTTTAGAATTATGCTAACAATGACTTAAAACTTCTAATGATTTCAAGCTTCACTAATTATGGTAAATATACGCAAAGTGCGTTGATAAAATGTTGATTACGATTACTAGATCGAATATTTTGTTTTATATAAATACCAAGACCATTTTTATCCATGATGCCTTGTAATTCTGAGAGAGGTTTATTTAAAGTTTCAAATACTAAAGAAGAATCTATCTGGGATCTTGACATAACATATCTTTAGAGTTTAATTCTTATGAAGTTACCATAAGGCAACGTCTAATAAGGGTTGAGTATTATAAGTAGATCCATTAATTTGATTGGTTCTCGGGTTTCATGAATTTACTAAAGGTTACTACACTATGATGTCTAGCATTGTAGAATTACCCTTTAAAGATCTTCCATATTGATGCAAGATTAAAGGATTCTTTAAGGTACATGAGGGTTATCCTATAAATTTGGAAAATTTGAATCTCATATATGGGTATGATTTTCATAATCCATGATGTACTACTGAGAATGAAAATCGTTTCTTTACACATAGTTCTTACAAAAATATAAATGAAGTCACTGAAATCTATGCATTTGTATAAAGACACTACTATCATGAATATGCTTTATAGGACTGTATTGCTCTCAATTGATATATATATATATATATATATATATATATATATATATATATATATATATATATATATATATATATATATGTTGATGTATCTTAATACTTGGGCTTACTAGAATTGGGTCGTATAATGAAGGTAAAATACTATTAAATCTTGATGAGGTTTCATCTAAGCTCATGTATTTTAGGTGGTAGGTATAATCTAAAAGAGTATGTTCTCATCCCAAAATTTCATGTAATTTGAGTTTATAAATATGTCTGTGTTTCTATGCTATGAGCTACTAGATTTGTTCATGCTAACCAAATTACTATAAATTTCTCTACTATGAAAATAATTATCTAGTTTTCCTTGGAAGAAAAAAGGTAAAATTGACGAATCAATTTACTTTCCATTCATACTGACTTGTATCCTTGACACGTATGAATTATTTAAATAGTAGAATTCATTGTGATGTGCTCTAAATTCCCATTTTGGGATCAGAATGAGTTAAAGGAATTTACGAAAATACTAGTGCCCTATTTAGTCTTGGTGACAAGTATGATATTTCCTCGAAAAAAAATCTTAATATCATTCTTATATCGACCACTACTGATATTCCTTCTCTGCATGATATGTTCTTAGGTTTCTGGGGTATATCTTGAATCTAGAATGATGAACTTCTGGTCATATTGATCAGGGACATGTAATCTATTTCTAAATTATATGTTTCTTCCCCTATCGTAGGATAATTCTTGGTTCTAATTCTGGTTTGTGTTTCATCACAAAAGGATATTGAATATTGTTGTTCTAAAATTTTCTTTCTCAGGTTCAGATAGGCAATGGTATGGGTGACATTTGGAAAAATTTCAGGATTCGCTAAAGGCCATATTGTTCTTTAGTAGCAAAATCATTTTATAAGATCAGATGGTTAAGTTTCCTAGTAAGGTTATGATATAAGATGTCGAATACACCATTTCTATTTATGGCCGATAGTTTAACTTGAATTTGTATTCTTTCGAAAGTCCATTTAGAAAATGTGTTTCTAACTCAAGTCCTATCTGGTGAAGACATATTTTAAACCCGGGTGATCTGAAGTTACTTGGTATTCTAGTCATCCATCACAAGATAAGGGTCTCCTGTATTGAACCAAAATGGAACACAAATATGGAAATTAAAAAAATACTCTTAGATGAGGCTAATTATATATCTAAAGCTTTGGTGATAAGGTAAACATAAGTAGAGGTAACGGGGTCTAAATCGATGATTGTCTTAATTTGGATAGTTACAGTACACAACTGATAACGAAAGAGGTGATAATTTCAGATGTTAAAGGGTTTAATAATGTTTATTCCTAATCTATTGATGATTTTGAATTCTAAATTTCATAAGGGAACTATATGTGAATAACCATTCTGGGATACCTGGTAAATATTTATAGAAAAGAGTTTTAAAACTAAATGAGTCACTAATTCAACTAACTGTTAAGGGATCTTATATACGTTGCAAGTAATTGAACTATACCAAATAAAGAGCTAGATAATGTAAAGTTTATCGTAACGTAATAAGAATACATGTTGTCGAACGTATCTTGTCGGATGTGGTCATGAAATCTTCATAGTTAAAGCATAAGACTCAAGTAATAATTTATAAATTAGATTACTGTTAACGAGTAATGATAATTTAAAAATAACTTAATAATAAACGGAACAGGTAATCTAGGACTACTGATTTTAGAAAATGCAAATTTCTAGTTTATTAAAGTAAACAACTACTATTTCACATTCACATGGTTTATTCTTTTTTCCTTTCCAAAACATAGAAAAACAAGGGAAGCTATTAATTTTATCATTTACATACGAGGGGTGAAAAAAACCATATTATCCAATTGAAAATTTATCCGGGTCCCATGTTAAGGTTCCTTTTGGAAAATGGTTTATAAGAAAAATATATTTCGAATATCCAAGTCATGTAGGGGTCTTAGATAAGCGTTCGTGTATTTACAACTAGGCTCGTTGTTTAGGATAAGAATTATATTTTACTACTGAGACCGTAGTATTTATGGTGATAAAATTTTCATATTATCCTGAATCACAGTAAAATGCGAAAATAATTAACAGTGGATATGAGGCATATAGTATTGGTGAAATTATCAGAATTTGTAACCAACCTATGTAGGATTCGGGAAAATTATAATCATTGGGTAGGATCCAGTAAGTAATATCGTTACGTTCTAAAGAGTAGAATGGTCACTCGTAATGTTTCTAATGCTTTTAGTTTTCTTCTAGAAACTTCCAATATTCACTAACGAACTTTATGAATAGTTGCTTATCTATTCCTAAATAGGTACCATTCTAACATAAGTATCTTCTCATAATCTAATGGGAGTAGTATACAGTGTAATAAGAGTACAATGCGGAAGATGATAATAAAAGTTCAAATAGAGGAATGAAATAACTTTCAAAGATGAAAGTTTTTGGAATTCCAAATGAAGTAATTCATTTTCAAGGAGAGGGTCAATTGAATAGTGTAGACAAAAGAACAGTGTTGTACGTACAAACTTTTGTATTATATTGTACACTATCTCGTCCTAAGATAATTTTCTTAGTATGTTTCTAAATCCTCAATTATATTGTTGAAAATCCAAAAAGTCTTAATGATTCATTCGATCACGTATATCTAAATATCGGAATTGACAACATATCTCTAATTCGTAGTTCAAGGATTTATTCTCGTAATCCATCAGCCTAAATATCTTTCTATTATCGTTACCAATCATATCCTTAATATCTTGCCCTAAGAAAAGTCCTAGTATCTCATATACTTGGTCATGTAGCTTGAAAATAAACTTTTCTTAATTCTCGTCTAAGTATTTTATTCTCCTAATTCCTACGACCTAACTATCTTAGTGGCAAACCCAATTATGTCCCGCATAGGAGTATGAAACTGGGGCTCTGATACCACGTTGTCACATCCCGATTTCCCGAGCGTGAGGGTTACCTGATAATAATTCTAAACCATAAATATATCTGGAATACTGAAATAATCGGGGCATTGATTTATACTCAAATGGATTACAATTGAAATCTAAGAATTTATTCTTATTACAGACTTCTATACAAAAGTATTTCTCCTACAATCTATGCTCCTTTTCTTCTAATATAACCTTTCCTTGCTTCTCTGTATCAACTAATCTCTGAAATATTCATCATAGCCTATAGGTACCTGATAAATATAACTGAAAAAGAAGGAATAAGCAAAACTTTGCCTAGAAGATGATTTTAATTCTATAACAAGTATAAAATAATTTTCAAGATAGAATCTTGCTTTGAATGATAATAACATTAGGAGTACAATAAGAAATTTGAATCAACACTCATAGTGAGATAATCATAATGATACATGATGTTATTGCTAAAAATAGAAATATCAGGGCTAAAGGCTGCGGATGGTTTCTAAACAAATAACCCCTAATTATATGTCTAGAGGCTTAGGGAAATAGCCAATACATACAACTAAATCAATCCAATTAAATTGGAGATAATGAATCTAGATAACTGGAGATAAAAGTAACCGTGCTAAGTCATTAAATGAAATTCCATATGGTAGCAATAATCCTGGCCCTCAATCATCTGAGTCCTTTAGGCCAAATAATATAGTCGTGGGTATAACGAAAGATTATTCCCTGACTGTAATGTATGCTTTAAATTAGTAATCGGGTTAACAAGCATCATATGAAATAATATGATTGCATAATCATTTCAAAATATTAATCAATTGTACGTAAACAATTTGAATTACTCAAATGAGTTCCACAATGAGAATAAGATATGCTGGGTCTATCACAAAGTGATATCAACGATAGATGTAATTTCAATAGCATTGCGAGAAATTGTATTAAATAAGAAATCACCTACCAGTATTTAGGAGCTTTACGTGACATTTAGGGATGTTCCATTGTTGTATTTCAATTACCATATATAGTTTTGCTCTGGGGTTTAAATGAAAGAAGGTATATTGGTATTTGGGAAGAATGGTTTGGGTTTATGAAAACTTACGACATTCGGTAAATATGAATAACACTCATGCTATGAAAAGAATTTAATATATAAATATCATTTATATATTTTTCGTAAGTACGTTTAGTGCCATAACAACCTTTCTATAATTCGTTGATGAAATAAGGAGTATTCTGAATTTCATAAAAACAGTTTACGTAATAATTCGATATTTGAAAAATATAATTTTTCTGAAAAAAATATTCTTTAAATGGAATCAAAGAATTCTATTTTTCTAAATTTATTGATTAAACAACAATTTCATATTTTATGAAAATATTATTCGGGTAAAATATTCATTTGAACTATTTTAACAAAATCTTCAAATAAATACATGTTTTTCGAGTATTGTCTCGATATGTGATTCTAAAAATATTAACTTTCATAATTGGTTCGATAATAATTGTGCAATTAAATTAATTAAAGTAGTAGTCCCAGGCTGCGATATTTTATATTATCCGAGTGAGAACATTTGGTACGGGTAGTTATAAAATTAATGTTCTTGACAAAAGATTAGTTTAGAAAAAAATTGAAAATTCCACCCTTTATTTGCACAATAATCCAGTTGTCGTGTCACTTCCAAAATTAATCAACTCAGCCAAAATAAACAGTCCAACAACTGCATTATCATAATTTTAATAAATATGACGGTAATATAGTCTCGAGTTTTAAAAATTACATAACCTCAAGTCGTTTGGTGTCGTGACTTGTTTAAACATATTTTTATAAGAAAAGTGATAATTTTTATATTAAAAAATGACAACCGGAGTCCAAATATTTATAAAAAAATGTATGATTACTCGTACGTGTTCGGGAGTTCGTGTTGACGATATTTTATACGAAATCGAGTGTAAATAATAAAATTGACACCAAAATTTCCAACTGTTTTCTCGTAATCCAAATATATACCATTCCTAAAATCAAACCCAAGTCGTGATGGAATCGTAACCGAATTGTGATGAAATTTCAACCCAGGACAAAAATTTCAATGAGCTGATATCTTATCTGGGGCTAAAACATATATATGTATGTATGTACATATATAATAGAAATAAAAAAATAAAAACCGAAATTGGTACATAAGGGGGAAAACCCACCCCCTGTTGGGGATGTTCTTGCCACCGTCGGCCACCACCATGGCAAGGGTGGTGGTTGACTGTTCATACCACACACACATGCACGTTTCAACACACACACACACACACACATATATATATTATAAGATAGGTGATGTGGATGGTGAAATATATGTATGATATTTTTAACTTTATATGTATGATATTTCATGTGTTTTTATGTGTTTTATGCATGATATTTTATGTATGCATGCACGTACATAAAATATCATGCGAAAAGTAGTATATATATACTATTATATATACTATACTACAATTATACTACTAATATACTATTATAATATTATTTTTTAAATACATATTATTAAATTATTTTTTAAAATTTAAAAAATATATATTTTTTAATTAAATTAGTAAAAAAATATTTTTTTAAAGGTATTTTTTTATTAAAATGGCGGGTTATTATGGGATGTATTTTATCACGGGGGTAAATTTCTCGTCGTACCCTCGGCACGAGCATCTACTAGTATATATATATGTTTGTTTGCTCTTTAAATATGAGTGTTAGATATTTTTATAAATACATACCCCTCTAGTGCAATCATAGGAGGTGGGGCAATGTGGGTGAATCTCCTGGCTAGTGAACACATGAAGAGTATAATCCCAAAGTCATAGCATCCACTATTTATATGTTGGGATTCTTTTCTAGGTGAGACGCTTTAGGTATGATTAGGTCTCACACTTGGGGAACTATGACCGCCTCCACTACGCATACTAAAAGTAGTATATATATACTATACTACTATTATACTATTGTACTACTAATATACTATTATACTATTATTTTTTAAATACATGCTATTAAATTATTTTTTTAATTAAATTAATTTTTAAAATTAAAAAAAAAATTAAAGGTGTTTTTTATTAAAATGGCGGTTTATTATGGGATCGATTTTATCACGGGGGTAAATTTATCGCCGTGTCCTCGGTACGGGCATCCGCTAGTATATATATATATATATATATAGAAGCTCGAAGCTTCGTTCATGGAAACAAAGAACAAATAAAAAAACAAAATAGATGAAGACGAAAATAGAAGAAGGAGAAGAAATAGGGGGCTGGTCGGTGGCGTGGTCAGGGGAGGAGGATACCGACTGTGAGGGAGAATGAGGGGCAGCGTGTGGAGCAGCGGTTCGACGGTAGAAGAGGTTGGCGACTGGGGGTGACGGGTTGAGGGGAAGAGGAGAAGCCGACGATGGCTTGGGTGAGGGAGAGGGAAGTCGACAGAGGTTGGGGGTTTGGGGAAATGGGGTTTGAGGATTTTGATTTCATGGGTTTTTGTGGGAAATTTCGTTGAGATAGAGAGTAATTCATTGGTTTGATAAAAATAAGGCAAGGGTTGGCTTTCTTTTATAGTATTTAGATAGATACAATCACATAAGATAACTATTCAATTGAGTATATTTGGTACTCGCGTATAATTTTTAAGAGGTATAAATTTTTTATCATTCTTGAAATTCCCACAAACTATACATTAGTATTGGAGCACGTAGGACATGTTTTTGTATTTTTTTTTGCATTGACGTTACTTTTGAACTACGCTAATTTATACACACTTTTAATTTAAATAATAATTTAAAATTATTCATTTTAATCTCGTTCTACTATCCGTTTATACGAAAAATAATTATTTTAATACGCAATTAAATGGGACAACCTTATTTTCATGTTACAAGACATATATATCGATCACAAGCGTCGCGAAAGCTATTATTGGTTTGTAAAAAGTCATTTTGACACAAAAATAATTAAATTAAAATTAAAATAAAAATCTAGGCTATTACAGTTGGTGTCCCTGAAAGATAGCGAGCTGGGGGAATTCTACAGGATGTACCAGTAGCGTAAGTCGAATAGGTAATCAAACCAATCGTTATCTCTGAAGGACGTGTGAAAGGTGTTGAATGAGCTGACGAGTGATCAGTTTTTTTTTTTCTTTTTCTTAGTTCTTTATCATCTTTACTTTGTGTGGATAATGACTCTTTTCTAGGGATGTAGGTGACCTTCTACCCATGGAGTATTTCTTTGTGAGCCATGGGAGTTTTCGGTATGCACGCATAAATGCAATAACTGCAGACACATGAGTTTGGGTACTTCTGGTACCCTGGGGAGAGACTTGTGAGGAATTTTATGGAGGAAGAGGTGGAGGTACCATCGTCAGGACCCTCGGAGTATATAAGGTGGGTGAGAGAGATGTCGGATGATGCCAAGGTGACAATGATTATGGGCGAGCCTAACACTCTCTACACTAATACGGCATCGGGTAAGGACTACCTAGATTTCATAACCAATTAGTTAATGACGTTCTGTATATATGATATGGAGAATATGCCTCCACCTTCCACCACTTCGGGGAGGGGTACTAGCATACCGGTGGCGATGACCCTCATCATGGGAGGTGGTGCAATGGCAGTGACGGAGGAGGCTCTGCTAATTCAGGTCACTCATCCTTATAACTTGAAGTTGAGTAGTGGGGAGACATTGAGGGTTCCCCACTATCCTCATGCGTCGGTAGCTAGGTTGACGGGCTTACTGATGAGGATCTCCAACCTGAGGTATACTTCTTTTATTTAATTTTATTTTATGTTCCCCACCTTATTTTCCTTTATTCTCTACTGACTTGATCAACTTCTATTATTTTCTTCCATGAAGACTGTACGACTATAAAAAAAAATTGGATGTGAGATATCAATGACTGAATAACCTCTATGTTTGCCTTTGTGAAGAAGTCATCCCCTTCATGTTTTGTGTCGTCGATTACTTATGATAAGGGTTCTGGCTCCGGGAGTGGAGGTTCAATCGCCCGTCGTAGGGGGAAGCACGTGCACTGCGGAGGTTGAGGTTTTGAGAGGGATATTGGAGGGTTTGGGAAGTGTTTTGTTGTATTTTTTTATTTTGTTACTACAAAATTTAATGATTCCAGAGAAGGATTATATATGAAAAATGCATTTCTTTTATTTCTTTTTCTTAATTTAGTGACTTATTTGATATGCACTTTACTTTTCTACTATGATTTCTCATTTATTTGCGAAGACAAAGATAAGCATGAAAATGGTTTTAAAGAAAAAATATGTTATTTTATGAAAACAGGAGCAATAAAAATGAAATAACTTGGGGGTTATCTTTTTCGAAATAAGAACTTTAGGAAATTGATTTTTGGGCAAGAGAGGAAAAAGGAATTTTTCTTAAAAAGGGGGGGGGGGGGGGGGGGGGGGGTTCCCAATCGGCATAACCCTTGTCCTGCCTATAGGCATCAAGGTCAATTCCAATCATTTATTTGGTTTTGATTGCACTTTTTGTATACGTGGTGTACTAAGAGGGAAGTGGGTTTGATTGGGTTTCGAGCAGTTTTTCTTTTATGAGGAATTTTGGGTATAAAAATGGGGTTCGGGGAGTACATTCTTCACCACTATCCACATTCTCTATTCTTGTATTTTTCTTCTCTTTCGCAAATGGCTCTCCCAATGTCTGATGACTTTTCTTCTTACCTTGAAGTCTTGGAAGCCATGTACCTCGACTATGACACATTTGGCTTACGTGGTGTCTCCTTATGGTGCAACCGTGATATAGATTGGAATCTAATGGAGGCAGTGGTACAATTCTAGTACCCTGAAGATCATGTTTTTTGGTTTGGCATAGACAAGGTCTTCCTTACTTACAAGGAGTTTTGAGAGATGTTGGGTGATAGCCCCAGTGCAATGACGGCTATGCCTGACTTGCCTCATTCTCCCTGACTATCTATAGCTGTGTTACTTCATATCTCTCCCTCCACAGTTCGGCCATTGATCCACGAAGGGAATATCTCCCTCCTAGTAATTATGAACTCAGTGTACTAGAGGGATTTCTCTGATGTTGGTTTTACCGGAGTTATTTCCTTGGGCCTAGTTGCTAGGTTGTTACTAGTGAGAGGTACCTTGACGGTAGATCTTTCGGTGCCCTTGATACTAGCATAGATGTCTTACCACTATAGTCCTATAGCGGTAGTGATGGAATAGACCTTGAATAGTCTTGGTGCTTTGAAGGAGGGTCATTAAGACTTTTTATGGGGGAGCCCGGTGATGCTATTCATGTGTCTTTCCAAGAGGTTTTGCCTGGTGGACCCTCTTGAGTTTTCCCTGTCGTGGGTTCCTAAATTCTTCATCCGTCCCTTCTTCAATTTTGTCCCTTTAATAAAGAATTGGCTTAACTGGTTCTTAGAGCACAAGGCCCAATGTTTTCCCTGGTCTGTGTCATGGTGGGGGGACTTGCAATCCATTTTTCGGTGGGAGATTATTGATATGTTCATTTGGTTAGTCTTCACCAGACTTCCTTCTATTTTCCTTAATGACTTTTGTGCCTTTTCGAATGGGGGAAGATAGTGCATCCTCGTATAACCAACTTCTTCCTAATAGAGGACTTGGCTAAGTCTTTACATATAATACTGGGACCTTTGTGGCAGTGCTTTTGACCAGCAAACCATCCGTCACAATCTATTGGAGGGGATTAGTATGTGACTGGGGATTATATGAAATGGTTGTGGAAGCGGGTAGTTGGGAAAATTTTGGAAGCAAAGACTGAGCAAAGGTGTCATGTGGCTTTTGACACCATGGAGGCAGTTATTTTGGTTTTGGCAAAGTTTGTCAAGGAATACCACTGCATGGAGTGCATTCGAAGCATCAATCACGAGTAGGATACCTGGAGACCTCTAAGAGCAGGCAATGATGATGAGGCAGGGTTGTCTAGCATCTGGGGATAGTATTTTGTGTAGATGGGGAATTTATATTTGGGGTGGTTTATGTTGTAATTTTCGGATGTTTTAGGATTTTTCTGTGAAGCTAATTATTTAGTATGGATTTGGTGGGTTATTAGGGGAAATGTTGGTTAGTTTTGTTATTGAAAGAGGGTGGTCGGTTTGACTCCCTCTGCTGATATTTCTTGTAATGTTTATATTCCTTAATTTGAAAATAAACGTGATTTTAATCATATTTTGTTGAGTATTTTGATGAACGTTTGTGTTTGAACTATCGATACCAATCAATAAGGTGGATATAATCCTTTTGTTCATGTAAATATTGAGATGGGCCATCGTTCTAGGGGCTTAGAAAAGAATAACATTTTATAAAAAAGAAGGAACCATGCCCATGTGTGTCGTACGGGTTGCCTATGTACCTCTGTGGGTTTTGAAAATTTCACGAGTTTCATTTTTAAAAGATTTATTTTGAGAGGATTGGGTCTCGTGTAGTTCTGGTAGGGGGAAATGAAGAATGTTTTTTAGAATAAAAGGGGGTGAGAAAAGTCGTAACAGATTGAGAGTTTGGATTAAGGGTAGAGTTTCTTGAGATGGTCCAAATTTACTCTATGCACCATTTCTTCTTCGTCAAAATCTATGAGCATAGTAGTGCAGTCTGACATGATTTTCTTCAAGATTGACATACATAAGTATAACCTCGTTTGGATAAGACTTGACCCATCATCATGACCCTTCCGTAGTGAAACTCAGTGTCATCCTCATATGGTACCACTTCATAGTGTCCTGTATCATACCGTCTCGACCTTCGAGACATGATCATGAGAACATTTATGACTGGCCATAAAGGCTGTCACAATATTCGTAACATGATGTCTCTATCCTAATGTGTGTCGACCTCGTATGATTCCATCAGGACGAGAGTCATCGCAAGCATTTGTATAATGAGTATCACTCTCGATGTCACCCATCAGGAAGCCAAGACTTCCCTGAATTGACATTGGCATCTTGCATTAAACATACGACTTGCATATTTCCAGGACACATGGACAAAACCGTTATAGATGATCAACCCCTCACATGGGATGAATATTATTTAATCATGACATACACATGCAAGAGTCATGTGACATTCAATTATTCATCCATTCATCCCATGCACACTAGGTGTATGCTTGGGAGTGACATTGTGCACCCCTAACACTACAAAAGTCAACATTGTCTTCTTCACGAAGGGTGGAAAAATAATGAAAACCCTACTAAAACTAAGCTAATTTACGTGGAAAGAGAAAGAAACATTGAGTGTGTATTTCCATGTCCATTAGAGCCCTATTATAGTGAAACACTACCTTGCATAGCGGAGTAGGCCAAGGCCGAACTAGTTACATGCTTATGTGTTAATTTATCTCTCATCCCTTCTTTTGCTACATATATATACATATCTTGCATTACTATGTCTCTTTCACCATCGTCAACATAGCTAGAACTTGAGCTATTAACTGATTTGAGGTGGTGATATCTCTAGTAGAATTATATTTGGTTTCATCAATGGGAAGAGATTATCTTCTTCCTTTTATTTTTTTAAACATTTCTCTTTGTCTCTGGTGGTGATCTAGATCCACAATTGGTGGGATTGAATCACCATTGAAAGATCTTATATGATGTTCTCTAAGATTTTCTTGAGTCAACTCACTTACATCCTTATAGTTTATCTTTTCTCTCATTGATTTTTGGGTAAATCCCCCTGGAATGGCAATTGAACCACCATGTAATGACGGAGATGGATCCATCCATCCTCCTTCTCAGTAAAAAATGGATGATGTGGTAGAGACATTGAGGTCCTTGGTGGCCAATCAACAACAAATGCAACAGTAATTTTTGGCTTTTAGCCAAGTGTAGTGTGGAGGATCCCCGGTGACCACATATTAGAGATCATTACTATTACAACCAGGGAGGTGGTGGATGTAGTGGCAGGGGGACCAACCCTATCCCCAACCAAAGAATCACAATACCATAATAGGAGGAGAGATGTCACCGATTAAGAGTGTCTCCACCTTGGAAAACAGGTCCAGGGGGTTCCCAGATGACCTGAACAACGATAAGGAAGGTTCTTGGGAAAGATATGAGATTTTTGGTGACACAACCCTTCCAATATCAACGCCAAAACAGACCTACTAGCGTAATAATGTCCAACATTCTCTCGGGATTCGGCATAGAGGTTAGGTATTTGATAGGTTAAACAGAGGATAAACCTTTGATCGTCTCGGTGGAGGGTCATCCTTTAACTGTCTCAACCCTATAAATGAAGGAGGACAAGATAGATACTCCTTCTCTCATAGCATAAGTGGCGCAAGGGAAAACCGATACCGTAAAGATGAGAGGTCGAGACAAGATTGTGAGAGGGAGGATCATAGAGAAGTCAATAGTCACCAGAGAAATGGCGATCGAGAGTGAGCCCCGAAAGCAGTTGAGAAACAAGGGGGCAGGGACAATGCAGTGGCAGAAGAAAAGCCATGGAACAGTTTATTCAACAGTTAGAAGATAAGATCAACATCATGATTAATATTAGAGACTCCAGTAGCCAAGGTTACATGGAGGGGTCACCAATTGTGCTGAGGATTGCCAGATACCTTACCTCGAATAAGTTTAAACCACTGAATGTAATACCGAGGTATGATAGGAGCACAAATCCCACACACCACATTGAGATGCATCTGTTGACAATCGATACTTATTAAATGCCTAGTCAGATGAGATGAGATGTTGAGACTTCTTAGGCACCATTTTAGGGGCAAAATGTGTATGGTACACTAGCCTCCGGAGAGACTCTATAAAGAATTTTAAGTAGTTCGTAGATACATTCATCCACACCATCTACTTTGACATGAAGTCTCCGAAGCGTGTGACTCATCTCCTTCGTGTAAAACATTAGAAGAATAAACCTTTGAGGGGGTATATATCTCATTTCAATAAAAGAAATGTTAGAGGTGGAAAATTATGATAAAGATAATGCAATGATAGCCCTCATCAGTGGCCTGCAACCAGGAAAAATTTCGTGGAACGTCTATGAGGATCCTCCAAAGACCATGACAGAACTCTTAGCCATGGACGGAAGGATTGTAAACAAATAGGAGGCCATAGTGGCCAAGAGAGGAGACATGAAAGAGTTTGCAATGGGAAATCAGGCCAAGGTAAAGAGAAAATTGGAAATAAGAGGTAAAGTAATGATAAGTTCACCAAGTATACTCCATTGAATGTAAGCACTAACCTAATTTTGAATGAAATAAAAAACGACAGAGAACTTAAATGTCCAAAAAATCTCAAATATGCTCCTCACAAGAGGGATACAAGCAAGTTCTGTGAGTTTCACGAAGACCGTGGTCATACAATTGATAAATGAGTTTCCTTAAAAGATGAGATATAAAAGCTACTGACATAGGGCAAACTCAGGAAGTACATGGGTAGGAATGGTAGATGAGATGATGGAAGGAAAAGACACAACCGAGGAAGATATGATAATCCAAGAGGGGATATTCAAAAAAATGAAGGCAAGGATGATTCAAAAGACAACGGAGATAATGTCCTAACCTCTTGACGAAAATCATGGAGGCAAAAAGAGCACTGCATATGATCTCTTTCGATGTGAAAATGATATGTGGCGGTCTAGCAGGTGGACACACTGTGCTAGACAATAAAAACACTCACATCGTCAAAGGAAATATAACATTGAAGAGAATGGAGGTTAACTTTACAAAAAGGGAAGAAAATCCAGGCAAAGCTAGGATAATTGAAGAAGGTAGATATGGAAACTTTTGTTGTGGATTTTTCAAGATTGGATTTTAAAGACATATTGGCTCCACATAATGACCCGTAGTCATTAGCATGTAAGTTTTCAGCTATGATGTGTCTCTTATTCTCGTCGACGGAGGTAGTTTGGCCCACATCATGTTTTAGGACTTTTTTAAAGGTCTGAAACTAAAAAAGAAGAGGCTCGGACCATGTCATTAGCTTTTGATTGGCATTAATAGAGAGAAGGTTCACCCACTGGTGGTATATGAGATGGACGTTTACATGGGAACTTGGTCGAGGTGTGTCACGAAGAAGGTTAGCTTTTTTTTTTTTTTTATCAAGGATGAGAATATGTTCTCGGCCTACAATCTTATCTTGGGAAGAGTAGATTTGAAGAAATTTGAGGCCTTACCTTCCACTTCCCACCAGATAATGAAATTCTTGACTCCCTACGGAGTAGGGAAAATATAGGGTGACCAATTGGAATCTCGAGAATGCTACTTTATATCGGCCAAGGAAAGAAAGGCCCACATGAGAAAGACCTCATATAATATGATACTCTCGACCCAAGGGATGCGAGGAAGATTAAAAAGGGTGAACTCACTGAGGAGGTAGAATCCACTGTCCTCAATGAGGACGAGACAAAAAATAACCAAAATAGGTTCATCCCTAAAAGCATAGGTGAAATATGAGCTAGTGAAATTTTTGAGAAAGAGACAAAGTATCTTTGCTTGGATCCATGGAGATATGTCAGGGATCAACCCCGAGATTATCTGTCATCGGCTAAATATTGACAAGGTTGCAAAGCCTCTAAATTGGAGATGCATAACTTTTGCTTGAGATAGGTACGAGGTCATCTAGGATGAGGTTAAGAAACTACAAATAATCGACTTTATAAAAGAGGTCCAGTACCCATACTGGCTCTCTAACGTCATCATCATACCAAACCACAATGGAAAGTGGAGAATGTGTGTGAACTTCACGAATCTTAATAAAACCTGTCCAAAAGATAATTTTAATCTACCTCAAATCAACCAAATAATGGAGGCTATGGTCAAGTATGAGCTTATGAGTTTTGTAAATGCATATTTTGGGTAGAATCAGATTTTCAAGCACGAAGATGATGCCAAGACAACTTCCTTCATCACAAATAAGGGAACCTAATGCTATAAAGTAATGCCCTTCAGCTTAAAGAATGCAAGGGCAACCTAACAGAGGTTGGTCAATAAGACGTTCGAAGATCAGATTGAGAAGTGTATGGTCAAATTTCAAAATAGTGTCAATTTATATGTATTGACATTATTCCGGACAAAACCCCCTTTGAATCATATGATAGATTTTACTAGTAGTGATTCCCTTAACCCTATGACGTTGTGTTTCACATCTTCACATTGTTTTTCGAGATTATCTCAGGTATGAATACATAATGGTTTATGAATTCTTTGAATATTTTTTCGAGGATATTATTTTATTTAAAACTCATTTTCAAATGATTTTTCTGAGTTAATTCGAGTTTAGAGTCGTGTGAACATTTCCTTGCATTTTACATGCTCAAACGACTTCATTGGTCATTCAAACGACATTGGACTGTCATTCAAACGACATGGAACTCTGACTCACACCAGATAATGTGATCATTCAAATGACATGATGGTTCTGAAAGAACAATGCGCCGCCTCAATTATTTTAGTTAAGGCATGCTCCTTCTTTATTGGGTATGGTCGTTGTCTTCAAAAGTCGAGTCTCGAAACCCCTTGAATACCTACAAAACATGTTAAACACGTAATATCATGGTAAATACGATTAATCAATCCAAATTTTAAGGTGAAACAAATAGTGTGAATACTTGTAATTCCATTTTTTATTACAAATTTTTTATATATTTTTAAATAGCTTCAATGGGGAATGGATAAATTAGTTCTAGAATAAAATGTAATCTAAAAATAATTCGTAACCACTTGTTATAAATGTGAGAAGATTCAAGAGGTGGGATTACACCGCGTGTTTAGTTATTTTTAATTTCTTAATTTATTGAATTAAAATATTTCAAGATAATATTAAATTCATAATCTAACTCTCGTGACAATTATAAATTGAATAATATATTTTTTCTGAAAACTAATTTAAAAAGGTCACACATTAAAAAACTAATTTATATAGTCTTTTTAATAAATTACCCTCTAAGATCAATCTAATAAAAAATGTATGAATCCTTAAATTTTAACACCGAATTAATGTTCAAAATTTACTAAAAAACTATCTCTAGTTCGATTCCCAAAATGAAATATTATAACTAAATTAATGTACTATCTCTGGATACATAAATCAATTTGCGATAATTAAAAATTAATTCTCCTAAAAATATGACAATCAATTCGATTAATATATTAAACTAACATCTTACGTGTTTCATCCCACCGCTTGAATGGGGTGTTTAGCCTAACATCCTCATATTAGAACATAAACAACAATCAAGAAAAATAGAGACATAAAATTCAATCAAGAGATAAAACACAATACGAAAGTCTTCTTGTTGAATTGTAGTCTTTCAATGCGTCCAATGCATCCCAACTCTTCATAATATCCTCACTTGATTACAAAAATAAAAATAAAAATTAAACCTAAAAGACTATTCTAAAGCTAAAATAAGTTTTTGTATTTTTTTCTAAACTTTTTATTTGGCAAGCTCAACGGGACTTCAGTCTTCAGCGTCACTTTCATTTTATTTATTGAATGCTTTTGACCATTACTGTGTCGCAATTACATTGATTTAGCACAATTTGATACTGCGAGAGACTATTGACCTGCAATATAAATAGTTACAAACTTAAGGCCATTTTCATTAAAAACGAGTGACTAAAATGCATCTATTTGGGGTATAAAATCAACACTTTTTGGTTCTTATCACTTTGTTTCAAGATCCGAGTTTGCATATACCATATGTCATAGAGATCTTGTGTTTGCACCACTATTTGATTCTTCATTATTTGAATAACTGATTTCATGCTGTGGACTCCGTACTTGTTGATTGACAATTGCTGAGGTTGTATCAATGAATACCAAGGTACGCGTGGAGTCGTGTGTTGTGGAACTTGCGTAGGTGGACTGTTGCGTTGGATTGTGGAGGAGCAGTGGACGAGAAGAAGAGGCGTCAAGGCTTGTGGGTTTCGACTCGTTGAGTAAGACTGTATTCTTACTTTGTAATTTTCGTATCATAGTGATTGTTTGTCCTGGGTATTACGAAGTATTTTCCCTTAGTGATTTCCTCGTACATCAACATGTTTTGTAAACTTTGTTTACTTGATCTGCTTAATATCACTAGATACATGTTTAGAATTAAGAAGATAAAATTGGATTAAATAATTTTGTACACAAAATGGGTGCACAATAAATTGAGAGAGGTTTGAAGATTAGTTTTCAGTTAAAGCACACACATCCAAAAGGGACCCCTTTACGAGTTAGTATCAGAGATAGAAACACTATTTTATTATGTGTGTTTTCCCGTGTGTCTTTCGGTATGAATTTTGGTATGTTTCATGGCTTGTGAACACTTATGTTTGATAGGTTGAATTATGCTTATTGGAAGATGCGTATGAAGTGTGCACTTAAGGCCATAGATGAGCGTGTTTGGTTAGCAGTAGTATAGGTGTGGACTCCACCAGTCACGAGAGATGGAGAGGCCACTCATTTAATACCTATTGAGTTGTGGACTGATGCCGAACACAAACTTGCACAATATAATTCTAAAGGGTTGAATGTTATTTCCTCGTCTGTCAACCCGGAAGTGTATAACTATATTATGATGTGTGAGACCTCTAAAGAGGCATGCGATGTAGTTCCTCTTATCCATGAGGGAACTAGCACTGTTAGGGCTTCCAAACTCCAAAACTACACCACCTAGTTTGAAATGGTTAAGATGTTAGAGAATGAGACATTTGATGAGTTTTACGCCTTGTTGTCCAATATTGTCAACTCATCGTTTAACTTGGTAGAAAAAAATACCCTACAACCGAGTTATAAAGAAAATATTAAGGTCGTAGCCCGCTAGATTTGATCCAAAGGTGAACATTTTCAACTCCTTGGGTTTTCTTGACTCAATGAAACTAGAAGAGCTTATAGGTGACCTACAACTTATGATCTTGACATGTTTACCTCCAAGCAAGTGCCAAAGAAAGAAAAGGTAATTTCTTTGAAAGCTCGAAAGGAGGAACCTAAATTTTCGAATGATGAATCTGACACCAATTTGGAACATGTGTCCATGATGACAAAGCAGTTCAATACATTTTTTAAGTCTAAAAGAAATTGAAAGATGCAAAAAGACCTGAGAAATTCAAGAACAACACCGTCGATCGCGTCCCTAATAATCGAAGTGAGAATGATAAGTGGGATCTGTCGGATAGGTGTTATGGTTGTGAGGGTTATGGCCATAGGGTAGCGGAGTGCCCCAATAGACTTAAGAAAGAGGGAAAGAAAAAGATTTCATTTAATGCCACCTTTAATGACAGTGAACCGAAAGAGGGAGAGGATTCCCCCATTGAACGCAGCTAAACCGTGTTCATTGTTTGTCATGTGAGGGACAACAATAAATCTTCTCATGAATATACTCATGTGAATGACACTTCTGAGGCAATAGTTTATGAACCCCAAATGAGTGAGGGTGAAGAGAGTGAGGATGAGAATGTAGAGGATAGTGAGTTGCAAGTTACCTTCCATGAATTATATGAGGAAATGATGAAGGTAAAGAAGGAAAACTTGAAGTTTCATGCTAGGTTGAAAGAACTTGCCAGAGAAAATAATGATGCATTGATTGAGTATCTTAGGGAATGGGAAAAGACACTTCAAGAGAAAATAGATTACTTTGAGGGTGAGAGAGATATTCTTCACGGTTTGATGGAGGCTATGAAGAAGGTTATTCTAGAGTTTGCGGAGTCTAGGTGTTTACTTGAGTCGAGGATAGGAAAGTTTGAGGAGAGATTTGAGAGACTCTATCAAGGTTAAGTTTGATTTGGAGGCTGGGTCAAAAAAGTTAGATAAGATATTAGGCACAGTACGAATCAAGGATGATAGGTGTGGTATAGGCTTCGATGATCGTATTGCTCCAATTCCAGAATCCCACACCACTAGTGTTAGAGAGACAACTAAGAACGTTAGGAGAGGTCCACATTTAGGTGGCATTCTTCGTCGTGTTACACTTGCACTCATTGCGGTAGGAAGGGCCACTTAGATATTTTTGCTATGACCTTAAGAATGATCCTAGGAAGTTTACGAATAAAGTTGTTTCTGTTCCCAAAACCCCCATGCATCCTTATACACCTACTTGAGTTAGGAAATCGTAATTAGAGGCTTTAGATATTAAATTTCACAACTCTCGTTTTCTTAGACGTGATTCTTCTCATGATAGACTTTACGGATGATTGTGTTAGAATGTTTGTCATACGCTATTTTTATTTCATGATATATTTTCTCTAGTGTTATGGCATGTTTATCTTTTGTATTTTATTTTTCTTTTATTGAGTCTTATTGAAAAAATACAAAAAGATTTTTTGTTTTATATATTTTTGAAAATACAAAAAGATTTTATTTTTGGGTCAAAAATATTTTTTGAAAACCACAAAAATATTCTTCTGTTTTTGTGTCTTGAGTTTACACTTGATATGTCATATTGGTGTGCGTAGACCCCTTTCACTTCATATTTCCACGTGGATAGTACATGGTCATGATTTTGGATGCATAGAGTGATCTTAATCATTTGTTTAATGGGGTTGTTTCAAAGTTGATTTGTATTTAGATTTGACTCTGAATATGCCATTACGCACATGCATGAGCTTATTTGAATGTTTCACTTCTCAAGGATATTTGAGTTTGGTGAAACGTTCTCCTCTCAATCTTGTCATCTATGTGCATATTATACATATGAGGAGTTACGCATGTAAGAACCATTGCACGTGAGGATTTATAATGCATATTGAAAAAATGATGAGTGTGCACGGGAAAGGGCTCCTAGAGGCATGTGAACTCATAGTGAAATCGACCGTTTAAAAGAGCCCAAGAAAAAAATTAAGGAAACAAAAAGATCATATGTATGCCAAAAAGGGCATATAGGAAATCTCTTAAAAAGAAAAAATAGATCTTCAAAAGAAAAAAATGAATTGGAAAAGAATTATCGTTTATGTTTGAGGTAATTTTAGTTGAACATCAATGGGTTTGCACAATGAGTCCTAGGATGAAATATTCGTGTCATGACGTTATTTTTTGGTAGAATCGTTAAAATTATTTACTTGTGTGCACCACGATTTTTTAGTTCATTAATTGTCATATGTGGCTAAAACGTAGTTTGATGACACTTCGCGGTCAATTAGAGCTTCTTGAACGTATCTTTGTGTTTTGATTATAATTCATTTGTGTTAGTTACACCCAATTATTCCACTCATTATTAAGGCACATTGATATTATGTCAATGTGTAACTCATGTGTTTGTTTTTGAGTTTGATTTTGTACTATTTTTCATAGCGTCTGTTGTTCATATCAATTATTCATCTTTCGTGGTTGTTTGTTCACTGTTTCTGGGTTGGTATAGAGAGTTTTTGACGTCGTTAGAACTACTTCCTTTAGTATTTTGAATTACTTTTCTACGTTGTTCAATCTATGGATCCAACGAGGTTCTAGTGAAATGAAATCCACGTACGATGATAGTCGTTAGATGGGTACCTTTAAATGACATTCTCGCAAGGGTCTACTATTTTGTGTTGTTAGCATCAAGATTTTTAATTGTTTGAACGAGATTCGTATATCATTTGAATGACATCTTCCTATCATTCGAACGACCTATTTTGTCTTTTCGAGGATTTTCACTATGTTTCAGTACCAACTTAACATATATACTTCTACTATACTTATTTGGTACTTCTGGGCAGTTTACATGAATTTATTCATATTTGATTTTTATACTACATTGTGTATTCGTCATGTTTAGTTACATCATTCGTTCTACTGATGATTCATTTATGTGACTATTTTCTAGGTATATTTTTCCATACATTGATCTTTCTTTAGCTAGTTACTCATGTTTATCTAAATATGCTTTATATGATACAATCAGGCTAGATATAGTTGTGTTTGTTTGTGTGTCCCACTAGATGTCTATTCGAGACAAAAGGGGGAAAAGATAGATATGTGACGTAGGGGGAGATTTATTGAGATTGATTTGACTGATATTGCTCATATTGTTTATATATAATTTATTGCTCCATAGTTCACTTGGTATTTGTTTGTTTCGTGTGTGTAGTGATAGTTCAAAGATTTGGATTTTTGTGAGACTACATCCACATTTATAAGTTTCTATCCTGTATTTTGATTATGGGTTTATGGGATGGGATTTAGGCCATTCGTATTGATGGCCCAGCTTAGGCATTTCACAATTTTTGGTTTATCCCGAAATAGCGAAAGGGAGAGATTTGTAAGGACAAATTTTTGAATAGTGTCAATTTGTATGTATTGACATTATTTAAAAAAAAACACTTTGAGTCATAGGATAGATTTTACTTATCGCGATTCCCTTAAGACTATGACATTGTGTTGAAGACGTAGCGGCCAACCTTCAAAGATAGATCATGTGGAGTTTTGGGTGCACATTTTACGTCTTCACATTACTTTATGATATTCTCTCAATTATGAATACATAATTTTTTGTGTATTCTTCGAATATTTTTTTAAGGATGTTATTTTATTTAAAACTGATTTCAAAATGATTTTTATGAGTTAATTCGAGTTTAGAGTCGTATGAACATTTCCTTGCATTTTACATGGTTCAAATGACTTCACTGGTCATTCAAATGACATTGGACTGTCGTTCAAATGACATGGAAATCTCGTTTAAATGATATTCTATTATCATTCAAATAACATACTGGGTTTGTTAGAACAACGCACCACCTTAAGTATTTTCTTTAAGATGTGCTTGGATCAGAAAAACGAGGGTGCAGAACATACAGAATTGAACATAACATATTTGTTTTCTACAATTGTTTACCAAATTTTTCCAAAGTAAAAACAACCTTCTTTGTTTCAAGATTTGAGTTTGCATATACCATATGTCATAGAGATCTTGTGTTTGCACCACTGTTTAATTCTTCATCATTTGAAGAACTGGTTTCGTGTGGTGGACTTCGTACTTGTTGATTAACTATTGCTGAGGCTGTATTGGTAGATATCGAGGTACACGTGTGCTATGGACGTTGCGTAGGGAGACTCCTGTGTTGCACTGTGGAGGAGAGGTGGTAGAGAAAAATATGTGTAAAGTCATATGGGGATCGAGTCATTGAGTAAGACTGTATTCTTCCTTTATAATTTTTGTACCATAGTGATTGTCTGGCCTGGGCCGTCCAACGTTTTTTCCCTTAGAGGTTTCCTCATACATCGGTGTGTTTTGTGAGATTTATTTACTTTATCTTCTTAATCTCATTAGATGCATGTTTAGGTTTGAGAAGATAAAATTGTAATAATTAAGTTGGTTCACAAAATTGGTGCACAATAAAATTGAGAAAAGTTTTGAAAATTTGTTTTCACCTAAAGCACACACATCCAAAAGGTACCCCTCTACAGAAAGACTATGAAAGTCTTTGTAGATGACATCTTGGTGAAGATCTTGAAGGCCGAAACTCATGTGGATGGCCTTGAACGTACCTTTGACGCCATGGATAGATATAAGATGAAGTTGAATCCGACCAAGTGTATCTTCAGGGTTGACGCAGGAAAATTCCTTTAATTTGTTGTGAACTAGAGGGGAATTGAGGCAAACTCGATGAAGATCAAAGCTCTGATTGATATGCAGTCACCAAAGATGATCAAGAATGTGCAAAGACTAGCTGGATGAGTTATAGCCCTTAATATTTTGTGTCTAGGGAAACTAAAAAGTGTTTACCTTTCTTTAAGATATTGAAGAAAGCCTTTGTCTGGGATGAAAAATGTGAACAAGCTTTTCAAAGAATTGAAGGTATATTTGGGGTCTCCGATGCTGCTGTCTTGACCAGTCCAGGGGGATAAGTTGTTTTTATACTTAGTCATTTCAGAATCGGCTATCAGCACGACCATTGTCTGAGATGATGATGGAGTTCAAAAACCATTATATTTCAATACAAAAGCCTTACAAGGGACCAAGCTTAACTACCCCAAAATGGAGAAGCTATATTACGCATTGATCCATGCCTCAAGAAAGATAATGTCGTACTTCCAGGAACATACAATGGTGGTTCTCACTAACACTCCTATGAACCAGGTGATTCATAAACCCCAAACCTTGGGTAGCTTAATGGCTTGGTTGGTATATCTAAGTGAGTTTAACATCATTTATCAACCTATAAATGCAATCAAAAGGAAGGCATTGAAAGATTTTGTGATCATGTTTTCCTGGGCTAAGAATGATGATGAGATAGTGGAAGAATAAAGAACTCTGATAGCTATTCGAATAGAGGCAATGATCGAAAATGCAAAAGACGACCTTTCAAAAAAGGATGTATTATTCAAAAATAGAATATTGGGTGGAGGTCCATTTTTAAAAGGGGGACCTATTTGGAGCTTATTTGTAGATGGCTCGTTATGTGAGGATGACAACAGGGCTGGGTTGATTTAACGGCCCCAAATGGAACAAACATTGAATATTCTTTAAGATTCAGCTTCAAGGCATCAAATAACAAATCGGAGTATGAGACCCTGCTAGAAGGCCTCTCCCTCGCCAAAGGTTTGAACGTCATCAAAATGATATCCCATAGCGATTTGCAGTTAGTTGTCAATCAAATTTTGGGGATGTATGACTCTATGGATGAGAAAATGGCAAAGTACATGCTAGAGGCATAAATTTTTTAATGAATATTTATGAAGTCGAAGTAAAGAGAATTCCAAGATTAGAGAATAGTCGAGCCTCCGCTCTGTCCAGATTAGCCTCGCTAACGGGAATTGAGATCAGGCCCACAGTTCCTGGCGAGATACTATTGAGGCCGAGTATTCCGGAAGACAAGAATAGCATGATGTTTTTTCTCAATTTTAATTTGGGAGAGTCCTAGATGAATCCATTAATTAAGTACATACGATATGGGGAACTTTTGGAGTCCAAAGCTGAAAGAAAAAAGATTAGACATCGCACTGCAAAGTTCATCATTATAGGATATGTGCTTTACAAATGAGGACTTCTTCTCCCCTTGCTCCCATGCGTCCATCACTCCAATATCAATTATGTACTTTGGGACATTCGTGAGGGTTCTTGTACAACTCATATCGATGGTCAATCCCTCGTTAAGAGGACCGTTACCCAGGAATATTTCTAGTCGACACTTTCTAAGGATACAACTGAATATATGAAGAAGTAAGACAAATGTTGGAGTTTCACAAGTATTCCACATCATCCCCACCAGCCTCTCTCATCCATAACTACAACTTGGCCATTTACAGTATGGGGAATAGACCTGGTCGACCCTCTCCCTCGAGTGCTAGGAAACTATCGGTATATGATTATGCCGATTGACTGCTTTTCCAAATGGGTAGAGACTAAGGAAATGATAACTATCACGGAAAGGAAGACATTCAAGTTTATATGGAGAAATATAATTTGCTGATATGGCCTACACCATACTATGATATCAGACAATGGCAAGTAGTTAAAAAACAAGTCTTTGGAAGCCTATTACATTAAGGTCAGAATTAAATAGTTTTACTCTATACCTGGCCGACCATAGGCCAATGGTCATATCGAAGTCATGAACATGACAATACTTGATAGGGTCAACAAGAACCTGAAAGGTGCAAGTGCAAAAGGAGAGTGGAAAGATGAGCTGCATGGGATCCAATGGGCTTAAAGGACTAATGAAAGAATAGTGATAAGAGAGACACCGTTAATATTAGCTTATGGGTCCAAGGAAGTTATTCCAATGGAGATAGGACTCCCAGGCCATATATTCCAAGATTATAACCCAGAGGCCAACATGGAAGAGAGGAGGTTGGATTTAGATCTAATCAAAGAAAAAAGAGAGGATGCCACGATGAGACAGTCGACTTATCAACATAGAGCTACAAGGTTTTATATCAAATGGGTGAAATATATCCCGATAGTAGTTGGGAATTTAGTCTTGAAGAAAGTTTAATAGACACCTAACAAGTTGCATCCTAACTAGCACTGGTCATATAGAGTAACATAAGCAATTATGCCATGGACTTTTAGAAATAAAAAGCTTGAGGGTGAGCCCTTTTTAAATCCATGCAATGCAGACCACTTAAAAAGATATTTTCAATAGCCATGTTTGTATCTAGTACTATTTGTATCATTTATTTAGAAAAATAATGTCTTATTTAATTTCATAGAGTTGTATTACAATGTAATGAAAATCCTCAGTTCAATGAAAGTTCCAAGTGTTGTTTCTTATAAATCATGGTTATGGTCATCGACTAATGCGTGGTTTAGCCAACATTTAACTAAAGAACACCATTTTATGGTGAAATTAGATTATAACTCTCTCGGCGACCCGAGAGCGTATAAGGAGTCTCTTCTCCTTCTTACTCTCCAAATAATGCGGAGATGGGGGATCAACCTTATAACATCACTCATAGTGGTGGAAGCAAAATTTAAAATCATTGAACTATGGTTGTATAACAACAATCATAGTGGTGAAACTGAAATTGAAAATCATTGAACTATGGTTGTAAAATATCATTTTATGGTGAAAAGTTTATAACTCAGTCTTAGCGATACGAGAGTGTATGAGGAGTCTCGTACCCTTCATACTCTCTTAATAACAACGATATGGAGGCTCAATATTATAACACCACTCATAAGGGTGAAATAGTGGTTTGAAATATGTACAATTGAATAACACACTTAAACATCAATCATTGGTGATAAAAGTAAAGACTGGAGACCAAAGTTGTACAAAAAATAGAAAGTTCCATTTAGATTAAAATTGAATTCACATTCGTAGAGTGGAATAAAGTTCTCTACAATAAAAAATATAAGTGTTATGATACAAAATACAACTTGTTTAGGCATTTTATTACACGATATGTCCCTCAGAGACCACAATCGATCACCCTTAAAAAAAGGGAGTTTAACTTTCAACATTGGCTTTCTCAGCCTCGATCGGGACCTCGAAAGCAGTAGGAGAAGGATGAGTCTTTTTGTTTGCCTCCTGGTCATTGATACCATTGGCCCCTATAGAAGCTTCCCGAGTCATTATTTTCGTTTCAGGCTCATCTTCTTGACAACCGTCTCGACTTTAATCTATTTTAAGGAGATAATGGCCTTGGCTCCCCCCGGGTCAAACAAATTTAAAGACTCATCAAGTTGAGGGTCAATTGTGTCAATCTTTGGATGCATATTCATCACCCAGCAGCTCTAGCACCCTTGTCCAAGTACTGAATCGTATAGTCTGCAAAATCATCGAATTATTTAAAGGTCAAGATGGCCCTCTCCTCTGTAACCGTTAGATCATCAATCTTGGCCCTAAGGCCCATACTCTAAGCTAAGAGTGACTTAGTATGTGGCTTGATCAAGTTAGAAACCTCTTTCTTCTTATTTTTCTTATTGTTTAGAAGTTTATTCTTTAACTCTTCACTCTCTGTGATAGTAGTCTCAGTCGGCGTATTTTGGGGGCATTCTCCTTGACCCACGACTACATGCTGTAAAGGGCAAGAATAAACTACAAAATATAAATAAAGAGAGTTAATAAAGGAAGATGTTACACTTTGAAGAAATGATGAAAGAAAATGATAAGTGGTAAGAGAAATTACTTGGATAGACCTATGGAGTGCAAAGTCAGTAACCCGAGAAGAGTCCTGCAAGTTAAAGTATAGGCTATCGGACTCGGCCATGATCAAATCTATAATGTCTCAGACCCTTAACTGGTTGTCGAGTAATGAGTCAGTTGCGACACTAAGCTGAGACAAGAGGGCATCAACAGGTGCGTCGTTAGAAATATGGATGGCTGTGTCCCTAATGACGTTGAACAAGACATCATTTCTTTTCTTCGGTATGTAAAGAATGTTAGCACCAGTGCCCCCAGGCACTTATTTTCTCTTTTTGGATCCCTTGGCTGTAGTGGGACCTCTGGTGGTCATCTTCTTGGATAGTTTTGAGGGAATAGTCTTTTTTATATTAGCTTTAAGAGGAGGTTGCCGGTTATAGGTGAAAACAAAGCAAGCGATAAGTTTCCACTAGAATAAATTAAGAAAATATGAAAAGAAAGTTATTTGAAAAAATGAACTTGCATAATTCAATTAGTGGATCAGCCCCGAGCCCAGTCTCGTCCAAAAGTCCTGGCTCCATCAAGGCCTCAAACACGACTAGCCCATTCATCCCACCAGACGTGCGAAGGTGATTAATTCTATTTCAATTTTCTATATTGAGAGAAGGATCAAGCTTGGAAGACATATACACTTTACCCCAGTTTTGGGGGACTCTCGGCTCATGGTATTGAGAAGGTCCGTTTGAGTCAAACTCCAAATCTCCTGAGATGAAGAATTATCGAGACTTCCAGTCATGATTGGAAGACTGGTTGATATGTAAGAGTTTCTTATCAAAATGCCGGGCCACAAACTAAAAGTAGCACGATAGAGATTTAAATATGGAAATAGTGTAACAAGCTCTGAAAATGGTAGTTGAAAAGTCGGATGTGTATGCCAGCTTCCAAAGTTGAATTGATCTGAACAATATTCTCCATGAATTGGGGTATAGTTGTGCTAGAGAGATCCCAATACTAGCAAGGATGACCATAACATTCGGGTGCATGGGCAGCTGAAAACCAACTTTGAACATTTGCTCGTAAATAGCTACCTTTCCCTTAACCTGGCTTCTGAATGGTCTCTCATCCTTAGAAGGATCCTTCATCCTGATTGAAGACTTGATGTCGAAGAGGTGTCTCTACAAAATCAAGTCTCATCACCCTCTAACTGGTCTCATTAAGACGGGAGTCAGGCACCTATATGGCTTCCTCAAAGGAGTCAGTCCTAGCTCTACACTGATAATTTGGTAGTCTCGAAATGTGTTGTGGGTTGTAACCGTTAGAATAACTGGAGTGAGAGCCCGAAAAAGAATCAACTGACATTGAGTCACTACTAATACTAATGATAACCCTAGGATCAGCTGGAACAGGGTAACTAATAAGTGAAGGAGGATGAACAAATTATAAAGGAACTGGGTTTAGGGGAAATCTGAACTCGACTTTGACTTTCCTCTTAGCCTCAGCCTCGACCTTGCACATTTCCCTAATTATACGTTCTCTAAGGTGAGGATACTTCTCTCCTAACTCGTATAATTTTCAGTACATGAAAAATGTAAATGACGTTCACTTATGTTGTGGATCTAAGATCTAGAAAGGGAACTTAAATATTTTCAAACAAAAACCAATCCAGACCAGGTTCGAATGTTGCCAGAGAAGAAGACCGGAGCACATCCAAGAAAATGAACCAATGCTTAAAAATTAATTTTTCCTCCTAAACACTAACTTCTCTACCCTCAGTGTTGATACAAAAATTAGTCAGCTGACGTGGACCAATTATATAAAGACACGTGTCAACTTACGTGGAAAAAATATATATATTCATTGAGATACTCGGTACTTCGAGCTTCTTAGCGTATCGAGCTACTCAGGGTGCAAAGCATCTAGACAAGAAGATCAAATGTCAATTACAGATTCAATGAAAATCAGATTTAATGAACATTCTTATTGTACAGATCTATATGTCTATTAAATAACGACATATCGTCTATTATCATTGACAACCCCAGGGCTATAAATACATTGTAACACCCTCCATAACAGGGTAATTGATCACTGGCGATTGTGATCGAGATTAAGGAAAAAACATCCAGCAATACAAAATAGTGGAAGTAGGCCATTTTCATAAGGCTGAACCACTTTAAAAATCCTTTGTCTTATTTCTTACTTCGTATTTATCTGTGATTGATTAATTAGATCAAATCTAGTTTTTTACATCAACATATTGGTGCCTATGTGGGAACGACTATACATAGCGTTTTCACTAAAACATTCATCACAAATTGCTGAGATCCCAAAATCCAGTAATAAGAATAATGACCGAGTTCCCCCCAATCCATCTGCTCCCTTAACTATTCAAGATCTCATTAGCATAGTGGCCCATTTAGCCCAAGGGCAAACAAATATCCAAGAGACCATGCATCGACTCATTCAAACTGTTCGTAATGGAGAGCCTGCCCAATCAGGTCAATGAAGCGTTCAAAGACCCACCCATTTTCCGTCTTCAAGAACCAGACGTATGCTATTCCTAAATATTTCTCAGTCCTGACTCTAACATACTGGGAGGACTAATGATCCCTCATACCATCCTGGTCGGACCTCTTTTGTAAGAGCTATAGGTTCTCAATAAAATATTACTTTAACCCCAAAACGAACAAGCGCTCTGGAGAGGTTGAGTAAAGCCTCTCCATTTGACCATTTGGAACCTAAGATGAATGGAAATCGCCTTAGGACTGCGTCGAGAAATTCTCAATGACCAAATAATCTAAGGGAAAGTTCTGCCCAGCCACGACCAGCAACTCGTAATGAAAGATCCCAAGAGGAGAATTCAGTGCGATCTGTTGCTCAGGAAAATAGGTTCGAGGCTGGAAACAACGCATGGAAGGGCTCCATTTAGAGGTTGGAAGACATGTTAGGGGAAATGGCTAAGTCCAAGAACCCTCTCCAAAGAACCTTTGTCCAAAGATCACCCTTTGTACGGGCAATTATGAATTTTCCCACACCGTCAAAATTTAAAGCTTCTGTAGTAATGCCTAAGTACGATGGAAAAATTGATCCCGTCCTCCATATAGAGCAGTACCAAGTTGCTACTGATATCTATGCAGTTCCTGATGAGATGAGGTGCAAAGCATTCTCAGGAACTCTCACTGGGTCAGCCCAAATATGGTACAACAACCTTCCTTGGGGCAGATTGCTACATTCCATCAGCTGGATAAGCTCTTCATAGAGAGCACTAGGGATTACATCACTCGTTTTAACATCGAGAAACTTGAGGTAATTGACTATGAGGAGAATATAGCCATTATAGATTTAATGAGTGGTCTATTACCCAATAAGTTGTATTATACATTGGACAAAGATCCCCCAAGACCATGGCAGAACTGATGGCAAAAGCAGTTAAGATCATGAATGTCGAAGAGGCCATGGTTGCGAATAAGAATGCTGACACAAAAGCAGAGACAAAAGCTAAAGGTAAAACTGAGAGGAAGGATCAGAAGCACAATTGGGGAAACAAGCAGTCGAGAGGAAAGGAAACGCTAGAGCAGTTAAGGAAGTATGGGAATTATACTCCCTTAAAGGTGGATATAAACTATATTCTGGAGGAGATCAAGAACAGCGAGGAGCTAACTTGGCCAGAGAAAATGAGGACAACCCCGGATAAGAGGAATAAGTCCAAATATTACGAGTTCCATAAAGATCATGACCATACGACCAAACGCTGCATAGCTCTCCAGAATAAGATTAAAGCACTTATTCGACGAAGAAAATTGAGTAGATTCATTAATCGTCAGAATGATGGAAAGACTAACGAAAGAGGAAGGCAAAGGTCCATTCTCCTCGCCGAACAAAAGATGGCAAGAAGAGGGACCGTGGAGATGATCCAGAAGATGACCCCGACCTCCCCAAAAATCCAAGGCAACCCGAATGTGAGGTATTTTCAATCCATTTTGGATCATTTGAATTTAATGTGATTACCGGTGGAGATGCAGGAGGTGGGGATCATACTGCTGAAAGGAAAACTCACCTTAATGAGGCCCAAGCTTGTTTTTATATACAGCGCATAAATCTGGATTAAGCTGATCGCCCGAGGAAGGTGAACAAGGATAAACTGGTCATCCATTTTTCCAAAAATGATCTGGAAGGTGTCTTATATCCTCACGATGACCCCTTGGTGATCAAGATGAGGATGAAGGATGTGATGATCTTAAGAGTGTTGATAGAAAATGGTAGCTCTTCAGACATCATGTTCTACCCGTGCTTTGACAGTTTAAATCTGAAGCTAGCCCAGTTGGATCCATATCACATGCCCCTCCTTAGGTTCACTGGCAAAAAAGTCTTTCCACTTGGGACGATCAAGTTGGATATGATTATTGGTACCTGGCCTGCTTGCAGAACTTAAAAAGTACGGTGTTCGTAATGGATAAAAATGTCTAATCATCCTACAACATAATTATGGGGAGGGTAGGCTTGAAAAAGTTCAAAGCAATGCCATCCACGGTACATCAATGCTTGAAGTTTCCAACTAATTTCGGAGTTTGAGTTGTCAAGGGAGACCAGAAAGTATCTCGAGAATGCTATTATTCATCTTCCGAACAGGAAGAGTTGGAAGAAGCCAGGAAGAAGACCACCACGTACCATGTGGATGAGTTTGAAGATGCAGAGATTGAGACCTTGGATCCTAGAGATGAGTCTGAGCTCGTGAAGGGTCATGTCATGGAGGCTACGAAGAACATCATTTTGGACCACGAACATCTAGAATGAATAACTCAAATTAGCGCTTCATTGGATCTGTCAATAAAGTAAGAGTTAGTGGCATTTTTAAGGCACCGAAAATAAGCTTTTGCATAGAGTCATGAAGATATGTCGGGGAAATACTCAGCCTTCTTGTGCCATGAACTCAATGTTAATAAGGAGGTCAAGCCGGTGAAACAACGAAGAAGGGTATTTACCCTAGTGAAGAACCAAGCTATTCAGGAGGAAGTCTAGAAATTGCAAAAAACCTCTTTTATTGAGGATGTCAAATATCTTGATTGGTTAGCTAATGTGGTGATGGTAAAAAAGAATAATAATAAATGGAGGATGTGCGTAGATTTCACCGATCTCAACAAAGCCTGGCCAAAAGATCACTTCCCATTGCCCCGAATAGACTAGCTAGTAGATGCGACCTCGGGGCATGAGTTACTAAGCTTCATGGACGCTTATTTCGGCTACAACCAGATTAAGATGAAACCAGAAGACCGGGAGAGTACTTCTCTTACTACCCCAAGGGATAAATATTTCTACAATGTTATGCCATTTGGTCTAAAAAAAGCAAGTGCAACATACCAACGATTGATGAATAAGGTGTTCGGAGAAATATTCGGCAAGAATATGGAGGTGTATGTCGATGATATGATGATGAAGAGCAAGATAACTATAAAACACATAGCTGACCTGAGCCAAACTTTCAATCATCTAGAGAAATATCAGATGAAGCTAAAACCGACTAAGTGTGTTTTTGGCATACGAGAAGGCATGTTCCTAGGGTATATTGTGAATCAACGAGGCATTGAAGAAAATCCTAAGAAAATTAAAGCTCTGTTGGAACTATGATCTCCAGTGACGAAGAAGGAGGTACATAGCCTCATGAGGCCTGTCGCAGCTCTCAACAGGTTTGTATCATTAGCAATGGACATATGTCTTCCATTCTTCAAAACACTCAGAAAAACTTTTGAATGGAATGATGAATGTGAGAATTCATTCCAAGAGTTGAAGAAATATTTAGGGACACCTCCATTGCTATCGAGGCCGATGATGGGAGAAAGATTATACTTGCATCTAGCTGTCTCGGAGAGCATAGTCATCTCATCGTTGATAAGAGTGGAGGATGGAGTGCAACAACCGGTGTATTATATATGCAAAGATTTTCGATGAACAGAGGTTAGATATACGAGATTGGAGAAGCTAGTGTTAGCATTTATCGAGGCAAGTAGGTGGATGAAACCGTACTTCCAGGCCCATACCATAGTGGTGTACACTGATATGCCACTTAGACAGGTTTGCATAAGCCAGAAAAATTTGGAAGACTGATGTATTGGGTGGTCGAGCCGGGAGAGTATGATATTGTTTATGAGATAAGGTCCTCACTTAAAGGGCAGGCGATAGCAGATTTCACTTACCCAGATGCTACCGACCAATAAAGGTCTAATGCAGAATAACCTGTGGATGTTAGGGAATCATTAGAGACTACCCCCGATTAAGTCCTATTAACAGATGTAATGAAGGGGACAAGCACCGAGCAATAAGAATCATTAGACAATAGCCCAGTGTTAGGAGATGATAAAATGAAGTATCAAATATTCCATCAGGGAACTTTGTCAGACTAAGAGTTTGATAATGACATCCCCATGTGGAACTTGTATGTTGATGGCTCTTCAAGTGCTACAGGCATTGGAGCCAGAATAATTCTTAATAGTTTGAATGGACTGGATATCGAATATGCTTTACATTTTCAATTTAAAGCTCCAATAACGAAGCTGAATATGAAGCTATGATTTTGGGCCTCATTTGCCAAAACACTGAATGTAGAGCAAGTTATTATGTTTAGTGATTCACAGTTAATTGTAAATCAGATTCTTGGGTTGTATGCAATAATTGGAGACTTGATGTCAAGGTATCACACAAAAGTTATAGAGATTTTGTCCACTTTTACAGCGGTCTAATTGATCAAAATACAAAGATAAAAAAATGTGAGAGCTGACGCACTAGCTCGGTTAGCATCAGCTACTTGCACCGAGCTACGAAGAACGATTCCTATTGAGATTCTGGCAGATCGGAGCATAAATGAAGATTTAATGATGAGATTCATCACCATGGATGTGGGACCATCCTGGATGGACCCCATCAGGGCGTATATCGAAGAAGGAGTTGTATTAACTGACCAACTTACAGCCAAAAGGCTAAAGTTTAAAGCTGCTTGATATGTACTGCACAATGGTGTTTTGTATAGAAGGGGTATCATTGTGAACCCTTCAGAAGTTAAAGATCTGATAGAAGAAATTCATGAAGGATCTTGTGGAGCTCATATAGCAGGTCGAACTCTCCTGCAGAGGATAACGACTTAGGGATACTATTGGCCAACGATGAGAGCTGACTGTATAGCTTATGCGAAGAAATGTGATAAGTTCCAATGTTTCTCTTACATTCAAAGAACTCCCCATGCATTTTTAACACCCATCACTTCCCCTTGTCCATTTGCCACGTGGGTTATAGACTTGGTCGGGCCTCTGTCGACCACTAAAGGGAGATTCAAATGTTTAGTAGTCGCTGTTGATTATTTCACCAAGTGGGTTGAGGCTGAACCTCTCATTGGCATGTCGTATGAAAGGGTTTACCAGTTTATTTAGAAGAATATTATCTGCAGATATGTTCTGTCACATGCTTTCATTACTGACCATGGTACCTAATTTGATAATGAGGAGTTCGCTACATATTGTCATCAATCCAATGTCCAGAAATCCATTCTTCACCAGGCCATCCCCAGAGCAATGGACAAACTGAAGTGACAAATAGAACTCTGCTGAACGTGTTGATTAAACGGCTGGATGATGCAAAAGGAAATTAAATTAAGGAGCTACATTCTGTGTTATAGGCTTATCGCAAAACACCCCGAACAGCAACTGGGCCTACCCACCCACTTTGTGCTTAAATTTAACTCTCCTGAAAGAGATTTGATGAGATGTTTAGACTTGGATATGCTCAAAGATGTAAGAGAAGATGCGATAATCAGGAACGCATCTTACCAGCAATGAACTTCCATGTTCTACAACAAAAGAGTCAAGAAATTTGATCTTAAAGAGGGAGATTATATGCTCAAGAAAGTGATTCAGAAGCATAATAATCTAGAGGCCAACTGGCATGGACCCTACTGGGTAACTACGGTTGTTCGACCTGGGACATACAAAATAGAAACCTTAAAAGGAGAAGAATTCAAAAATGCATGGAATGCGGAGCACCTATGCAAATATTATCAGTAATATAGATTCATGTGTAACCCATTTCTTTCTATATGAAGAAAGATAATATTTTCTCCATATTCTTTTTATTCAATTTTTTTCGAAGCACTCGTTCTACACACTAAACCACCAACTATGGTCGATCGACATATCAGTAACCACCAACTATCTTTCTTCATATCAACTATGGTTTGTCGGCATATCAACAACCATCAACCATGGTTGGTCGGCACCAAAGAACTTAACCAACATTGTTGGTATAACAATCATACAAGGCAAAGCCTGTTTGATCACAGGTGACCTCAAGGGGCATTCCAAACTAGGCAAGAAGATGGGTGACCTCACAGGGCATCCATTATCAAGGTAACAAGGTAATCCTGATAAGATTACTATAACTAAGCATGACCATGGGATGAAACTCATTCCATTGCTTAGGCACTTATGGGTTATAAGTCACTACAACTAGGCAGCAAATGGGGCAAAGTTCCATTGTCTAGGCAATTTAAACATAACAGGACAATTTGTCCTTGGATACACACTCATCAACAACTCATATGATAATTATTTCTAAGGAAAGAACACCTCACAAAGATGAATTTTTCTTCATTCAATACAATTATTTCCAAGGAAAGTAAATTACAATGATGAAGTTTTCTTCATTCAATACAAATTTCCTATTCTATTGGCCTTTTCCCTCAGATTTTGGTACAGGTTCCATTCCAGCTGGAGGGTCATCTAAATCATAAGAAGAATTGATGAAATTCATATCTCGTAGCATTCTGATGTTGCTCGAACTTGGTCGATCAAGTAGATGTTGAGGACGGGATATTTCAAATTCTTCATGAAGCTGGTAATCACCAAGATACCTGGAAATCAAACACCTAGGAATGGCACAGTCCGGAATCCAACTGACATACAGTTTAAAAGGAGGAGTAGGCAGATCAAGTACTCCAGACTCATACCAATCCCGTAAGGAATTTCCTTCGTCAAGCTTCATCACAGTCAAGGCATTCAACCACCCTCGCTTGTATCCTTTATTGTTCACTTGCTTCAGCCGAGCATCGAGATGGCATAGATCTTCATTATATCCCCCATCCAAAACTCTCTAGGATGCTTGTGAAATTGATAAGTCAATCTCTCAAGTTGCGTATGAAGTTTCTTCACCAAGTTTGCTTTACTTTCTAGTTCATATTTCTGGTTGGAGAGTTGGTCGGGAAGAGTTTGAATTTTCTGGGACATTTCAGTCAAGGCTTGATTTTTTTCTTTCATCTGGGTAACCTGATTTACTGAGGCTTGTTGGCTCCTAGTCTCTTCAAAACTTCTTCGACCATCTCTAGTTCTACCTCGAGAGGAGGACGTAGGTCTGGTTTGTTTCAAAGTTTCTAGTTCCTCTCTCAAAGTAGCATTTTCAATCTCCAAAAATGAAAATCCCTCATCATTTACTGGGACCAGAGCTCCTAAAGACGAAGTGGCAACCGCTTTAAGTTGTTTCACTTCTTCTCGCAGGGCAATATTCTCTTCCTCTAATAACTTAGCAATACTCCTATGTTCCTCAATTTTATGTTTGAGACCACTCTCTCTCTTTTTATGGGCTGAAAGAAACTTATCATAACCCCGATCAGCACTCAGCTATTGGTACTTTTTCTCATACCCCTCATGCAAAAGTGCAGTGGTTTCCTTGTGCTGGAGTTAAAGTTCCTCGATAGTCCCTTGAAGATCTTCAATCATCTTATAGTAAGCAACATTATTGTCTACGGCCCGATCAAGTAGACATTTTAAATAACGATAAGCCTCAATTGCTCATTCAGAGGCATCAGGTCCAAGAATAATAACAATTTCAGCTTCAATAAAATTTGTATAACCAACCTTGAAATAATCGTTGCATTTCTTCATCAACTCTGCATCATGAGCTGACAAGAGTTCCATCCTAACAATAAACTAGTAAGGCAAACAGGAATCAATCAACTACAGTGCAACTACATGTTGAGCAAGTAAAGTAAAAGACTCAAAATAAACAACAAAGTCCATTTTATTAATCACAGAAGGAGAAAGTACAACCGGAGTTACAATGAAAGGGAAAAATAGAAGAACAACATAATTAAAGTTCCGAACGACTCTATACCTTCTCCTTATTTCCTATAACATCTTCAGTCGATTTGGATGAAGGAGCTAGTTGTTTGGATGGTAATTGGGGTTGCTCGGCAGAAGTTGTCTTTTGCTCAACTTGCTCGAAAGATTGAGGAAGGGTATCAGAAGTTACTGGTCCTATTGATACCATAGAAGATTCATCAGATGCAATTTCATCTTCTTCTTCTTCTTCTTCAATAGCAGGAGGAGGGCCATGGGTATGTTCCTGAAATAGTTCAGAATCCTCGACAACGTTCAACCTCTTCAAGGCTTTTACCCATCCATCTCTGAAGTATTTCATACTTGCGTATTCCATTTGGGAAATAATAGAAGTTAAGGCCTTATTTCATCCTTTGTTCCAGCCAGAATTAAAGGAATTCTTCACAGCTGCTTTCCTTTTTTCTCTCTCCGAGGAGGTTTTCTCCCTGAGAAGCTCTTCGACAAACTTCACCTTCTCTTCATGGTCTTTATTATATACCGTTCAACCTCTTTAATCTTGGCGTTAGCTTCCTCGGAGTCCTTCACAACCTGCTTTCGAGCTATATCAGCAACTTGAAGAGCTGACTCGGCTGATGTAATTTTCTTCTCCCAAGTAATTTTGTCTTTCTCATACTTCTGTCGAGATTCTCCTAAAGACCTTGATAACACCGCAAGGGATTCCTCAACACCACTGGACGAGGTCGAAGATTTGATGGCTTCATCTTTCTCTACTATATTGTCAAAGCACACCAAATAGTGCAAGAAAAAGAAGGCCACAAATCAGAACATGAACACAATAATGAAAAATTAGAAGGATAAGTATAATGACCACTTACTGATGCAAGAAGTTGTGCTGCTACATCGATTATCTTATCCTGAGGAGTTGAGGTATCAGCAGCTCAGCGGTCAGGCAACGTCCCTGATTTAATCCATTTCTTAGCCACATCAAGGGTAAGGACAACTGTAAAACTAGTCCTTAGAGAAGAAATCCCAACTATAGAAGGTTGGGCAACAGTATCTTCAATCAAAGGTGCTGTCTCTTTTGGGACAACAACTTCAATCAAAGGTGCTACCTCTTTAGGGGCAACAAGGGGCTCCTTGCTGATACTTTTAATAGGAGGAATAACATCCTTCTTCTTAGTTCCATCACTTGGAACATCACTTTTACTCCTCTTCGCTCCTTTAGCATCAGGATAAGGCTTGGTAAAGAACGCGGGTGATCTCCTCTTCTCCGTCATCAAATCAGCAATAGATGTACCCAAATCAGAAGAAGATTCTTCTAAAATTGCTGGAGGAGTCGGTGCTTGATCAAGATCAATCACCATTGGAGGTAGAGAGGTCGGGCAATGAAATATGAGGTTGTATTCTTATATCTTAGCAAATAAGAAGCAGACCTCACGTGCTCCCCATTGACGGACTGTTGCAAACCCCAGATAAGTGTTAAATGTTTTAAATTTATGTCACTCTCTTTCGGAGGTTTCCTTTTGCTATCAACTGCAACAAACAAAAAATGAAGGCCAGTGATGCATTTCATCAAATATTTACAAAGCTAAATTAAACAGACTAAAAATAACCTATCCCATTGCCATAAAGTGGACATATGGGACCTTGATACACATCTTTTCCTTTTAGTGGGGGTGTTGCCAATTTTTCATTACAACCCCATGATCAAAATAGTCCCTATTAGCATCGGGGAGACTGACCACTAAAGCTCTATTTGAAAACCTAGTTTTTAAATAAAAAGTAGTGTCACTGGTAACCCATTTATAACAATACATAATTTCAGGAATACCTAAGCGGGTTCCATGTATTTAATTTAACCTATATACGCCATTAACTACCCTCCATGTATTTGGAGCTACTCTTGCAGGAACAATATCAAAATATTGGCAAAACTCCAAACATAAGGGATTCAGCGAAAAGGAAAAACCACACTCCGCAACAAAAATAGAGGGAAACTAGTGCCCATCAGCTAAAGAAAATAATTCAGAACGACAAGGAGGATCCTCTAGAATAACCCAAGAGGGAATTGTGAAATCAGCTCGGAACTTATCCAATGACTCAACAAGATAAACCATGGCGGATAAAGCAAAGAAAGAAGAAGGAAGAAAATTATTACAGAAAGACTGAGAAATCTGCAAGGCGGGTGACAGAAAGAACGACAGTAAACGAATAGAATGAGAAGACAAAGAGTTTAGAAATATGGAAGTAAAAAGTAAATGAAGATCTGTTTCTATCTCTTTTAAATGCCTTGCATCGAGAAGTGAGAAAAGAAATGATTACTAGAAAAGACGATTGCATTTCCGGCGGCTAAATGATGAAAAAGATGCAAATATCCAAAATGACTGTTGAAGATTCAAAATATTTACAAGTTTGCCGTTTCACGCTCAAATGATAAAACTAAAGAAAAAATTTCCTAAGTGTTGGCGATCTGTAATCTAACAAGACTGGGTAAACCACATCCGAGCAACTTCTGGGCATAATATTCCACACTCTCATATTCAACCTCAACTGAGAAACATTGGGGTCTTTTTTTGATACAAAAATTAGTCACCTGATGTGGACCAATTACATGAAGATACGCTTCAACTTACATGGCAAAAATATATATATATATATTCACCGAGCTTCTCAGTACTCCGAGCTACTTAGCGTACCGAGCTACTTAGCGTGCAGAGCATCTAGACAAGGAGATCAAATGACAATTATGGATTCAATTAACATCGGATTTAATGAACATTCTTATTGTACATATGTAAATGTCTATTAAATAATGGCATATCTTCTATTCACATTGACAGCCCCAAGGCTATAAAAACATTGTAACACCCTCCATAACAGGGTAATTGATCATTGGCGATTGTGATCGAGATTAAGGCAAAAACATCCAGCAATACAAAACAGTGGACGTAGGCCATTTTCATAAGGCTGAACCACTTTAAAAATCCTTTGTCTTATTTCTTACTTCGTATTTATCTGTGATTGATTAATTAGATCAAATCTAGTTTTTTACATCAACACTCAATAACCTATATATCACTCAAGAACCTCCAAAGAAACCATATGTCCATTAAAGATAGTGGCAAAAAAATGCAAAGTTTCACCAGAGAAAAATAAAAATCGAAGACCACCAACAAAAATAAAAAATTAGGGTAAAAGAAGGTTATATGAGAAGAAAAATATTGAAATAAAGAAAAGGGAGGTGTCACGCCTAGAACTTAATGATTCGAAAATAAAAGGAGAATGGGAGGTTTATTTCCTATGGAGGCTTAGGCATGAATAAGTGAAGAAGAAAGAGAAAACGTAATTTTTGAGTTTTTTAAACTTTTATGATGATTAAATAAATTTACTAATGCACACATCATTAGGGCACAACTCCCCATGATACACGCCTCTCATCACTTCTTGGGCCACACACCGTACCATCTACATGATGATAAGTGTCCACTTGAGGATACCAAGAGATCACTTCTATCAAGGTTCTGAAATGGCACTTTTGGCACCTCATCAGTCCACCGAGGGGAAATCTTACTGTAAGGGGTCAAACAAATTTACACCTCAACCCCTCATATACATTGAAGACTAAGGTCTAAGGGTGATCACTACATCAAATCCTATGAATAGTCATGCCCAGTGGGTCGCGGACTTGGTCCGTGACCCACTCAATATTTAGTGTGACCATATTTATTACCACACTAAATTATCCATGCTCTGGAAGTGGTCACAGACTAAATACCTGACCACAGTGGGTCACGGACTTAGATCGTGACCTGGGCGTGACCAGTTTGGAGCAAAATTCCCTCCAAACTGGTCGCGGATGGGTCACAGACTTGGGCCATGACCAAAGACATGACGAAGTAGAAAATACAGACATTGAGGGTCACGGCTGGAGGCCGTGACCATATCTTGGTATGGTTCACGACTATGGGCCATGATTATACCTCATTCAAGTAGCAGGGAGGGTCGATCATGGTGGGTCACGGCTCTTGGCCGTGACCAGGTGCAAGCCAAACTCATTTATTGGTCGCGCGCATGAGGGTCACGGCTCTTAGCCATGACCAGAGTCAGGTATGAAAAACAAAAAACCCCGTTGCTTCGTCATTTCGTTGCTGTGATTTTTGAGGCTGTCTCGTGCGATTTCATGGGGATTTATGTTCGATTTGCAAGGGCTCTTACAATTTCGTGTGGATTTAGGTTGGATTTTTGCGATTTCAGTTGGTTTTCATTTGGATTAACCCCTGGTATGTATTGATTCATTTTGATTTCATTTGGATTTCGTGATTTGCTCTAATTTATGTGTATGTATGTGTAGATTTATGTTTGTATGTGTGTGTATGCATAGATTTATGTTTATATGTGCGTGTATGTATATATTTATGTGTATATGCATGTTTATGTGTGTAACTATGAACAAATAAATTGTTTTTTATCAATAAACCCTATATTGTATGTGTGTGTATGTATAGATTGTATGTGTGTGTATGTATAGATTTATGGAAAAAAAAGGGTTTAGTAAACCCTAAATAGTATGTGTGTGTATGTATAGATTATGTCAATCAACCGTAGATTTTATGTGCGTGTATGTATAAATTATGCCAATAAACCCTAGATTGTATTTTTTTGACAAAATATAATTAAATGGATTTTTAATGAGTAAAAAAAATTACATCCACCTTGTCGTGATTTTATTGGGGGTTATATGCATGCCATCATATTATATTAGGGGTTATATGCATGCCGTGATTTTTTGCACTACAATATGTGTGTAAGTACTACAATATGTGTGTATGTACTACAATATGTGTTATAAACAATTATGGTGGGTTGTTGTTGGGATTTCACATATACTTTTAAACTCTCATAACTTTCAAACCTAAACCTTAATAGAAGGACTCGTATTCATGCCCTTGTATACTTTTCTCAGGAAAAATGAGGCACGGTGATAATTACTGTCAACAAGAGTGGGAGAGGTTGCAATTAGACCGCACACATAACTCTTTTATTAGCGTGCGTCATATAGAGGGTACTCCTATTTATAGGTATGGAAATAAAAATATCGAACAATTTAACTACCTTGTAAATCGTGGATTTGATATCAAGCAAGATTACTTGTTCGATTGTATTCTATTTTCTCTACCAGAAAACTGGGATGACGTTATACAAAATATATTTCACACACATAATCCCGACATAGCCCTGACCTTAGTTACGTTATTGGAGAAGGCAAAAAAAAAAATCCACCCGTTATGGATACAACTGCGTACAGAGAGCATTGATATAGACTGTGATGTCTCGCGTCACATGCACGTAAAATTGAATCTTGCCAACAAGTTGAGAAATAGGGGATTCCGAGTTTATGTCACTAACATCTACACATCAATCATAGATAACCTTCCTTCTAGTTGGCCATGTGAAAAAATTCATAGGTTCTTAAAAACTAATACCGAATGGATGGAGATTAGACACACTGAGCTTATTCTAAAGTCTTACTTTGAAAAGGTATCTATCTATCTATATATATATATATAACTAATTAAGCTTGATTAATTAGTTATAATTTCATATTACTATAATTATTTAGTCACTTATATTTTTTAATTTTTGTAGATAATGTCGAGAGGAAACATTTAGTCTCTTCCAGACTTGCACGCCTAGCAAAAGGTCCTAGTTTTCGTGCGAAAGAGTTTAAGAAATTCCGCACCAACGGTTTTGATTTCATTTCATATCCATATGAGGAAAATCTTTTGACGCAAAATAGTGGAATATTAATTTCTCCCTTGACCACCTGTATCGCTAGCAAAAGTGATAAAAATACAAAGAATACGGTGCTAACCTATTATGGGATAATTCAACAAATCCTAGAACTTGATTACTTGGATTTCACAGAAACCGTATTCTATTGTGATTGGGTAAAGAGGGAGGATACAACGAATGCTTGCAAAGTTGATCCCGACTCCAAACTTATTATGGTAGATTTATCAAAGCTGAAGACTAAAGACCGCATAGCCGACGAGCCTTTTATTTGTGCCTTTCAGAATGTAAAGAAGGTATTCTACTCGAAGTGCATAAACGATGGAAGTTTGTCTATTATTGTGCATTCACCAAAGGGTATGACTACTGAAGTAGACACATTAAAGGCTCCAAAAGAGTTCCAGTCAGCTCTTGATGACAACCCTAATTTGAATGATCTTTTAGTTGATTTAGAGGAAGACTGAGTATCAAAATATTATTTTATCCTCATCAATCTTATTTGTATCCTATTATGATATTGAAATTGTATTAGAACTTTACATTAATTTATGAATTTCATCTACTTTTAAGTGTAATGTCCTACTATTTGTGCAAATGGTAGGTGATTTATCGCTTCTTTTGTTTAGAATAGATATGTTTTCATTTATTTATCTCTATCATTTGTCTTTAGAGGGCGAAAACTCGAAACAACCCCCGAACGGCCCCATGAGTGGCACCAACACCTCCCACAGGACCAATGTAACTCGTAGGAACTGTCCACGTGATCACGGGACTCCCAATTTGAGAATACGACGGTAATTTGCATATATCTAGACTTAAGCTTAAAAACATGGCGTTAGTGGGTGAAAAGCCGAAACAACCCCCGAACGGCCCTGTGAGTGGCACCAACACCTCCCACCGGACCAATGTAACTCATAGGAACTGACCGTGCGATCATGGGACTCCCGGTTTGAGAATATGATGGTAATTTGCATATATCTAGACTTAAGCTTAAAAACATGGTGTTAGTGGGTGAAAAGCCGAAACATCCCCCGAACGGCCCTGTGAGTGGCATCAACACCTCCCACGGGACCAATGTAACTCGTAGGAACTCACCGCGCGATCACGGGACCCCCGGTTTGAGAATATGACGATAATTTGTATATTTCTAGTATTAAGCTTAAAAACATGGCGTTAGTGGGTGAAAACCTGAAACAGCCCCTGAACGGCCCCGTGAGTGGCCCAACAGCTCGCACGGGACCAATGTAACTCGTAGGAACTAACCGCGCGATCGCGGGACTCCCGGTTTGAGAATACGTTGATAATTTGAAAATATCTTGACTTAATCTTAAGAAAACGTCCGTTAACTAAACGACATCTTCTGCCAGCATCTCGTGTCAGACAACTCCCGCTATAGAAATAAATTTGCCTTTTATTTTATTAAATTAGACAACGTGGATATGTATGGTTTAAAAAACCTGACATCATATATGCATCTGCATATATGCAGCATATATGCAGCATATATGCGGCATACATGCGCATATATGAGCATATATACAGCATATATGCAGCATATATATATATGCAGCATAAATGCATATATATATGCAGCATATATGCATCTGCATATAAGCTTGCATATATGCACATATGCATCTGTATATATGCAGCATATATGCATCTGCATATATGCAAACATATATGCATCAACATATATGCATTCTCTATGAATTGGTTTACATATTGAAAGCAAGCGGATCGAGGTTTACATATTGCCTACCTAGATTGGTTTTCATTTATTTTTCAATTTTACATTTCGTATTCGTGGAATGATGTTATCAAATTGTTGTTGATGACTCATTTCACACTATTCGGGTAATTCCTATTGAGGTAATTCCCATCGAGGTCTCTGTATTATTTGGTAATGTAGGTATAAAGCTTGGGGTTCCCTTTTAGGATAGAAGTTGGCAGAAAGAGACGTTATAGTGGCATGCATTGATTATAGGTGAACGTCATTTCACATTGTAAATATACTTTCTTAGACAAAATAAATATAGTTGCTTTGATACTCATAGAAATTCCTGACCACTAACTTCCTTATTGACCATGGCCAAAAATTTAAACGATATATTTTGTTAAATGATATATTTTGGGTACAAGTTAAAAGATATATTTTGTTAGATTGAGATTGTACTCTCCTATGATATATTTTATCTAAACAGCGAATTATCCTAATGAGGTAATTTGCATATTTCTAGACTTAGTCTTAAAAAATGGTGTTAGAGGGTGAAAACAAGAAACAGCTCCTGAACGGCCCTGTAGGTGGCACCAACACCTCCCACGGGTCCAATGTAACTCGTAGGAACTGACCCCACAGCTACGGGTCTCCCGGTTTAAGAGTACAATGATAATTTGCATATTTCTAGACTTAGGCTTAAAAACATGGCGTTAGAGGGTGAAAACTCCAAACAAACCCCAAACGGCCCCGTGGGTGGCACCAACACCTCCCACGGGACCAATGTAACTCGTAGTAACTGACCCCGTAGCCGCGGGTCTCCCGGTTTGAGAATACGATGGTAATTTGTATACTTATAGACTTAGGCTTAAAAACTTGACGTTAGAGGGTGAAAACTCGAAACATCCCCCGAACATCCCCGTGGGTGGCACCAACACCTCCCACGGGACCCATGTAACTCGTAGGAACTGACCCCGCAGCCGCGGGACTCCCGATTTGAGAGTACAACGATAATTTACATATTTCTAGACTTAGGCTTAAAAACATGGCATTAGTGGGTGAAAACTCAAAATAGCCCCCGAACGTCCCCGTGGGTGGCACCAACACCTCCCACGGGACCAATGTAACTCGTAGGAACTGACCCCGCAGTCGCGGGACTCCTGATTTGAGAGTACGACGATAATTTGCATATTTCAAGACTTAAGCTTAAAAACATGGCGTTAGAGGGAGAAACTCAAAACAACCCCCAAACGTCCCCGTGGGGGGCACCAACACCTCTCACGGGACCAATGTAACTCGTAGGAACTGACCCCGCAGCCGCGGGTCTCCCAATTTGAGAATACGACAGTAATTTGTATACTTCTAGACTTAGGCTTAAAAACATGGCGTTAGAGGGTGAAAACTCGAAACAGCCCCCAAACGTCCCCGTGGGTGGCACCAACACGTCCCACGGGACCAATGTAACTCGTAGGAACTGACCACGCAGCCGTGCGACTCCTGATTTGATAATATGATGGTAACTTGCATATTTTTAGACTTAGGCTAAAAAACATGGCGTTAGAGGGTGAAAACTCAAAACAGCCCCCGAACGGCCCCATGGGTGGCACCAACACCTCCCATGGGACCAATGTAACTCGTAGGAACCGACCCCGCAGCCGCAGGACTCTCGATTTGAGAGTTCGAAGATTATTTGCATTTTTCTGAACTTCGGCTTAAAAACATGGCGTTAAAGGTGAAAACTCAATACAGCCCCCGAACGTCCCCATTGGTGGCACTAACACCTCCCACGGGACCAATGAAACTCGTAGGAACTGACCGTGCAGTCGCGGGTCTCCCGATTTGAGAATACGATGATAATTTGCATATTTCTAGACTTAGGCTTAAAAACTGGCGTTAGAGGGTGAAAACTCGAAACAGCCCCCGAACGGCCCAGTGGGTGGCACCAACACCTCCCACGGAACCAATGTAACTCGTAGGACCTGACCTCGTAGCCGTGGGACTCCCAGTTTGAGAATATGATGATAATTTGCATATTTCTATACTTATGGCTTAAAAACATGGCGTTAGAGGGTGAAAACTAGAAACAGCCCCCGAACGGCCCCGTGGGTGGCACCAACACCTCCCACGGGACCAAAATAACTCGTAGGAACTGACCCCATAGCCGCGGGTCTCCCAGTTTGAGAATACGACAGTAATTTACATATTTTTAAACTTAGGCTTAAAAACATGGCATTGGAGGGTGAAAACTCAAAACAGCCCCTGAACGGCCCCGTGGTTGGACAACAGCTCCCACGGGACCAATATAACTCGTAGGAACTGACCACACAGCCGAGGGACTCCCGGTTTGAGAATACAATGGTAATTTGAATATTTCTAGACTTAGGCTTAAAAACATGGCGTTAGAGGGTGAAAACTCGAAACAGCCCCCGAACATTCCTGTGGGTGGCACCAACACCTCCCACAGGACCAATGTAACTCATAGGAAGTGATCCCGCAGCCGCGAAACTACCGATTTGAGAGTATGATGATAATTTGCATCTTTCTAGACTTAGGCTTAAGAACATGGCGTTAGCGGGTGAAAATTTGAAACAACCCTCAAAAGTCCTCGTGGGTGGCACCAACACCTCCCACGGGACCCATGTAACTCGTAGGGACTGACCCCGCATCCGAGGGACTCCCAATTTGAGAGTACGACCATAATTTGCATATTTCTAGACTTAGGCTTAAAAACATGGCATTAGTGGGTGAAAACTCAAAATAGCCCCCGAACGTCCCCGTGGGTGGCACCAACACCTCCCACGGGACCAATGTAACTCGTAGGAACTGACCCCGTAGTCGCGGACTCCTGATTTGAGAGTACGACGATAATTTGCATATTTCAAGACTTAAGCTTAAAAACATGGCGTTAGAGGGAGAAACTCAAAACAACCCCCAAACGTCCCCGTGGGGGGCACCAACACCTCTCACGGGACCAATGTAACTCGTAGGAACTGACCCCGCAGCCGCGGGTCTCCCAATTTGAGAATACGACAGTAATTTGTATACTTCTAGACTTAGGCTTAAAAACATGGCGTTAGAGGGTGAAAACTCGAAACAGCCCCCAAACGTCCCCGTGGGTGGCACCAACACGTCCCACGGGACCAATGTAACTCGTAGGAACTGACCACGCAGCCGTGCGACTCCTGATTTGATAATATGATGGTAACTTGCATATTTTTAGACTTAGGCTAAAAAACATGGCGTTAGAGGGTGAAAACTCAAAACAGCCCCCGAACGGCCCCATGGGTGGCACCAACACCTCCCATGGGACCAATGTAACTCGTAGGAACCGACCCCGCAGCCGCAGGACTCTCGATTTGAGAGTTCGAAGATTATTTGCATTTTTCTGAACTTCGGCTTAAAAACATGGCGTTAAAGGTGAAAACTCAATACAGCCCCCGAACGTCCCCATTGGTGGCACTAACACCTCCCACGGGACCAATGAAACTCGTAGGAACTGACCGTGCAGTCGCGGGTCTCCCGATTTGAGAATACGATGATAATTTGCATATTTTTAGACTTAGGCTTAAAAACTGGCGTTAGAGGGTGAAAACTCGAAACAGCCCCCGAACGGCCCAGTGGGTGGCACCAACACCTCCCACGGAACCAATGTAACTCGTAGGACCTGACCTCGTAGCCGTGGGACTCCCAGTTTGAGAATATGATGATAATTTGCATATTTCTATACTTATGGCTTAAAAACATGGCGTTAGAGGGTGAAAACTAGAAACAGCCCCCGAACGGCCCCGTGGGTGGCACCAACACCTCCCACGGGACCAAAATAACTCGTAGGAACTGACCCCATAGCCGCGGGTCTCCCAGTTTGAGAATACGACAGTAATTTACATATTTTTAAATTTAGGCTTAAAAACATGGCATTGGAGGGTGAAAACTCAAAACAGCCCCTGAACGGCCCCGTGGTTGGACAACAGCTCCCACGGGACCAATATAACTCGTAGGAACTGACCACACAGCCGAGGGACTCCCGGTTTGAGAATACAATGGTAATTTGAATATTTCTAGACTTAGGCTTAAAAACATGGCGTTAGAGGGTGAAAACTCGAAACAGCCCCCGAACATTCCTGTGGGTGGCACCAACACCTCCCACAGGACCAATGTAACTCATAGGAAGTGACCCCGCAGCCGCGAAACTCCCGATTTGAGAGTATGATGATAATTTGCATCTTTCTAGACTTAGGCTTAAGAACATGGCGTTAGCGGGTGAAAATTTGAAACAACCCTCAAAAGTCCTCGTGGGTGGCACCAACACCTCCCACGGGACCCATGTAACTCGTAGGGACTGACCCCGCATCCGAGGGACTCACGGTTTGAGAGTACAACCATAATTTGCATATTTCTAGACTTAGGCTTAAAAACATGGCATTAGTGGGTGAAAACTCAAAATAGCCCCCGAACGTCCCCGTGGGTGGCACCAACACCTCCCACGGGACCAATGTAACTCGTAGGAACTGACCCCGCAGTCGCGGGACTCCTGATTTGAGAGTACGACGATAATTTGCATATTTCAAGACTTAAGCTTAAAAACATGGCGTTAGAGGGAGAAACTCAAAACAACCCCCAAACGTCCCCGTGGGGGGCACCAACACCTCTCACGGGACCAATGTAACTCGTAGGAACTGACCCCGCAGCCGCGGGTCTCCCAATTTGAGAATACGACAGTAATTTGTATACTTCTAGACTTAGGCTTAAAAACATGGCGTTAGAGGGTGAAAACTCGAAACAGCCCCCAAATGTCCCCGTGGGTGGCACCAACACGTCCCACGGGACCAATGTAACTCGTAGGAACTGACCACGCAGCCGTGCGACTCCTGATTTGATAATATGATGGTAACTTGCATATTTTTAGACTTAGGCTAAAAAACATGGCGTTAGAGGGTGAAAACTCAAAACAGCCCCCGAACGGCCCCATGGGTGGCACCAACACCTCCCATGGGACCAATGTAACTCGTAGGAACCGACCCCGCAGCCGCAGGACTCTCGATTTGAGAGTTCGAAGATTATTTGCATTTTTCTGAACTTCGGCTTAAAAACATGGCGTCAAAGGTGAAAACTCAATACAGCCCCCGAACGTCCCCATTGGTGGCACTAACACCTCCCACGGGACCAATGAAACTCGTAGGAACTGACCGTGCAGTCGCGGGTCTCCCGATTTGAGAATACGATGATAATTTGCATATTTCTAGACTTAGGCTTAAAAACTGGCGTTAGAGGGTGAAAACTCGAAACAGCCCCCGAACGGCCCCGTGGGTGGCACCAACACCTCCCACGGAACCAATGTAACTCGTAGGACCTGACCTCGTAGCCGTGGGACTCCCAGTTTGAGAATATGATGATAATTTGCATATTTCTATACTTATGGCTTAAAAACATGGCGTTAGAGGGTGAAAACTAGAAACAGCCCCCGAACGGCCCCGTGGGTGGCACCAACACCTCCCACGGGACCAAAATAACTCGTAGGAACTGACCCCATAGCCGCGGGTCTCCCAGTTTGAGAATACGACAGTAATTTACATATTTTTAAACTTAGGCTTAAAAACATGGCATTGGAGGGTGAAAACTCAAAACAGCCCCTGAACGGCCCCGTGGTTGGACAACAGCTCCCACGGGACCAATATAACTCGTAGGAACTGACCACACAGCCGAGGGACTCCCGGTTTGAGAATACAATGGTAATTTGAATATTTCTAGACTTAGGCTTAAAAACATGGCGTTAGAGGGTGAAAACTCGAAACAGCCCCCGAACATTCTTGTGGGTGGCACCAACACCTCCCACAGGACCAATGTAACTCATAGGAAGTGACCCCGCAGCCGCGAAACTCCCGATTTGAGAGTATGATGATAATTTGCATATTTCTAGACTTAGGCTTAAGAACATGGCGTTAGCGGGTGAAAATTTGAAACAACCCTCAAAAGTCCTCGTGGGTGGCACCAACACCTCCCACGGGACCCATGTAACTCGTAGGGACTGACCCCGCATCCGAGGGACTCACGGTTTGAGAGTACGACCATAATTTGCATATTTCTAGACTTAGGCTTAAAAACATGGCGTTAGATGGTGAAAACTCAAAACATCCCCCGAAAGTCCCCTTGGTTGGCACCAACACCTCCCAAGGGACTAATGTAACTCACAGGAACTGATCCCGCAGTTGCAGGTCTCTCAGTTTGAGAATACGACGACAATTTGCATATTTCTAGTCTTAGGCTTAAAAACTTGGCGTTAGAGGGTGAAAACTCGAAATAGCTCCCGAACGCCCCCGTGGATGGCACCAACTCCACCCACGGGACCAAGGTAACTCGTAGGAACTGACCGCACAGCCGCGCGACTCCCGATTTGATAATACGATGGTAATTTTCATATTTCTAGACTTAGGCTTAAAACGATGGTGTTAGAGGGTGAAAACTCAAAACAGCCCCCGAACGACCCCGTGGGTTGCACCAACACCTCCCACGGGACCAATGTAACTTATAGGACCTGACCCCATAGCCACAGGACTCCCGGTTTGAGAGTACGATGGTAATTTGCATATTTCTAGACTTTGGCTTAAAAACATGGGTTTAGAGGGTGAAAACTCAAAACTGCCCCCGAACGTCACCGTGGGTAGAACTAACACCTCCCACGGGACCAATGTAACTCCTAGGAACTGACCCCATAGCCGTAGGACTACCGGTTTGAGAGTATGACGGTAGTTTACATATTTCTAGACATAGGTTTAAGAACATGGCCTTAGATGGTGAAAATCGAAACAGTCAACGAACGTCCTCGTGGGTGGCACCAACACCTCCCATGGGACCAATTTAACTCGTAGGAACTGACCCCACAGCTGCGGGTCTCCCGGTTTGAGAATATGGTGGTAATTTGCATATATCTAGTCCTAGGATTAAAAACATGGCGTTATAACATCTCCATGGGTGGCACCAACCCCTCCCATAGGACCAATTTAACTCGTAGGAACTGACCACACAGCCGCGCGACTCCCGTTCTGATAATACGACACTGATTTGCATATTTATAGACTTAGGCTTAAAAACATGGCGTTAGAGGGTGAAAACTCGAAACATCCCCTGAACGGACCCATGGTTGGCACCAACACCTCCCACGGGACCATTGTAACTGATAGGAACAGATCTCGCAGCCGCAAAACTCCCGATTTGAGAGTACGACTATAATTTGCATATTTCTAGACTTAGGCTTAAAAACATGGCGTTAGAGGGTGAAAACTCGAAATAGCCCCCGATTGTCCCCGTGGGTGGCACCAAAACCTCCCAAGGGACCAATGTAATTCGTTGGAACTGACCCCGCAGCCGCAGGTCTCCCGGTTTGATAATACGATGGTAATTTGCATATTTCTTGACTTAGGCTTAAAAACATGATGTTAGAGGGTGAAAATTCGAAACAGCCCCTGAAATTCCCTGTGGGTGCCACCAACACATCCCATGGGACCAATGTAACTCGTAGGAACTGACTCTGTAGCTGCGCGACTCCCGGTTTAATACGACGGTAGTTTGCATATTTTTGGACTTGTGCTTAAAAACATGGCGTTAGAGGGTGAAAACTCGAAAAAAACCCCGAACGGCCCCGTGGGTGGAACCAATACCTCCCACGGGACCAATATAACTCGTAGGAATTGACCCTGCAGCTGCGGGACTCCCAGTTTGAGAGTACGACGATAATTTGCATATTTTTAGACTTAGACTTAAAAACATGGCGTTTGAGGGTGAAAACTTGAAATAGCCCCCGAACGTCCCCGTGGGTTGCACCAACACCTCGCATGGGACCAATGTAACTCGTAGGAACTGACCCCGCAGCCATGGATCTCCCGATTTGAGAATACAACAGTAATTTGCATATTTCTAGACTTAGGCTTAAAAATATGTAGCTAGAGGGTGAAAACTCGAAACTGCCCGTGAATGTCTCCGTGGGTGGTAACAACACCTCCCACGGGACCAATGTAACTCCTAGGAACGAACCGCACAGCCACGTGACTTCCAGTTTGATAATACGATGGTAATTTTCATATTTCTAGACTTAGGCTTAAAAACATGGCGTTAGAGGTTGAAAACTCGAAACAGCCCCCGAACGGCCCGGTGGGAGGCACCAACACCTTCCACGGGACCAATGTAACTCTTAGGAACTAACCCCGCAGCCGCGGGACTCCTGGTTTGAGAGAACGATGATAATTTCCATATTTCTAGACTAAGGCTTAAAAACTTGGCGTTTGAGGGTGAAAACACGAAACAACCCCTGAACGTCCCCGTGGGTAGCACCAACACCTCCCATGAGACCAATGTAACTTGTAGGAACTGACCCCGCAGCCTCGAGACTCCCAGTTTGATAATACGACGGTAATTTGCTTATTTCTAGACTTAAGCAAAAGATGTTGCTAGAGGGTGAAAACCCGAAATAACCCCCGAACGGCCCCATTGGTGCCACCAACACCTCCCACGGGACCGATGTAACTCGTAGGAACTGACCACGCAGTCGTGGGACTCCCAGTTTGAAAAGACGATGATAATTTACATATTTCTAGACTTAGGCTTAAAAACATGGCGTTAGAGGATAAAAACTCGAAACAGCCCCTGAACGGCCCCGTGGGTGGCACCGACACCTCCCACGGGACCAATGTAACTCGTAGGAACTGACCCCGCAGCCGCGGGTCTCCCAGTTTGAGAATATAAGGGTAATTTGTACACTTATAGACTTAGGCTTAAAAACATGGCGTTAGAGGGTGAAAACTCGAAACAACCACCGAACGTCCCCGTGGGTGGCACCAACACCTCCAACGGGACCAATGTAACTCGTAGGAACTGACCCCGCAGCCGTGGGGCTCCCGATTTGAGAGTTCGACGATAATTTACATATTTTTGGGCTTAGGCTTAAAAACATGGCGTTAGCGAGTGAAAACCTAAAATAGCCCCCGAACGTCCCCGTGGGTGGCACCAACACCTCTCAAGGGACCAATGTAACTCGTAGGAACTGACTGCGCGATCACGGGACTCCCGATTTGAGAATACGATGGTAATTTGCATATATCTAGACTTTAGCTTAAAAACATGGCGTTAGTGGGTGAAAAGCTGAAATAGCCCCCGAACGACCCCGTGAGTGGCACCAACACGTCCCACCGGACCAATGTAACTCGTAGGAACTGACCGCACAGCTGCGCGACTCCTGATTTGATAATACGATGATAATTTCCATATTTTTAGACTTAGGCTAAAAAACATGGGGTTAGAGGGTGAAAACTCAAAACAGCCCCCGAACGGCCCCGTGGGTGGCACCAACACCTCCCACGAAACCAATGTAACTCGTAGGAACCGACCCCGCTGCCACGGGACTCCCAGTTTGAGAGTACAAAGATAATTTGCATTTTTCTAGACTTAGGCTTAAACACATGGCGTTAGAGGGTAAAAACACGAAACATACCCTGAACATCCCCGTGGGTGGGACCAAGACCTCCCACGGGACCAATGTAACTTGTTGGAACTGACCTTGCAGCCGCGCAACTCCCGGTATGATAATATGACAATAAATTGCATATTTCTAGACTTAGACTTAAAAACATGGCATTTGAGGGTGAAAACTCGTAGCAGCCCCCGAACGGCCCCGTGGGTGGCACCAACACCTCCCACGGGAATAAAGTAACTCGTAGGAACTGACCCCGTAGCCGTGGGACTCCCAATTTTAGAGTACAATGATAATTTGCATATTTCAAGACTTAGGGTTAAGAACATGGCTTTAGAGGGTGACAACTTGAAACTGCCCCTGAACGTCCCGGTGAGTGGCACCAACACCTCCCATGGGACCAATGTAACTCGTAGGAACTGAACGCACAGCCGCACGACTCTCGGTTTTATAATACGATGATAATTTACACATTTCTAGACTTAGGCTTAAAAACATTACTTTAGAGGGTGAAAACTCGAAACAGCCCCCGAACGGCCCCGTGGGTGGCACCAACACCTCCCACGGGACCAATGTAACTCGTAGGAACTGACCCCGCAGCCGCGGGACTCTCGGTTTGAGAGTACTAATATAATTTGCATATTTCTAGACTTAGGCTTAATAACATGGTGTTAGAGGGTGAAAACTCGAAACAGTTCCCGAACCTCCCCGTGGGTGGCACCAGCACCTCCCACAGGACCAATGTAACTCGAAGGAACGGACCCTGCAACCGCGGGTCTCCGGGTTTGAGAATACGATGGTAGTTTGGATATTTCTAGACTTATGCTTAGAAATATGGCATTAGAGGGTGAAAACTCGAAACAGCCCCCGAGTGGCCCCGTGGGTGGCACCAACACCTCCCAAAGGACCAATGTAACTCGTAGGAACTGACCCTGCAACCGCGAGTCTCCCGGTTTGAGAATACGATGGTAATTTTTATATTTCTGGACTTATGGCTTAAAAACATTGCGTTAGAGGGTGAAAACTCGAAACAGCCCCCGAACAGCCTCGTGCGTGGCACTAACACTTACCACGGGACCAATGTAACTCGTAAGAACTGACCCCGCAGCCGTGGGTATCCCGATTTGAGAATATGATTCTAATTTGTATACTTATAGACTTAGGTTTAAAAACATGGTGTTAGAGGGTGAAAACTCGAAACAGCCCCTGAACGTCCCCGTGGGTGGCACCAACACCTCCCACAGGACCAATGTAACTCGTAGGAACTAACCTCGCCGCCGCAGGACTCCTAATTTGAGAGTACGATGATAATTTACATATTTCTAGACTTAGGCTTAAAAACATGGCATTAGCAGGTGAAAAGTTAAAACAACCCCCAAACGTCCCCGTGGGTGGCACGAACACCTCCCACGGGACCAATGTAACTCGTAGGAACTGACCCCGTAGCCGCGGGACTCTCGATTTGAGAGTACGACGATAATTTACATATTTCTAAGACTTAAGCTTAAAAATATGGCGTTAGAGGGTGAAAACTCAAAACAGCCCCTGAACGTCCTCGTGGGTGGAAGCATCACCTCTCACGGGATCAATGTAACTCGTAGGAACTGACCCCATAGCTGCGAGACTCCCGGTTTGACAATATGCCAGTAATTTGCATATTTCTAGACTTAGGCATAAAAATATGGTGTTAGAAGGTGAAAACTCAAAATAGCCCCCGAACCTCCCCGTGGGTGGCACCAACACCTCCCATGGGACCAATGTAACTCGTTGGAACTGACCACACGGTCGCGCAACTCTCGGTTTGATAATACAATGATAATTTTCATATTTCTAGACTTAGGCTTAAAAACCTGGTGTTAGAGGTTGAAAACTCAAAATAGCCCCCGAACGGCCCGTGGGTGGCACCAACACATCCCACGGGACCAATGTAATGCGTAGGAACTGACCTCGCAGTCGCGGGACTCCCGATTTGAGAGTATGACGACAATTGGCATATTTCTAGACTTAGGCTTAAAAACATGGCGTTAGAGGGTGAAAACTTAAAACAACCCTGGAACGCCCGTATGGGTGGCACCAACTCCTCCCATGGGATCAATGTAACTCGTAGGAACTGAACGCGCAGCCGCGCGACTCCCGATTTGATAATACAATATTAATTTACATATTTCTAGACTTAGGCTTAAAAACATGGCATTAGAGGGTTAAAACTCAAAACAGCTCCCGAACAGCCCCATTGGTGGCACTAACACCTCCCTCGGGACCAATGTAACTCGTAGGAACTGACCCCGCCACCGCGGGACTCCTGGTTTGAGAGTACGATGATAATTTATATATTTCTAGACTTAGGCTTAAAAACATGGCATTAGCAGGTGAAAACTCAAATGGCCCCCGAACGTCCCCGTGGGTGGCACTAACACCTCCCACGGGACCAATCTAACTCGTAGGAACTTACCCCGGAGCTGCGGGACTCCCGATTTGAGAGTACGATGATAATTTGAATATTTCTAGACTTAAGCTTAAAAACATGGCGTTAGAGGGTGAAAACTCAAAACAACCCCCGAACGTCCTCGTGGGTGGCACCAACACCTCTCTCGGGACGAATGTAACTCGTAGGAACTGACCCCGCAGACACGAGACTCCTGGCAGTCGCGGGACTCTCGATTTGATAATACGATGGTAATTTGCATATTTCTAGACGTAGGCTTAAAAATATGGGTTTATAGGGTTAACACTCGAAACAGTCCCCGAACGTCCCCGTGGGTGGCACCAACACCTCCCACGGGACCAATGCAACTCGTAGGATCCGACCGCATATCTGTGCAACTCTCGGTTAGATAATACGATGGTAATTTTAATATTTCTAGACTTAGGCCTAAAAACATGGCGTTGGAGGGTGAAAACTCAAAACAACCCCCTAACGGCCCCGTGGGTGGCACCAACACCTACCACGGGACCAATGTAACTCGTAGGAAGTTACCCCGCAGCCGCGGGACCCTCGATTTTAGACTACGATGATAATTTGCATATTTCTAGATTTAGGCTTAAAAACATGGCGTTAAAGGGTGAAAACTCGAAACAGCCCCTAAACGTCCCCGTTGGTGGTACCAACACTAACCAGGCGACCAATGTAACTCGTAGGAACTGACCCCAGAGCCGCGGGACTCCCGATTTGATAATACGATGATAATTTGCATATTTCTAGACTTAAGGTTAAAAACAAGGCGTTAGAGGGTGAAAACTCAAAATAGCCCCCGAACGTCCTCGTGGGTGGCACTAACACCTCTCTCGGGATGAATGTAACTCGTAAGAACTGACCCCGCAGCCGTGAGACTCCCGGTTTGATAATACGATAGTAATTTTCATATTTCAAGACTTAGGCTTAAAAATATGGCGTTAGAGGGTGAAAACTCGAAACAGCCCTCGAACCTCCCCGTGGGTGGCACCAACACCTCCCACGGGACCAATATAACTCGTTGGAACTGACCGCGCAGCCGCGTAACTCCCGATTTGATAATACGATGATAATTTGCATATTTTTATACTTAGGATGAAAAACATGCTGTTAGAGGGTGAAAACTCAAAATAGCCCCCGAACGGCCCGTGGGTGGCACCAACACATCCCTCGGGACCAATGTAATGCGTAGGAACTGACCTCACAGCCGCGGGACTCCCGGTTTGAGAGTATGATGACAATTTGCATATTTCTAGACTTAGGCTTAAAAAAATGGCGTTAGAGGGTGAAAACTCGAAATAACCCCCGAACTTCCCCGTGGATGGCACCAACACATCTCACGGGACCAATGTAATGCGTAGGAACTGACCTTGCAGTCGCGGGACTCCCGGTTTGAGAGTACGACGATAATTTGCATATTTCTAGACTTAGGCTTAAAAACATGGCGTTAGAGGTTGAAAACTCGAAACAGCCCCCAAACGGCCCCGTGGTTGGCACTAACACCTCCCACTAGACCAATGTAACTCGTAGGAACTGACCCCGCAGCCGCCGGACTCTCGGTTTAAGAGTATGATGATAATTTGCATATTTCTAGACTTAGGAATAAAAACATGGAGTTAGAGGGTGAAAACTCGATACAGCCCCCGAGCCTCCCCGTGGGTGGCACTAACACTCCCACGGGACCAATGTAACTCATAAGAACTGACCCCACATCCACGGGACTCCCAGTTTGAGAGTACGACGATAATTTGCATATTTCTAGACTTAGGCTTAATAACATGGCGTTAGAGGGTGAAAACTCGAAACAACCCCCGAACGTCCTAGTGGGTGGCACAAACACCTCCCATGGGACCAATGTAATTCGTAGGAACTGAACGCACAACCGCGCGACTCCTGGTTTGATAATACGACGGTAATTTGCATATTTCTAGACTTCGGCTTAAAAACATGGTGCTAGAGGTGAAAACTCGAAATAGCCCCTGAACGTCCCCGTGGGTGGCACCAACACCTCCCACGGGACTAATGTAACTCGTAGGAACTGACCCCGTAGTGGCGGGTCTCTCGATTTGAGAATACGACGATAATTTTCATATTTCTAGACATGGGCTTAAAAACATGGCGTTAGAGGGTGAAAACTCGAAACAGCACCCGAACGTCCCCATGGGTGGCACCAGTACCTCCCATAGGACCAATGTAACACGTAGAAACTGATCGCGCAGCCGGCCGACTCCCGGTTTGATAATACGATGGCAATTTTCATATTTCTAGACTTAGGCTTAAAAACATGGCGTTAGAGGTTGAAAACGCGAAACAGCCCCCGAACGGCCCGGTAGGAGGCACCAACACCTCCCACGGGACCAATGTAACTCTTAGGAAGTGACCCCGTAGCCGCGGGACTCCCGATTTGAGAGTTCAACGGTAATTTGCATATTTTTAGACTAAGGCTTAAAAACTTGGCGTTTGAGGGTGAAAACTCGAAACAGGCCCCGAATGTCCCCGTGGGTAGCACCAACACCTCCCACGGGACCAATGTACCTTGTAGGAACTGACCCCGCAGTCGCGAGACTCCCGGTTTGATAATATGACGGTAATTTGCATGTTTCTAGACTTAAGAAAAACATGGCGTTAGAGGGTGAAAGTTCGAAACAGCCCCCAAACGGCCCCCTGGGTGGCACTAACACCTCCCACGGGACCAATGTAACTCGTAGGAACTGACCCCTCAGCCGCAGGTCTCCCGATTTGAGAATACGACGGTAATTTGTATATTTCTTGACTTATGCTTAAAAACATGGAGTTAGAGGGTGAAAACTCGAAACAACCCCCAAACTGCCCCGTGGGTGCCACCAACACCTCCCACGGGACCAATGTAACCAGTAGGAACTGACCCCGCAATCGAGGGACTCCCGATTTGAGAGTACGATGATAATTTCATTATTTCTAGAGTTTAGCTTAAAAACATGGCGTTAGTGGCTGAAAACTCGAAACAGCCCCCGAACGTCCCCGTGGGTGGCAACCACACCTCCCACTGGACCAATGCAACTCGTAGGAACTGATCCCACAACCGCTGGTATCCCGGTTTGAGAATACGATGGTAATTTGCATATTTCTAGACTTAGGCTTGAAAACATGGCGTTAGAGGGTGAAAACTCGAAACCACCCTCGAACGTCCCTATGGGTGGCACCAACACCTCTCATGGGACCAATATAACTTGTAGGAACTGACCGCACAGCCGCGCGGCTTTCGATTTGATAATACGATGGTAATTTGCATATTTTTAGAATTCGTCTAAAAAATATGGTGCTAAAGGGTTCAAACTCGAAATAGCCCCCGAACGGCCCCGTGGGTGGAACAACACCTCCCACAGGACAAATGTAACTCGTAGGAACTGACCCCGCAGCCGCGGGACTCCTGTTTTTTAGAGTACGATGATAATTTGCATATTTCTAGACTTAGGCTTAAAAATATGGCGTTAGAGGGTGAAAACTCGACACAACCCCTGAACGTCCCTGTGGGTGGCACCAACACTTCCCACGGGACCAATGTAATGCGTAAGAACTGACCTCGCAGCCGCGGGGCTCCCGGTTTGAGAGTCCGACAATAATTTGCATATTTGTAGACTTAGGGTTAAAAATATGGCGTTAGAGGGTGAAAATTCGAAACAGCCCCCGAACGTCCCTGGGGTGGCACTAACTCCTCCCATGGGATCAATGTAACTCATTGGAACTGAACGCGCAGCCGCGTGACTCCCGGTTTGATAATACAATGTTAATTTACCTAATTCTAGACTTATGCTTAAAAACATGGCGTAAGAGGGTAAAAACTCGAAACAACCCCGAAACGGCCCCGTGGGTGGAACCAACATCTCCCACGGGTCCAATGTCACTCGTAGGAACTGACCCCGCAGCCGCGGGACTCTCCATTTGAGAGTACGATGATAATTTGCATATTTCTAGACTTAGACTTAAAAACATGGCGTTATAGGGTTAAAACTCGAAACAACCCCCGAGCCTCCCCGTGGGTGGCACGAACACCTCCCACGGGACCAATATAACTCATAGGAAATGACCCCAGAACCGCGGGTTTCCCGGTTTGAGAATACGACGGTAATTTACGTATTTCTAGACCTAGGCTTAAAAACATGGCATTAGAAGGTGAAAACTCGAAACAGATCCCGAGTGGCCCCGTGGGTGGCGCCAACACCTCCCACGGGATGAATGTAACTCGTAAGAAATGACCCCGCAGCCGCGGGACTCCCGATTTGAGAGTACGATGATAATTTTCATATTTATAGGCTTAGGCTTAATAACATGGCGTTAGAGGGTGAAAACTCGATACAGCTCCCGAACGTCCCTGTCGGTGGCACCAACACCTCCCACGGGACCAATGTAACTCGTAGGAACTGACCCTGTAGCGGCAGGTCTCCCGATTTGAGAATACGACGTAGATTTGCATATTTCTAGATATGGGCTTAAAAACTTGGCGTTAGAGGGTGAAAACTCGAAACAGCACCCGAACGTCCCCGTGGGTGGCCCCAGCACCTCCCACAGGACCAATGTAACTCGTAGGAACTAACCGCGCAGCCGCGCGACTCCGAGTTTGATAATACGATGGTAATTTTCATATTTCTAGACTTAAGCTTAAAAACATGGCGTTAGAGGTTGAAAACTCAAAATAGCCCCCGAACGGCCCGGTGGGAGGCACTAAAACCTCCATGGGACCAATGTTACTCTTAGGAACTGACCCCGCAGTCGCGGGACTCCCTATTTGAGAGTACGATGATAATTTGCATATTTATAGACTAAGGCTTAAAAACTTGGCGTTTGTGGGTGAAAACTCGAAACAGCCCCCGAACGTCCTCGTGGGTAGCACCAACACCTCCCACGGGACCAATGTAACTTGGAGGAACTGACCCCGCAGCCGCGAGACTCCCGATTTGGTAATACGACCATAATTTTCATATTTCTAGACTTAGGCTTAAAAACATGGCGTTAGAGGGTGAAAACTCGAAACCACCCCCGAACGTCCCTATGAGTGGCACCAACACCTCTCATGGGACCAATATAACTCGTAGGAACTGACCGCACAGCCGCACGACTCCCCGTTTGAGAGTATGGTGATTATTTACATATTTCTAGACTTAGGCTTAAGAACATGGAGTTAGAGGGTGAAAACTCGAAACATCCCTCAAATGGCTCGGTGGGTGGCACCAACACCTCCCACGGGACCAATGTAACTCCTAGGAACTGACCCCACAATCGCGAGACTCCCGGTTTGATAATGTGACGGTAATTTGAAAATTTCTAGACTTAAGCAAAACACGGCGTTAGAGGGTGAAAGCTCGAAACAGCTCCCGAACGGTCCTGTGGGTGGCACCAACACCTCCCACGCTACCAATGTAACTCATAGGAACTGACCCTGCAGCTGCCAGACTCCCAGTTTGATAGTACGACGGAAATTTGCATATTTCTAGTCTTAGGCTTAAAAACATGGCATTAGAGGGTGAAAACTCGAAACCACCCCCGAACGTCCCTGTGGGTGGCACCAACACCTCTCATAGGACCAATGTAACTCGTAGGAATTGATCGCGCAGCCGCGCCACTCTCGGTTTGATAATACGACCGTAATTTATATATTTCTAGACTTCGGCTAAAAAACATGGTGCTAAAGGGTGAAAACTCGAAATAGCCCCCGAACGGCCCCGTGGGTGGCACCAACACCTCCCACGGGACCAATGTAACTCGTAGGAACTGACCTCGTAGTCGCAGGTCTCCCGGTTTGAGAATACGATGGTAATTTTCATATTTCTAGACTTATTCTTAAAAACACGGCGTTAGAGGGTGAAAACTCAAAAAAGCCCCTGAACGTCCCCGTGGGTGGCACCAACACCTCCCACGGGACCAATGTATCTTGTAGGAACTGACCCCGTAGCCGCGAGACTCCCTATTTGATAATACGACGGTAATTTGTATATTTATAGTCTTAGGCTTAAAAACATGGCGTTAGAGGGTGAAAACTCGAAACAGCCCCCGAACGTCCCAGTCGGTGGCACCAACACCTCCCACGGGACCAATGTAACACGTAGGAACTGACCCGGCAACCGCGAGACTCCCTCTCTGATTATACGACAATAATTTCCATATTTATAGACTTAGGCTTAAAAACATGGCGTTAGAGAGTGAAAACTCGAAACAACCCCCGAACGTCCCCGTGGGTTGCACCCACACCTCCCACGGGACCAATGTAACTCGTAGGAACTAACCCCGCAGCCGCGGGTCTCCCAATTTGAGAATACGATGGTAGTTTATACATTTCTAGACTTAGGCTTAAAAACATGGCGTTTGCGGGTGAAAACTCAAAACCATCCCAGAATGTCCCCGTGGGTGGCACCAGCACCTCCTGCAGGACCAATGTAACTCGTATGAACTGACCCCACAATCGCGGGACTACCGATTCGGGAGTACAACGATAATTTCCATATTTCTAGACTTAGGCTTAAAAACATGGCGTTAGAGGGTGAAAACTCGAAACAACGCCCGAACGTACCCGTGGGTGGCACCCACACCTCCCACGGGACCAATGATACTCGTAGGAACAGATCCCACAGCCATTCGTCTCCCGGTTTGAGAATACGATGGTAATTTGTATATTTCAAGACTTAGACTTAAAAACATGGCGTTAGAGGGTAAAAACTCGAATCAGCCCCCGAACTTCCCCGTGGGTGGCACCAGCACCTCCCACGGGACCAATGTAACTCGTAGGAACTGACCATGCAGCCGCGGGACTCCCGGTTTGAGAATACAATGGTAATTTGCATATTTCTAGACTTAGGCTTAAAAACATAGCGTTAGAGGGTGAAAACTCGAAACAGCACCCGAACGTCCCCGTGGGTCGCACCAACACCTCCCAAGGGACCAATGCAGGTCGTAGGGACTGATCGTGCAGCCGAAAGTCTCCCCGTTTGAGAGTATGGCGATAATGTGCATATATCTAGACTTATGTTTAAAAACATGGCGTTAGAGGGTGAAAACTCGAAACAGCCCTACAACGTTCCCATGGGTGGCACCAACACCTCCCACGGGACCAATGTTACTCTTAGGAATTGACCCTGCAGTCGCTGGACTCCCTATTTGAGAGTACGATGATAATTTGCATATTTCTAGACTAAGGATTAAAAAATTGGCGTTTGTGAGTGAAAACTCGAAACAGCTCCCGAACGTCCTCGTGGGTAGCACCAACACCTCCCACGGGACCAATGTAACTTGGAGGAACTGACCCCGCAGCCGCGAGACTCTCGGTTTGATAATACGACCGTAATTTTCATATTTCTAGACTTAGGTTTAAAAACATGGCATTAGAGGGTGAAAACTCGAAACCACCCCCGAACGTCCCTATGGGTGGCACCAACACCTCTCATGGGACCAATATAACTCGTAGGAACTGACCGCACAGCCGCACGACTCCCCGTTTGAGAGTATGGTGATTATTTACATATTTCTAGACTTAGGCTTAAGAACATGGAGTTAGAGGGTGAAAACTCGAAACATCCCTCAAATGGCTCGGTGGGTGGCACCAACACCTCCCACGGGACCAATGTAACTCCTAGGAACTGACCCCACAATCGCGAGACTCCCGGTTTGATAATGTGACGGTAATTTGAAAATTTCTAGACTTAAGCAAAACACGGCGTTAGAGGGTGAAAGCTCGAAACAGCTCCCGAACGGTCCTGTGGGTGGCACCAACACCTCCCACGCTACCAATGTAACTCATAGGAACTGACCCTGCAGCTGCCAGACTCCCAGTTTGATAGTACGACGGAAATTTGCATATTTCTAGTCTTAGGCTTAAAAACATGGCATTAGAGGGTGAAAACTCGAAACCACCCCCGAACGTCCCTGTGGGTGGCACCAACACCTCTCATAGGACCAATGTAACTCGTAGGAATTGATCGCGCAGCCGCGCCACTCTCGGTTTGATAATACGACCGTAATTTATATATTTCTAGACTTCGGCTAAAAAACATGGTGCTAAAGGGTGAAAACTCGAAACAATCCCCGAACGGCCCCGTGGGTGGCACCAACACCTCCCACGGGACCAATGTGACTCGTAGGAACTGACCTCGTAGCCACAGGACTCCCGGATTAAGAATACGATGGTAATTTGCATATTTATAGACTTAGGCTTAAAAACATGGCGTTAGAGGGTGAAAACTCGAAACAGCCCCTGAACGTCCCCGTGGGTGGCACCAGCACCTCCCACGGGACCAATGTATCTTGTAGGAACTGACCCCGCAGCTGCGAGACTCCCTATTTGATAATACGATGGTAGTTTGTATATTTCTAGTCTTAGGCTTAAAAACATGGCGTTAGAGGGTGAAAACTCGAAACATCCCCCGAACGACCCAGTGGGTGGCACCAACCCTTCCCACGGGACAAATGTAACTCGTAGGAACTGACCCTGCAACCGCGAGACTCACTCTTTGATTATACGAGAATAATTTCCATATTTATAGACTTAGGCTTAAAAACATGGCGTTAGGGGGTGAAAACTTGAAACAGCCCCCCGAACGTCCCCGTGGGTTGCACCCACACCTCCCACGGGACCAATGTAACTCGTAGGAACTGACCCTGCCGCCGCAGGTCTCCCAGTTTGAGAGTACGATGGTAATTTGTACATTTCTAGAGTTAGGCTTAAAAACATGGCGTTAGCGGGTAAAAACTCGAAACCACCCCAGAACGTCCCTGTGGGTGGCACCAACACCTCCCACGGGACCAATGTAACTCGTAGGAACTGACCAGATAGCTGCGGGACTCTCGGTTTGAGAGTACAATGTTAATTTGCATATATCTAGACATAGCCTCTAAAACATGGCGTTAGAGGGTGAAAACTCGAAACAGCCGCCGAACGTCCCGGTGGGTGGCACCAACACCTCCTACGGGACCAATGTAACTCGTATGAACTAACCCCACAATCGCGGGACTCCCAATTCGGGAGTACAACGATAATTTCCATATTTCTAGACTTAGGCATAAAAACATGGCGTTAGAGGGTGAAAAATCGAAACAATGCACGAACGTACCCGTGGGTGGCACCCACACCTCCCACGGGACCAATGTTACTCGTAGGAACTGATCCCACAGCCGTTCGTCTCCCGGTTTGAGAATACGATGGTAATTTGTATATTTCTAGACGTAGGCTTAAAAACATGGCGTTAGAGGATAAAAACTCGAATCAGCCCCCGAACGTCCCCGTGGGTTGCACCAGCACCTCCCACGGGACTAATGTTACTCGTAGGAACTGACCATGCAGCCGCGGGACTCCCGGTTTGAGAATACAATGGTAATTTGCATATTTCTAGACTTAGGCTTAAAAACATAACGTTTGAGGGTGAAAATGCGAAACAGCCCCCGAACGTCCCCGTGGGTGGCACCAACACCTCCCACGGGACCAATGCAAGTCTTAGGGACTGATCGTGCAGCCGCAGGACTCCTCGTTTGAGAGTACGGCGATAATGTGCATATATCTAGACTTAGGCTTAAAAACATGGCGTTAGAGGGTGAAAACTCGAAACAACCCTACAACGTCCCCATGGGTGGCACCAACACCTCCCACGGGACCAATGTAACTTGTAGGAACTGACCTCGCAGTCGCGAGAATCCTAGTTTGATAATACGACGGCAATTTACATATTTTTAAACATAAACAAAACATGGCGTTAAAGGGTGAAAGCTCAAAACAACTCCCGAACGGCCCCGTGGGTGGCACCAACACCTCCCGCGGGACCAATGTAACTTGAAGAAACTGATCTCGCAGCCGCGAGACTCCCATTTTGATAATATGATGGTAATTTGAAATTTTTCTAGACTTGAGCAAAACATGGCGTTAGAGGGTGAAAACTTGAAACAACACCTGAACTTCCCCGTGGGTGGTACCAACACCTCCCAAGGGATCAATGTAACTCGTAGGAACTGACCGCGCAGCCGCGCGACTCCCGGTTTGATAATACGATGGTAATTTGCATAATTCTAGACTTAGGCTTAAAAACATGGTGTTAGAGGATGAAAACACGAAACATCCCCCGAAAGGCCCCGTGGGTGGCACCAACACCTCCCACGGGACCAATGTAACTCGGAGGAAATGACCCCACAGCCGCGGGACTCCCGGTTTGAGAGTACAACAATAATTTTCCTATTTCTAGACTTAAGCTTAAAAACATGGCGTTAGAGGGTGAAAACTCTAAACAGCCCCTGAATGTCCCCATGGATGGCACCAACACCTCCCACGGGACTAATGTAACGCGTATGAACTGACCCCGCAGCCGCGGGACTCCCGGTTTGAGGGTACGATGATAATTTGCATATTTATAGACTTAGGCTTAAAAACATGGCGTTAGAGGGTGAAAACTCGAAATAGCCTCCGAACGGCCCCGTGGGTGGCACCAACACCTCCCACGGGACCAATGTAACGCGTCGGAACTGACCTCGTAGCCGCGGGACTCCCTGTTTAAGAGTACGATGATAATTTGTATATTTCTAGACTTAGGCTTAAAAACATGGCGTTAGAGGGTGAAAACTCGAAATAGCCCCCAAACTGCCCCGTGGGGGCCACCAACACCTCCCACGGGACCAATGTAACCCATAGGAACTGACCCCACAATCGCGGGACTCCCGATTTGAGAGTACGACGATAATTTTCTTATTTTTAGACTTCAGCTTAAAAACAAGGCGTTAGTGGGTGAAAACTCGAAACGGCCCCCGAACGTCCCCGTGGGTGGCACCCACACCTCCCACGGGACCAATGCAGCTAGTAGGAACTGATCCCACAACCGTTGGTTTCCCGGTTTGAGGATACGACGCTAATTTGTATATTTCTAGACTTAGGTTTAAAAACATGGCGTTAGAGGGTGAAAACTCGAAACCTCCCCCGAACGTCCCTATGGGTGGCCCCAATACCTCTCATGGGACCAATATAACTCGTAGGAACTGACCGCGTAGCCACACGACTCCCCGTTTGAGAGTATGGCAATTATTTACATATATCTAGACTTAGGCTTAAGAACATGGCGTTAGAGGGTGAAAACTCGAAACATCCCTCAAACGGCCCGATGGGTGGCACCAACACCTCCCACGGGACCAATATAACTCCTAGGAACTGACCCCACAATCGCGGGACTCCCGGTTTGATAATGTGACAGTAATTTGAAAATTTCTAGACTTAAGCAAAACATGGCGTTAGAGGGTGAAATCTCGAAATAGCTCCCGAACGGTCCTGTGGGTGGCACCAACACCTCCCACGCTACCAATGTAACTCATAGGAACTGACCCTGCAGCCGCTAGACTCCCAGTTTGATAGTACGACGGTAATTTGCATATTTCTAGTCTTAGTCTTAAAAACATGGCATTAGAGGGTGAAAACTCGAAACCACCCCCGAACGTCCCTATGGGTGGCACCAACACCTCTCATGGGACCAATGTAACTCGTAGGAACTGACCGCGCAACCGCGCAACTCTCGGTTTGATAATACGCCGATAATTTACATATTTCTAGACTTCGACTAAAAAACATGGTGCTAAAGGGTGAAAACTCGAAACAGCCCCCGAACGGCCCCGTGGGTGGCACCAACACCTCCCACGGGACCAATGTAACTCGTAGGAACTGACCTCGTAGTCGCAGGTCTCACGGTTTGAGAATACGATGGTAATTTGCATATTTCTAGACTTAGGCTAAAAAACATGGCATTAGAGGGTGAAAACTCGAAACAGCCCCTGAACGTCCCCGTGGGTGGCACCAACACCTCCCACGGGACCAATGTATCTTGTAAGAACTGACCCCGCAGCCGCGAGACTCCCTATTTGATAATACGGCGGTAATTTGTATATTTTTAGTCTTAGGCTTAAAAACATGGCGTTAGAGGGTGAAAACTCGAAACAGCCCCCAAACGTCCCAGTGGGTGGCACCAACACCTACCACGGGACCAATGTAACTCGTAGGAACTGACCATGCACCCGTGGGACTCCCGATTTGAGAATACAATGGTAATTTGCAAATTTCTAGACTGAGACTTAAAAACATGGCGTTTGAGGGTGAAAATCTCAACATCCCTCGAACGTCCCTGTGGGTGGCACCAACACCTCCTACGGGACAAATGTAACTTATAGGAACTGACCCCACAGCCGCAGGACTCCCGGTTTCAGAATACGACGGTAATTTGCATATTTCTAGACTTAGGCTTTAAAAACAAGGTGTTAGAGGGTGAAAACTCGAAACAGCCCCCGAACGTCCCCGTGGGTGGCACCAACACCTCCCACGGGACCAATGTAACTTGTAGGCACTTACCACGTAGCCGCGAGACTCCCGGTTTGATAATACAACGGTAATTTACATATTTCTAGAATCAAACAAAACATGCCGTTAGAGGGTGAAAGCTCGAAACAGCTCCCGAATGGCCCCGTGGGTGGCACCAACACCTCCCACGGGACCAATGTAACTTGTAGGAACTGACCCTGCAGCCGCGAGACTCCCAGATTGATATTACGACGGTAATTTGCATATTTCTAGACTTAAGAAAAACATGGCGTTAGAGGGTGAAAACTCGAAACTACCCCTGAACGGCCCCGTGGGTGGCACCAACACCTCCCACGGGACCAATGTAACACGTAGGAACTGACAGCGCAACCGCGGGACTCCTGATTTGAGAGTACGATTATAATTTGCATATTTCTGGACTTAGGCTTAAAAACATGGCGTTAGAGGGTGAAAACTCGAAACAGCCCCCTAACGGCCCGGTGGGTGGCACCAACACCTCCCACGGGACCAATGTAACTCGTAGGAACTGAACATGCACCCGCAGGACTCCCGATTTGAGAATACAGTGGTAATTTGCATATTTCTAGACTTAGGCTTAAAAACATGGCGTTTGAGGGTGAAAATCTAAACATCCCCCGAACGTTCCCGTGGGTGGCACCAACACCTCCCACGGGACAAATGTAACTCGTAGGAACTGACCCCGCAGCCGCGGGTCTCCCAATTTGAGAATACGACGATAATTTGAATATTTCTAGACTTAAGCTTAAAAACATGGCATTAGAGGGTGAAAAATCGAATCAACCCCATATGTCCCCATGGGTGGCACCAACACCTCCCACGAAACCAATGTAACTCGTAGGAGCTGACGGCGGAGCCGCTCGACTCTCGATTTGATATACGACGGTAATTTGCAAATTTCTAGACTTAAGCTTAAAAACATGGCGTTAGAGGGTGAAAACTCGAAACAGCCCCCGAACGGCCCCGTGGGTGGCACCAATACCTCCCACGGGACCAATGTGACTCGTAGGAACTGACCCCGCAGCTGCGGGACTACCTGTTTGAGAGTACGATCGTAATTTGCATATTTCTAGACTTAGGCTTCAAAACATAGCGTTAGAGGATGAAAACTCGAAACAGCCCCCGAACGACCCCGTGGGTGGCACCAACCCCTCCCACGGGACCAATGTAACTCGTAGGAACGGACCTTGCAGCTGTGAGACTCCCGGTTTGGTAATACAATGATAATTTGCATATTTCTAGACTTAAGCAAAACATGGCGTTAGAGGGTGAAAACTCGAAACAGCTCCCGAACGGCCCGGTGGGTGGAACCATTACCTCCCATGGGACCAATGGAACTCGTAGGAACTAACCCCGCAGCCGTGAGACTCCCGGTTTGATAATATGACAATAACTTGCAAATTTCTAGACTTAAGCAAAACACGGCGTTAGAGGGTGAAAATTCGAAACAGCCCCCGAACGGCCCCGTAGGTGGCACCGTCACCTCCCACGGGACCAATGTAACTCATAGGAACTGACCCCGCAACCGCGAGACTCCCAGTTTGATAATACGACAGTAATTTGCATATTTCTATACTTAAGCAACACATGGCGTTAGAGGGTGAAAACTCGAAACAGCCCCCGAACGGCCCCGTGGGTGGCACCAACACCTCCCACGAGACCAATGTAACTCGTAGGAACTGACCCCATCGCCACGGGTCTCCCGGTTTGAGAATATGATGGTAATTTGTACATTACTAGACTTAGGCTTAAAAACATGGCATTAGAGGGTGAAAACTCAAAACAGCCCCCTAACTGCGCCGTGGGTGGCACCAACACCTCCCACGGGACCATTGTAACTCGTAGGAATTGACCCCGCAGCTGCGGGACGCCCGGTTTGAGAGTACAATGATAATTTGCATATTTATAGACTTAGGATTCAAAACATGGCGTTAGAGGATGTAAACTCGAAACAGCCCCCGAACATCCCCGTGGGAGACACCAACACCTCCAACGGGACCAATTTAATATGTAGGAACTGACCTTGCAGTCGCGAGACTCCCGATTTGATAATAAAATGATAATTGACATATTTATAGACTTTAACAAAACATGGCATTAGAGGGTGAAAGCTCGAAACAGCTCCCGAACGGCCCCGTGGGTGGCACCAACACCTCCCATGGGACCAATGTAACTCGTAGAAACTGACCTCGCAACCGTTAGACTCCCAGTTTGGTAATACGACAGTAATTTGCATATGTCAATACTTAAGCAAAACATGGCGTTAGTGGGTGAAAACTCGAAACAGCCCCCGAACGGCCCCGTGGGTGGCACCAACACCTCCCACGGAACCAATGTAACTTGTAGGAACTGACCCCATCGCCACGGGTCTCCCGGTTTGAGAATACGATGGTAATCTGTACATTTCTAGACTTAGGCTTAAAAACATGGCGTTAGAGGGTGAAAACTCGAAACTGCCCCCTAACTGCCCCGTTGGTGGCACCAACACCTCCCATGGGACCAATGTAACTCGTAGGAACTGACGCCGCAGCCGCGGATCTCCCGATTTGAGAATAAAACGGTAATTTGCATATTTCTAGTCTTAGGCTTTAAGAACAAGGCATTAGAGGGTGAAAACTCGAAACAGCCCCCGAACGTCCCCGTGGGAGGCACCAACACCTCCCACGGCACCAATTTAACTTGTAGGAACCGACCTCGCAGCCCCGAGACTCCCGATTCGGTAATATAATGGTAATTTTCATATTTCTAGACTTTAACAAATCATGAAATTAGAAGGTGAAAGCTCGAAACAGCTCCCGAACGGCCCCATGGGTGGCAACAACACCTCCCATGGGACCAATGTAACTCGTAGAAACTGACCCCGCAATCGCGAGACTCCCAGTTTGGTAATATGACAGTAATTTGCATATTTCTAGACTTAAGAAAAACATAGCGTTAGAGGTTGAAAACTCGAAACAGCCCCCGAACGGCCCGGTGGGTGGCACCAACACCTCCCACGGGACCAATGTAACCCGTAGGACCTGACCCCGTCGCCGCGGGTCTCCCGGTTAGAGAATACGACGGTAATTTGTACATTTCTAGACTTAGGCTTAAAAACATGGCGTTAGAGGGTGAAAACTCGAAATAACCCCCTAAATGCCCCGTGGGTGGCACCAACACCTCCCACGTAACTAATGTAACTCGTAGGAACTGACCATGCAGCCGCGGGACTCCCGATTTGAAAATACAATTGTAATTTGCCTATTTCTAGACTTAGACTTAAAAACATGGCGTTTGAGGGTGAAAATCTCAACATCCCCCGAACGTCCCTGTGGGTGGCACCAACACCTCCCACGGGACAAATGTAACTCGTAGGAACTGACCCCACAGCCGCAGGACTCCCGGTTTGAGAGTACGATGATAATTTGCATATTTCTAGACTTAGGCTTAAAAACATGGTGTTAGAGGGTCAAAACTCGAAATAGCCACCGAAAGTCCCCGTGGGTGGCACCAACACCTACCACTTGACCAATGTAACTCGTAGGAACTGACGCCGCAGCCGCGGGTCTCCCGATTTGAGAATACGACGGTAATTTGCATATTTTTAGACTTAGGCTTAAAAACATGGCGTTAGAGGGTGAAAACTCGAATCAGCCCTCGAACATCCCCGTGGGTGGCACCAACACCTCCCATAAGACCAATGTAACTCGTAGGAACTGACCGCGCAACTGCACGACTCACGTTTTGATAATACGACTGTAATCTGCATATTAGACTTAGGCTTAAAAACATTGCGTTAGAGGGTGAAAACTTGAAACAGCCCCCGAACAGCCCCGTGGGTGGCACCAACACCTCCCACGGGACCAATGTAACCCCTAAGAACTGACCCCGCAGCAGCGGGACTCCCGATTTGAGAGTACGACGATAATTTGCATACTTATAGACTTAGGCTTAAAAACATGGCGTTAGAGGGTGAAAACTCGAAACAGCCCCCGAGCGTCCCCATGGGTGGCACCAACACCTCCCACGGGACCAATGTAACTTGTAGGAACTAACCTCGTAGTTGGGAGACTCCCGGTTTGATAATACAAGAGTAATTTTCATATTTCTAGAATTAAGCAAAACATGGCGTCAGAGGGTGAAAGCTCGAAACAGCTCCCGAAACGCCCCGTGGGTGGCACCAACACCTCCCACGGAACCAATGTAACTCGTTGGAACTGACCCCGCAGCCGCAGGACTCTCGATTTGAGAGTTCGAAGATTATTTGCATTTTTCTGAACTTCGGCTTAAAAACATGGCGTTAGAGGGTGAAAACTCGAAACAGCCCCCGAACGGCCCCGTGGGTGACACCTACACCTCCCACGGGATCAATTGAAGTCGTAGGGACTGACCGCGCAACCATAGGACTCCTCGTTTGAGAATACGACGATAATTTGCATATTTATAGACTTAGGATTAAAAACATGGCGTTAGATGGTGAAAACTCGAAACTACCCTCGAATGGCCCTGTGGGTGGCACCAACACCTCCCAGGGGACCAATGTAACTCGTAGGAATTGACCCCGCAGTCGCGCGTCTCCCTGTTTGAGAGTACGATGGGAAATTGTATATTTCTAGACTTAGGCTTAAAAACATGGCGTTAGAGGGTGAAAACTCGAAACAACTCCGAACGTCTCCGTGGGTGGCACCAACACCTCCCACGGGACCAATGTAACTCGTAGGAACTGACCCCACATCCGCGGGTCTTTCGGTTTGAGAATACGACGGTAATTTGCATATTTCTAGACTTCGGCTAAAAAACATGGTGCTAAAGGGGGAAAAATCAAAATAGCCCCCGAACGTCCCATGGGTGGCACCAACACCTCCCACGGGACAAATGTAACTCGTAGGAACTGAACCCACAGTCGCGGGACTCTCGGTTTGAGAGTACGATGATAATTTGTATATTTCTAGACTTAGGCTTAAAATCATGGCGTTAGAGGGTGAAAACTCGAAACAACCCCCGAAAGTCCCCGTGGGTGGCACCAACACCTCCGACGGGACCAATGTAACTCGTAGGAAGAGATCCCACAGCCGTGGGTCTCCCGGTTTGAGAATACGACGGTAATTTGTATATTTCTAGACTTAGGCTTAAAAACATGGCGTTAGATGGTGAAAACTCGAAATAACCCCCTAAATGCCCCGTGGGTGGCACCAACACCTCCCACGGGACCAATGTAACTCGTAGTAACTGACCATGCAGCCGCGGGACTCCCGATTTGAGAATACAATGGTAATTTGCCTATTTCTAGACTTAGACTTAAAAACACGGTGTTTGAGGGTGAAAATCTCAACATCCCCCGAATGTCCCTGTGGGTGGCACCAACACCTCCCACGGGACAAATGTAACTCGTAGGAACTGACCCCACAGCCCCAGGACTCCCGGTCTGAGAGTACGATGATAATTTGCATATTTCTAGACTTAGGCTTAAAAACATGGTGTTAGAGGGTCAAAACTCGAAATAGCCACCGAAAGTCTCCGTGGGTGGCACCAACACCTCCCACTTGACTAATGTAACTCGTAGGAACTGACGCCGCAGCCGCGGGTCTCCCGATTTGAGAATACGATGGTAATTTGCATATTTTTAGACTTAGGCTTAAAAACATGGTGTTAGAGGGTCAAAACTCGAAATAGCCACCGAAGTCCCCGTGGGTGGCACCAACACCTCCCACTTGACCAATGTAACTCATAGGAACTGACGCCGCAGCCGCGGGTCTCCCGATTTGAGAATACGATGGTAATTTGCATATTTTTAGACTTAGGCTTAAAAACATGGCGTTAGAGGGTGAAAACTCGAATCAGCCCCCGAACATCCCCGTGGGTGGCACCAACACCTGCCATAGGACCAATGTAACTCGTAGGAACTGACCGCGCAACCGGACGACTCACGTTTTGATAATACGACTGTAATCTGCATATTTTTAGACTTGGGCTTAAAAACATTGCGTTAGAGGGTGAAAACCCGAAACAACCCCAAACGTCCCCCTGGGTGGCACCAACACCTCCCACGGGACCAATGTAACTCGTAGGAACTGACCCCGCAGCCGCGGGTCTCCCGGTTTGAGAATACGACGGTAATTTGCATATTTCTAGACTTCGGTCCAAAAACATGGTGCTAAAGGGGGAAAAATCGAAATAGCCCCCGAACGTCCCCTGGGTGGCACCAACACCTCCCACGGGACAAATGTAACTCGTAGGAACTGACCCCACAGCCGCGGGACTCTTGGTTTGAGAGTACGATGATAATTTGCATATTTCTAGACTTAGGCTTAAAAACACGGCGTTAGAGGGTGAAAACTCGAAACAACCCCCGAACGTCCCCGTGGGTGGCACCAACACCTCCGACGGGACCAATGTAACTCGTAGGAACTGATCCCACAGCCGCGGGTCTCCCGGTTTGAGAATACGACGAAAATTTGTATATTTATAGACTTAGGCTTAAAAACATGGCGTTAGAGGGTGAAAACTCAAAACATCCCCCTAACTGGCCCGTGGGTGGACCCAACACCTCCCAAGGGACCAATGTAACTCATAGGAACTGACCCCGTAATCGCGGGACTCCCGATTTGAGTGTACGACAATAATTTACATATTTCTAAACTTAGGATTAAAAGCATGGCGTTAGAGGGTGAAAGCTCAAAACAACCCCCGAACGTCCCTGTGGGTGGAACCAACAGCTCTCACGGGACCAATGTAACTCGTAGGAACTGATCCCGCAGCCTCGAGTCTCACATTTTGATAATATGACGATAATTTGAATATTTTTAGACATTAGAAAAACCTGGCGTTAGAGGGTGAAAACTCAAAACAACTCCCGAACGGCAGTGTGGGTGGAACCAACACCTCCCACGGGACAAATGTTACTCGTAGGAACTGACCCCGCAGTCGCGGGTCTCCCAAATTTAGAATACGATGATATTTTCCATATTTCTAGACTTAGGTTTAAAACATGGCGTTCGAGGGTGAATACTGAAAACAGCCCCCGAACGTCCCCGTGGGTGGCACCAACACCTCCCACAGAACCAATGTAACTCGTAGTAACTGACCGCGGTGCCGCGCGACTCCCGATTTGATAATACGACGGTAATTCGCATATTTCTTGACTTAGGCTAAAAAAGATGGCATTAGAGGGTCAAAACTCGAAAAACCTTCCGAACGACCCCATTAGTGACACTAACCTCTCCCGCGGGACCAATGTAACTCGTAGGAACTGACCCCGCAGCCGCGACACTCTCGGTTTAGCAATACGACGGTAATTTGCATATTTCTAGACTTAAGTAAAAGATGGCGTTGGAGGATAAAAACTCGAAACAGCTCCCGAACAGCCCTATGGGTGGAACTAACACCTCCCACGGGACCAATGTAACTCCTAGGAACTGACCCCACAATCGCGAGACTCCTGGTTTGATAATGTGACGGTAATTTGCAAATTTCTAGACTTAAGCAAAACATGGCGTTAGAGGGTGAAAACTCGAAACAACCACCGAACGGCCTCGTGGGTGGCACCAACACCTCCCACGGGACCAATGTAACTCGTAGGAACTGACCCCATCTTCACGGGTTTCCCGATTTGAGAATACGATGGTAATTTATACATTTCGAGACTTAGGCTTAAAAACATGGCGTTAGAGGGTGAAAACTCGAAACAGCCCCCTAACTGCCCCGTGGGTGGCACCAACACCTCCCACGGGACCAATGTAACTCGTAGGAACAGACCATGCAGCCGCGAGACTCCCGATTTGAGAATACAATGGTAATTTGCCTATTTCTAGACTTAGACTTAAAAACATGGCGTTTGAGGGTGAAAATCTCAACATCCCCCGAACGTCCCTGTGGGTGGCACCAACACCTCCCACGGGACAAATGTAACTCGTAGGAACTGACCCCACAGCCGCAGGACTCCCGGTATGAGAGTACGATGATTATTTGCATATTTATAGACTTAGGCTTAAAAACATGGTGTTAGAGGGTCAAAACTTGAAATAGCCACCGAAAGTCCCCGTGGGTGGCACCAACACCTCCCACTTGACCAATGTAACTCGTAGGAACTGACGCCGCAGCCGCGGGTCTCCCGATTTGAGAATACGACGGTAATTTTCATATTTTTAGACTTAGGCTTAAAAACATGGGACCAATGTAACTCGTAGGAACTGACCGCGCAACCGCACGACTCACGTTTTGATAATACGACTGTAATCTGCATATTTCTAGACTTAGGCTTAAAAACATTGCGTTAGAGGGTGAAAACTCGAAACAGCCCTCCGAACAGCCCCGTGGGTGGCACCAACACCTCCCACGGGACCAATGTAACTCGTAAGAACTGACCCCACAACAACGGGACTCTCGGTTTGAGAGTACGAAGATAATTTGCATACTTATAAACATAGGCTTAAAAACATGGCGTTAGAGGGTGAAAACTCGAAACATCCCCCGAGCGTCCCCATGGGTGGCACCAACACCTCCCACGGGACCAATGTAACTTGTAGGAACTAACCTCGCAGTTGGGAGACTCCCGGTTTGATAATACAAGAGTAATTTTCATATTTCTAGATTTAAGAAAAATATGGCGTTAGAGGGTGAAAGCTTGAAACAGCTCCCGAAAGGCCCCGTGGGTGGCACCAACACCTCCCACGGAACCAATGTAACTCGTTGGAACTGACCCCTCAACGGCGGGTCGCCCAATTTGAGAATACGACAAAAATTTGCATATTACTAGTCATGGCTTAAAAACATGGCGTTAGAGGGTGAAAACTCGAAACATCCCCCGAACATCCTCGTGGGTGGCACCTACACCTCCCACGGGACCAATTGATGTCGTAGGGACTGACCGCGCAACCGTAGGACTCCTCGTTTGAGAGTACGACGATAATTTGCATATTTCTAGACTTAGGATTAAAAACATGGCGTTAGATGGTGAAAACTCGAAACTACCCTCGAATGGCCCTGTGGGTGGCACCAACACCTCCCGGGGGACCAATGTAACTCGTAGGAACTGACCCCACAACCGCGGGTCTCCCTGTTTGAGAATACGATGGGAAATTTTATATTTCTAGACTTAGGCTTAAAAATATGGCGTTAGAGGGTGAAAACTCGAAACAACCCCGAACGTCCCCGTGGGTGGCACCAACACCTCCCACGGGACCAATGTAACTCGTAGAAACTGACCCCATAGCCGCGGGTCTCCCAGTTTGAGAATACGACGGTAATTTTCATATTTCTAGACTTCGGCTAAAAAACATGGTGCTAAAGGGGGAGAAATCGAAATAGCCCCCGAACGTCTCATGGTTGGCACCAACACCTCCCACGGGACAAATGTAACTCGTAGGAACTGACCCCACAGCCGCGAGACTCTCGGTTTGAGAGTACGATGATAATTTGCATATTTCTAGACTTAGGCTTAAAAACATGGCGTTAGAGGGTGAAAACTCGAAACAACCCCCGAAAGTCCCCGTGGGTGGCACCAACACCTCCCCCGGGACCAATGTAACTCGTAGGAACTGATCCCACAGCCGCGGGTCTCCCGATTTGAGAATACGACGGTAATTTGTATATTTCTAGACTTAGGCTTAAAAATATGGCGTTAGAGGGTGAAAACTCGAAATAACCCCCTAAATGCCTCGTGGGTGGCCCAAACACCTCCCACGGGACCAATGTAACTCGTAGGAACTGACCATGCAGCCGCGGGACTCCCGATTTGAGAATACAATGGTAATTTAGCTATTTCTAGACTTAGACTTAAAAACATGACGTTTGAGGTTGAAAATCTCAACATCCCCCGAACGTCCCTGTGGGTGGCACCAACACCTCCCACGGGACAAATGTAACTCGTAGGAACTGACCCCACAGCCGCAGGACTCCCAGTTTGAGAGTATGATGATAATTTGCATATTTCTAGACTTAGGCTTAAAAACATGGTGTTAGAGGGTCAAAACTCGAAATAGCCACCGAAAGTCCCCGTGGGTGGCACCAACACCTCCCACTTGACCAATGTAACTCGTAGGAACTGACGCCGCAGCCGCGGGTCTCCCGATTTGAGAATACGATGGTAATTTGCATATTTTTAGACTTAGGCTTAAAAACATAGCGTTAGAGGGTGAAAACTCGAATAAGCCCCCGAACATCCCCATGGGTGGAACCAACACCTCCCATAGGACCAATGTAACTCGTAGGAACTGACCGCACAACCGCACGACTCACATTTTGATAATACGACTGTAATCTGCATATTTCTAGAGTTAGGCTTAAAAACATTACGTTAGAGGGTGAAAACTCATAATAGCCCCGTGGGTGGCACCAACACCTCCCACGGGACCAATGTAACTCATAAGAACTGACCCCGTAGCAGCGAGACTCCCGGTTTGAGAGTACGACGATAATTTGCATACTTATAGACTTAGGCTTAAAAACATGGCGTTAGAGGGTGAAAACTCGAAACAGCCCCCGAGCATCCCCATAGGTGGCACTAACACCTCCCACGGGACCAATGTAACTTGTAGAAACTAACCTCGCAGTTGGGAGACTCCCGGTTTGATAATACAAGAGTAATTTTCATATTTCTAGATTTACGCAAAACATGGCGTTAGAGGGTGAAAGCTCGAAACAACTCCCGAAACGCCCCGTGGGTGGCACCAACACCTCCCACGGAACCAATGTAACTCGTTGGAACAGACCGCAGTGGCGGGTCACCCGATTTTAGTATACGACGAAAATTTGCATATTACTAGTCTTAGGCTTAAAAACATGGCGTTAGAGGGTGAAAACTCGAAACAGCTCCGAACGTCCCCGTGGGTGGCACCTACACCTCCCACGGGACCAATTGAAGTCGTAGGGACTGACCACGCAACCGTAGGACTCCACGTTTGAGAGTACGACGATAATTTGCATATTTATAGACTTAGGATTAAAAATATGGCGTTAGATGGTGAAAACTCGAAACTACCCTCGAATGGCCCTGTGGGTGGCCCCAACACCTCCCAGGGGACCAATGTAACTCGTAGGAATTGACCCCGCAGTCGCGGGTCTCCCTGTTTGAGAGTACGACGGGAAATTGTATATTTCTAGACTTAGGCTTAAAAACATGGCGTTAGAGGGTGAAAACTCAAAACCACCCCGAACGTCCCCCTGGGTGGCACCAACACCTCCCACGGGACCAATGTAACTCGTAGGAACTGACCCCGTAGCCGCGGGTCTCCCGGTTTGAGAATACGATAATAATTTGCATATTTCTAGACTTCGGCTCAAAAACCTGGTGCTAAAGGGGAAAAAATTGAAATAGCCCTGAACGTCCCCTGGGTGGCACCAACACTTCCCACGGGACAAATGTAACTCTTAGGAATTGACCCCACAACCGCGGGACTCTCGGTTTGAGAGTACGATGATAATTTGCATATTTCTAGACTTAGGCTTAAAAACTTGGCGTTTGAGGGTGAAAAATCGAAACAACCCCCGAACGTCCCCGTGGGTGGCACCAACACCTCCGACGGGACCAATGTAACTCGTAGGAACTGATCCCACAGCCGCGGGTCTCCCGATTTGAGAATACGACGGTAATTTGTATATTTCTAGACTTAGGCTTAAAAACATGGCGTTCGAGGGTGAAAACTCAAAACAGCCCCCTAACTGGCCCGTGGGTGGCCCCAACACCTCCCACGGGACTAATGTAACTCATAGGAACTGACCCCTTAATCGCGGGACTCCCGATTTGAGGGTACGACGATAATTTCCATATTTTTAAACTTAGGATTAAAAGCATGGCGTTAGAGGGTGAAAAATCAAAACAACCCCCGAACGTCCCTGTGGGTGGACCTAACAGCTCCCATGGGACCAATGTAACTCGTAGGAACTGATCTCGCAGCCTCGAGTCTCACGTTTAGATAATATGACGATAATTTGCATATTTTTAGGCATTAGAAAAACCTGGCGTTAGAGGGTGAAAACTCAAAACAACTCCCGAACGGCCCTGTGGGTGGAACCAACACCTCCCACGGGACAAATGTAACTCATAGGAACTGACCCCGTAGTCGCGGGTCTCCCAAATTCAGAATACGATGATATTTTCCATATTTCTAGACTTAGGCTTAAAACATGGCGTTCGAGGGTGAATACTAAAAACAGCCCCCGAACGTCCCCGTGGGTGGCACCAAAACCTCCCACGGAACCAATGTAACTCGTAGTAACTGACCGCGGTGCCGCGCGACTCCCGATTTGATAATACGACGGTAATTTGCATATTTCTTGACTTAGGCTAAAAAAGATGGCATTAGAGGTTTAAAACTCGAAAAAGCGTCCGAACGACCCCGTTGGTGAAACTAACCTCTCCCGCGGGACCAATGTAACTCGTAGGAACTGACCCCGCAGCCGCGACACTCCCGATTTGACAATACGACGATAATTTGCATATTTCTAGACTTAAGTAAAAGATGGCGTTAGAGGGTAAAAACTCGAAACAGCTCCCGAACAGCCCTGTGGGTGGAACTAACACCTCCCACGAGACCAATGTAACTTCTAGGAACTGACCCCACAATCGTGAGACTCCTGGTTTGATAATGTGACGGTAATTTGCAAATTTCTAGACTTAAGCAAAACATGGTGTTAGAGGGTGAAAACTCGAAACAGCCCTCGAACGGCCCCGTGGGTGGCACCAACACCTCCCACAGGACCAATGTAACTCGTAGGAACTGACCCCGCAGTCGCGGGTCTACCAATTTGTGAATACGACGGTAATTTGCATATTTCTAGGCTTAGGCTTAAAAACATGGATTTAGAGGGTGAAAACTAAAAATAGCCCCCGAACATTCCCGTGGGTGGCACCAAGACCTCCCACGGGACCAATGTAACTCGTAGGAACTGACCATGCAGCTGCGGGACTCCTGGTTTGAGAATACAACGGTAATTTGCATATTTCTAGACTTAGGCTTAAAAACATGGCGTTTGAGGGTGAAAATTCGAAAAAACCCCCGAACGTCCCCGTGGGTGGCACCAAAACCTCCCACGGGACCAATGTAAGTAGTAGGGACTGACCGCGCAGCCGTAGGACTCCCGATTTAAGAGTACGATAATAATTTGCATATTTCTAGACTTAGGCTTAAAAACATGGCGTTAGAGGGTGAAAACTCGAAATAGCCCCCGAACGACCCCGTGGGTGGCACCAACACCTCCCACGGGACCAATGTAACTCGTAGGAATTGACCCGGTAGCCGCGGGTCTCCCGGTTTGAGAAGACAATGGTAATTCACTTATTTCTAGACTTAGGCTTAAAAACATGGCGTTAGAGGGTGAAAACTTGAAACAGCCCCCGAATGTCCCTGTGGGTGGCACCAACACCTCCCATGGGACCAATGTAAATTGTAGGAACTGACCGCATAGCCGCGCGACTCCCGATTTGATAATACGACGACAATTTGCATATTTCTAGACTTGGGCTTAAAAACATGGCGTTAGAGGGTGAAAACTCGAAACAACCACTGAACCGCCCCGTGGATGGCACCAACACCTCCCACGGGACCAGTGTAACTCGTAGGAACTGACCTTGCATCCGCGGGACTCCCGGTTTGAGAGTACGATGTTAATTTGTATATTTCTAGACATATGCTTAAAAACATGGCGTTAGAGGGAGAAAACTCAAAACAACCCCCGAACGACCTCGTTGGTGGCACCAACCCCTCCCATGGGACCAATGTAACTCATAGGAACTGACCCCGCAGCTGCGAGACTCCCAGTTTGGTAATACGATGGTAATTTGCATTTTCTAGACTTAACCAAAACATGGCGTTAGAGGGTGAAAACTCGGAACAGCTCCCGAACGGCCCTATGGGTGGAACCAACACCTCCCACGGGACCAATGTAACTCGTAGGAACTGACCCCGCAGCTGTGAGACTCCCGGTTTGATAATATGACGGTAATTTGGTAATTTCTAGACCTAAGCAAATTATGGCGTTAGGCGGTGAAAACTAGAAACATCCCCCCAACGGCCCCGTGGGTGGCACTAACACCTCCCACGGGACCAATGTAACTCGTAGGAACTGACCCCGCAGCCGTGGGTCTCCCGATTTGAGAATACGACAGTAATTTGCATATTTCTAGTCTTAGGCTTAAAAACATGGCATTAGAGGGTGAAAACTCGAAACAGATCCCGAACGTCCCCGTGGGTAGAACCAACACCTCCCACGGGACCAATGTAAGTAGTAGGGACTGACCGCATAGCCACAGCACTCCCCGTTTGAGAGTACGTCAATAATTTGAATATTTCTAGACTTAGGCTTAAAAACATGGCGTTAGAGGGCAAAAACTCAAAGCAGCCCTCCAACGGCCTCGTGGGGGGCACCAAGATCTCCCACGGGACCAATGTAACTCGTAGGAACTAACCCCGCAGCCGCGGGTCTCCCTGTTTTAGAATACGACGGTAGTTTGTATATTTTTAGACTTAGGCTTAAAAATATGGCGTTAGAGGGTGAAAACTCGAAACAACCACCTAACTGCCCCGTGCGTGGCACCAACACCTCCCACGGGACCAATGTATTTCGTAGGAACTGACCCCGCAATCGCGGGACTCCCCATTTGAGAGTACGATGATAATTTCCATATTTATATACTTATGGATTAAAAATATGGCATTAGAGGGTGAAAACTCGAAACAGCACCCGAACGTCCCCGTGGGTGGCACCCACACCTCTCACGAGACCAATGTAACTCGTAGGAACTGGCCCCACAGCTGCCGGTCTCCCGGTTTGAGAATACGATGGTGATTTATATATTTCTAGACTTAGGCTTAAAAACATGGCATTAGAGGTTGAAAACTCAAAACCACCCCCAAAAGTCCCTGTGGGTGGCACCAACACCTCTCATGGGACCAATGAAACACGTAGGAACTGACCGCGCAGCCGCGCGACTCTCAGTTTGATAATACGACGATAATTTGCATATTTCTTGACTTCAGCCTAAAAACATGGTGCTAGAGGGTGAAAACAAGAAATAGCCCCCTAACGGCCCCGTGGGTGGCACCAACATCTCCCACAGGACAAATGTAACTCGTAGGAACTGACCCCGCAGTCGTAGGACTCCTGATTTGAGAGTACAATGATAATTTACATATTTCTAGACTTAGGCTTAAAAACATGGCGTTAGAGGGTGAAAACTCGAAACAGCCCCCGAACTTCCCCGTGGGTGTCACCAACACCTCCCACGATACCAATGTAACTCGTTGGAACTGACCCCGCAACCGCGGGTCTCCCGGTTTTAGAATATGACGGTAATTTGTATATTTCTAGACTTAGGCTTAAAAACATGGCGTTAGAGGGTGAAAACTCAAAACAGCCCCGTAACTGCCCTGTGGGTGGCACCAACACCTCCCACGGGAACAATGTAATTCGTAGGAACTGACCCTGCAATTGCGGGACTCCCGATTTGAGAGTACGACGATAATTTCCATATTACTAGACTTAGGGTTAAAAATATGGCGTTAGAGGGTGAGAACTCGAAATTGCCCCCGAACGTCCCCGTGGGTGGCACCCACACCTCCCAAGAGACCAATGTAACTCGTATGAACGGACCCCACAGCCGCCGGTCTCCCGATTTGAGAATACGACAGTGATTTGCATATTTTAAAACTTAGGCTTAAAAACATTGCTTTAGAGGGTGGAAACTTGAAACAACCCCCGAACGTCCCCGTGGGTGGCACCAACACCTCCCACGGGACCAATGTAACTCCTAGGAACTGGCCATGCAGCCGCGGGACTCCCGGTTTGAGAATACAACAGTAATTTGCATATTTCTAGGATTAGGATTAAAAACATGGCGTTTGAGGGTGAAAACTCGAAACAGCCCCCTAACGTCCCCGTGGGTGGCACCAACACCTCCCACGAGACCAATGTAAGTCGTAGGGACTGATTGCGCAGCCGCAAGACTCCCCATTTGAGAAAATGAAGGTAATTAGCATATTTCTAGTCTTAGGCTTGAAAACTCGAAACCGCCAATGAACGTCCCCGTGGGTGGCACCAATACCTCTTACGGGACCAATATAACTCGTACGAACTGACCCCGCAGTCACGGGATTCCCGGTTTGAGAGTTCGACGATCATTTGCATATTTCTAGACTTAGGGTTGAAAACATGGCGTTAGCGGGTGAAAATTCGAAATAGCCCCGAACCTCCCCGTGGGTGGCACCACCACCTCCCACGGGACCAATGTAACTCGTACGAACTGACCCCGCAGCCGCGGGGACTCCCGATTTGAGAGTACGATGATAAATTGCATATTTCTACACTTAGCCTTAAAAACATGGCGTTAGAGAGTGAAAACTCGAAACAGCCTCCGAACATCCCCGTGGGTGGCACCAACACCTCCCACGGAACTAATGTAACCAAAATGAACTAACCCCATAGCTGCGGGTCTCTCGATTTGAGAATACGACGATTTAGGTTTAAAAACATGGCGTTAGAGGGTGAAAACTCGAAGTAGCGCCCAAACGTCCCTGTGGTGGCCCAACACCTCCCATGGAACCCAAGTAACTCGTAGGAACTGACCGCGTAGGCGTGCGATTCCAGGTTTGATAATATGACGGTTATTTTCATATTTGTAGACTTAGGCTTAAAAACATGGCGTTAGAGGGGGAAAACTCGAAACAGCCCCCGAACGTCCCCGTGGGTGGTACCAACACCCCCCACGGAACCAATGTAACTCGTAGGAGCTGACCGCGGAGCCTCGCGACTCCCGGTATGATAATACGACGATAATTTGTATCTTTCCAGACTTAGGCTTAAAAACATGGCATTAGAGGGTGAAAACTCGAAATAGCCCTCGAACGGCCCCGTGGGTGGCACCAACACCTCACACGGGACCAATGTAACTCGAAGGAACTGACGCCGCAGCCGCGGGACTCCTAGTTTGAGAGTACGACAGTAATTTTCATATTTCTAGACATAGGCATAAAATCATGGCGTTAGAGGTTGAAAACTCGAAACAACCCCTGAACGACCCCGTTAGTGGCACTAACCCCTCCCACGGGACTAATGTAACTCTTTGGAACAGACCACGCAGCCCCGAGACTCCTGGTTTAGTAATACGATGGTAATTTGAATATTTCTAGACATAAGCAAAACATGGCATTAGAGGGTGAAAACTCGAAAAAGCTCCCAAACGGTCCTGTGGGTGGAACCAACACCTCCCACGGGACTAATGTAGCTCATAGGTACTGACCTCGTAGCCACGAGACTCCCAGTTTGATAATATGACGGTAATTTGCAAATTTCTAGACTTAAGTAAAACATGGCGTTAGAGGGTGAAAACTCAAAACAAACCCCGAACGGCCCCGTGGGTGGCACCAACACCTCCCATGGGACCAATGTAACTCGTAGGAAATGACCCTGCAGCCACGGGCTCTCGGTTTGAGAATATGACGGTAATTTGCATATTTCTTGTCTTAGGCTTAAAAACATAGCATTAGAGGGTGAAAACTCGAAACAACACCCGAACGTCCTCATGGGTGGCACCAACACCTCCCACGAGACCAATGTAACTTGCAGGAACTGACCATGCAGCCGCGGGACTCCCGGTTTGAGAATACAACGGTAATTTACATATTTCTAGACTTAGGCTTAAAAACATGGCGTTTGAGGGTGAAAACTAGAGACAACCCCCGAACGTCCCCATGGGGGGCACCAACACCTCCCACGGGACCAATGTAAGTCGTAGGGACTGACAACGCAGCCGCGGGACTCTCGATTTGAGAGTACGACAACAATTTCCATATTTCTAGACGTAGGCTTAAAAACATGGCGCTAGAGGGTGAAAACACAAAACATCCCACAAACGTCCCCGTGGGTGGTAGCAACACCAACCACGGGAACAATGTAACTCGTAGTAACTGGCCCCGCAGCCGCGGTACTCCCAGTTTTTTAGAGTACGATGATAATTTGTATATTTCTAGACTTAGGCTTAAAAACATGGCGTTAGAGGGTGAAAACTCGAAACAACCCCCGAACATCCCTATGGGTTGCACCAACACCTCCCACGGGACGAATGTAACTCGTTGGAACTGACCTCGCAGCCGCGAGCCTCCTGATTTGAGAATACGACGGTAACTTGCATATTTCTAGACTTAGGTTTGAAAACATGGCGTTAGAGGGTGAAAATTCAAAACAGCCCCCGAACGTCACCGTGGGTGGCACAACCCCTCCCAGGGGACCAATGTAACTCGTAGGAACTGGCCGCACTACTGCATGACTCCCGGTTTGATAATACGACGGTAATTTGCATATTTCTAGCCTTAGGCTTAAAAACATGACGTTAGAGGGTGAAAACTCGAAACAGCCCCTGAACGGCCCCGTGGGTGGCACCAACACCTCCCACGGGACAAATGTAACTTGTAGGAACTGACCCCGTAGTCGCGGGACTCCCGGTTTGAGGGTACGACGATAATTTGCATATTTCTAGACTTAGGCTTAAAAACATAGCGTTAGTGGTTGAAAACTCGAAACAGCCCCCAAATGTCCCCTTGGGTGGCACCAATACCTCCCACGGGACCAATGTAACTCGTAGGAACTGATCCCGTAGCCGCGGGACTCCCGATTTCAGAGTACGCCGATAATTTTCATATTTATAGACTTAGGCTTAAAAACATGGCATTAGAGGGTGAAAACTCAAAATAACCCCCGAACATCCCGTCGGTGGCACCAACACCTCCCACGGGACCAATGTAACTTGTAGGAACTGACCCCATAGCCGCGGGTCTCCCGGTTTTAGAATAAGGCGGTAATTCCCATATTTCTAGACTTAGGCTTTAAAACATGGCGTTAGAGGGTGAAAACTCGAAACAACCCCCGAACGGCCCCGTGGGTCGCACCAACACCTCCCACGGGACCAATGTAACTCATAGGAACTAACGCCATTGCCGCGGGTCTCCCAGTTTGAGAATACGACATTAATTTGCATATTTCTAGACTTAGGCCTTAAAAACAAGGCGTTAGAGGGTGAAAACTCAAAACATCCACTGAATGTCCCTGTGGGTGGCACTAACACCTCCCATGGGCCAATATAACTCGTAGGAACTGACCGCGTAGCCGCGCGACTCTCGGTTTGATAATACGATAATAATTTTCATATTTCTTGACTTAGGCTTAAAAACCTGGCGCTAGAGGGTGAAAACTCAAAACAGCCCCCGAACGGCCCCATGGGTGGAACCAACACCTCCCACGAGACAAATGTAACTCGTAGGAACTGACCCCGCAGTCTCGGGTCTCCCGATTTCAGAATACGATGGTATTTTCCATATTTCTAGGCTTAGGCTAAAAAACACGATGTTAGAGGGTGAAAACTCAAAACAACCCTCAAACATCCCCGTGGGTGGCACCAATACCTCCCACAGGACCAATGTAACTCGTAGGAACTGTTCGCACAGCCGCACGACTCACGGTTTGATAATACGACTGTAATTTGCAAATTTCTAGACTTAGGCTTAAAAACATGACGTTAGAGGGGGGAAACTCGAAACAGCCCCAGAACGGCCCCGTGGTTGGCACCAACACCTCCCACGAGACCAATGTAACTCGTAGGAACTGACCACAAAACCTCGGGACTCCCGGTTTGAAAGTACGACTATAATTTGCATATTTCTAGTCTTGGGCTTAAAAGCATGGCTTTTGAGGGCGAAAACTCGAAACAGCCCCCTAACTGCCTCGTGGGTGGCACCAACACCTCCCACGGGACCAATGTAACTCGTTGGAACTGACCACATAGCCGCGGGACTCCCAGTTTGAGAATACGACGATAATTTTCATATTTTGAGACTTAGGCGTAAAAACATGGCGTCAATGGTTGAAAACTAGAAACAGCCCTCGAATGTCCCCGTGGGTGGCACCAACACCTCCCACGGGACCAATGTAACTCGTAGGAACTGACCCCGCAGCCGCGGGACTCCCGATTTGAGAGTACGATGATAATTTGCATGTTTATAGACTTAGGCTTAAAAACATGGAGTTAGAGGGTGAAAACTCAAAATAACAGCCGAACATCCCCATGGGTGGCGCCAACACCTCCCACGGGACCAATGTAACTTGTAGGAACTGAACTCGTAGCCGCAGGTCTCCCGTTTTGAGAATAAGGCGGTAATTCGCGTAATTCTAGACTTAGGCTTTAAAACATGGTGTTAGAGGGTGAAAACTCGAAACAACCCCCGAACGGACCCGTGGGTCACACCAACACCTCCCACGGGACCAATGTAACTCATAGGAACTAACCCCGCACTCGCGGGTCTCCCGGTTTGAGAATACGACGGTAATTTACATATTTCTAGACTTAGGCATTAAAAACAAGGCGTTAGAGGGTGAAAACTCGAAACAACCACCGAATATCCCTGTGGGTGGCACCAACACCTCCCATGGGCCAATATAACTCGTAGGAACTGACTGCGTAGCTGCGCAACTCTCGGTTTGATAATACGACAATAATTTTCATATTTCTTGACTTAGGCCTAAAAACATGGTGCTAGAGGGTGAAAACTCGAAATATCCCCCAAACGGCCCCATGGGTGGAACCAACACCTCCCACGGGACATATGTAACTCGTAGGAACTGACCCCACAGTCGCGGGTCTCCCGAATTCAGAATACGACAGAATTTTCCATATTTCTAGACTTAGGCTTAAAAACATGGCGTTAGAGGGTGAAAACTCGAAACAGCCCCTAAACGTCTCCGTGGGTGGCCCAAACACCTCCAATGGAACAAATGTAACTCGTAGGAACTGACCACGGAGCCGCGCGACCCCCGGTTTGATAATATGACGGTAATTAGCATACTTCTAGACTTAGGGTTAAAAACTTGGCGTTAGAGGGTGAAAACTCGAAACAGCCCCCGAACGGCCCCGTGGGTGGCACCAACACCTCTCCCGGACCAATGTAACTCGTAGGAACTGACGCCGCTGCCGCGAGACTCTCGATTTGAAAATTTGATGGTAATTTGCAAATTTCAAGACTTAAGCAAAACATGGTGTTAGAGGGTGAAAACTCGTAACAGCCCCCGAACGGCCCCTTGGGTGGCACCAACACCTCCCACGGAACTAATGTAACTCGTAGGAAATGACCCCACAGTCGCGGGTCTCCCGGTTTGAGACTATGACGGTAATTTGCATATTTCTAGTCTTAGGCTTAAAAATATGGCGTTAAAGGGTGAAAAGTCGAAAAAGCCCCCGAACGTCCCCGTGGGTGGCACCAACACCTCCCACGGGACCAATGTAACTTGTAGGAACTGACCACTGAGCCGCGGGACTCCCGGTTTGAGAATACAATGGTAATTTGCATATTTCTAGACTTAGGCTTGAAAACATGGCGTTGGAGTGTGAAAACTCGAAACAACCCCCGAATGGCCCCGTGGGTGGCACCAACACCTCCCTCGGGACTAATGTAACTCGTAGGAACTGGTCGCACAGCCACACGACTCTCGGTTTGATAATACGATGATAATTTGCATATTTCTAGATTTATGCTTAAAAACATGACGTTAGAGGGTGAAAACTCGAAACAGCCCCAGAACGGCCACGGGGGTGGCACCAACACCTCCCACGAGACCAATGTAACTCGTAGGAACTAACCCCATATCCGCGGGACACCCGGTTTGAGAGTACGAATATAATTTTCATATTTCTAGTCTTAGGCATAAAAGCATGACATTAGAGGGTGAAAACTCGAAACAACCGCCAACTGCCCCGTGGGTGGCACCAAGGGACCAATGTAACTCATAGGAACTGACCACGTAGCCGCGGGACACTCGGTTTGAGAATACGACGGTAATTTTCATATTTCTAGACTTAGGCTTAAAAACTTGGCGTTCAGGGGTGAAAACTCGAAACAGCCACCGAACGTCCCCGTGGGTGGCACCAACACCTCCTACGGGACCAATGTAACTCGTATGAACTGACCCCGCCGTAGCGGGACTCCCGATTTGAAAGTACGATGATAATTTGCATATTTATTGACTTAGGCTTAAAAACATGGCACTATAGGGTGAAACTCAAAACAGCCCCCGAATGTCCTCGTGGGTTGCACCACCACCTCCCAGGGGACCAATGTAACTCGTAGGAACTGACCCCGCAGCCGCGGGACTCCCGATTTGAGAGTACGATGATAATTTACTTATTTCTAGACTTAGGCTTAAAAACAAGGCTTTAGAGGGTGAAAACTCGAAACAACCCCCGAACATCCCCGTGGGTGGCACCAACACCTCCCACGGGACCAATGTAACTCGTCGGAACTGCCTCCGTAGCCGCGGGTCTCCCGATTTTAGAATATCACGATAATTTGCATATTTCTGGACTTAGGCTTAAAAGCATGGCATTAGAGGCTGAAAAATCGAAACAGCCCCCGAACGCCCCTGTGGGAGGCACCAACACCTCCCACGGGACAAATGTAACTCGTAGGAACCAACCCCGGAGCCGCGCGACTCTCGGTTTGAGAATACAACGGTAATTTGCATATTACTAGACTTAGGCTTTAAAACATGGTGTTAGAGGGTGAAAACTCTAAACAACCCCCGAACGGCCCCGTGGGTTGCACCAACACCTGCCACGGGACCAATGTAATTCATAGGAACTAACCCCGTAGCCATGGGTCTCCCGATTTGAGAATACGATGGTAATTTGCATATTTCTAGACTTAGGCTTAAAAACAAGGCGTTAGAGGGTGAAAACTCGAAACAGCCACCGAACGTCCCTGTGGGTGGCACCAACACCTCCCATGGGACCAATGTAACTCGTAGGAACTAACCGCGTATCCGCGCGACTCTCGGTTTGATAATACGACAATAATTTACATATTTCTTGACTTAGGCTTAAAAACATGGCGCTAGAGTGTGAAAACTCGAAACAACCCCCCAAACGTCCCCGAGGGTGGCACCAGCACCTCCCACGGGACCAATGTAACTTATAGGAACTGACCCCATAGCCTCGGGTCTCCCGATTTGAGAATACGACGGTAATTTGCATATTTCTAGACCTAGTCTTAAAAACATGGCATTAGAGGGTGAAAAATATGAACATCCCCCGAACGTCCCCGTGGGTGGCACCAACACCTCCCACGGGGCCAATGTAACTTATTGGAACTGACCGCACAGCCGTGAGACTCCCGATTTGATAATACGATGATAATTTGCATATTTTTAGACTTAGGCTTAAAAACATGGCGTTAGAGGGTGAAAACTCGAAACAGCCCCCGAACGGCCCGTGGTTGGTACCAACACCTCCCACGGGACCAATGTAACTCGTAGTACTGACCACGCTACCGCGGGACTTCCGATTTGAGAATACGATGGTAATTTACATATTTCTAAACTTAGGCTTAAAAACATGGAGTTAGAGGGTGAAATCTCGAAACAGCGCCCAAACGGCCCCGTGGGAGGCACCAACACCTCCCACGGGACCAATGTAACTCGTAGGAACTGACCCCGCAGCCGAGGGCTCCCGATTTGAGAATACGACGATAATTTTCATATTCCTAGAGTTAGGTTTAAAAACATGGTGTTAGAGGGGGGAAACTCAAAACAAAGCACCTCTCACGGGACCAATGTAACTCGTAGAAACTGACCACAGTGCCGCGGGACTCCTAATTTGAGGATACAATGGTAATTTACATATTTATAGACTTAGTCTTCAAAACATGGCGTTTGAGGGTGAAAACTCGAAACAGCCCCCGAACATCCTCGTGGGTGGCACCAACACCTCCCACTGGACCAATGTAACTCGTAGGAACTGACTCCGCAGTCGCGAGACTCCCAGTTTGAGAGTACGATGATAATTTCCATATTTCTAGACTTAGGGTTGAAAACATGGCGTTAGAGGGTGAAAACTCGAAACAGCACCCGAATGTCCCCGTGGGTGGCACCAACACCTCCCATGAGAGCAATGTAACTCGTAGGAATCGACCCAAAATCCGCGGGTCTCCCGGTTTGAGACTATAAAGGTAATTTGCATATTTCTAGACTAAGACTTAAAATCATGGCGTTAGAGGGTGAAAACTCAAAACAGCCCCATAACGTCCCTGTGGGTGGTACCAACACCTCCCACGGGACAAATGTAACTCGTAGGAACTGACCGCATAGCTGCGCGATTCCCGGTTTGATAACATGACGGTAATTTACATATTTCAAGACTTAGGCTCAAAAACATGGCGCTAGAGGGTGAAAACTCGAAACAGCCCCCGAGCGGCCCCATGCGTGGCACCAACACGTCCCACGGGACCAATGTAAATCTTAGGAACATACCCCGCTGTCGCGGGACTCCCGGTTTGATAATACGAAGGTAATCTGCATATTTTTTTATTTAGGCTTAAAAACATGGCATTAGAGGGTGAAAACTCTAAACAGCCCCCAAACGGCACCGTGGGTGGCACCAACACTTCCCACGGGACCAGTGTAACTCGTAGGAACTGACCCCGCAGTCGCATGACTCCCAATTTGAGAGTACGATGATAATTTTCATATTTCTAGACTTAGGCTTAAAAACAAGGCGCTAGAGGGTGAAAACTCGAAACAGCCCCCGAACGTCCCCGTGGGTGGTACCAACACCTCCCACGGGACCATTGTAACTCGTAGGAACTGACCCCGCAGCCGCGGGACTCCCGGTTTGAGAGTACGACAATATTTTGCATATTTTTAGACTTAGGCTTAAAAACATGGCGTTAGAGAGAGAAAACTAGAAGCAGCCCCCGAACGTCCTCATGGGTGGCACCTACACCTCCCACGGGACCAATGTAACTCGTAGGAACTGACCCCACAGCCGCGGGTCTCCAGATTTGAGAATAGGACAGCAATTTTCATATTTCTGGAATTCGGCTTAAAAAAATGGCGTTAGAGGGTAAAAACTCGAAACAACCCCAGAATGTCCCCGTGGGTGGCACCAACACCACCCATGGGACCAATGTAACTCGTAGCAAATGATCGAGCAGCCGCACGACTCCCAATTTGATAATACGACGGTAATTTTCCTATTTCTAGACTTAGGCTTAAAAACATGGCACTAGAGGGTGAAAACTAGAAACATCCCCTGAACGTCCCCGTGGGTGGCACCAACACCTCCCACGGGACCAATGTAACTCGTAGGAACTGACCCCGCAGCTACGGGTCTCCAGATTTGAGAATACGACAGTAATTTTCATATTTCTGGACTTCGGCTTAAAAGCATGGCGTTAGAGGGTAAAAAGTAAAAAAAAACCCACGAATGTCCCCGTGGGTGGCACCAACACCTCCCACGGGACCAATGTAACTCATAGGAAATGACCGAGGAGACGCGCGACTCCCAGTTTGATAATACGACGGTAATTTGCATATTTCAAGACTTAGGCTTAAAAACATAGGGCTAGAGGGTGAAAACTCAAATCTGCCCCCGAACGGCCCCGTGGGTGGCACCAACATCTCCCATAGGACCAATGTAACTCGTAGGAACTGACCCCGCAGCCGCGGGACTCCCGGTTTGAGAGTACGATGATAACTTGCATATTTCTAGACTTAGGCTTTAAAAAATGGCGTTAGAGGGTGAAAACTCGAAACAGCCCCCGAACGTCCCCGTGGGTGGCACCAACACCTCCCATGGGACCAATATCACTCGTTGGAACTGACCCCGTAACCGCGAGACTACCAGTTTGATTATACAATGGTAATTTGCATATTTCTAGACTTAAGCAAAACATGGCGTTAGAGGGTGAAAACTCCAAACAGCTCCCGAACGGCCCTGTGGGTGGCACCAATACCTCCCACGGGACCAATGTTACTCGTAGGAACAGACCCCGCAGCCACGAGACTCCCGGTTTGATAATACGACGATAATTCGCATATTTCTAGACTTAAGCAAAACATGGCGTTAGAGGGTGAAAAATCCAAACTGCCCCCGAACGCCCCCGTGAGTGGCACCAACACCTCCCACGGGACCAATGTAACTCATAGGAACTGACCCCGCAGCCGCGGGGCTCCCGGTTTGATAATACAACGGTAATTTACATATTTCTAGACTTAAACAAAACATGGCGTTAGAGGGTGAATACTCGAAACAGCTCCCGAACGGCCCCGTGGGTGGCACCAACACCTCCCACGGGACCAATATAACTCGTAGGAATAGAACCCGCAGCCACAAGACTCCCGGTTTGATAATATGATGGTAATTCTCATATTTCTAGACTTAAACAAAACATGGCGTTAGAGGGTGAAAACTCGAAACAGCCCTCGAACGGCCATGTGGGTGGCACCAATACCTTCCACAGGACCAATGTAACTCGTAGGAAATGACCGAGCAGCCGCGCGACTCCTGGTTTGATAATACGATGGTAATTTTCATATTTATAGACTTAGGCTTAAAAACATGGCACTAGAGGTGAAAACTCAAAACAGCCGCCGAATGGCCCCGTGGGTGGCACCAACACCTCCCACGGGACCAAAGTAACTCGTAGGAACTAACCCCGCAGCCCCGGGACTCCCAATTTGAGAGTAAGACGATAATTTGCATATTTATAGACTTAGGATTAAAAACATGGCTTTAGAGGGTGAAAACTTGAAACAACCCCCGAACATCCCCGTGGGTGGCACCAACACCTCCCACAGGACCAATGTAACTCATAGGAATGGACCTCGCAATCGCATGTCTCCCGGTTTGAGAATACAATGGTAATTTGCATACTTCTAGACTCAGGCTTAAAAACATGGCGTTAGAGGGTGAAAACTCGAAACAACCCCCAAACGTCACTATGGGTGGCACCAACACCTCCCACGGGACCAATGTAACAAGTAGGAACTGACCTCACAGCTGCGGGACTCCCGGTTTGAGAGTACGATAATAATTTGCATATTTCTAGACTAGGGCTTAAAAACATGGCGTTAGAGGGTGAAAACTCAAAACAGCCCCCGAACGTACCTATGGGTGGCACCAACACCACCCATGGGCCCAACGTAATTCGTAGGAACTTACCGCGCAGCCGCGCGACTCCTGATTTGATAATATGACGGTAATTTGCATATTTCTAGACTTAGGCTTAAAAACATGGCGCTATAGGGTGAAAACTCGAAATAGCCCACGAACGGCCCCATGGGTGGCACCAACACCTCCCACGGGACCAATGTAACTCGTAGGAACTGCCCCCGTAGCCGCGGGACTCCCGGTTTGAGAGTATGATGATAATTTGTATATTTCTGGACTTAGGCCTGAAAACATGGCGTTACAGGGTAAAAACTTGAAACAGCCCCAGAACATGCCCGTGGGTGGCTCCAACACCTCCCACGGGACCAATGTAACTCGTAGGAACTGACCTCACAGCCGCGGGTCTCCAGATTTGAGAATACAACAGTAATTTTCATATTTCTGGACTTAGGCTTAAAAACATGGCGTTAGAGGGTGAAAACTCGAAACATCCCCCGAACGTCCCTATGGGTGGCACCAACACCTCCCACGGGACCAATGTAACTCATAGGAACTGACGCCGCAGCCGCGGGTCTCCCGATTTGAGAATACGACGGTAATTTGCATATTTCTAGACTTAGGCTTTAAAAGCAAGGCGTTAGAGGGTGAAAACTTGAAACAGCCACCGAAAGTCCCCGTGGGTGCAGCAACACCTCCGATGGGACCAATGTAACTCATTGGAACTGACCCCGCAACCGCGAGACTCCTGGTTTGATAATACAACGGTAATTCGAATATTTCTAGACTTCAATAAAATATGGCGTTAGATGGTGAAAACTCAAAACAGTCTCCGAACGGCCACGTGGGTGGCACCAACACCTCCCACGGGACCAATGTAACTCGTAGGAAATGACCGAGCAGCCGCGCAACTCCCAGTTTCATAATACGATGGTAATTTGCTTATTTTTAGACTTAGGATTAAAAACATGGTGCTAGAGGGTGAAAACTTGAAACAGCCCCCGAACGTTCTCGTGGATGAACCAACACCTCCCGCGGGACCAATGTACCTTGTTAGAACTAAGCTCGCAACCGCAAGACTCCTAGTTTGATAATACAACGGTAATTTGCATATTTCTAGACTTAATCAAAACATGGCGTTAGAGGATGAAAACTAGAAACAGCTCCCGAACGGCCCCGTGGGTGGCACCAACACCTTCCACGGGACCAATATAACTCGTAGGAACATAAACCGAAGCCACGAGACTCCCGGTTTGATAATACCACGATAATTCACATATTTCTAGACTTAAACAAAACATGGCATTAGAGGGTGAAAACTCGAAACAGCCCCCGAACGGCCACGTGGGTGGCACCAACACCTCCCACGGGACCAATGTAACTCGTAGGAAATGACCGAGCAGTCGTGCGACTCCCGGTTTGATAATACGATGGTAATTTTCATATTTCTAGACTTAGGCTTAAATAAAAGACGCCAGATGGTGAAAACTCGAAACAGCCCCCGAACGGCCCCCTGGGTGGCACCAACACCTCCCACGGGACCAATGTAACTCGTAGGAACAGACCCCACAGCCGCGGAACTCCCAATTTGAGAGTAAGACGATAATTTGCATATTTCTGGACTTAGGCTTAAAAACATGGCGTTAGAGGATGAAAACTCAAAACAGCCCCCGAACGTCCCTATGGGTGGCACCAACACCACCTATCGGACCAATGTAACTCGTTGGAACTGACCGCGTAGCCGTGTGACTCCCGATTTGATATAATGATGTTAATATGGATATTTCTAGACGTAGACTTAAAAACATGGCGCTAGAGGGTGAAAACTCGAAACATCCCCCAAACGGCCCCATGGGTGGCACCAACACCTCCCATGGGACCACTGTAACTTGTAGGAACTGACCCTGCAGCCGTGGGACTCCCGATTTGAGAGTACGACGATAATTTGCATATTTTTAGACTTAGGCTTAAAAACATTGCGTTAGAGGGTGAAAACTCGAAGCATCCCCAGAACATCCCCGTGGGTGGCACCAACACCTCCCACAGGACCAATTAACTCGTAGGAACTGACCCCACAGCCGCGGCTCTCCAGATTTGAGAATACGACAGTAATTTTCTTATTTTTGGACCTAGGCTTAAAGACATGGCGTTAGAGGGTAAAAACTCGAAACAGCCCCCGAACATCCCCGTGGGTGGCACCAAGACCTCCCACGGGACCAATGTAACTCGTAGGAAATGACCGAGCAGCCGCGCAACTCCCGGTTTCATAATACGACGGTAATTTGCTTATTTTTAGACTTAGGCTTAAAAACATGGTGCTAGAGGGTGAAAACTTGAAACAACCCTCGAACGGCCCCGCGTGTGGTACCAACACCTCCCACGGGAGCTATGTAACTTGTAGGAACTGACCCCGCAGCTGTGGGTCTCTCGATTTCAGAATACGATGGTAATTTGCATATTTCTAGACTTAGACCTAAAAACATGGCGTTAGAGGATGAAAACTCGAAACAACCACCGAACGTCCCCGTGGGTGGCACCAAGACCTCCCACGGGACCAATGTAACTCGTAGGAAATGACCGACAACCGCGCGACTCCCAATTTGATAATACGATGGTAATTTGCATATTTATAGACTTAAGCTTAAAAATAAGGCGCTAGAGGGTGAAAACTCGAAACAACCCCCGAACGGCCCCGTGGGTGGCAACAACACCTCCCACGGGACCACTGTAACTCGTAGGAACTGACCCCGCAGCCGCTGGACTCCCGATTTGTGAGTACGATGATAATTTGCAAATTTCTAGACTTAGGCTTAAAAACATGGCGTTAGAGGTTGAAAATTCGAAACAACCCCTGAACGTCCCCGTGGGTGGCACCAACACCTCCCACGGGAAAAATGTAACTTGTAAGAAACTGACCCCGCAGCCGCGGGTCTCCCGATTTGAGAATATGATGATAATTTGCATATTTCTAGACTTATGCTTAAAAACATGTAGTTAGAGTGTGAAAACTCGAAATAGCCCACGAACGTCACTGTGGGTGGAACCAACACCACCCATGGGACCAATGTAACTCGTAGGAACTGACCGCGCAACCGTGCGACTCCCTATTTGATAATACGACGGTAATTTGCATATTTCTAGACTTAGGGTTAAAAACATGGCGCTAGAGGGTGAAAACTCGAAACAGCCCCCGAACTGCCCCATGGGTGGCACCAACAACTCCCACGGGACCAATGTAACTTGTAGGAACTGACCCCATAGCCTCGGGACTCCCGATTTGAGAGTACGATGATAATTTTCATATTACTAGACTTAGGCTTACAAACAAGGCGTTAGAGGATGAAAACTCGAAGCAGCCCCAGAACGTCCCCGTGGGTGGAAACAACACCTCCCACCGGACCAATGTAACTCGTAGGAACTGACCCCGCACCCTTAGGTCTCCAGATTTGAGAATACAACATAAATTTTCATATCTGTGGACTTAGGCTTAAAAACATGGCGTTAGAGGGTAAAAACTCGAAACAGTCCCCGAACGTCCCCGTGGGTGGTACCAAAACCACCCACGGGACCAATGTAACTCGTATGAAATGACCGAGCAGCCACGCGACTCCCAATTTGATAATACGATGGTAATTTGCATATTTCTAGACTTAGGTTTAAAAACATGGCGCTAGAGGGTGAAAACTCGAAACAGCCCCCGAACGACCCCGTGGGTGGCATCAACATCTCCCACGGGACAAATGTAACTCGTAAGAACTGACCCCATAGCCGTGGGACTCCCGGTTTGAGAGTACGATGATAATTTGCATATTTCTACACTTAGGCTTAAAAACATGGCGTCAGAGGGTGAAAACTTGAAACAGCCCCTGAACGTCCCCGTGGGTGGTACCGACACCTCCCCCGGGAAAAATGTAACTAGTAAGAACTGACCTCGCAGCCGCGGGTCTCCCGATTTCAGAATACGACGGTAATTTCCATATTTCTAGACTTAGACTAAAAAAATGGCGTTAGTGGGTGAAAACTCGAAACAGCCCCCGAACGTCCACGTGGGTGGCACCAACACCTCCCACGGGATCAATGTAACTCGTATGAGTCGACTCGGCAGCCATGAGACTCCCGGTTTGATAATACGATGGTAATTTGCATAATTCTAGAGTTAAGCAAAACATGGCGTTAGAGGGTGAAAACTTGAAACAACCCTCGAACGACCCTGTGGGTGGCACCAATACCTCCCACGAGACCTATGTAACTCGTAGGAATTGACCCCGTAGCCGCGGGACTCCCTATTTGAGAGTAAGATGATAATTTGCATATTTTTAGACTTAGGCTTAAAAACATGGCGTAAGAGGGTGAAAACTCGAAACAGCCCCCGAAAATCCCATGGGTGGCACCAACACCTCCTACGGGACCAATGTAACTCGTAGGAACTAACCTCGCAACCGCAGGTCTCCCGGTTTGGGAATACAACGGTAATTTGCATATTTCTAGACTTAGGCTTAAAAACATGGTGTAAGAGGGTGAAAACTCGAAACAACCACCGAACGTCCCAGTGGGTGGCACCAACACCTCCCATCGGACCAATGTAACCCGTAGGAACTGATCGCGCAGCCACGCGACTCCCGGTTTGATACTACAATGGAAATTTTCATATTTGTAGACTTAGGCTTAAAAACATGGCGCTAGAGGATGAAAACTCGAACCAACCCCCGAACGGTCCCGTGGGTGGCACCAACACCTCCAACGGGACAAATGTACCTCGTAGGAACTGACCCCGCAGGCGTGGGACTCCCGGTTTGAGAGTACGATGATAATTTGCATATTTCTAGACTTAGTCTTAAAAACATGGCGTCAGAGGGTGAAAACTCAAAATAGCCCCTGAACGTCCCCGTGGGTGGTACCAACACCTCCCACGGGAAAAAGGTAACTGGTAAGAACTGACCCCGCAGCCACGGGTCTCCTATTTTCAGAATACGACGGTAATTTCCATATTTCTAGACTTAGAATTAAAAACATGGTGTTAGAGGGTGAAAACTCGAAACAACCACCGAACGTCCCTGTGGGTGGCACCAACACCTCCCATGGGACCAATGTAACCCGTAGGAACTGATCGCGCAGCCACGCGACTCCCGGTTTGATAATACTATGGTAATTTGCATATTTGTAGAATTAGGCTTAAAAACTTGGCGCTAGAGGATGAAAACTCGAAACAGCCCCCGAACGGCCCCGTGGGTGGCACCAACACCTCCAACGGGACAAATGTACCTCGTAGGAACTGACCCCGTAGCCGTGGGACTCCCGGTTTGAGAGTACGATGATAATTTGCATATTTCTAGACTTAGTCTTAAAAACCTGGCGTCAGAGGGTGAAAACTCGAAACAGCCCCTGAACGTCCCCGTGGGTGGTACCAACACCTCCCACGGGAAAAATGTAACTGGTAAGAACTGACCCCGCAGCCACGGGTCTCCCATTTTCAGAATACGACGGTAATTTCCATATTTCTAGACTTAGACTTAAAAACACGGCGTTAGAGGGTGAAAACTCGAAACAACCCCCGAACGTCCACGTGGGTGGAACCAACACCTCCCACGGGACAAATGTAACTCGTAGGAACTGACCGCGGAGCCGCGCGACTCCCGATTTAATAATACGACATTAATTTGCATATTTCTAGACTTATGCTTAAAAATAAGGCGCTAGGGTGTGATAACTCGAAACAACCCCGAAACGGCACCGTGGGTTGCATCAACATTTCCCACGGGACCATTGTAACTCGTAGGAACTGACCCCGCAGCTGCGGGACTCCCGATTTGAGAGTACGATGATAATTTTAATAATTCTAGACTTAGGTTTAAAAACATGGCGTTAGAGGGTAAAAACTTTAAACAACCCCCGAATGTCTCCGTGGGTGCACCAACACCTCCCCCGGGACCAATGTAACTCGTTGGAACTGACCCCGCAACCGCGAGACTCTCTGTTTTATAATACAACGGTAATTTACATATTTCTAGACATAAGCAAAACACGGCGTTAGAGGGTGAAAACTCGAAACAGCTCCCGAACGGACCCGTGGGTGGCACCAACACCTCCCACTGGACCAATGTAACTCGTAGGAATAGAACCCGCAGCCACAAGACTCCCGATTTGATAATACGACGGTAATTCTCATATTTCTTGACTTAAACAAAACATGGCGTTAGAGGGTGAAAACTCGAAACAGCCCCCGTACGGCTATGTGGGTGGCACCAATACCTTCCATAGGACCAATGTAACTTGTAGGAAATGACCGAGCAGCTGCACGACTCCTGGTTTGATAATATGACGGTAATTTGCATATTTTTAGACTTAGGATTAAAAACATGGCGCTAGATGTGAAAACTCGAAACAGCCCCCGAACGGCCCCGTGGGTGGCACCAACACCTCCCACGGGACCCATGTAACTCGTAGGACTCCCAATTTGAGAGTAAGACGATAATTTGCATATTTCTAGACTTAGGATTAAAAACATGGCTTTAGAGGGTGAAAACTCGAAACAACCCCCGAACATCCCCGTGGGTGGCACCAACACCTCCCCCAGGACCAATGTAACTCATAGGAACTGACCTCGCAACAGCGGGTCTCTTTCAGTTTGGGAATACAATGGTAATTTGCATATTTCTAGAGTTAGGCTTAAAAACATGGCGTTAGAGGGTAAAAACTCGAAACAACCCCCGAACATCACTGTGGGTGGCACCAACACCTCCCACGGGACCAATGTAACTAGTACGAACTGACCTCACAGCTGCGGGACTCCCGGTTTGAGAGTACGATGATAATTTGCATATTTCTAGACTAAGGCTTAAAAACAAAGCGTTAGAGGGTGAAAACTCGAAACAACCCCGAACGTCCCTGTGGGTGACACCAACACCACCCATGGGCCCAACGTAACTCGTAGGAACTGACCGCGCAGCCGCGCGACTCCTGATTTGATAATTCGATGGTAATTTGCATATTTCTAGACTTAGGCTTAAAAACATGGCGCTAGAGGGTGAAAGCTCGAAACAGCCCCCGAACGGCCCCATGGGTGGCACCAACACCTCCCACGGGACCAATGTAACTCGTAGGAACTGCCCCCGCAGCTGCGGGACTCCCGGCTTGAGAGTGCGATGATAATTTGTATATTTTTAGACTTTGGCTTAAAAACATGGCGTTAGAGGGTGAAAACTTGAAACAGCCCCAGAATATCCCCGTGGGTGGCACCAACACCTCCCACGGGACCAATGTAACTCGTAGGAACTGACCTCGCAGCCGCGGGTCTCCAGATTTGAGAATACAACAGTAATTTTCATATTTCTGGACTTAGGCTTAAAAACATGGCGTTAGAGTGTAATAACTCGAAACAGCCCCCGAACGTCCCCGTGGGTGGCACCAAGACCTCCCACGGGACCAATGTAACTCATAGGAAAAGACCAAGCAGCCGCGCGACTCCCGGTTTGATAATATGATGGTAATTTACATATTTCTAGATTTAGGCTTAAAAACTTGGCGTTAGAGGGTGAAAAGTTGAAGCAGCCCCCGAAAGTCCCCGTGGGTGCAGCAACACCTCCCACGGGACCAATGTAACTCGTTGGAACTGACCCCGCAACCGCGAGATTCCTGGTTTGAAATACAACGGTAATTTGCATATTTCTAGACTTAAGCAAAACTTCGCGTTAAAGGGTGAAAACTCGAAACAACTCTCGAACGGCCCCGTGGGTGGCAACAACACCTCCCACGGGACTAATGTTACTTATAGGAACAGAACCCGCAGCCACGAGACTCCCAGTTTGATAATACGAGGGTAATTCGCATATTTCTAGACTTCAACAAAATATGGCGTTAGATGGTGAAATCTCAAAACAATCTCCGAACGGCGACGTGGGTGGCACCAACACCTCCCACGGGACCAATGTAACTCGTAGGAAATGACCGCGCAGCCGCGCGACTCCCAGTTTGATAATACAACGGTAATTTTCTTATTTCTAGACTTAGGATTAAAAACATGGCGCTAGAGGGTGAAAACTTGAAATAGCCCCCGAACGTTCTCGTGGGTGCACCAACACCTCCCACGGGACCAATGTAACTCATTGGAACTGATCCCGCAACCGCAAAACTCTCGATTTGATAATACAACGGTAATTTTCATATTTCTATACTTAAGCAAAACATGGCGTTAGAGGATAAAAACTAGAAACAGCTCCGAAACGGCCCCGTGGGTGGCACCAACACCTCCCACGGGACCAATATAACTCGTAGGAACATAACCCGCAGCCATGAGACTCCCGATTTGATAATACGACGATAATTCACATATTTCTAGACTTAAACAAAATATGGCATTAGAGGGTGAAAACTCAAAACAGCCCCCGAACGGCCACGTGGGTGGCACCAACACATCCCACGGGACCAATGGTACTCCTAGGAAATGATCGAGCAGCTGCGCGACTCCCGATTTGAAAATACGACGATAATTTGCATATTTCTAAACTTGGGCTTAAAAACATGGCGCCAGATGGTGAAAACACGAAACAGCCCCCGAACGTCCCTATGGGTGGCACCAACACCACCAATGGGACCAATGTAACTCGTTGGAACTGACCGCGCAGCCGCGTGACTGCCGATTTGGTAATACGATGGTAATTTGGATAGTTCTAGACTTAGGCTTAAAAACATGGTAATAGAGGGTGAAAACTCGAAACAGCCCCCGAACGGCCCCATGGGTGGCACCAACACCTCCCACGGGACCATTGTAACTCGTAGGAACTGACCTCGCAGCCGTGGGACTCCCGATTTTGAGAGTACAACGATAATTTTCTTATTTTTATACTTAGTCTTAAAAACATGGCGCTAGAGGGTGAAAACACGAAACAGCCCCCGAACGGCCCCGTGGGTGACACCAACACCTCCCACGGGACAAATGTACTCGTAAGAACTGACCCCGCTGCCGTGGGACTCCCGGTTTGTGAGTACGATGATAATTTACATATTTCTACACTTAGGCTTAAAAACATGGTGTCAGAGGGTGAAAACTCGAAACATCCCCTAAACGTCCTCGTGGGTGGTACCAACACCTCCCACGGGAAAAATATAACTGGTAAGAACTGACCTCGCAGCCGCGGGTCTCCCGATTTCAGAATACGACTGTAATTTCCATATTTCTAGACTTAGACTTAAAAAATTGGCGTTAGAGGGTGAAAACTCGAAACAACCCCCGAACGTCCACGTAGGTGGCACCAATACCTCCCACGGGACCAATGTAACTCGTATGAGTAGACCCCGCAGCCACGAGACTCCCGGTTTGATAATACGATGGTAATTCGCATAATTCTAGACTTAAGCAAAACATGGCGTTAGAGGGTGAAAACCTGAAACAGCCCTCGAACGGCCCTGTGGGTGGCACCAATACCTCCCACGGGACCTATGTAACTCGTAAGAACTGAACCCGCTGCCGCGGGACTCCCTATTTTAGAGTAAGATGATAATTTGCATATTTCTAGACTTAGGCTTAAAAACATGGCGTAAGAGGGTGAAAACTCGAAACAGCCCCCGAAAATCCCATGGGTGGCACCAACACCTCCCACGGGACCAATGTAACTCGTAGGAACTAACCTCGCAACCGCGGGTCTCCCGGTTTGGGAATACAATGGTAATTTGCATATTTCTAGACTTAGGCTTAAAAACATGGTGTTAGAGGGTGAAAACTCGAAACAACCACCGAACGTCCCTATGGGTGGCACCAACACCTCCCATGGGACCAATGTAACCCGTAGGAACTGATCGCGCAGCCGCGCGACTCCCAGTTTGATAATACAATGGTAATTTGCATATTTGTAGACTTAGGCTTAAAAATATGGCGCTAGAGGATGAAAACTCAAAACAGCCCCCGAACGGCCCCGTGGGTGGCACCAACACCTCCCATGGGACAAATGTACCTCGTAGGAACTGACCCCGCAGCCGTGGGAATCCCGGTTTGAGAGTACGATGATAATTTCCATAGTTCTAGACTTAGGCTTAAAAATATGGCGTCAGAGGGTGAAAACTCGAAACATCCCTTGAACGTCCCCGTGGGTGGTACCAACACCTCCCACGGGAAAAATGAAACTGGTAAGAACTGACTCCGCAGCCGTGGGTCTCCTGATTTCAGAATACGATGGTAATTTCCATATTTCTAGACTTAGACTTAAAAACATGGCGTTAGAGGGTGAAAACTCGAAACAGCCTCCGAACGTCCACGTGGGTTGCACCAACACCTCCCACAGGACCAATGTAACTCCTATGAACTGACCGCGAAGCCGCGCGACTCCCGATTTAATAATACGACGTTAATTTGCATATTTCTAGACTTATGCTAAAAAATAAGGTGCTAGGGGGTGAAAACTCGAAACAACCCCCGAACGGCACCGTGGGTTGCATCAAAACCTCCCACGGGACCATTGTAACTCGTAGGAACTGACCCCGCAGCTGCGGGACTCTCGATTTGAGAGTACGATGATAATTTTCATATTTGTATACTTTGGCTTAAAAACATGGCGTTAGAGGGTGAAAACTTTAAACAACCCCCGAATGTCCCCGTGGGTGCACCAACACCTCCCCCGGGGCCAATGTAACTTGTTGGAACTGACCCCGCAATCGCGAGACTCCCGGTTTTATAATACAACAATAATTTGCATATTTCTAGACTTAAGCAAAACATGGCGTTAGAGGGTGAAAACTCGAAACAGCTCCCGAACGGCCCCGTGGGTGGCACCAACACCTCCCACGGGACCAATGTAACTCGTAGGAATAGAACCCACAACCAAAAGACTCCCGGTTTGATAATACGATGGTAATTCTCATATTTCTAGACTTAAACAAAACATGGCGTTAGAGGGTAAAAACTCGAAACAGCCCCCGAACGGCCATGTGGTGGCACCAATACCTTCCACAGGACCAATGTAACTCGTAGGAAATGGCCGAGCAGCTGCACGACTCCTGGTTTGATAATATGACGGTAATTTGCATATTTCTAGACCTAGGATTAAAAACATGGCGCTAGAGGTGAAAACTCGAAACAGCCCCCGAAAGGCCCCGTGGGTGGCACCAACACCTCCCACGGGACCAATGTAACTCGTAGGAACTAACCCCACAGCCGCGGGACTCCCAATTTGAGAGTAAGATGATAATTTGCATATTTCTAGATTTAGGATTAAAAACATGGCTTTAGAGGGTGAAAACTCGAAATAACCCCCGAACATCCCCGTGGGTGGAACCAACACCTCCCGCAGGACCAATGTAACTCATAGGAACGGACCTCGCAACTGCGGGTCTCTTCTGGTTTGGCAATACAACGGTAATTTGCATATTTCTAGACTTAGGCTTAAAAACATGGCGCCAGATGGTGAAAACTCAAAACAGACTCCGAACGGCCCCGTTGGTGGCACCAACACCTCCCACGGGACCAATGTAACTCGTAAGAACTGACTCCTTAGCCGTGGGACTCCCGGTTTGAGAGTACGATGATAATTTGCATATTTCTACACTTAGGCTTAAAAACATGGCGTCAGAGGGTGTAAAATCGAAACAGGCCCTGAACGTCCCCGTGGGTGGTACCAACACCTCCCCCGGGAAAAATGTAACTGGTAAGAACTGACCTCACAGCCGCGGGTCTCCCGATTACAGAATGCGACGGTAATTTCCATATTTCTAGACTTAGACTTAAAAACATGGCGTTAGGGGGTGAAACTCGAAACAGCCCCCGAACGTCCACGTGGGTGGCACCAACACTTCCCACGGGACCATTGTAACTCGTAGGAACTGACCCCGCAGCAGTGGGACTCCTGATTTGAGAGTACGACGATAATTTGCATATTTTTAGACTTAGGCTTAAAAACATGGCATTAGAGGGTGAAAACTCGAAGCATCCCCAGAACATCCCCGTGGGTGGCACCAACACCTCCCACGGGACCAATGTAACTCGTAGGAACTGACCCCGCAGCCGCGGCTCTCCAAATTTTAGAATACGACATTAATTTTCATATTTCTGGACTTAGGCTTAAAGACATGGCGTTAGAGGTTAAAAACTCGAAACAACCCCGAAATGTCCCTGTGGGTGGAACCAAGACCTCCCACGGGACCAATGTAACTCGTAGGAAATGACCGAGCAGTCGCGCGACTCCCGATTTGATAATACTTTGCGTTAGAGGGTTAAAACTCAAAGCAACCCCCGAATGTCCCTGTGGGTGGTACCAACACATCCCACGGGACTAATGTAACTCGTAGGAACTGACCCCGCAGCCGCAGATCTCCAGATTTGAGAATACGACAGTAATTTTCATATTTTTGGACTTCGGCTTAAAAACATGGCGTTAGAGGGTAAAAACGCGAAATAGCCCCCGAACGTCCTCGTGGGCGGCACCAACACCTCTCACGGGATCAATGTAGCTCATAGGAAATGACCGAGCAGCCGCGTGACTCCCGATTTGATAATACGATGGTAATTTGCAGATTTCTAGATTTAGGCTTAAAAACATGGCGCTAGAGGGTGAAAACTGGAAACAGCCCCCGAACGGACCCGTGGGTGACACCAACACCTCCCACGGGACCAATGTAACTCGTATGAGTAGACCCCGTAGCCACGAGACTCCTGGTTTGGTAATACAATGGTAATTCGCATATTTCTAGACTTAAGCAAAACATGGCGTTAGAGGGTGAAAACTTGAAACAACCCTCGAACGGACCTGTGGGTGGCACCAATACCTCCCATGGGACCTATGTAACTTGTAGGAACTGACCCCGCAGCCCCGGGACTCGCTATTTGAGAATAAGATGATAATTTGCATATTTCTAGACTTAGGCTTAAAAACATGGCGTAAGAGGGTGAAAACTCGAAACAGCCCCCGAAAATCCCATGGGTGGCACCAACACCTCCCACGGGACCAATGTAACTCGTAAGAACTAACCTCGTAATAGCGGGTCTCCCGGTTTGGGAATACAACGATAATTTTCATATTTCTAGACTTAGGCTTAAAAACATGGTGTTAGAGGGCGAAGACTCGAAACATCCACCGAACGTCCCTGTGGGTGGCACCAACACCTCCCATGGGACCAATGTAACCCGTAGGAACTGATCGCGCAGCCGCGCGACTCCCAGTTTGATAATACAATGGTAATTTGCATATTTGTAGACTTAGGCTTAAAAAAATGGTGCTAGAGGATGAAAAATCAAAACATCACCCGAACGTCCCCGTGGGTGGCACCAACACCTCCCACGGGACCAATGTAACTCGTAGAAATTGACCCCACAGCCGCGGGACTCCCGGTTTGAGAGTACGATGATAATTTGCATATTTCTAGACTTAGTCTTAAAAACATGGTGTTAGAGGGTGAAAACTTGAAACAACCCCTGAACGTCCCTGTGGATGGCACCAACACCTCCCACGGGAAAAATGTATTTTTGTAAAAACTGACCCCGTAGCCGCGGGTCTCCCGATTTCAGAATATGACGGTAATTTCCATATTTCTAGACTTAGACTTAATAACATGGCGTTAAAGGGTGAAAACTCAAAATAGCCCCCGAACGTCCATGTGGGTGGCACCAACACCTCCCACGGAACCAATGTAACTCGTAGGAACTGACCGCGGAGCCGCATGACTCCCGATTTGATAATACGATGGTAATTTGCATATTTCTAGATTTAGGCTTTAAAACATGGCCTTAGAGGGTGAAAACTCAAAACAGACCCCGAACGGCCCCGTGGGTCCCACTAATACCACCCACGGGACCAATGTAACTTGTAGGAACTGACCCCGCAGCCGCGGGACTCCCGATTTGAGAGTACGACGATAATTTGGATATTTCTGCACTTTGGCTTAAAACATGGCGCTAGAGGGTGAAAACTCAAAACAGCACCCGGACCGTCCTGTAGGTGGCACCAGCATCTCCCACGAGACCAATGTAACTCGTAGAAACTGACCCCGCAGCCGCGGGTCTCCCGATTTGAGAGTACAACGATAACTTCCATATTCCTAGACTTAGGCTTAGAAACATGGCGTTAGAGGGTGAAAACTCGAAACAGCCCCTAAATATCCCCGTGGGTGGCACCAACACCTCCCACGGGACCAATGTAACTCGTAGGAACAGACCTTGCAGCCGCGGGTCTCCCGATTTAAGAATACGACGGTAATTTGCATATTTCTAGAATTAGGCACATGGCGTTAGATGGTGAAAACGCGAAACAGCCCCCGAACGTCCCTGTGGGTGGCACCAACACCACCCATGGGACCAATGTAACTCGTAGGAAATGCCCAAACAGCCGCGCGACTCCCGGTTTGAAAATACAACGGTAATTTGCATATTTCGAGACTTAGGCTTAAAAACAAGGTGCTAGAGGGTGAAAACTTGAAACAGCCCCCGAACGACCCCGTGGGTGGCATCAACACCTCCCACGGGACCATTGTAACTCATAGGAACTGACTCCGTAGCTGCGGGACTCCCGATTTGAGAGTACGACAATAATTTTCATATTTCTAGACTTAGGCTTAAAAACATGGCGTTAGAGGGTGAAAACTTGAAACTGCCCCCGAACGTCCCCGTGGGTGCACCAACACCTCCCACGGGACCAATGTAACTCGTTGTAACTGACCCCGCAATCGCGAGACTCCCAGTTTGATAATACAACGGTAATTTGCATATTTCTAGACTTAAGTAAAACATGGCGTTAGAGGGTGAAAACTCGAAATAGCTCCCGAACGGCCCCGTGGGTGGCACCAACACCTCCCACGGGACCAATGTAACTCGTAGGAATAGAACCCGCATCCACGAGACTCCTGGTTTGATAATACGATGGTAATTCACATATTTCTAGACTTAAACGAAACATGGCGTTAGAGGGTGAAATCTCAAAACAGCCCCCGAACAGCCACGTTGGTGGCACCAACACCTCCCAAGGGACCAATGTAACTCGTAGGAAATGACCGAGCAACCGTGCGACTCTCGGTTTCATAATACGATGGTAATTTGCATATTTTTAGACTTAGGCTTAAAAACAAGGCGCTAGAGGGTAAAAATTCGAAACAAACCCCGAACTGCCCCGTGGGTGGCACCAACACCTCCCACGGGACCAATGTAACTCCTTAGAACTAACCCCGCAGCCGCAGGACTCCCAATTTGAGAGTAAAACGACAATTTGTATATTTCTAGACTTAGGATTAAAAACATGGCGTTATAGGGTGAAAACTCGAAACAACCCCCGAACATCCCCGTGGGTGGCACCAACACCTCCCACGGGACCAATGTAACTCATAGGAATGGACCCCGCAATCGCGGGTCTCCCGGTTTGGGAATACAATGGTAATTTGCATATTTATAGAGTTAGGCTTAAAAACATGGCGTTAGAGGGTGAAAACTCGAAACAACCCCCGAACGTCACTATGGTTGGGACCAACACCTCCCACGGGACCAATGTAACTCGTAGGAACAGACCCCAGAGTTGATGGGACTCCCGATTTGAGAGTACGATGATAATTTGCATATTTCAAGACTAAGGCTTAAAAACATGGCGTTAGAGGGTGAAAACTTGAAACAGCCCCTGAACGGCCCCATGGGTGGCACCAACACCTCCCACGGGGACCAATGTAACTCGTAGGAACTGCCCCCGTAGCCGCGGGACTCCCGGTTTGAGAGTTAGATGATAATTCACATAATTCTAGACTTAGGCTTAAAAACATGGCGTTAGAGGGTGAAAACTCGAAGCAACCCCAGAACATCCCCGTGGGTGGCACCAATACCTCCCATGGGACCAATGTAACTCGTAGGAACTGACCGCGCAGCCGCGGGTCTCCAGATTTGAGAATACGACTGTAATTTTCATATTTCTGGACTTAGGCTTAAAAACATGGCGTTAGAGGGTAAAAACTTGAAACAGCCCCCGAACGTCCCCGTGGGTGGCACTAAGACCCCCCACGGGACCAATGTAACTCGTAGGAAATGACTTAGCAGCCGTGCGACTCCCGATTTGATAATACGATGGTAATTTTCATATTTCTAGATTTAGGCATAAAAACATGGCGTTAGAGGGTGAAAACTTGAAACAGCCCCCGAACGTCCCCGTGGGTGCACCGACGCCTCCCACGGCACCAATGTAACTCGTTGGAACTGACCCCTCAATCGCGAAACTCCCGGTTTGATAATACAACTGTAATTTGCATATTTCTAGACTTAAGCAAAACTTCGCGTTAAAGGGTGAAAACTCGAAACAACTCCTGAACGGCCCCGTGGGTGGCACCCACACCTCCCACGGGACCAATGTAACTCGTAGGAATAGAACCCGCAGCCACGAGACTCCCAGTTTGATAATACGACAGTAATTCACATATTTCTAAACTTCAACAAAACATGGCGTTGGATGGGGAAAACTCGAAATAGCCCCCGAACAGCCACGCGGGTGGCACCAACAGCTCCCACGGGACCAATGTAACTTGTAGGAAATGACCGAGAAGCCGCGCGACTCCCGGTTTGATAATACGACGGTAATTTCCTTATTTCTAGACATAGGCTAAAAAACATGGCGCTAGAGGATGAAAACTCGAAACAGCCCCCGAATGGCCATGTGGGTGGCACCAATACCTTCCACAGGACCAATGTAACTCGTAGGAAATGGCCGAGCAGCTTCACGACTCCTGGTTTGATAATATGACTGTAATTTGCATATTTTTAGACTTACGATTAAAAACATGGCGCTAGAGGTGAAAACTCGAAACAGCCCCCGAACGGCCCCGTGGGTGGCACCAACACCTCCCACGGGACCAATGTAACTCGTAGGAACTAACCCCGCAGCCGCGGGACTCCCAATTTGAGAGTAAGACGATAATTTGCATATTTCTAGACTTAGGATTAAAAACATGGCTTTAGAGGGTGAAAACTCTAAACAACCCCCGAACATCCCCGTGGGTGGCACCAACACCTCCCACAGGACCAATGTTACTCATAGGAACGGACCTCCAACTGCGGGTCTCTTCCGGTTTGGGAATACAATGGTAATTTGCAAATTTCTAGACTTAGAATTAAAAACATGGCGTTAGAGGGTGAAAACTCGAAACAACCCCCGAACGTCACCGTGGGTGGCACCAACACCTCCCACGGGACCAATGTAACTAGTACGAACTGACCTCACAGCTGCGGGACTCGATTTGAGAGACCGATGATAATTTGCATATTTCTAGACTAAGGCTTGAAAACATGGTGTTAGAGGGTGAAAACTCGAAACAGCCCCCGAACGTCCCTATGGGTGACACTAACACCACCCATGGGACCAACGTTACTCGTAGGAACTGACCGCGCAGCCGCGCGACACCTGATTTGATAATACGACGGTAATTTGCATATTTCTAGAGTTAGTCTTAAAACCTTGCGCTAGAGGGTGCAAACTCGAAATAGCCCCCGAACGACCCCATGGGTGTCACCAACACCTCCCACGGGACCAATGTAACTCGTAGGAACTGCCCTCGTAGCCGCGGGACTCCCGGCTTGAGAGTACGATGATAATTTCTATATTTCTAGACTTAGGCTTAAAGATATGATGTTAGAGGGTGAAAACTCGAAACAACCCAGAACAACCCCGTGGGTGGCACCAACACTTCCCACGGGACCAATGTAACTCGTAGGAACTGACCTCGCAGTCGCGGGCCTCCAGATTTTAGAATACAACAGTAATTTTCATATTTCTGGACTTAGACTTAAAAACATGGCGTTAGAGGGTAAAACCTCGAAACAGCCCCCGAACGTCCCAGTGGGTGGCACCAAGACCTCCCACGGGACCAATATAACTCGTAGGAAATGACCGAGCAGCCGCGCGACTCCCGGTTTGATAATACAATGGTAATTTGCATATTTCTAGACTTAAGCAAAACTTTGCGTTAAAGGGTGAAAACTCGAAACAGCTCTCGAACGGCCCCGTGGGTGGCAATAACACCTCCCACGGGACCAATGTTACTCGTAGGAACAGAACCCGCAACCGTGAGACTCCCAGTTTGATAATACGATGGTAATTCTCATATTTCTAGACTTCAACAAAATATGGCGTTAGATGGTGAAAACTCAAAACAATCTCCGAACGGCCACATGGGTGGCACCAACACCTCCCACGGGACCAATGTAACTCGTAGGAAATGACCGAGCAGCCGCGCGACTCCCAGTTTGATAATACGACGGTAATTTGCTTATTTCTAGACTTAGGCATTAAAATATGGTGCTAGAGGGTGAAAACTTGAAACAGCCCCCGAACGTTCTCGTGGGTGCATCAACACCTCCCACGGGACCAATGTAAGTCGTTGGAACTGACCCCGCAACCACAAGACACCCGGTTTGATAATAGAACGGTAATTTGCATATTTCTAGACTTAAGAAAAACATGGCGTTAGAGGATGAAAACTAGAAACTGCTCCCGAACGTCCCCGTGGGTGGCACCAACACCTCCCACGGGACCAATATAACTCGTAGGAACATAACCCGCAGCCGCGAGACTCCCGATTTGATAATACGACGGCAATTCACATATTTCTAGACTTAAACAAAACGTGGCATTAGAGGGTGAAAACTCAAAACAGACCCCGAACGGCCCCGTGGGTCGCACTAATACCACCCACGGGACCAATGTAACTTGTAGGAACTGACCCCGCAGTCGCAGGAATTCCAATTTGAGAGTACGACGATAATTTGGATATTTCTGCACTTAGGCTTAAAACATGGTGCTAGAGGGTGAAAACTCAAAACAGCACCCGGACGGTCCTGTAGGTGGCACCAGCATCTCCCACGAGACCAATGTAACTCGTAGAAACTGACCCCGCAGCCGCGGGTCTCCCGATTGTAGAGTAAAATGATAATTTCCATATTCCTAGACTTAGGCTTAGAAACATGGCGTTAGAGGGTGAAAACTCGAAACAGCCCCCGAATATCACCGTGGGTGGCACCAACACCTCCCACGGGACCAATGTAACTCGTAGGAATAGACCTCGCAGCCGCGGGTCTCCCGATTTAAGAATACGACGGTAATTTGCATATTTCTGGACTTAGGCTTAAAGACATGGCGTTAGAGGGTAAAAACTCGAAACAACCCCCAAACGTCCCCGTGGGTGGCACTAAGACCTCCCACGGGACCAATGTAACTCGTAGGAAATGACCGAGCAGCCGCGTGACTCCCGGTTTGATAATACGATGGTAATTTTCATATTTCTAAACTTAAGTAAAACATGGCGTTAGAGGGTGAAAACTTGAAACAGCCCCCGAACGACCCCGTGGGTGGCACCAACATCTCCCACGGGACCTATGTAACTCGTAGGAAATGACCCCGCAGCCTCGGGACTCCCGATTTGAGAGTACGATTATAATTTGCATATTACTAGACTTAGGCTTACAAAAAAGGCGTTAGAGGATGAAAACTCGAAGCAGCCCTAGAACGTCCCCGTGGGTGGAAACAACACCTCCCACGGGACCAATGTAACTCGTAGGAACTGACCCCGCAGCCTTGGGTCTCTAGATTTGAGAATACGAGATAAATTTTCATATCTCTGGACTTAGGCTTAAAAACATGGCTTTGAGGGTAAAAACTCAAAACAGCCCCCGAACGTCCCTCTGGGTGGCACCAAAATCTCGAACGGGACCAATGTAACTCGTAGGAAATGATCGAGCAGCCACGCGACTCCTGATTTGATAATATCACGGTAATTTGCATATTTCTAGACTTAGGCTTAAAAACATGGCGCTAGAGGGTGAAAACTCGAAACAGCCCCCGAACGGCCCCATGGGTGACACCAACACCTCCCACGGGACAAATGTGACTCGTAAGAACTGACCCCGCAGCCGTGGGACTCCCGGTTTGAGAGTACGATGATAATTTTCATATTTCTACACTTAGGCCTAAAAACATGGCGTCAGAGGGTGAAAACTCGAAACAGCCCCTGAACGTCCCCGTGGGTGGTACCAACACCTCCCACGGGAAAAATGTAACTGGTAAGAACTGACCTCGCAGCCGCGGGTCTCCCGATTTCAGAATACGACGGTGATTTCCATATTTCTAGACTTAGACTTAAAAACATGGCGCTAGAGGGTGAAAACTCGAAACAGCCCCCGAACGTCCACGTATGTGGAACCAATACTTCCCACGGGACCATTGTAACTCGTATGAGTAGACCCCACAGCCACGAGACTCCCGGTTTGATAATACAATGGTAATTCGCATAATTCTAGACTTAAGCAAAACATGGCGTTAGAGGGTGAAAACTTGAAACAGCCCTCGAACGGCCCTGTGGGTGGCACCAATACCTCCCACGGGACCTATGTAACTCGTAAGAACTGACCCCGCAGCCACGGGACTCCCTATTTGAGAGTAAGATGATAATTTGCATATTTCTGGACTTAGGCTTAAAAACAAGGCGTAAGAGGGTGAAACTCGAAACAGCCCCCGAAAATCCCATGGGTGGCACCAACACCTCCCACGGGACCAATGTAACTCGTAGGAACTAACCTCGCAACTGCGTGTCTCCCGATTTGGGAATAAAACGGTAATTTGCATATTTCTAGACTTAGGCTTAAAAATATGGTGTTAGAGGGTGAAAACTCGAAGCAACCACCGAACGTCCCTGTGGGTGGCACCACACCTCCCATGGGACCAATGTAACCCGTAGGAACTGATCGCGCAGCCGCGCGACTCCCGGTTTGATAATAGGATGGTAATTTGCATATTTGTAGACTTAGTCTTAAAAACATGGCGCTAGAGGATGAAAACTCGAAACAACCCCCGAACGGCCCCGTGGGTGGCACCAAAACCTCCCACGGGACAAATCTACCTCGTAGGAACTGACCCCGCAGCCGTGGGAATCCCGGTTTGAGGGTACGATGATAATTTGCATATTTTTAGACTTAGACTTAAAAACGTGGCGTCAGAGGCTGAAAACTCGAAACAGCCCCTGAACGTCCCTGTGGGTGGTACCAACACCTCCCACGGGAAAAATGTAACTGGTAAGAACTGACCCCGCAGCCGCGGGTCTCCGAATTTCAGAATACGACGGTAATTTCCATATTTCTAGACTTAGTCTTAAAAACATGGCATTAGAGGGTGAAAACCCGAAATAGCCCCCGAACGTCCACGTGGGTGGCACCAACAACTCCCACGGGACCAATGTAACTCGTAGTAAATGAATGAGCAGCCACGCGACTCCCGATTTGATAATACCACGGTAATTTGCATATTTCTAGACTTAGGCTTAAAAACATGGCGCTAGAGGGTGAAAACTCGAAACAGCCACCGAATGGCCCAATGGGTGACACCAACACCTCCCACGGGACAAATGTAAGTCGTAAGAACTGACCCCGCAGCCGTGGGACTCCCGGTTTGAGAGTACGATGATAATTTTCATATTTCTACACTTAGGCTTAAAAACATGGCGTCAGAGTGTGAAAACTCGAAACAGCCCCTGAACGTCCCCGTGGGTGGTACCAACACCTCCCACGGGAAAAATGTAACTGGTAAGAACTGACCTCGCAGCCGCGGGTCTCCCGATTTCAGAATACGACGGTAATTTCCATATTTCTAGACTTAGACTTAAAAACATGGCGCTAGAGGGTGAAAACTCGAAACAGCCCCCGAACGTCCACGTATGTGGAACCAACACCTCCCACGGGACCATTGTAACTCGTATGAGTAGACCCCGCAGCCACGAGACTCCCGGTTTGATAATACAATGGTAATTCGCATAATTCTAGACTTAAGCAAAACATGGCGTTAGAGGGTGAAAACTTGAAACAGTCCTCGAACGGCCCTGTGGGTGGCACCAATACCTCCCACGGGACCTATGTAACTCGTAAGAACTGACCTCGCAGCCGCGGGACTCCCTATTTGAGAGTAAGATGATAATTTGCATATTTCTGGACTTAGGCTTAAAAACATGGCGTAAGAGGGTGAAAACTCGAAACAGTCCCCGAAAATCCCATGGGTGGCACCAACACCTCCCACGGGACCAATGTAACTCGTAGGAACTAACCTCGCAACTGCGGGTCTCCCGATTTGGGAATAAAACGGTAATTTGCATATTTCTAGACTTAGGCTTAAAAACATGGTGTTAGAGGGTGAAAACTCGAAACAACCACCGAACGTCCCTGTGGGTGGCACCAACACCTCCCATGGGACCAATGTAACCCGTAGGAACTGATCGCGCAGCCGCGCGACTCCCGGTTTGATAATACGATGGTAATTTGCATATTTGTAGACTTAGTCTTAAAAACATGGCGCTAGAGGATGAAAACTCGAAACAACCCCCGAACGGCCCTGTGGGTGGCACCAAAACCTCCCACGGGACAAATCTACCTCGTAGGAACTGACCCCGCAGCCGTGGGAATCCCGGTTTGAGGGTACGATGATAATTTGCATATTTCTAGACTTAGGCTTAAAAACATGGCGTCAGAGGGTGAAAACTCGAAACAGCCCCTGAACGTCCCCGTGGGTGGTACCAACACCTCCCACAGGAAAAATGTAACTGGTAAGAACTGACCCAGCAGCCGCGGGTCTCCGGCCTTCAGAATACGACGGTAATTTCCATATTTCTAGACTTAGACTTAAAAACATGGCGTCAGAGGGTGAAAACCCGAAACAGCCCCCGAACGTCCACGTGGGTGGCACCAACAACTCCCACGGGACCAATGTAACTCGTAGGAACTGACCGCGGAGCGGCGCGATTCCCGATTTAATAATACAACGTTAATTTGCATATTTCTAGACTTATGCTTAAAAACAAGGCGCTAGGGGGTGAAAACTCGAAACAATCCCCGAACGGCTCCGTGGGTTGCATCAAAACCTCTCACGGGACCATTGTAACTCGTAGGAACTGACCCCGCAACTGTGGGAATCCCGATTTGAGAGTACGATGATAATTTTCATATTTCTAGACTTAGGATTAAAAACATGGCGTTAGAGGGTGAAAACTTTAAACAACCCCCGAATGTCCCCGTGGGTGCACCAACACCTCCCCCGGGACCAATGTAACTCGTTGGAACTGACCCCGCAACCGCGAGACTCCTGGTTTTATAATACAATGGTAATTTGCATATTTCTAGACTTAAGCAAAACATGGCGTTAGAGGGTGAAAACTCGAAACATCTCCCGAACGGCCCCGTGGGTGGCACCAACACCTCCCTCGGGACCAATGTAACTCGTAGGAATCGAACCCGCAACCACAAGACTCCCGGTTTGATAATACGACGGTAATTTTCATATTTCAAGACTTAAACAAAACATGGCGTTAGAGGGTGAAAACTTGAAACAGCCCCCGAACGGCCATGTGGGTGGAACCAATACCTTCCACATGACTAATGTAACTCGTAGGAAATGACCGAGCAGCTGCACGACTCCTGGTTTGATAATATGACGGTAATTTGCATATTTCTAGACTTAGGATTAAAAACATGGCGCTAGAGGTGAAAAATCGAAATAGCCCCCGAACGGCCCCGTGGGTGGCACCAACACCTCCCACTCGTACGAACTAACCCCGCAGCCGCAGGACTCCCAATTTGAGAGTAAGACGATAATTTGCATATTTCTAGACTTAGGATTAAAAACATGGCTTTAGAGGGTGAAAACTCGAAACAACCCCCGAACATCCCTGTGGGTGGTTCCAACACCTCCCACAGGACCAATGTAACTCATAGGAACTGACCTCGCAACCGCGGGTCTCTTCCAGTTTGGGAATACAACGATAATTTGCATATTTCTAGACTTAGGTTCAAAAACATGGCGCCAGATGGTGAAAACTCGAAACAGCCCCCGAACGGCCTCGTGGGTGGCACTAACACCTCCCACGGGACCAATGCAACTCGTAGGAACTGACCCCACAGCCGCGGGACTCCCAATTTTGAGAGTAAGACAATAATTTACATATTTCTAGACTTAGGCTTAAAAACATGGCGTTAGAGGGTGAAAACTCAAAACAGCCTCCGAACGTCCCTATGGGTGGCACCAACACCACCAATGGGACCAATGTAACTCGTTGGAACTGACCGCGCAGCCGCGCGACTGCCGATTTGATGATATGATGGTAATTTGGATATTTCTAGACTTAGGCTTAAAAACATGGTGCTAGAGGGTGAAAACTCGAAATAACCCCCGAACGGGCCCTTGGGTGGCACCAACACCTCCCACAGGTCCATTGTAACTCGTAGGAACTGACTCCGCAGCTGTGGGACTCCCGATTTGAGAGTAAGATGATAATTTGCATATTTTTAGACTTAGGCTTAAAAACATGGCGTTAGAGGGTGAAAACTCAAAGCATTCCCAGAACATCCCCGTGGGTGGCACCAACACCTCCCACGGGACCAATGTAACTCGTAAGAACTGACCCCGCAACCGCGGCTCCCCAGATTTGAGAATACGACATTAATTTTTATATTTCTAGACTTAGGCTTAAAGACATGGCGTTAGAGGGTAAAAACTCGAAACAGCCCCCAAACGTCCCCGTGGGTGGCACCAAGACCTCCCACGGGACCAATGTAACTCGTAGGAAATGACCGAGCAGCCGCGTGACTACCGGTTTGATAATACGATGGTAATTTTCCTATTTCTAGACTTAAGTAAAACATGGCGTTAGAGGGTGAAAACTTGAAACAGCTCCCGAACGGCCCCGTGGGTGGCACCAACACCTCCCACGGGGACTATGTAACTCGTAGGAACTGACCCCGCAGCCGCGGGTCTCCCGATTTCTGAATACGATGGTAATTTGCATATTTCTAGACTTAGACTTAAAAACATGGTGTTAGAGGGTGAAAACTCGAAACAACCACCGAATGTCCCCATGGGTGGCACCAACACCTCCCACGGGACCAATGTAACTTGTAGGAATTGACCCCATAGCCTCGGGACTCCCGATTTGAGAGTAAGATGATAATTTGCATATTACTAGACTTAGGCTTACAAACAAGGCGTTAGAGGATGAAAACTCGAAGCAGTCCCAAAACGTCCCCGTGGGTGGAAACAACACCTCCCACGGGACTAATGTAACTCGTAGTAACTGACCCCGCAGCCTTGGGTCTCCAGATTTGAGAATACGACATAAATTTTCATATCTCTGGACTTAGTCTTAAAGACATGGCATTAGAGGGTAAAAGTCAAAACAGCCCCCAAACGTCCCCGTGGGTGGCACCAAGACCTCCCACGGGACCAATGTAACTCGTAGGAAATGACCAAGAAGCCGCGCGACTCCCGGTTTGATAATATGATGGTAATTTGCATATTTCTAGACTTAGGCTTAAAAACATGGCGCTAGAGGGTGAAAACTCGAAACAACCCCCGAACGGCCCCGTGGGTGACACCAACACCTCCCACGGGACCTATGTAACTCGTAGGAACTGACCCCGCAGCCGCGGGACTCCCTATTTGAGAGTAAGATGATAATTTGCATATTTCTAGACTTAGGCTTAAAAACATGGCGTAAGAGGGTGAAAACTCGAAACAGCCCCCGAAAATCCCATGGGTGGCACCAACACCTCCCACGGGACCAATGTAACTCGTAGGAACTAACCTCGCAACCGCGGATCTCACGATTTGGGAATACAAAGGTAATTTGCATATTTCTAGACTTAGGCTTAAAAACATGGTGTTAGAGGGTGAAAACTCGAAACATCCACCGAATGTCCCTATAGGTGGCACCAACACCTCCCATGGGACCAATGTAACCCGTACGAACTGATCGCGCAGCCGCGCGACTCCCAGTTTGATAAAACAATGGTAATTTGCATTTTTGTAGACTTAGGCTTAAAAACATGGTGCTAGAGGATGAAAAATCGAAACGGCACCCGAACGGCCGCGTGGGTGGCACCAACACCTCCCACGGGACCAATGTAACTCGTAGAAATTGATCCCACAGCCGCGGGACTCCCGGTTTGAGGGTACGATGATAATTTGCATATTTCTAGACTTAGTCTTTAAAACATGGTGTTAGAGGGTGAAAACTTGAAACAGCCCCTGAACGTCCCCGTGGGTGGCACCAACACCTCCCACGGGACAAATGTAATTTGTAAAAACTGACGCCGTAGCCGCGGGTCTCCCGATTTCAGAATATGACGGTAATTTCCATATTTCTAGACTTAGACTTAAAAACATGGCGTTAGAGGGTGAAAACTCAAAATAGCCCCCGAACGTCCATGTGGGTGGCACCAACACCTCCCACGGGACCAATGTAACTCGTAGGAATTGACCGCGGAGCTGCATGACTCCCGATTTGATAATACGATGGTAATTTGCATATTTCTAGATTTAGGCTTTATAACATGGCCTTAGAGGGTGAAAACTCAAAACAGACCCCGATCGGCCCCGTGGGTAGCACAAATACCACCCACGGGACCAATGTAACTTGTAGGAACTGACCGCGCAGCCGAGGGACTCCCGATTTGAGAGTACGATGATAATTTGGATATTTCTGTACTTAGGCTTAAAACATGGCGCTAGACGGTGAAAACTCGAAACTGCCCCCGGACGACCCTGTAGGTGGCACCAGCACCTCCCACGAGACTAATGTAACTCATAGAAACTGACCCCGAAGCCGCGGGACTCCCGATTTGAGAGTACAACGATAATTTCCATATTTCTAGACTTAGGCTTAGAAACATGGCGTTAGAGGGTGAAAACTCGAAACAACCCCCGAACATCCCCGTGGGTAGCACCAACACCTCCCACGGGACCAATGTAACTCGTAAGAACAGACCTCGCAGCCGCGGGTCTCCCGATTTAAGAATACGACGGCAATTTGCATATTTCTAGAATTAGGCACATGGCGTTAGATGGTGAAAACTCGAAACAGCCCCCGAACGTGCCTGTGGTTGGCACCAACACCACCCATGGGACCAATGAAACTCGTAGGAAATGCCCAAGCAGCCGCGCGACTCCCGGTTTGATAATACGACGGTAATTTGCATATTTCGAGACTTAGGCTTAAAAACAAGGTGCTAGAGGGTGAAAACTTGAAACAGCCCCCGAACGGCCCCGTGGGAGGCATCAACACCTCCCACGGGACCATTGTAACTCGTAGGATCTGACCCTGCAGCTGATGGACTCCCGATTTGAGAGTACGACCCTAATTTTCATATTTCTAAACTTAGGCTTAAAAACATGGCGTTAGAGGGTGAAAACTTGAAACTGCCCCCGAACGTCCCCGTGGGTGCACCAACACCTCCCACGGGACCAATGTAACTCTTTGTAACTGCCCCGCAACCGCGAGACTCCCGGTTTGATAATACAATGGTAATTTGCATATTTCTAGACTTAAGTAAAACATGGCGTTAGAGGGTGAAAACTCGAAATAGCTCCCGAACGGCCCCGTGGGTGGCACCAACACCTCCCACGGGACCAATGTAACTCGTAGGAATAGAACCCGTATCCACGAGACTCCTGGTTTGATAATACGATGGTAATTCACATATTTCTAGACTTAAACAAAACATGGCATTAGAGGGTGAAATCTCGAAACAGCCCCCGAACGGCCACATGGGTGGTGCCATCACCTCCCACGGGACCAATGTAACTCGTAGGAAATGACCGAGCAAATGTGAGACTCTCGGTTTCATAATACGATGGTAATTCGCATATTTATAGACTTAGGGTTAAAAACACGGCGCTAGAGGGTGAAAATTCGAAATAAACCCCGAACGGCCCCGTGGGTGGCACCAACACCTCCCACGGGACCAATGTAACTCCTTGGAACTAACCCCGCAGCCGCGGGACTCCCAATTTGAGAGTAAAAAGATAATTTGCATATTTCTAGAATTAGGATTAAAAACATAGCGTTAGAGGGTGAAAAGTCGAAACAACCCCCGAATATCCCCGTGGGTGGCACCAACACCTCCCACGGGACCAATGTAACTCATAGGAATGGACCTCGCAATCGCGGGTCTCCCGATTTGGAATACAATGGTAATTTGCATATTTCTAGAGTTAGGCTTAAAAACATGGCGTTAGAGGGTGAAAACTCGAAACAACCCCCGAACGTCACTATGGGTGGCACCAACACCTCCCACGGGACCAATGTAACTCGTAGGAACATACCAAACAGTCGCGGGACTCCAGGTTTGAGAGTATGATGATAATTTGCGTATTTCAAGACTAAGGCTTAAAAACATGGCGTTAGAGGGTGAAAACTCGAAACAGCCCCTGAACGGCCCGTGGGTGGCACCAACACGTCCCACGGGACCAATGTAACTCGTAGGAACTTCCCCCGTAGCCGCGGGACTCCTGGTTTGAGAGTACGATGATAATTCATATATTTCTAGACTTAGGCTTAAAAACATGGCGTTAGAGGGTGAAAACTCGAAGCAGCCCCAGAACATCCCCGTGGGTGGCACCAATACCTCCGACGGGACCAATGTAACTCGTAGGAACTGACCTCGCAGCCGCGGGTGTCCAGATTTGAGAATATGACAGTAATTTTCATATTTCTGGACATAGGCTTAAAAACATGGCGTTAGAGGGTAAAAACTCGAAATAGCCCACGAACGTCCCCGTGGGTGGCACCAAGACCCCCCACGGGACCACTGTAACTCATAGGAAATGACTGAGCAGCCACGCGACTCCCGATTTGATAATACGATGGTAATTTTCATATTTCTAAATTTAGTCTTAAAAACATGGCGTTAGAGGGAGAAAACTTGAAACAGCCCCCGAACGTCCCCATGGGTGCACCAACACCTCCCACAGGACCAATGTAACTCGTTGGAACTGACCCCTGAACCGCAAAACTCCCGGTTTGATAATACAACTGTAATTTGCATATTTCTAGACTTAAGCAAAACTTCGCGTTAAAGGGTGGAAACTCAAAACAGCTCCCGAACGGCCCCGTGGGTGGCACCCACACCTCCCGCGGGACCAATGTAACTCGTAGGAACAGAACCTGCAGCCACGAGACTTCCAGTTTGATAATATGATAGTAATTCACATATTTCTAAACTTCAACAAAACATGGCGTTAGAGGGTGAAAACTCAAAACAGCCCCCGAACGGCCCCGTGGGTGGCACCAACACCTCCCACGGGAACAATGTAACTCGTAGGAACTGACCCCGCACTTCGGGACTCCCGATTTGAGAGTATTATGATAATTTCCATATTTCTGGCTTAGGCTTAAAAACATAGTCTTTGAGGGTGAAAACTTGAAACAGCCCCTGAACGTCCCCGTGGGTGCATCAACACCTCCCACGGGAACAATGTAACTCGTTGGAACTCACCCTGCAATCACAAGACTCTTGGTTTGATAATACAACGATAATTTGCATAATTCTAGACTAAAGCAAAATATGGCGTTAGAGGGTGAAAACTGGAAACAACTCTCGAATGACCCCGTGGGTGGCACCAACACCTCCCACGGGACAAATATAACTCGTAGGAACAGAACCCGCCGCCACGAGACTCCCGATTTGATAATACGACTGTAATTCGCATATTTCTAGACTTAAACAAAACATGGCGTTAGAGGGTGAAAACTCGAAACAGCCCCCGAACGGCTACGTGGGTGGCACCAACACCTCCCACGGGACCATTGTAACTCGTACGAAATGATCGAGAAGCCGCGCGACTCCCGATTTGATAATACGATGGTAATTTGCGCATTTCTAGATTTAGGCTTAAAAACATGGCGCTAGAGGGTGAAAACTCGAAATAGCCCCCGAACGGCCCCGTGGGTGGCACCAACACCTCCCATGGGACCAATGTAACTCGTACGAACTGACCCCGCAGCCGCGGGACTCCCAATTTGAGAGTAAGACGATAATTTGCATATTTCTAGACTTAGGCTTAAAAACATGGCGTTAGAGGGTGAAAACTCAAAACAGCCCCCGAACGTCCCTGTGGGTGGTACCAACACCACCTATGGGACCAATGTAACTCGTTGTAACTGACTGCGCAGCCGCGCGACTCCCGATTTGGTATTACGACTGTAATTTGCTTATTTATAGACTTAGGCTTAAAAACATGGCGCTAGAGGGTGAAAACTCGAACCATCCCCCGAACGGCCCCATGGGTGGCGCCAACACCTCCCACGGGACCAATGTAACTCGTAGGAACTGACGTCGCAGTCGCGGGTCTCCAGATTTGAGAATACGATAGTAATTTTCATATTTCTGGACTTAGGCTTAATGGCATGGTGTTAGAGGGAAAAAACTCGACACAGCCCTCGAACGTCCCTGTGGGTGGCACCAAGACCTCCCACGGGACCAATGTAACTCATAGGAAATGACCGAGCAACCGTGAGACTCCCGCGTTGATAATACAATGGTAATTTGCATATTTATAGAATTAGGCTGAAAAACATGGCGCTAGAGGGTGAAATCCCGAAATAGCCCCGAACGGGCCCTTGGGTGGCACCAACACCTCCCACGAGAGCACTGTAACTATAGGAACCGACCCCGCAGCCGCGGGACTCCCGATTTGAGAGTACGATGATAATTTGCGTATTTATGGACGTAGGCTTTAAAATATGGCGTTAGAGGGTGGAAAGTTAAAACAACCCCCGAACGTCCCCGTGGGTGCACTTAGGCCTCCCACGGGACCAATATAACTCGTTGGAACTGATCCCGCAACCGCAAGACTCCCGATTTGATAATACAACGGTAATTTGCATATTTCTAGACTTAGGCTTAAAAACATGGCACTAGAGGATGAAAAATTGAAACAGCTCACGAACGGTCCCGTGGGTGGCACCAACACCTACCACGGGACCAATGTAACTCGTAGGAATAGAACCCGCAGCCACGAGACTCCCAGTTTGATAATATGACGGTAATTCACATATATCTAGACTTCAACAAAACATGGCATTAGATGGTGAAAACTCGAAACATCCCCCGAACGGCCACGTGGGTGGCACCAACACCTCCCAGGGGACCAATGTAACTCGTAAGAATAGAACCCGCAGCCACGAGACTACCGGTTTGATAATACGATGGTAATTCACATATTTCTAGACTTAATCAAAACATGGCCTTAGAGGGTGAAAACTCGAAACAACCCCCGAACGGCCACATGGGTGGCACCAACACCTCCCACGGGACCAATGTAACTCATAGGAACTGACCCCACAGCCGCGGGATTCCCAATTTGAGAGTAAGATGATAAGATTCATATTTCTAGACTTAGGCTTAAAAACATGGCGTTAGAGGGTGAAAACTCGAAACAACCCCCGAACATCACTATGGGTGGCACCAACACCTCCCAGGGGACCAATGTAACTCGTAGGAACTGACCCCACATCCGCGGGACTCCTGGTTTGAGAGCACGATGATAATTTGCATATTTCTAGACTAAGGCCTAAAAATATGGCGTTAGAGGGTGAAAACTCGAAACAGCCCTGAACGTCCCCGTGGGTGGCCCCAACACCACCCACGTGACCAAAGTTACTCGTAAGAACTGACCCCGGAGCTGCGGGCCTCCCGATTTCCTAATACGACGGTAATTTCCATATTTCTAGATTTAGGATTAAAAACATGGCGCTAGAGGGTGAAACTCGAAATAGCCCCCGAACGGCCCTGTCGGTGGCACCAACACCACCCATGGGAGCAATGAAACTCGTAGGAACTAACCGCGCCGCCGCGCGACTCCCAATTTGATAATACGAGGTAATTGGCATATTTCTAGACTTTGGCTTAAAAAGATGGCGTTAGATGGTGGAAACCAGAAACAACGCCCGAACGTCCCCGTGGGTGGCACCAACAGCTCCCACGGGACCATTGTAACTCCTAGGAAATAACCAAGCTTCCACGAGACTCCCGATTTGAGAATACGACGATAATTTTATTATTTCTAGACATAGGCTTAAAAATATGGCGTTAGAGGGTTAAAACTCGAAGCAGCCCCAGAACGTCCCCGAGGGTGGCACCAACACCTCCCACGGGACCAACGTAACTCGTAGGAACTGACCCCGTAGCCGCGGGTCTCCAGATTTGAGAATACGACAGTAATTTTCATATTTCTAGACTTAGGCTTAAAAACATGGCGTTAAAGGGTAAAAACTCGAAACAGCCCCCGAACGTCTCCATGGGTGGTACCAAGACCTCCCACAGGACCAATGTAACTAATAGGAAATGACCGAGCAACCGCGCGACTCCCGATTTAAGTGTACAATGATAATTTGCATATTTATAGACTTAGGCTTAAAAACATGGCGTTATAGGGTGAAAACTTGAAACAACACCTGAACGTCCCCGTGGGTGCACCAACACATCCCACGGGACCAATGTAACTCGTTGGAACTGACCGCGAGACTCTCAGTTTGATAATACAATGGTAATTTGCATATTTCTAGACTTAAGCAAAACATGGCGTTAGAGGGTGAAAACTCAAAACAGCTCCCGAACGGCCCCGTGGGTGGAACCAACACCTCCCACGGGACCAATGTAACTCGTAAGAATAGAACCCACATCCACGAGACTACCGGTTTGATAATACGATGGTAATTCACATATTTCTAGACTTAAACAAAACATGGCGTTAGAGGGTGAAAACTCGAAACAACCCCCGAACGGCCACGTGGGTGGCACCAATACCCCCCTCGGGACCAATGTAACTCGTAGGAAATGACCGAGCAGCCGCGCGACTCCCGGTTTGATAGTACGACGGTAATTTGTATATTTCTAGACTTAGGCAAAAAAACATGGCGCTAGAGGGTGAAAACTCGAAACAGCCCCCGAATGGCCCCGTGGGTGGCACCAACACCTCCCATGGGACCAATGTAACTCGTAGGAACTAACCCCGCAGCCGCGTGACTCCTAATTTGTGAGTAAGATGATAATTTCCATATTTCTAGACTTAGGCTTAAAAACATGGCGTTAGAGGGTGAAAACTCGAAACAACCCCCGAACGTCCCTATGGGTGGCACCAACACCAGCTATGGGACCAGTGTAACTATTTGGAATTGACCGTGCTGCCGCGCGACTCTCGATTTGATAATACGACGGTAATTTGCATATTTCTAGACTTAGGCTTAAAAACATGGCGCTAGAGGGAGAAAACTCGAAACAGCCCCCGAACGGCCCCGTGGGTGTCACGAACAGCTCCCACGGGACCAATGTAACTCGTAGGAACTGACCCCGCAGTCGCGTGACTCCCAATTTGAGAGTAAGATGATAATTTCCATATTTCTAGACTTAGGCTTAAAAACCTGGCGTTAGAGGGTGAAAACTCGAAACAACCCCCGAACGTCCCTGTGGGTGTCACCAACACCACCTATGGGACCAATGTAACTCTTTGTAACTGACCGTGCAGCCGCGCGACTCTCGATTTGATAATACGATGGTAATTTGCATATTTCTAGACATAGGCTTAAAAACATGGCGCTATAGGGTGAAAACTCGAAACAACCCCCGAACGGCCCCATGGGTGGCACCAACACCTCCCACGGGACCAATGTAACTCGTAGGAACTAACACCGCAGCCGCGGGACTCCCGGTTTGAGAGTACGATGATAATTTTCATATTTCTAGACTTATGCTTAAATACATGGCGTTCGAGGTTGAAAACTCGAAGCAACCCCAGAACATCCACGTGGGTAGCACCAACACCTCCCACAGGACCAATGTAACTCGTAGGAACTCACTCCGCAGCCGCGGGTCTCTAGATTTGAGAATACGACAGTAATTTTCATATTTCTGGACTTAGGCTTAAAAACAAGGCGTTAGAAGGTGAAAACTCGAAACAGCCCCCGAATGGCCCTGTGGGTGGCACCAACACCACCCATGGGACCAATGTACCTCGTAGGAACTGACCGCGTGATTCTCGGTTTGATAATATGACGGTAATTTGCATATTTCTAGACTTAGGCTAAAAAACATTGTGCTAGAGGGTGAAAACTCGAAATATCCCCCGAACGGCCTCGTGGGTGGCACCAACACCTCCCACGGGACCAACGTAACTCGTAGGAACAGACTCCGCAGCCGCGGGACTCCCGATTTGAGAGTACGATGATAATTTGCATATTTCTAGACTTATGCTTAAAAACATGGCGTTAGAGGATGAAAACCTGAAACAGGCCCCGAACGTCCCCATGGGTGCACCGACACCTCCCACGGGACCAATGTAACTCATTCGAACTGACCCCGCAACCGCGAGACTCTCAGTTTGATAATACAACTGTAATTTGTATATTTTTAGACTTAAGAAAAACTTGGCGTTAGAGGATAAAAACTCGAAACACCTCCCGAATGACCCCGTGGGTGGCACCAACACCTCCCATGGGACCAATATAACTTGTAGGAACAAAACCCGCAGCTAAGAGACTCCCTGTTTGATAATACGACGGTAATTCGCATATTTCTCGACTTCAACAAAATATGGAGCTAGAGGGTGAAAACTCGAAACAACCCTTGAACGGCCACGTGGGTGTCACCAACACCTCCCATGGGACCAATGTAACTCGTAGGAAATGACCGAGTAGCCGCCTGACTCCCATTTTGATAATACGACGGTAATTTGCTTATTTTTATACTTAGGCTTAAAAACATGGCGCTAGAGGGTGAAAACTCAAAACAGCCCCCGAACGTCCCTGTGGATGGCACCAACACCTCCCACGGGACCAATTTAACCCGTAGGAACTGACCCCGCCGCCGCGGGACTCCCGATTTGAGAGTACGATGATAATTTGCATATTTCTAGCTTAGGATTAAAAACATGGCATTAGAGGGTGAAAACTTAAAACAACCCCCGAACGTCCCCGTGGGTGCACCAACACCTCCCACGGGACCAATGTAACTCATTGGAACTGACCCCGCAACCGCGAGACTCCCGGTTTTATAATACAACGGTAACTTTCATATTTCTAGACTTAAGCAAAACATGGCGTTAGAGGGTGAAAACTCGAAATAGCTCCAGAACGACCCCGTGGGTGGCACCAAGACCTCCCACTGTACCAATGTAACTCGTAGGAACAGATGCCGCAACCACGATACTCCCGGTTTGATAATACGACAGTAATTCACATATTTCTAGACTTAAACAAAACATGGCGTTAGAGGGTAAAAACTCGAAACACCCCCGAACGGCCCCGTGGGTGGCACCAACACCTCCCACGGGATGAATGTAACTCGTAGGAACTGACCCCGCAGCCGCGGGACTCCCAATTTGAGAGTAAGATGATAATTTGCATATTTCTAGAATTAGGATTAAAAACATGGCATTAGGAGTTGAAAACTGGAAACAGATCCCGAACATTCCCATGGGTGGCACCAACTCCTACCACGGGACCAATGTAACTCGTAGGAACTGACCTCACAACTGCGGGTCGTTCGGTTTGGGAATACAACGGTAATTTTCATATATCTAGACTTAGGTTTAAAAACATGGCTTTAGAGGGTGAAAACTCGAAACAACCCCCGAACGTCGCTGTGGGTGGCACCAACACCTCCCACGGGACCAATGTAACTCGTAGGAACTGACCCCACAACCGTAAGACTCCCGATTTGAGAGTACGATGATAATTTGCATATTTCTAGACTAAGGCTTAAAACCATGGCGTTAGAGGGTGAAAACTCGAAACAGCCCCTGAACGTACCCGTGGGTGCCACCAACACCTCCCCCGGGACCAATGTAACCCGCAGGAACTGATCGCGCAGCCGCGCGACTCCCGATTTGATAATACGATGGTAATTTGCATATTTCTAGATTTAGGCTTAAAAACATGGCCTTAGAGGGTGAAAACACAAAACAGCCCCTGAACGGCCCCGTGGGTGCCACCAACACCTCCCACAGGACCAATGTACCTCATTATAACCGACCCCGCAACTCCAATACTCTCGGTTTGATAATACAATAGAAATTTTCATATTTCTGGACTTAAGCAAAATATGGCGCTAGAGGGTGAAAACTCGAAATAGCCCCCGAACGGCCCCGTTGGTGGCACCAACACCTCCCACGGGACCAATGTAACTTGTAGGAACTGACCTCGCAGCTGCGGGACTCCCAATTTGAGAGTAAGATGATAATTTGTATATTTCTATACTTAGGCTTAAAAACATGGCATTAGAGGGTGAAAACTCGAAATAGCCCCAGAACATCCCCGTGGGTGGCACCAACACGTCCCACGGGACAAATGTAACTCGTAGGAACTGACCACGGAGCCGCGAGACTACCAATTTGAGAATACAATAGCAATTTACATATTTATAGACTTAGGTTTAAAAACATGGTGTTTGAGGGTGAAAACTCTAAACATCCCCCGAACATCCCCATGGGTGGCACCAACACCTCCCACGGGACCAATGTAACTCGTAGGAACTGACCTCGCAGTCGTGAGACTCCCGGTTTTATTGTACGATGATAATTTGCATAATTAAAGACTTAGGCTTAAAAACATGGCGTTAGCGGGTGAAAACTCGAAACAGCCCCGGAATGGCCCCGTGGTTGGCACCAACACCTCCCAGGTGACCAATGTAACTCGTAGGAACTGACCTCACAACCGAGGGTCTCTTGGTTTGGGAATACGAAGGTATTTTGCATATTTCTAGATTTTGGCTGAAAAATATGGCCTTAGACGGTGAAAACTCAAAACAGCCCCCGAACGGTCCCGTGGGTGGCACCAACACCTCCCACGGGACGAATGTTACTCGTAGGAACTGACCGCGGAGCCGTGCGACTCTCGGTTTGATAATACGACGGTAATTTGCATATTTCCATACTTAGGCTTATAAACATGGCGTTAGAGGGTGAAAACTCGAAACAGCCCCCGAACATCCATGTGGGTGGCACCAACACCTCCCACGGGACCAATGTAACTCGTAGGAACTGACCTCGTAGCCGCGGGTCTCCTGATTTTGGAATACAATGGTAATATGCATATTTCTATACTTAGCCTTAAAAACATGGCGTTAGAGGGTGAAAACTCGAAACAACCCCGAACGTCCCTATGGGTGGCTCCAACACCTCCCATGGGACCAATGTAACTCTTAGGAACAGGCCGCGCAGCCGCGCGACTCCCGGTTTGAAAATACAATGATAATTTGCATATTTCTAGACTTAGGCTTAAAAATATGGTGCTAGAGGATGAAAACTCAAAATTGCCCCCGAACGGCCCCATGGGTGGCACCAACACCTCCCATGGGACCAATGTAACTCGTAGGAACTGACCCCACAACCGTGAGACTCCCGGTTTGGGAGTACGACGATAATTGGCATATTTATAGACTTAGGCTTAAAAACATGGCGTTAGAGGGTGAAAACTCAAAACAGCCCCTGAACGTCCCCGTGGGTGGCACCAACACCTCCCACGGGACCAATGTAACTCGTAGGAACTGACCTCACAACCGAGGGTCTCCCGGTTTGGGAATACGAAGGTAATTTGCATATTCTAGACTTAAGCTTAGAAACATCACGTTAGAGTTTGAAAAATCTAAATAGCACCCGAACATCCCCGTGGGTGGCACCAACACCTCCCACGGGACCAATGTAACTCGTAGGAACAGATCTCGCAGCCGCGGGTGACGCAATTTGAGAATACGACGGTAATTTGCATATTTTTAGACTTAGGCTTAAAAACATGGCGTTCGAGGGTGAAAACTCGAAACATCCCTCGAATGTCCCTATGGGTGGCACTAACTCCACCCATGGGACCAATGCACCTCGTAGGAACTGACCGCGCCGCCACCCGACTCCCGGTTTGATAATATGACGGTAATTTGCATATTTCTAGACTTAGGCTTTAAAACATGATTCTAGAGGGTGAAAACATGAAATAGCCCCCGACCGGCCTTGTGGGTGGCACCAACACCTCCCACGGGACCAATGTAACTCGTAGGAACTGACCCCGAAGCCGCGGGACTCCCGGTTTGAGAGTACAACGATAATTTGTATATTTTTAGACTTAGGCTTAAAAACATGGTGTTAGAGGGTTAAAACTCGAAGCAGCCCCCGAATGTCCCCGTGGGTGGCACCAACACATCCCATGGGACTAATGTAACTCATAGGAACTGACCCCGCAGCCGCAGGTCTCCAGATTTGAGAATACGACAATAATTTTCATATTTCTGGACTTCGGCTTAAAACCATAAAGTTAGAGGGTAAAAACTCGAAATAGCCCCCGAACGTCCTCGTGGGAGGCACTAACACCTCCCACGGGACCAATGTAACTTATAGGAAATCACCGAGTAGCCGCGTGACTCCCGGTTTGATAATACGACCGTAATTTGCAGATTTCTAGATTTAGGCTTAAAAACATGGCACTAGAGGGTGAAAACTCAAAACAGCCCCCGAACGGTCCCGTGGGTAGCACCCACACCTCCCACGGGACCAATGTAACTTGTAGGAATTGACCGTGGAGCCACGCGACTCCCGGCTTGATAATACGACGGTAATTTGCATATTTCTAGATTTAGGCTTAAAAACATAGCCTTAGAGGGTGAAAACTCAAAACAACCCCCAAACGACCCCTTGGGTGGCACCAACACCTCCCACGGGACCAATGTAACTCGTAGGAAATGACCCCGCAGCCGCGAGACGCCCAATTTGAGAGTAAGACGATAATTTGCATATTTCCAGACTTAGGCTTTAAAACATGGCGTTAGAGGGTGAAAACTCAAAACAACCCCCGAACGGCCACGTGGGTGGCACAAACACCTCCCACGGGACCAATGTAACTCGTAGGAAATGACCAAGCAGCCGCGCGACTCCCAGTTTTATAATACGACGGTAATTTGAATATTTCTAGACTTAAGCTAAAAAATAAGGCGCTAGAGGGTGAAAACTCGAAACAGCCCCCGAACGGTCCCGTGGGTGGCACCAACACCTCCCACGGGACCAATGTAACTCGTAGGAACCGACCCCGCAGCCGCGGGACTCCCAATTTGAGAGTAAGAGTATAATTTTCATATTTCTAGTCCTAGGCTTAAAAGCATGGCGTTAGAGGGTGAAAACTCGAAACAGCCCCAGAACATCGGGTGGTACCAACACCTCCCACGGGACAAATGTAACTCGTAGGAACTGACCGCACATCCATGAGACTCCCAATTTGAGAGTGTAATAGCAATTTGCATATTTATAGACTTAGGCTTAAAAACATGGCGTTTGAGGGTGAAAACTCGAAACAGCCCCCGAACATCGCCATGGCTGGCACTAACACCTCCCATGGGACCAATGTAACTCGTAGGAACTGACCCCGCAGTTGTGAGACTTCCGGTTTTATAGTACGATGATAATTAGCATAATTAAAGACTTAGGCTTAAAAACATAGTGTTTGCGGGTGAAAACTCGAAACAGCCCCGGAATGGTCCCGTGGGTGGCACCAACACCTCCCAGGTGACCAATGTAACTCGTAGGAACCGACCTCATAACCAAAGGGTCTCCCGGTTTGGGAATACAAAGGTAATTTCAATATTTCTAGATTTTGGCTGAAAAATATGGCCTTAGAGGGTGAAAACTCAAAACAGCCCCCGAACGGTCCCGTGGGTGGCACCAACACCTCCCACGGGACGAATGTAACTCGTAGGAACTGACCGCGGAGCCGTGCGACTCCTAGTTTGATAATACGACGGTAATTTGCATATTTCCATACTTAGGCTTAAAAACATGGTGTTAGAGGGTGAAAACTCGAAAAAGCCCCCGAACATCCCTGTGGGTGGCACCAACACCTCCCACGGGACCAATGTAACTTGTAAGAACTGACCTCGTAGCCGCGGGTCTCCCGATTTCGGAATACAATGGTAATTTTCATATTTCTAGACTTATCCTTAAAAACATGGCGTTAGAGGATGAAAACTCGAAACAACCCCGAACTGGCCGCACAGCCGCGCGACTCCTGGTTTGATAATACAACTGTAATTTGCATATTTCAAGACTTAGGCTTAAAAAGATGGCGCTAGAGGATGAAAACTCGAAATAGCACCCGAACGGCCCCATGGGTGGCACCAACACCTCCCATGGGACCAATGTAACTCATAGGAACTGACCCCACAACCGCGGGACTCCCGGTTTGGGAGTATGACGATAATTTGCATATTTATAGACTTAGGCTTGAAAACATGGCATTAGAGGGTGAAAGCTCGAAACAGCCCCTGAACGTCCCCGTGGGTGGCACCAACACCTCCCACGGGACCAATGTAACTCGTAGGAAATCACCCCGCAATCGCGGGACTCCCGGTTTCAGAGTAAAACGATAATTTACATATTCTAGACTTAAGCTTGGAAACCTCACGTTAGAGGTTGAAAAATCTAAATAGCCCCCGAACATCCCCGTGGGTGGCACCAACACCTCCCACGGGACCAATGTAACTCGTAGGAACAGATCTCGCGGCCGCGGGTCACCCAATTTGAGAATACGATGGTAATTTGCATATTTTTAGACTTAGTCTTAAAAACATGGCGTTCAAGGGTGAAAACTCGAAACAGCCCCCGAATGTCCCTGTGGGTGGCACCAACACCACCCATTGGACCAATGGACCTTGTAGGAGCTGACAGCGTCGCCGCGCGACTCCCGGTTTGATAATATGACGGTAATTTGCATTTTTCTAGACTTAGGCTTAAAAACATGATGCTAGAGGGTGTAAACTTGAAATAGCCCCCGACCGGCCTCGTGGGTGGCACCAACACCTCCCACGGGACCAATGTAACTCGTAAGAACTGACCCCGTAGCCGCGGGACTCCCGGTTTGAGAGTACGATGATAATTTGCATAGTTTTAGACTTAGGCTTAAAAACATTGCGTTAGAGGGTTAAAACTCGAAGCAACCCCCGAATGTCCCCGTCGGTGGCACCAACACATCCCATGGGACTAATGTAACTCGTAGGAACCGACCCCGCAGCCTCAGATCTCCAGATTTGAGAATACGACAGTAATTTTCATATTTTTGGACTTCAGCTTAAAAACATGTCGTTAGAGGGTAAAAACGCGAAATAGCCCCCGAACGTCCTCGTGGGCGGCACCAACACCTCTCACGGGACCAATGTAACTCATAGGAAATGACCGAGCAGCCGCGTGACTCCCGATTTGATAATACGATGGTAATTTGCAGATTTCTAGATTTAGGCTTAAAAACATGGCGCTAGAGAGTGAAAACTAAAAACAGCCCCCGAACGGTCCCGTGGGTGGCACCCACACCTCCCACGGGACCAATGTAACTCGTAGGAACTGACCGCGGAGCCGCGCGACTCCCGGTTTGATAATACAATGGTAATTTGCATATTTCATGATTTAGGCTTAAAAACTTGGCCTTAGAGGGTGAAAACTCAAAACAGCCCCCAAACGGCCCCGTGGGTGGCACCAACACCTCCCACGGGACCAATGTAACTCGTAGGAACTGATTCCGCAGCCGCGGGACTCCCAATCTGAGAGTACGATGATAATTTGTATAATTCTAGACTTAGGCTTAAAAACATGGCGCTAGAGGGTGAAAACTCGAAACAGCCCCCGAACGGCCGTGCAGGTGGCACCAACACCTCCCACGAGACCAATGTAACTCGTAGGAACTGACCCCGCAGCTGCAGGACTCCCGGTTAGAGAGTTCGACTATAATTTTCGTATTTCTAGCTTAGGCTTAAAAACATGGCGTTAGAGGGTCAAAACTTGAAACTGCCCCCGAACGTCCTCGTGGGTGCACCAACACCTCCTACGAGACCAATGTAACTCGTAGGAACTGACCCCGCAGCCGTGGGCCTCCCAATTTGAGAGTACGACGATAATTTTTATATTTCTAGACTTAGTCTTGAAAACATGGCGCTAGAGGGTGAAAACTCGAAAAACCCCCGAACGGCCCTGCAGGTGGCACCAAAACCTCCCACGAGACCAATGTAACTCATAGGAACTGACCCCGCAGCCGCAGGACTCTCGGTTTGAGAGTTCAACGGTAATTTTCATATTTTTATTTTTGGCTTAAAAACATGGCGTTAGAGGGTGAAAACTTGAAACTACCCCCGAACGTCCCCGTGGGTGCACCAACACCTCCCACCGGACCAAAGTAACTCGTTGTAACTGACACCGCAACCGCCAGACTCCCGGTTTGATAATACAACAGTAATTTGCATATTTCTAGACTTAAGCAAAACATGGCGTTAGAGGGTGAAAATTCGAAACATCCCCCGAACGGCCCCGTGGGTGGTACCAACACCTCCCATGGGACCAATGTAACTCAAAGGAACTGACCCCGCAGCCGGGAGACTCGCAATTTGAGAGTAAGATGATAATTTGGATATTTCCAGACTTAGGCTTAAAAACATGGCGGTAGAGGGTGAAAACTCAAAACAACACCCGAACGGCCACGTGGGTGGCACAAACACCTCCCACGGGACCAATGTAACTCGTAGGAAATGACCAAGCAGCCGCGCGACTCCTGGTTTGATAATACGATGATAATTTGAATATTTCTAGACTTAGGCTAAAAAATAAGGCGCTAGAGGGAGAAAACTCGAAACAACCCCCAAACGGCCCCGTGGGTGGCACCTACACCTCCCACGGGACCAATGTAACACGTAGGAACTGACCCCGTAGCCGCGGGACTCCCAATTTCAGAGTAAGAGGATAATTTGCATATTTCTAGACCTAGGCTTAAAAACATGGCATTATAGGGTGAAAACTCGAAACAGCCCCAAAACATCGGGTGGCACCAACACCTCCCACGGGACAAATGTAACTCGTAGGAACTGACCGCACAACCACGAGACTCCCAATTTGAGAGTATAATAGCAATTTGCATATTTATAGACTTAGGCTTTAAAACATGGCGTTTGAGGGTGAAAACTCGAAACATCCCCCGAACATCGCCATGGGTGGCACCAACACCTCCCACGGGACCAATGTAACTCGTAGGAACTGACCCCGCAATCGTGAGACTCCCAGTTTTATAGTACGATGATAATTTGCATAATTTAAGACTTAGGCTTCAAAACATGGTGTTAGCGGGTGAAAACTCGAAACTGCCCCGGAATGGTCCCGTGGGTGGCACCAACACCTCCCAGGTGACCAATGTAACTCGTAGGAACATACCTCACAACCGAGGGTCTCCCGATTTGGGAATACGAAGGTAATTTGCATATTTCTAGATTTTGGCTGAAAAATATGGCCTTAGAGGGTGAAAACTCAAAACAGCCCCCGAACGGTCCCGTGGGTGGCACCAACACCTCCCACGGGACGAATGTAACTCGTAGGAACTGATTGCGGAGCCGTGCGACTCCCGGTTTGATAATACGACAGTAATTTTCATATTTCCATACTTAGCCTTAAAAACATGGCGTTAGAGGGTGAAAACCCGAAACAGGCCCCGAACATCCCTATGGGTGGCACCAACACCTCCCACGGGACCAATGTAACTCGTAGGAACTGACCTCGTAGCCGCGGGTCTCCCGATTTCGGAATACAATGGTAATTTGCATATTTCTAGACTTAGCCTTAAAACATGGCGTTAGAGGGTGAAAACTCGAAACAACCCCGAAATGGCCGCGCAGCTGCGCGACTCCTGGTTTGATAATACAACTGTAATTTGCATATTTCAAGACTTAGGATTAAAAATATGGCGCTAGAGGATGAGAACTCGAAATAGCCCCCGAACGGCCCCATGGGTGGCACCAACACCTCCCATGGGACCAATGTAACTTTTAGGAACTGACCCCACAACCGTGGAACTCCCGGTTTGGGAGTACGACGATAATTTGCATATTTATAGACTTAGGCTTAAAAACATAGCGTTAGAGGGTGAAAACTCGAAACAGCCCCTGAACGTCCCCGTGGGTGGCACCAACACCTCCCATGAGACCAATGTAACTCGTAGGAACTGACCCCGCAATCGCGGGACTCCTGATTTGAGCGTAAGATGATAATTTACATATTCTAGACTTAAGCTTAGAAACAACACGTTAGAGGTTGAAAAATCTAAATAGCCCCCGAACATCCCCGTGGGTGGCACCAACACCTCCCACGGGACCAATGTAACTCGTAGGAACAGATCTCGCAGCCGCGGGTCACCTAATTTGAGAATACGACTGTAATTTGCATATTTTTAGACTTAGGCTTAAAAACATCGTGTTCGAGGTTGAAAACTCGAAACAGCCCCCGAATGTCCCTGTGGGTGGCACCAACACCACCCATGGGACCAATACATCTCGTAGGAATTGACCGCGCCGTCGCGCGACTCCCGATTTGATAATATGACGGTAATTTACATATTTCTAGACTTAGGCTTAAAAACATGATGCTAGAGGGTGAAAACTTGAAATAGCCCCTGACCGGTCTCATGGGTGGCACCTACACCTCCCACGGGACCAATGTAACTCGTAGGAACTGACCCCGCAACCGCGGGACTCCCGTTTTGTGAGTACGACGATAATTTGCATATTTTTAGACTTAGGCTTATAAACATGGCGTTAGAGGGTTAAAACTCGAAGAAGCCCCCGAATGTCCCCGTGGGTGGCACCAACACATCCCACGGGACTAATGTAACTCGTAGGAACTGACCCCGCAGCCGCAGGTCTCCAGATTTGAGAATACGACAGTAATTTTCATATTTCTGGACTTCGGCTTAAAAACATGGCGTTAGAGGGTAAAAATTCGAAATAGCCCCCGAACGTCCTCGTGGGCGGCACCAACACCTCCCACGGGACCAATGTAACTCATAGGAAATGACCGAGCAGCCGCGTGACTCCCGGTTTGATAATACGACGGTAATTCGCAGATTTCTAGATTTAGGCTTAAAAACATGGCGCTAGAGGGTGAAAACTCAAAACAACCCCTGAACGGTCCCGTGAGTGGCACCCACACCTCCCACGGGACCAATGTAACTCGTAGGAACTGACCGTGGAGCCGCAGGACTCCCTGTTTGAGAGTTCAACGATAATTTTCTTATTTCTAGCTTAGGCTTAAAAACATGGCGTTAGAGGGTCAAAACTTAAAACTGCCCACGAACGTCCCCGTGGGTGCACCAACACCTCCCACGAGACCAATGTAACTCGTTGTAACTGACCCTGCAACCGCGAGACTCCCGGTTTGATAATACAAGACTAATTTGCATATTTCTAGACTTAAGCAAAACATGGCGTTAGAGGGTGAAAACTGGAAACATCCCCCGAACGGCCTCGTGTTTGGCACCAACACCTCCCACGGGACCAATGTAACTCGTAGGAACTGACCCCGCAGCCGCGGGACTCCCAATTTGAGAGTACGACGATAATTTTTATATTTCTAGACTTAGTCTTAAAAACATGGCGCTTGAGGGTGAAAACTCGAAATAACCCCCGAATGGCCCTACAGGTGGCACCAACACCTCCCACGAGACCAATGTAACTCATAGGAACTGACCCTGCAGCCGCAGGACTCTCGGTTTGAGAGTTCGACGATAATTTTCAAATTTCTAGCTTAGGCTTAAAAACATGGCGTTAGAGGGTGAAGACTTGAAACTGCCCCCGAACGTCCCCGTGGGTGCACCAACACCTCCCACGGGACCAATGTAACTCGTTGTAACTGACCCCGCAACTGCGAAGCTCCCGGTTTGATAATACAACAGTAATTTTGCATATTTCTAGACTCAAGCAAAACATGGCGTTAGAGGGTGAAAACTCGAAAGATCCCCTGAACGGCCCCGTGGGTGGCACCAACACCTCCCACGGGACCATTGTAACTCGTAGGAACTGATCCCGCAGCCGCGAGAATCCCAATTTGAGAGTAAGACGATAATTTGCATATTTCCAGACTTAGGCATAAAAACATGGTATTAGAGGGTGAAAACTCAAAACAAACCCCGAACGGCCACGTGGGTGGCACAAACACCTCCCACGGGACCAATGTAACTCGTAGGAAATGACCAAGCATCGGCGCGACTCCCGATTTGATAATACGACGGTAATTTGAATATTTCTAGACTTAGGCTAAAAAATAAGGCGCTAGAGGGTGAAAAGTCAAAACAGCCCACGAACGGCCCCGTGGGTGGCACCAACACCTCCCACGGGACCAATGTAACTCGTAGGAACTGACCCCGTAGCCGCGGGACTCCTAATTTGAGAGTAAGAGAATAATTTGCATATTTCTAGACCTAGGCTTAAAAACATGGCGTTAGAGGGTGAAAACTCGAAACAACCCCCGAACGTCCCCGTGGGTGGAACCAGCACCTTCCACGAGACCAATGTAACTTGTAGGAACTAAACCCACAGTCGCGGGTCTTTCGGTTAGAGAATACGACGGTAATTTGTATATTTCGAGACATAGGCTTAAAAACATGGCGTTAGAAGGTGAAAACTCGAAACATCCCCCGAACGTCCCCGTGGGTGGCACCAACACATCCCACGGGACCAATGTAACTCGTTGGAACTGACCGACAACCGCGCGACTCCCGATTATATAATACGACGATAATTTGCATATTTCTAGACTTCGGCTTAAAAACATGGCCTTAGAGGGTGAAAACTCGAAACAGCCCCCGAACGTCCCCATAGGTGGCACCAACACCTCCCACGGGACCAATGTAACTCGTAGGAACTGACCGCGGAGCTGCTTAACTCCCGGCTTGATAATACGACGATAATTTGCATATTTATAGATTTAGGCTTAAAAAAAAGGCCTTAGAGGGTGAAAATTCAAAACAGCCCCAAAACGGCCCCATGGGTGGCACCAACACCTCCCACGGGACCAATGTAACTGGTAGGAAATGACCGCGGAGCAATTTGCATATTTATAGACTTAGGCATAAAAACATGGCGTTTAAGGGTGAAAACTCGAAACAGCCCCCGAAAATCGCCATGGGTGGCACCAACACCTCCCACGGGACCAATGTAACTCGTAGGAAATGACCCCGCAGTTGTGAGACTCCAAGTTTTATAGTAAGACTATAATTTACATAATTAAAGACTTAGGCTTAAAAACATGGCGTTAGTGGGTGAAAACTCGAAACAACCTCCGAATGGCCCGGTGGGTGGCACCAACACCTCCCACGTGACCAATGTAACTCGTATGAACTGACCTCGCAATCAAGGGTCTCCCAGTTTGGGAATACGAAGGTGATTTGGATATTTCTAGATTTTAGCAGAAAAACATGGCCTTAGAGGGTGAAAACTCAAAACATCCCCCGAACGGTCCCGTGGGTGGCACCAACACCTCCCACGGGACCAATATAACTCGTAGGAACTGACCGCGGAACCGTGCGACTCCCGATTTGATAATACGACAGTAATTTGTATATTTTTATACTTAGGCTTAAAAACATGGCGTTGAGGGTGAAAACTCGAAACAGCCCCCGAACATCCCTGTGGGTGGCACCAACACCTCCCACGGACCAATGTAACTCGTAGGAACTGACCTCGCAGCCGTGGGTCTCCCGGTTTCGAAATACAATGGTAATTTGCATATTTCTAGACTTAGCCTTAAAAATATGGCGTTAGAGGGTGTAAACTCGAAACAGCCCCCGAACGTCCCTGTGGGTGGCACCAACACCTCCCATGTGACCAATGTAACTCTTAGGAACTTTTTGCGTAGCCGCGCGACTCCTGGTTTGATAATACAACTGTAATTTGCATATTTCAAGACTTAGGCTTAAAACATGGTGCTTGAGGATGAAAACTCGAAATTGCCCCCGAACGGCCCCGTGGGTGGCACCAACACCTCCCATGGGACCAATGTAACTCGTAGGAACTGACCCCACAACCGTGGGACTCCCGGTTTGGGAGTACGATGATAATTTGCATATTTATAGACTTAGGCTTAAAAACATGGCGTTAGAGGGTGAAAACTCGAAACTTCCCCTGAACGTCCCCGTGGGTGGCACCAATACCTCCCACGGGACCAATGTAACTCGTAGGAACTGACCCCGCAGCAGCGGGTCACCCGATTTCAGAATACGATGGTTATTTCCATATTTCTATACTTAGGCTTAAAAACATGGCGCTAGAGGGTGAAAACTCGAAACAGCGCCCGAACGGCCATGTAGGTGGCACCAACACCTCCCACGAGACCAATGTAACTAATAGGAACTGACCCCGCAATCGCGGGACTCCAGGTTTGAAAGTATGACAATAATTTACATATTCTAGACTTAGGCTTAGAAGCATCGTGTTAGAGGTTGAAAAATCTAAACAGCCCCCGAACATCCCCGTAGGTGGCACCAACACCTCCCACGGGACCAATGTAACTCGTAGGAATAGATATCGCAGCCGCGAGTCACCCAATTTGAGAATACAATGGTAATTTGCATATTTTTAGACATAGACTTTAAAACATGGCGTTCGAGGGTGAAAACTCGAAATAGCCCCCGAACGTCCCTGTGGGTGGGACCAACACCACCCATTGGACCAAGGTACCTCGTAGGAACTGGCCGCGCCGCCGCGCGACTCCCGGTTTGATAATACGACGGTAATTTGTATATTTCTAGACTTAGGCTAAAAAACAAGGCGCTAGAGGGTGAAAACTCGAAACAGCCCCCGAACAAACCCGTGGGTGGCACCAACACCTCCCACGGGACCAATGTAACTCATAGGAACTGACCCCGCAGCCGCGAGACTCCCAATTTTAGAGTAAGACGATAATTTTATTATATCTAGACTTAGGCTTAAAAACATGGCGTTAGAGGGTGAAAACTCGAAACAACCCCCGAACGTCCCTATGGGTGGGTGGCACCAACACCTCCCATGGGACCAATGTAACTCTTAGGAATTGGCCGTGCAGCCGCGCGACTCCTGGTTTGATAATACAACGGTAATTTGCATATTTCTGGACTTAGGCTTAAAAACATGGGGCTAGAGGATGAAAACTCGAAATTGCCCCCGAACGGCCCCGTGGGTGGCACCAACACCTCCCATGGGACCAATGTAACTCGTAGGAACTGACCCCACAGCCGTGGGACTCCCAGTTTGAGAGTACGATGATAATTTGCATATTTATAGACTTAGACTTAAAAACATGGCATTAGAGGGTGAAAACTCGAAACAGCGCCTAAACGTCCCCGTGGGTGTCACCAACACCTCCCACGGGACCAATGTAACTCGTAGGAACTGGCCCCGCTGCCGTGGGTCACCCGATTTCGAAATACGACTGTAATTTCCATATTTCTAGACTTGGGCTTAAAAACATGGCGCTAGAGGGTGAAAACTCGAAACAGACCCCGAATGGCCCTGTAGGTGGCACCAACACCTCCCACGAGACCAATGTAACTAATAGGAACTCCCCGCAATCGCGGGACTCCCGGTTTGAGAGTATGACAATAATTTAGATATTCAAGACTTAGGCTTAGAAGCATCGCGTTAGAGGTTGAAAAATCTAAACATCCCCGTGGGTGGCACCAACACCTCCCACAGGACCAATGTAACTCGTAGGAACATATCTCTTAGCCGCGGGTCACCCAATTTGAGAATACGACGATAATTTGCATATTTTTAGACTTAGACTTAAAAACATAGCATTCGAGGGTGAAAACTCGAAACAACCCCCGAACGTCACTGTGGGTGGCACCAACACCACCCATTGGATCAATGTACCTCGTAGGAACTGACTGTGCCGCCGTGCGACTCCCGGTTTGATAATACGACGGTAATTTGCATATTTCTAGACTTAGGCTTAAAAACATGATGGTAGAGGGTGAAAACTCGAAATAGCCCCCGAACGGTCCCGTGGGTGGCACCAACACCTCCCACGGGACCAATATAACTCGTAGGAACTGACCCCGCAGCCGCGGGACTCCCAGTTTGAGTGTATGACGATAATTTGCATATTTTTAGACTTAGGCTTAAAAATATGGCGTTAGAGGGTAAAAACTCGAACATCCCCCGAACGTCCTCGTGGGTGGCACCAACACCTCCCACGGGACCAATGTAACTCATAGGAAATGACTGAGCAGCCGCGTGACTCACGGTTTGATAATACGACGGTAATTTGCATATCTTCAGATATAGGCTTGAAAACAAGGCGCTAGAGGGTGAAAACTCGAAGCAGCCCCGAACAGCCCAGTGGGTGGCACCAACACCTCCCACGGGACCAATGTAACTCATTGGAACTGACCCTGTAGTCGCGGGACTCCCAGTTTGAGAGTACGATGATAACCTGCATATTTCTAGACTTAGGCTTATAAACATGGCGTTAGAGGGTGAAAAGTTAAAATAGCCCCTGAACGTCCCCGTGGGTGGCACCAACACCTCCCACGGGACCAATGTAACTCGTTGGAACTGACCCCGCAACCTCGAGACTACGATAATTTTCATATTTCTAGACTTAAGCAAAATATGGCGTTAGAGGGTGAAAACTCGAAACCGCTCTTGAATGGCCCCGTGGGTGGCACCAACACCTCCCACAGGACCAATGTAACTCGTAGGAAATGACCGAGCAGCCGCGCGACTCCCAGTTTGATAATACGACAGTAATTTGCATATTTCTATACTTATGCTAAAAAACGAGGCGCTCGAGGGTGAAAACTCGAAACAGCCCCGAACATCCCCGTGGGTGGCACCAACACCTCCCACGGGACCAATGTAACTCATAGGAACAGACCCCGTTGCCACGAGACTCCCGATTTGATAATACGATAGTAATTCGTATATTTCTAGACTTAAGCAAAACATGGCGTTAGAGGGTGAAAACTCGAAACAGCCGCCGAACGGCCCCGTGGGTGGCACAAACACCTCCCATGAGACTAATATAACTCAGAAGAACTGACCACGCAGCGCGGGATTCTAGATTTGAGAATACGACGGTAATTTCCTTATTTCTAGACTTAGGCTTAAAAACATGGCGTTAGAGGGTGAAAACTCGAAACCGCCCCCAAATGCCCTCATGGGTGGCACCAACACCTCCCACGGGACCAATGTAACTCGTAGGAACTGACCCCACAGCCGCAGGACTCCCGGTTTGAGAGTACGATGATAATTTGCATATTTCAAGACTTTGGCTTAAAAACATGGCGCTAGGGGCTGAAAACTCGAATCAGCCCCCAAACGTCCCATGGGTGGCTCCAACACCTCCCACGGGACCAATGTAACTCGTAGGAACTGACCCCGCAGCCGCGGGACTCCCGATTTGACATTATGAAGATAATTTGCAAATTTCAAGACTTAGGCTTAAAAACACGGCATTAAAGGGTGAAAACTCTAAACAACCCCTGAACGGCCCTGTGGGTGGCACCAACACCTCCCACGGGACCAATGTAACTCATAGGAACAGACCCCGCTGCCACGAGACTCCCGATTTGATAATACGACAGTAATTCGTATATTTCTAGACTTAAGCAAAACATGGCGTTAGAGGGTGAAAACTCGAAACAGCCGCCGAACGGACCCGTGGGTGGCACAAACACCTCCCACGAGACTAATATAACTCATAAGAACTGACCACGCAGCGCGGGACTCCCAATTTGAGAATACGACTGTAATTTCCTTATTTCTAGACTTAGGCTTAAAAACATGGCATTAGAGGGTGAAAACTCGAAACCGCCCCCAAATGCCCTCGTTGGTGGCCCAACACCTCCCACGGGACCCATGTAACCCATAGAAACTGACCCCACAGCCGCAGGACTCCCGGTTTGAAAGTACGACGATAATTTGCATATTTCAAAACTTTGGCTTAAAAACATGACGCTAGAGGGTGAAAACACGAATCAACCCCCGAACGGCCCATGGGTGGCACCAACACCTCCCACGGGACCAATGTAACTCGTAGGAACTGACCCCGTAGTTGTGAGACTCCAAGTTTTATAGTAAGACGATAATTTACATAATTAAAGACTTAGGCTTAAAATCATGGCGTTAGTGGGTGAAAACTCGAAACAACCTCCGAATGGCCCGGTGGGTGGCACCAACACCTCCCACGTGACCAATGTAACTCGTAGGAACTGACCTCGCAATCAAGGGTCTCCCAGTTTGGGAATACGAAGGTGATTTGGATATTTCTAGATTTTAGCAGAAAAACATGGCCTTAGAGGGTGAAAACTCAAAACATCCCCCGAACGGTCCCGTGGGTGGCACCAACACCTCCCACGGGACCAATATAACTCGTAGGAACTGACCGCGGAACCGTGCGACTCCCGATTTGATAATACGACGGTAATTTGCATATTTTTATACTTAGGCTTAAAAACATGGCGTTGAGGGTGAAAATTCGAAACAGCCCCCGAACATCCCTGTGGGTGGCACCAACACCTCCCACGGACCAATGTAACTCGTAGGAACTGACCTCGCAGCCGTGGGTCTCCCGGTTTCGAAATACAATGGTAATTTGCATATTTCTAGACTTAGCCTTAAAAATATGGCGTTAGAGGGTGTAAACTCGAAACAGCCCCCGAACGTCCCTGTGGGTGGCACCAACACCTCCCATGTGACCAATGTAACTCTTAGGAACTTTTTGCGTAGCCGCGCGACTCCTGGTTTGATAATACAACTGTAATTTGCATATTTCAAGACTTAGGCTTAAAACATGGTGCTTGAGGATGAAAACTCGAAATTGCCCCCGAACGGCCCCGTGGGTGGCACCAACACCTCCCATGGGACCAATGTAACTCGTAGGAACTGACCCCACAACCGTGGGACTCCCGGTTTGGGAGTACGACGATAATTTGCATATTTATAGACTTAGGCTTAAAAACATGGCGTTAGAGGGTGAAAACTCGAAACTTCCCCTGAACGTCCCCGCGGGTGGCACCAATACCTCCCACGGGACCAATGTAACTCGTAGGAACTGACCCCGCAGCAGCGGGTCACCCGATTTCAGAATACGATGGTTATTTCCATATTTCTATACTTAGGCTTAAAAACATGGCGCTAGAGGGTGAAAACTCGAAACAGCGCCCGAACGGCCATGTAGGTGGCACCAACACCTCCCACGAGACCAATGTAACTAATAGGAACTGACCCCGCAATCGCGGGACTCCAGGTTTGAAAGTATGACAATAATTTACATATTCTAGACTTAGGCTTAGAAGCATCGTGTTAGAGGTTGAAAAATCTAAACAGCCCCCGAACATCCCCGTAGGTGGAACCAACACCTCCCACGGGACCAATGTAACTCGTAGGAATAGATATCGCAGCCGCGAGTCACCCAATTTGAGAATACAATGGTAATTTGCATATTTTTAGACATAGACTTTAAAACATGGCGTTCGAGGGTGAAAACTCGAAATAGCCCCCGAACGTCCCTGTGGGTGGGACCAACACCACCCATTGGACCAAGGTACCTCGTAGGAACTGGCCGCGCCGCCGCGCGACTCCCGGTTTGATAATACGACGGTAATTTGTATATTTCTAGACTTAGGCTAAAAAACAAGGCGCTAGAGGGTGAAAACTCGAAACAGCCCCCGAACAAACCCGTGGGTGGCACCAACACCTCCCACGGGACCAATGTAACTCATAGGAACTGACCCCGCAGCCGCGAGACTCCCAATTTTAGAGTAAGACGATAATTTTATTATATCTAGACTTAGGCTTAAAAACATGGCGTTAGAGGGTGAAAACTCGAAACAACCCCCGAACGTCCCTATGGGTGGGTGGCACCAACACCTCCCATGGGACCAATGTAACTCTTAGGAACTGGCCGTGCAGCCGCGCGACTCCTGGTTTGATAATACAACGGTAATTTGCATATTTCTGGACTTAGGCTTAAAAACATGGGGCTAGAGGATGAAAACTCGAAATTGCCCCCGAACGGTCCCGTGGGTGGCACCAACACCTCCCATGGGACCAATGTAACTCGTAGGAACTGACCCCACAGCCGTGGGACTCCCAGTTTGAGAGTACGATGATAATTTGCATATTTATAGACTTAGACTTAAAAATATGGCATTAGAGGGTGAAAACTCGAAACAGCGCCTAAACGTCCCCGTGGGTGTCACCAACACCTCCCACGGGACCAATAAAACTCGTAGGAACTGGCCCCGCTGCCGTGGGTCACCCGATTTCGAAATACGACTGTAATTTCCATATTTCTAGACTTGGGCTTAAAAACATGGCGCTAGAGGGTGAAAACTCGAAACAGACCCCGAATGGCCCTGTAGGTGGCACCAACACCTCCCACGAGACCAATGTAACTAATAGGAACTCCCCGCAATCGCGGGACTCCCGGTTTGAGAGTATGACAATAATTTAGATATTCAAGACTTAGGCTTAGAAGCATCGCGTTAGAGGTTGAAAAATCTAAACATCCCCGTGGGTGGCACCAACACCTCCCACAGGACCAATGTAACTCGTAGGAACATATCTCTTAGCCGCGGGTCACCCAATTTGAGAATACGACGATAATTTGCATATTTTTAGACTTAGACTTAAAAACATAGCATTCGAGGGTGAAAACTCGAAACAACCCCCGAACGTCACTGTGGGTGGCACCAACACCACCCATTGGATCAATGTACCTCGTAGGAACTGACTGTGCCGCCGTGCCACTCCCGGTTTGATAATACGACGGTAATTTGCATATTTCTAGACTTAGGCTTAAAAACATGATGGTAGAGGGTAAAAACTCGAAATAGCCCCCGAACGGTCCCGTGGGTGGCACCAACACCTCCCACGGGACCAATATAACTCGTAGGAACTGACCCCGCAGCCGCGGGACTCCCAGTTTGAGTGTATGACGATAATTTGCATATTTTTAGACTTAGGCTTAAAAATATGGCGTTAGAGGGTAAAAACTCGAACATCCCCCGAACGTCCTCGTGGGTGGCACCAACACCTCCCACGGGACCAATGTAACTCATAGGAAATGACCGAGCAGCCGCGTGACTCACGGTTTGATAATACGACGGTAATTTGCATATCTTCAGATATAGGCTTGAAAACATGGCGCTAGAGGGTGAAAACTCGAAGCAGCCCCGAACAGCCCAGTGGGTGGCACCAACACCTCCCACGGGACCAATGTAACTCGTTGGAACTGACCCTGTAGTCGCGGGACTCCCAGTTTGAGAGTACGATGATAACCTGCATATTTCTAGACTTAGGCTTATAAACATGGCGTTAGAGGGTGAAAAGTTGAAATAGCCCCTGAACGTCCCCGTGGGTGGCACCAACACCTCCCACGGGACCAATGTAACTCGTTGGAACTGACCCCGCAACCTCGAGACTACGATAATTTTCATATTTCTAGACTTAAGCAAAATATGGCGTTAGAGGGTGAAAACTCGAAACCGCTCTCGAATGGCCCCGTGGGTGGCACCAACACCTCCCACAGGACCAATGTAACTCGTAGGAAATGACCGAGCAGCCGCGCGACTCCCAGTTTGATAATACGACGGTAATTTGCATATTTCTATACTTATGCTAAAAAACGAGGCGCTCGAGGGTGAAAACTCGAAACAGCCCCGAACGTCCCCGTGGGTGGCACCAACACCTCCCACGGGACCAATGTAACTCGTAGGAACAGACCCCGTTGCCACGAGACTCCCGATTTGATAATACGATAGTAATTCGTATATTTCTAGACTTAAGCAAAACATGGCGTTAGAGGGTGAAAACTCGAAACAGCCGCCAAACGGCCCCGTGGGTGGCACAAACACCTCCCATGAGACTAATATAACTCAGAAGAACTGACCACGCAGCGCGGGACTCCAGATTTGAGAATACGACGGTAATTTCCTTATTTCTAGACTTAGGCTTAAAAACATGGCGTTAGAGGGTGAAAACTCGAAACCGCCCCCAAATGCCCTCATGGGTGGCACCAACACCTCCCACGGGACCAATGTAACTCGTAGGAACTGACCCCACAGCCACAGGACTCCCGGTTTGAGAGTATGATGATAATTTGCATATTTCAAGACTTTGGCTTAAAAACATGGCGCTAGGGGCTGAAAACTCGAATCAGCCCCCGAACGGCCCATGGGTGGCTCCAACACCTCCCACGGGACCAATGTAACTCGTAGGAACTGACCCCGCAGCCGCGGGACTCCCGATTTGACATTATGAAGATAATTTGCATATTTCAAAACTTAGGCTTAAAAACACGGCATTAGAGGGTGAAAACTCTAAACAACCCCTAAACGTCCCCGCGGGTGGCACCAGCACCTCCCACGAGACCAATGAAGCTTGTAGGAACTGACCCCACATCCTCGGGTCTTCCAGTTTGAGAATACGACGGTAATTTTCATATTTTGAGACCTAGGCTTAAAAACATGACGTTAGAGGGTGAAAACTCGAAATATCCCCCGAACATTCCCGTGGGTGGCACCAACACCTCCCACGGGACCAATGTAACTGGTTGGAACTGACCGCACAACCGTGCGACTCCCGATTTGATAATATGATGATAATTTGCATAATTCTAGACTTATGCTTAAAAACATGGCGTTAGAGGGTGAAAACTCGAAACATCCCCCGAACGGCCCGTGGTTGGCACCAACACCTCCCACGGGACCAATGTAACTCGTAGGAACTGACCACGCTGCCGTGGGACTCCTGATTTGAGAATACGATGGTAATTTACATATTTCTAGACTTAGGCTTAAAAACATGGCATTCGATGGTGGAAACTCGAAACAGTGCCCGAACGTCCCTGGGGGTGGCACCAACACCTCCCACGGGACCAATGTAACTCGTAGGAACTGACCACGCTGCCGCGGGACTCCCGGGTTGAGAGTAAGATGATAATTTGCATATTTTTAGACTTAGGCTTAAAAACATGGCGTTAGAGGGTGAAAACTCGAAACAGCCACCGAACATCCCCGTGGGTGGCACTGACACCTCCCACGGGACCAATGTAACTCGTAGGAACTAACCTCGCAACTGCGGGTCTCCCGATATGGGAATACAACGGTAATTTGCATATTTCTAGATTTAGGCTTAAAAATAAGGCCTTAGAGGGTAAAAACTCGAAACAGCCCCCGAACGGCCCCGTGGGTGGCAGTAACACCTCCCACGAGACCAATGTAACTCGTTGGAACTGACCGAACAATTGCGCGACTCCCGATTTGATAATACGACGATAATTTTCATATTTGTAGACTTAGGCTTAAAAACATGGCGTTAGAGGTTGAAAACTTGAAACAACCCTTGAACGGCCCGTGGTTGGTACCAACACCTCCCACGGGACCAATGTAACTCGTAGGAACTGACCACGCTGCCGCGGGACTCCCGATATGAGAATACGATGGTAATTTACATATTTTTGGACTTAGGCTTAAAAACATGACGTTAGATGATGGAAACTCGAAACAGCGCCCGAACGTCTATTTGGGTGGCACCAACACCTCCCACGGGACCAATGTAACTCGTAGGAAATGACCCTGCAGCCGCGGGACTACCGGTTTGAGAGTACGATGATAATTTCCATATTCCTAGACTTAGGTTTAAAAACATGGCGTTAGAGGGTTAAAACTACAAACAACCCCCGAACGTCCCCGTGGGTGCAACAACACCTCCCACGGGACCAATGTAACTCATTGGAACTGACACCGCAACTGCGAGACTCTCGGTTTGATAATACAATGGTAATTTGCATATTTCTAGACTTAAGCAAAACATGGCGTTAGAGGGTGAAACCTCGAAACAGTTCCCGAACGGCCCCGTGGGTGGCACCAACACCTCCCACGGGATTAATGTAACTCGTAGGAACAGACCCCGTAGCCATGAGACTCCCGGTTTGATAATACGATGGTAATTTGCATATCTCCAGACATAGGCTTGAAAATATGGCCCTAGAGGGTGAAAACTCGAAGCAGCCCCGAACGGCCCAGTGGGTGGCACCAACACCTCCCACGGGACCAATGTAACTCGTTGGAACTGACCCTACAGCCGCGGGACTCCCGGTTTGAGAGTACGATGATAACCTGCATATTTCTAGACTTAGGTTTATAAACATGGCGTTAGAGGGTGAAAAGCCGAAATGGCCCTTGAACGTCCCCGTGGGTGGCACCAACACCTCCCACGGGACCAACGTAACTCGTTGGAACTGACCTCGCAATCTCAAGACTACGATAATTTTCATATTTCTAGACTTAAGCAAAACATGGCGTTAGAGGGTGAAAACTCGAAACCGCTCTCGAATGGCCCCGTGGGTGGCACCAACACCTCCCACGGGACCAATGTAATTCGTAGGAAATTACCGATCAGCCGCGCGACTCCCGGTTTCGTAATACGACGGTAATTTGCATATTTCTATACTTATGCTAAAAAACAAGGCGCTAGAGGGTGAAAACTCGAAACAACCCCTGAACGGCCCTGTGGGTGGCACCAACACCTCCCACGGGACCAATGTAACTCATAGGAACAGACCCCGCTGCCACGAGACTCCCGATTTGATAATACGACAGTAATTCGTATATTTCTAGACTTAAGCAAAACATGGCGTTAGAGGGTGAAAACTCGAAACAGCCGCCGAACGGCCCCGTGGGTGGCACAAACACCTCCCACGAGACTAATATAACTCATAAGAACTGACCACGCAGCGCATGACTCCCAATTTGAGAATACGACTGTAATTTCCTTATTTATAGACTTAGGCTTAAGAACATGGCATTAGAGGGTGAAAACTCGAAACCGCCACCAAATGCCCTCGTTGGTGGTACCAACACCTCCCACGGGACCCATGTAACCCATAGAAACTGACCCCACAGCCGCAGGACTCCCGGTTTGAGAGTACGACGATAATTTGCATATTTTAAAACTTTGGCTTAAAAACATGACGCTAGAGGGTGAAAACACGAATCAGCCCCCGAACGGCCCATGGGTGGCACCAACACCTCCCACGGGACCAATGTAACTCGTAGGAACTGACCCCGCAGTCGCGGGACTCCCGATTTGAGATTATGAAGATAATTTGCATATTTCAAGACTTAGGCTTAAAAACACGGCATTAGAGGGTGAAAACTCGAAACAACCCTTGAACGTCCCTGCGGGTGGCACCAGCACCTCCCACGAGACCAATGAACCTTGTAGGAACTGACCCCAGAGCAGCGGGTCTTCCAGTTTGAGAATACGACGGTAATTTGCATATTTTGAGACCTAGGCTTAAAAACATGACGTTAGAGGGTGAAAACTCGAAATATCCCCCGAACGTCCCCGTGGGTGGCACCAACACCTCCCACGGGACCAATGTAACTGGTTGGAACTTACCGCACAACCGCGCGACTCCCGATTTGATAATATGATGATAATTTGCATAATTCTAGACTTATGCTTAAAAACATGGCGTTAGAGGGTGAAAACTCGAAACAGCCCCCGAACGGCCCGTGGTTGGCACCAACACCTCCCACGGGACCAATGTAACTCGTAGGAACTGACCACGCTGCCGCGGGACTCCTGATTTGAGAATACGATGGTAATTTACATATTTCAAGACTTAGGCTTAAAGACATGGCATTAGATGGTGGAAACTCGAAACAGCGCCCGAACGTCCCTGGGGGTGGCACCAACACCTCCCATGGGACCAATGTAACTCGTAGGAACTGACCACGCTGCCGCGGGACTCCCGATTTGAGAATACAATGGTAATTTACTTATTTCAAGACTTTGGCGTAAAAACATGGTGCTAGAGGGTGAAAACTCGAAACAGCCCCCGAATGGCCTCGTTGGTGGCACCAACACCTCCCACTGGACCAATGTAACTCGTAGGAACTTGCCGCACAGCCGCACGACTCCCGGTTTGATAATACGATGGTAATTTTCATATATATAGACATAGGCTTAAAAACAAGGCGCTAGAGGATGAAAACTTGAAATAGCCCCCGAACGGCCCCGTGGGTGTGACTAACACCTCCCATAGGACCAATGTTACTCGTAGGAACTCACCGCGCAGCCGCGCGACTCCCGGTTTGATAATACAACGATAATTTGCATATTTCTAGACTTAGACTTAAAAACATGGCGCTAGAGGATGAAAACTCGAAATAGCCCACGAACGGCCTCGTGGGTGGCACCAACACCTCCCACGGGACCAATGTAACTCGTAGGAATTGACCCCACAACCGCGGGTCTCCCGATTTCAGAATACGATGGTAATTTCCATATTTCTAGACTTAGGCTTAAAAAATGGCGTTAGAGGGTGAAAACTCAAAACAGCCCCTAAACGTCCCTGTGGGTTGCACCCACACCTCCCACGGGACCAATGTAACTCGAAGGAACTGACCACGCTGCCGCGGGACTCCCGATTTGAAAATACGAGGATAATTTGCACATTTCAAGACTTTGGCTTAAAAACATGACGCTAGAGGGTGAAAACTCAAAACAGCCCCGAACGGCCCTGTGGGTGGCACCAACACCTCCCACGGGACCAATGTAACCTGTAGGAACTGACCACGCAGCCGAGGAATTCCCGATTTGAGAGTGAGACGATAATTTACATATTTCTCGACTTAGGGTTAAAAACATGGCGCAAGAGGATGAAAACTCAAAATATCCCCTGAACGGCCCCGTGGGTGGCACCAACACCTCCCACGGGACCAATGCAACTCGTAGGAACTGACCCCACAGCCGCGGGACTCCCGGTTTGAGAGTAAGATGATAATTTGAATATTTCTAGACATAGTCTTAAAAACATGGCGTTAGAGGGTTAAAACTCGAAACAGCCCCTGAACGTCCCCGTGGGTGGCACCAACAACTCCCACAGGACAAATGTAACTCGTAGGAACTGACCCCGTAGTCGCGGGTCTCACAATTTCAGAATACGATGGTAATTTCCATATTTCTAGACTTAGGCTTAAAAACATGGCGTTAGAGAGTGAAAACTCGAAACAACCCCCGAACATCCCCGTGGGTTGCACCCACACCTCCCACGGGACCAATGTAACTCGTAGGAACTGACCGTGGAGCCGCGTGACTCCCGGTTTGTTAATGAGACGATAATTTACATATTTTGAGATTTAGGCTTAAAAACATGGCGTTAGAGAGTGAAAACTCGAAACACCCCCGAACGGCCCCGTGGGTGGCACCAACACCTCCCACGGGACTAATGTAACTCGTAGGAAATGACCGAGCAGCCGTGCGACTCCTGATTTGATAATAATACGGTAATTTGCATATTTCTAGACTTAGGCTTAAAAACATGACGCTAGAGGGTGAAAACTGAAAACAACCCCCGAACGGCCCCGCGGGTGGCACCAACACCTCCCATAGGACTAATGTAACTCGTAGGAACTGATCCCGCAGCCGCGGGACTCCCGATTTGAGAGTAAGATGATAATTTGCATATTTTTAGACTTAGGCTTAAAAACATGGCGTTAGAGGGTGAAAACTCGAAACAGCCACCGAACATCCCCGTGGGTGGCACCAACACCACCCACGGGACCAATGTAACTCGTTGGAACTAACCTCGCAACTGCGGGTCTCCCGATATGGGAATACAACGGTAATTTGCATATTTCTAGATTTAGGCTTAAAAATAAGGCCTTAGAGGGTAAAAACTTGAAACAGCCCCCGAACTGCCCCGTGGGTGGCAATAGCACCTCCCACGAGACCAATGTAACTCGTTGGAACTGACCGCACAATTGCGCGACTTAGGCTTAAAAACATGGCGTTAGAGGTTGAAAACTTGAAACAACCCTCGAACGGCCCGTGGTCGGCACCAACACCTCCCACGGGACCAATGTAACTCGTAGGAACTGACCACGCTGCCGGGGGACTCCCGATATGAGAATACGACGGTAATTTACGTATTTTTGGACTTAGGCTTAAAAATATGGCGTTAGATGGTGGAAACTCGAAACAACCCCCGAACGTCCATGTGGGTGGCACCAACACCTCCCACGGGACCAATGTAACTCGTAGGAAATGACCCTGCAACCGCGGGACTCCCGATTTGAGAGTACGATGATAATTTGCATATTCCTAGACTTAGGTTTAAAAACATGGCGTTAGAGGGTTAAAACTAGAAACAACCCCCGAACGTCCCCGTGGGTGCAACAACACCTCCCACGGGACCAATGTAACTCATTGGAACTGACCCCGCAACTGCGAGACTCCCGGTTTGATAATATAATGGTAATTTGCATATTTCTAGACTTAAGCAAAACATGGCGTTAGAGGGTGAAACCTCGAAACAGTTCCCGAACGGCCCCGTGGGTGGCACCAACACCTCCCACGGGACCAATGTAACTCGTAGGAACAGAACTCGTAGCCACGAGACTCCCGGTTTGATAATACGACGGTAATTCACATATTTCTAGACTTAAACAAAACAAGGAGTTAGAGGGTGAAAACTCGAAACAGCCCCCGAACGGCCACGTGGGTGGCACCAACACCTCCCACGGGACCAATGTAACTCGTAGGAACTGACCACGCTGCCGCGGGACTCCCCATTTGAGAATACGATGGTAATTTTCATATTTCAATACTTTGGCTCAAAAACATGGTGCTAGAGGGTGAAAACTCGAAACAGCCCCCGAATGGCCTCGTTGGTGGCACCAACACCTCCCACGGGACCAATGTAACTCGTAGGAACTGGCCGCACTGCCGCACGACTCCCGGTTTGATAATACGACGATAATTTGCATATATCTAGACACAGGCTTAAAAACATGGCGCTAGAGGATGAAAACTCAAAATAGCCCCCGAACGGCCCCGTGGGTGGCACCAACACCTCCCATAGGACCAATGTTACTCGTAGGAACTGACCGCGCAGCCGCACGACTCCCGGTTTGATAATACAACGATAATTTGCATATTTATAGACTTAGGCATAAAAACATGGCGCTAGAGGATGAAAACTCGAAATAGCCCCCGAACAGCCTCGTGGGTGGCACCAACACCTCCCACGGGACCAATAAAACTCGTAGGAACTGACCCCACAGCCGCGGGACTCCCGATTTTAGAATACGATGGTAATTTTCATATTTCTAGACTTAGGCTTAAAAAATGGCGTTAGAGGGTGAAAACTCAAAATAGCCCCCGAACGTCCCCGTGGGTTGCACCAACACCTCCCACGGGACCAATGTAACTCGTAGGAACTGACCGCGGAGTCGCGCGACTCCCGATTTGATAATACGATAGTAATTTACATATTTTTAGATTTAGGCTTAAAAACAAGGCCTTAGAGGGTAAAAACTTGAAACAGCCCCCGAACGGCCCCGTGGGTGGCAATAACACCTCCCACGGGACCAATGAAACTCGTTGGAACTGACCGCACAACTGTGCGACTCCCGATTTGATAATACGGCGATAATTTTCATATATCTGGACAAAGGATTAAAAACATGGCGTTGGAGGTTGAAAATGCGAAACAGCCCCCGAACGGCTCGTGGTTGGCACCAACACCTCCCACGGGACCAATGTAACTCGTAGGAACTGACCACGCTGCCGCGGGACTCCCGATATGAGAATACGACCGTAATTTACATATTTTTAGAGTTAGGCTTAAAAATATGGCGTTAGATGGTGGAAACTCGAAACAGTGCCCGAACGTCCATGTGGGTGGCACCAACACCTCCCACGGGACCCATGTAACTCGTAGGAACTTACCACGTTGCTGCGGGACTCCAGATTTGAGAATACGATAACAATTTGCATATTTCAAGACTTTGGCTTAAAAACATGGCACTAGAGGGTGAAAACTCGAAACATCCCCTGAACGGCCCCGTGGGTGGCACCAACACCTCCCACGGGACCAATGTAACTCGTAGGAACTGACCACGCAGCTACGGGACACCCGGTTTGAGAGTGAGACGATAATTTGCAAATTTCTAGACTTAGGCTTAAAAACATGGCACAAGAGGATGAAAACTCGAAATAGCCCCCGAACGGCCTCGTGGGTGGCACCAACACCTCTCACGGGACCAATGTAACTCATAGGAACTAACCCCACAGCCGCGGGACTCCCGGTTTGAGAGTACGACGATAATTTGCATATTTCTAGACATAGGATTAAAAACAAGGTGTTAGAGGGTTAAAACTCGAAACAACCCCTGAACATCCCAGTGGGTGGCACCAACACCTCCCACAGGACGAATATAACTCGTAGGAACTGACCCCGCAGCCGCGCGACTCCCGATTTGATAATACGACGGTAATTTGCTTATTTCTAGACTTAGGCTTAAAAGCATGGCGCTAGAGGGTGAAAACTTGAAACACCCCCCTAACGGCCCCGTGAGTGGCACCAACACCTCCCATGAGACCAATGTAACTCGTAGAAACTGACCCCACAGCCGCGGGACTGCCTGTTTCAGAGTACGACGATAATTTGCATATTTCTAGACTTAGGCTTAAAAACAAGGTGTTAGAGGGAAAAAACTTCAAGCAGCCCCAGAAAGTCCCCGTCGGTCGAACCAACACCTCCCACGGGACCAAGGTAACTCGTACGAACTGACCCCGTAGCCGCGGGGTCTCCAGATTTTAGAATACGACAAAAATTTTCATATTTCTTGACTTAGGCTTAAAAACATGGCGTCAGAGGGTAAAAACTTGAAGAAGCTCCCGAACGTCCCCGTGGGTGGCACCAACACCTCCCACGGGACCAATGTAACTCGTAGGAAATGAACCTGTAGCCGCGGGACTCCCGGTTTGAGAGTACGATAATAATTTGCATATTCCTAGACTTAGGCTTAAAAACATGGCGTTAGAGGGTTAAAACTATAAACAGCCCCCGAACGTCCCCGTGGGTGCACCAACACCTCCCACGGGACCAATGTAACTCATTGGAACTAACCCCGCAACTGCGAGACTCCCGGTTTGATAGTACAATGGTAATTTTCATATTTCTCGACTTAAGCAAAACATGGCGTTAGAGGGTGAAAACTCGTAACAGTTCCCGAACGGCCCCGTGGGTGGCACCAACACCTCCCACGGGACCAATGTAACTCGTAGGAACAGACCCTGTAGCCACGAGTCTCCCAGTTTGATAATACGATGGTAATTCAAATATTTTTAGACTTAAGCAAAACATGGCGTTAGAGAGTGAAAACTCGAAACACCCCCGAACGGCCCCGTCGGTGGCACCAACACCTCCCACGGGACTAATGTAACTCGTAGGAAATGACCGAGCAACCGTGCAACTCCTGATTTGATAAGATGACGATAATTTGCATATTTTTAGACTTGGCTTAAAAACATGGCGCTAGAGGGTATAAACTCAAAATATCCCCCGAACGGCCCCGTGGGTGGCACCAACACCTCCCATGGGACTAATGTAACACGTAGGAACTGACCCCGCATCCGCGGGACTCTCGGTTTGAGAGTAAGATGATAATTTACATATTTTTTAACTTAAGCTTAAAAACATGGCGTTAGAGGGTGAAAACTCGAAACAGCCCCCGAACATCCCCGTGGGTGCCACCAACACCTCCCACGGGACCAATGTAACTCGTAAGAACTAACAACGCAACTGCGGGTCTCCCGGTATGGGAATATAACGGTAATTTGCATATTTCTAGACTTAGGTTTAAAAACATGGCGTTAGAGGGTGAAAACTCGAAACAGGCCCCGAACATCCCCATGGGTGCACCAACACCTCCCACGGGACCAATGTAACTCGTAGGAACAGAACTCGCCGCCACGAGACTCCTGGTTTGATAATACGATGGTAATTCATATATTTTTAGACTTAAACAAAACAAGGCATTAGAGGGTGAAAACTCAAAACAGCCCCCGAACGGCCATGTGGGTGGCACCAACACCTCCCACGGGACCAATGTAACTCGTTGGAACTGACCCCGCAACCGCGAGACTCCCAGTTTGATAATACCACGGTAATTTGCATATTTCTATACTTAAGCAAAACATTGCGATAGAGGGTGAAAACTCGAAACAGCTCCCGAACGGCCCCGTGGGTGGCACCAACACCTCCCACAGGACCTATGTAACTCGTAGGAATAGAACAAGCAGCAACGAGACTCCCGATTTGATAATACGATGGTAATTCACATATTTCTAGACTTAAACAAAATAAGGAGTTAGAGGGTGAAAACTCGAAACAGCCCCCGAACGGCCACACGGGTGGCACCAACACCTTCCATGGTACCAATGTAACTCGTAGGAACTGACCTCGCAACCGCGGGTCTCCCGGTTTGGGAATACAATGGTAATTTGCATATTTCTAGACTTAGGCTTAAAAACATGGCGTTAGGGGGTGAAAACTAAAAATAACCCCCGAACGTCCCTATGGGTGGCTCCAACACCTCCTATGGGACCAATGTAACTCGTAGGAACTGACCGCGCAGCCGCGTGACTCCCGGTTTGATAATACTACAGTAATTTGCATATTTCTAGGCTTAGCCTTAAAAACATGGCGCTAGAGGGTGAAAACTCAAAACAGCCCCCGAGCAGCCCATGCGTGGCACCAACACCTCCCACGGGACCAATATAACTCGTAGCAACTGACCCCGCAGTCGCGGGACTCCCGGTTTGAGAGTACGATGATAATTTGCATATTTCTAGACTTAGGCTTAAAAACATGGCGTTAGAGGGTGAAAACTCGAAGCAGCCCCAGAACGTCCCCGTGGGTGGCACCAATACCTCCCACGGGACCTATGTAACTCGTACGAACTAACCCTGCAACTGCAGGTCTCCAGATTTGAGAATACTATAGTAATTTTCATATTTCTGGACTTAGGCTTAAAAACATGGCGTTAGGGGGTAAAAACTCGAAACAACCCCCGAATGTCCACGTGGGTGGCACCGAGACCTCCTACGGGACCAATATAACTTGTAGGAAATGACTGAGCAGACGCACGATTCCCGATTTGATAATTCGATGGTAATTTTCATATTTCTATACTTAGGCTTAAAAACAAGGCGCTAGAGGGTGAAAACTCGAAACAGCCGTCGAACGGCCCCGTGGGTGGCACCGACACCTCCCACGGGACCAATGTAACTCTTAGGAACTGACCCCGCAGCCGTGGGACTCCCGGTTTGAGAGTACGACGATAATTTTCATATTTCCAGACTTAGGCTTAAAAAATGGCTTTAGATGGTGAAAACTCGAAATAGCCCCCGAACATACCCGTGGGTTCACCAACACTTCCCACGGAACTAATGTAACTCGTTGGAATGCACCCCGCAACCGCGAGACTCCAGGTTTGATAATACAACGGTAATTTGCATATTTCTAGACTTAAGCAAAACATGGCATTAGAGGGTGTAAACTCAAAACAACTCCCGAGCGGCCCTGTGGGTGGGACCAACACCTCCCACGGGACCAATGTAACTCGTAGGAACTGACCCCGCTGTTGTGGGACTACCGATTTGAGAATACGACAGTAATTTGCATATTACCAGACTTTAGGAATAAAAACATGGCGTTAGCGGGTGAAAACTCGAAACAGCCCCCGAACGTCCCCGTGGGTTCTCCAACACCTCCCACGGAACTAATGTAACTCGTGGGAATGCACCCCGCAACCGCGAGACTCCAGGTTTGATAATACAACAGTAATTTGCATATTTCTAGACTTAAGTAAAACATGGCGTTAGAGGGTGTAAACTTAAAACAACTCCCGAGCGGCCCCTTAGGTGGCACCAACACCTCCCACGGGACCAATGTAACTCGTTGGAACAGAACCCGCAGCCACGAGACTCCCGGTCTGATAATACGACGATAATTCGCATAATTCTAGACTTAAACAAAACAGGGCGTTAGAGGGTGAAAACTTGAAACAACCCCCGAACAGCCACGTGGGTGGCACCAACACCTCCCATTGGACCAATGTAACTCGTAGGAACTGACCTCGCAACCGTGGGTCTTTCGGTTTGGGAATACAAAGGTAATTTGCATATTTTTAGACTTAGGCTTAAATACATGGCGTTAGAGGGTGAAAACTCGAAACAACGCCCGAACGTCCCTGTGGGTGGCACAAACACCTGCCATAGGACCAATATAACTCGTAGGAACTGACTACACAATCACGTGACTCCCGGTTTGATAATACAATGGTAATTTGCATATTTCTAGACTTAGGCTTAAAAACATGGCGCTAAAGGGTGAAAACTCGAAACAACCCTCGAACGGCCCCATGGGTGGCACCAACACCTCCCACAGGACCAATGTAATTCGTAGGAACTGACCCCGCAGTCGCTGGACTCCCGGTTTTAGAGTACGACGATAATTTGCATATTTCTAGACTTAGGCTTAAAAACATGGCGTTAGAGGGTGATAACTCGAAGTAGCCGCAGAACGTCCCCGTGGCTGGCACCAACACCTCCAATGGGACCAATGTAACTCATAGGAACTGACCCTGCAACCGCGGGTCTCCAGATTTGAGAATATGACAGTAATTTTCATATTTGTGGACTTAGGCTTAAAAATATGGCGTTAGAGGGTAAAAACTCGAAACAACCCCCGAACGTCCCCATGGGTGGCACCAAGACCTCCCACGGGACCAATGTAACTCGGAGGAAATGACTGAGTAGCCGCGTGACTCCCGGTTTGATAATATAATGGTAATTTGAGTATTTCTAGACTTAGGCTTAAAAACAAGGCGCTAGAGGGTGAAAACTCGAAACAGCCCCCGAACGGCCTCGTGGGTGGCACCAACACCTCCCATGGGACCAATGTAACTCGTAGGAACTGACCTCACAGCCGCGGGACTCTCAGTTTGAGAGTATGATGATAATTTGCATATTTCTTGACCTAGGCTTAAAAACATGGCGTTGGAGGGTGAAAACTCAAAACAGCCCCCAAACATCCCCGTGGGTGCACAAACACCTCCCACGGGACCATTTCAACTCGTTGGAACTCACCCCGCAACCGCGAGACCCCCGATTTGATAATACAAAGGTAATTTGCATATTTCTAGACATAAGGAAAACATGGCGTTAGAGGGTGAAAACTTGAAACAGCCCCCGAACGTCCCCGTGGGTGGTACCAACACCTCCCACAGGACCAATGTAACTCGTAGGAACTGACCCCGCAGCCACGAGACTCCCGATTTGATAATACGACAGTAATTCGCATATTTCTAGACTTAAAGAAAACATGGCGTTAGAGGGTGAAAACTCAAAATAGCACCCGAATGGCGACGTGGGTGGCACCAACACCTCCCATGTGACCAATGTAAATTGTAGGAACTGACCCCGTAGCTGCACGACTCCTGGTTTGATAATATGACGGTAATATGCACATTTTATGACTTAGGCTTAGAAACATGGCGCTAGAGGGTGAAAACTCGAAACAGCCCCCGAACATCCCCGTGGGTGGCACCAACACCTCCCTCGGGACCAATGTAACTCGTAGGAACTGACCTCGCAGCCACGGTTCTCCCGGTTTGGGAATACAATGGTAATTTGTATATTTCTAGAGTTAGGCTTAAAAACTTGGCGTTACAGGGTGAAAACTCAAAACAGCCCCCAAATGGCCCTGTGGGTGGCACCAACACCTCCCACCGGACCAATGTAACTCGTAGGAACTGACCCCGTAACCGCGGGCTCCCGATTTGAGAATATGTCGATAATTTGGATATTTCTAGACTTAAGCTTAAAAACATGGCGTTAGAGGGTGAAAACTCGAAACAGCCCCCGAACGGCCCTGTGGGCGGCACCAACACCTCCCACGGGACCAATGTAACTCGTAGGAACTGACCACAGAGCCGCGAGACTCCCAATTTGATAATACGATGGTAATTTCATATTTCTAGACTTAGGATTAAAAACATGGCGTTTGAGGGTGAAAACTCGAAACACCAACACCTCCCATGGGACCAATGTAACTCGTAGGAACAGAACTCGCAGCCACGAGACTTTTGGTTTAATAATACGACGGTAATTCGCATATTTCTAGACTTAAACAAAACAAGGCGTTAGAGGGTCAAAACTCGAAACAGCCCTTGAACGGCGCCGTGGGTGGCACCAACACCTCCCACGGGACCAATGTAACTCGTAGGAACTGACCGCGGAGCCGTGCGACTCCCGGTTTGTTAATACGATGGTAATTTCCATATTTTTAGATTTAGGGTTAAAAACATGGCCTTAGAAGGTGAAAACTCAAAACAGCCCCCGTGGGTGGCACCAACACCACCCATGGGACCAATGTAACTCGTAGGAACTGATCGCGCAACTGCGCGAATCCCAATTCAATAATACGATGGTAATTTCATATTTCTAGACTTAGGGTTAAAAGCATGGCGATAAAGGTGAAAACTTGAAACACCCCCTGAACGTCCCCGTGGGTGGAACCAACACCTCCCACGAGACCAATGTAACTCGTAGAAACTAACCCCACATCCGCGGGACTCCCGGTTTGAGAGTACGATGATACTTTGCATATTTCTAGACTTAGTCTTAAAACTAAGGCATTAGAGGGAGAAAACTTGAAGCTGCCCGAGAAAGTCCCCATGGGTGGAACCAACACCTCCTATGGGACCAAGGTAACTCGTAGGAACTGACCCCGCAGTCGCGGGTCTCTAGATTTTAGAATACGACAAAAATTTTCATATTTCTGGACTTAGGCTTAAAAACATGGCGTTAGAGGGTAAAAACTCGAAACAGCCCCCGAACGTCCCCGTGGGTGGCACCAACACCTCCCACGGGACCAATGTAACTTGTAGGAAATGACCCCGCAGCCGCGGGACTCCCGGTTTGAGAGTACGATGATAATTTGTATATTACTAGACTTAGGCTTAAAAACATGGCGTTAGAGGGTTAAAACTAGAAACACCCCCCAAACGTCCCCGTGGGTGCACCAACACCTCCCACGGGACCAATGTAACTCATTGGAACTGACCCCACAACCGCAACACTCCCAGTTTGATAATACAACGATAATTTGCATAATTCTAGACTTAAGCAAAACATGGCGTTAGAGGGTGAAAACTCGAAACATCTCCCGAACGGCCACGTGGGTGGCACCAACACCTCCCACGGGACTAATGTAACTCGTAGGAACAGACGCCGCTGCCACGAGACTCCCGGTTTGATAATACAATGGTAATTCGCATATTTCTAGACTTAAGCAAAACATGGGGTTAGTGAGTGAAAACTCGAAACACCCCCGAACGGCCCCGTGGGTGGCAGAAACACCTCCCACGGGACCAATGTAACTCGTAGGAAACGACTGAGCAGCCGTGCGACTCCCGATTTGATAATACGATAGTAATTAGCATATTTCTAGACTTAGGCTTAAAAACATGACTCTAGAGGGTGAAAACTCAAAACATCCCCCGAACGGTCCCGTGGGTGGCACCAACACCTCCCACGGGACTAATGTAACACGTAGGAACTGCCCCTGCATCCGCGGGACTCTCGGTTTGAGAGTAAGACGATAATTTGCATATTTTTAGACTTTGGATTAAAACATGGTGTTAGAGGGTGAAAACTCGAAATAACCCCCGAACATCCCCGTGGGTGGCACCAACACCTCCCACGGGACCAATGTAACTCGTATGAACTAACCCCGCAACTGCGGGTCTCCCGGTATGGGAATACAACGGTAATTTGCATATTTCTAGACTTAGGTTTAAAAACATGGCGTTAGAGGGTGAAAACTCGTAACAGCCGCCGAACGGCCCCGTGGGTAGCACCAACACCTCCCACGAAACCAATATAACTCATAAGAAATGACCACGCAGCTCGGGACTCCCAATTTGAGAATACGACTGTAATTTCTTTATTTTTAGACTTAGGCTAAAAAACTTGGCGTTAGAGGGTGAAAACTCGAAACCTCCCCCGAACGCCCCCGTTGGTGGCACCAACACCTCCCATGGGACCAATGTAACTCATAGGAACTGACCCCACAGCCACGGGACTCCCGATTTGAGAGTACGATGATAATTTGCAAATATCTATGCATAGTCTTAAAAACATGGCGTTAGCCAGTGAAAACTCGAAACAGCCCCCGAACGTCCCCGTGGGTGGCACAAACACCTCCCACGGGACCAATGTAACTTGTAGCAACTGACCCTGCAGCCACGGGACTCTCGATTTGAGATTACGAAGATAATTTTCATATTTCTAGACTTAGGCTTCAAAACACGGCGTTAGAGGGTGAAAACTCGAAACAACCCCCGAACGTCCCCGTGGGTGGCACCAGCACCTCCCACGAGACCAATGTAACTTGCAGGAACTGGCCCTACAGTCGCGGGTCTTTAGATTTGATAATACGACGATAATTTGCATATTTCTCGACTTAGGCTTAAAAACATGGTGTTAGAGGGTTAAAACTCGAAACAGCCCCCGAACGGCCCGTGGTTGGCACCAACACCTCCCACGGGACCAATGTGACTCGTAGGCACTGACCACGCTGCCATGGGACTCTCGATATGAGAATACGACGGTAATTTATATATTTACAGACTTAGGCTTAAAAACATGGCGTTAGATGGTGGAAACTCGAAACAGCGCCCGAACGTCCCCGTGGGTGGCACCAACACCTCCCACGGGACCAATGTAAGTCATAGAAACTGACCACACTGCCGCGGGACTCCCAATTTGAGAATCCGATGGTAATTTCCATATTTCAAGACATTGGCTTACAACCATGGCGGTAGAGGGTGAAAACTCGAAACAGCCCCCGAACGGCCCCGTGGGTGACACCAACACCTCCCACGGGACCAATGTAACTCATAGGAACTGACCCCGCAGCCGCGGGACTCCCGGTTTGAGAGTGAGATGATAATTTGCGTATTTCTAGACTTAAGCCTAAAAACATGGCAATAGAGGGTGAAAACTCGAAACAGCCCCCGAACATCCCCGTGGGTGGCACTAACACCTGCCACGGGACCAATGTAACTCGTAGGAACAGACCTGGTAGCCGTGCATCACCCGATTTGAGAATACGATGGTAATTTGAATATTTCTAGACTTTGTCTTAAAATATGGCGTTAGAGGGTGAAAACTCAAAATAGCCCCCGAATGTCCCTATGGAGGGCACCAACACCTCCCATAGGACCAATGTAACTCGTAGGAACTGGCGGTAGAGGGTAAAAACTCGAAACATCCCCCGAACGGCCCCGTGGGTGGTACCAACACCTCCCACGGGACCACTATAACTCGTAGGAACTGACGCCACAGCCGCGGGACTCCCGGTTTGAGAGTACGATGATAATTTGCATATTTCTAGACTTAGGCTTAAAAACGTGGCGTTACAGGGTGAAAACTCGATGCAGCCCCAGAACGTCCCCGTGGGTGGCACCAACAGCTCCCACAGGACCAATGAAACTCGTAGGAACTGACCCCGCAGCCGCAGGGATCCAGATTTGAGAATAGGATAGTAATTTTCGTATTTCTAGACATAGGCTTAAAAACATGACGTTAGAGGGTGAAAACTCGAAATAGCCCCCGAACGTCCCCGTGGGTGGCACCAACACCTCCCACGGGACCAATGTAACTCGTAGGAACTGACCCCGCAGCCGCGTGTCTCCCGATTTTAGAATACGATGGTAATTTGCATATTTTTAGACTTAGGCTTAAAAACATGGCGTTAGAGGGTGAAAACTCAAAATAGCCCCCGAACGTCCCCGTGGGTTACACCAACCCCTCCCACGGGACCAATGTAACTCATAGGAACTGACCGCGGAGTCGCGCGGCTCCCGATTGGATAATACGATGGTAATTAGAATATTTCTATATTTAGGCTTAAAAACAAGGCCTTAGATGGTCAAAACTCAAAACAGCCCCCAAACGGCCCCGTGGGTGTAACCAACACCTCCCATGGGACCAATGTAACTCGTAGGAACTTACCGCGGAGCCGCGCGAATCCCGGTTTGTTAATACGACTGTAATTTGCATATTTCGAGATTTAGGGTTAAAAACATGGCCTTAGAAGGTGAAAACTCAAAACAGCACCCGAACGTCACTCTGGGTGGCACCAACACCACCCGTGGGACCAATGTAACTCGTAGGAATTGAACACGCAACTGCGTAACTCCCGATTCTATAATACGATGGTAATTTCATATTTCTTGACTTAGGCTTAAAAGCATGGCGCTAAAGGGTGAAAACTTGAAACACCCCCTGAACGGCCCCGTGGGTGGCACAAACACCTCCCACTAGACCAATGTAACTCGTAGAAACTGACCCCACAGCCGCGGGACTCCCGGTTTGAGAGTACGACGATAATTTGCCTATTTTTAAACTTAGGCTTAAAAACAAGGCCTTAGAGGGAGAAAACTCGAAACAACCCCCGAACGTCCCCGTGGGTGGCACCAACACCTCCCACGGGACCAAGGTAACTCGTAGGAACTGACCCCACAGCCGCGGAACTCCCGGTTTAAGAGTACGATGATAATTTGCATATTTCTAGACTTAGGCTTAAAAACATGGCATTAGACGGTTAAAACTAGAAACAACCCCCGAACATCCCCGTAGGTGCACCAACACCTCCCACGGGACCAACGTAACTCATTGTAACTAACCCCGCAATCGCGAGACTCCCGATTTGATAAAACGATGATAATTCGCATATTTTTAGACTTATGCAAAACATGGCGTTAGAGGGTGAAAACTCGAAACAACCCCGAACGGCGCCGTGGGTGGCACCAACACCTCTCATGGGACTAATGTAACTCGTAGGACTGACCCCGCAACCGCGGGACTCCCGATTTGAGGGTAAGATGATAATGTGCATATTTATAGACTTATGCTTAAAAACATGGCGTTAGAGGGTGAAAACTCGAAACAGCCCCCGAACATCCCCGTGGGTGGCACCAACACCTCCCAAGGGACCAATGTAACTCGTAGTGACTAACCTCGCAACTGCGGGCCTCCCGATGTGGGAATACAATGCTAATTTTCATATTTCTAGACATAGGCTTAAAAACATGGCGTTAGAGGGTGAAAACTCGAAACAGCCGCCGAACGTCCCCGTGGGTGCACCAACACCTCCCACGGGACCAATATAACTCTTTGGAACTGACCCCGCAACCGCGAGACTCCCGGTTTGATAATACAACGGTAATTCGCATATTTCTAGACTTAAGCAAAACATGGCGTTAGAGGGTGAAAACTCGAAACAGCTCCTGATCGGCCCCGTGGGTGGCACCAACACCTCCCACGGGAACAATGTAAGTCGTAGGAACAAAACTCGCAACCACGAGACTCCCGGTTTGATAATACGATGGTAATTCACATATTTCTAGACTTAAACAAAACATGGCGTTAGAGGGTGAAAACTCGAAACAACCCCCGAACGGCCACGTGGGTGGCACCAACACCTCCCACGGGAGCAATGTAACTCATAGGAACTGACCACACAGCCGCGGGACTCCCGTTTTGAGAGTACGATGACAATTTGCATATATCTATACATAGGCTTAAAAACATGGCGTAATCCAGTGAAAACTCAAAACATCCCCCGAACAACCCCGTGGGTGGCACAAACACCTCCCACGGGACCAATGTAACTTGTAGCAACTGACCCTGCAGCCACGGGACTCTCGATTTGAGATTACGAAGATAGTTTGCATATTTCTAGACTTAGGCATAAAAACACGGCGTTAGAGGGTGAAAACTCGAAACAACCCCCGAACGTCCCCATGGGTGGCACCATCACCTCCCACGGGACCAATGTAACTCGTAGGAACCGACCACGCTGCCGCGGGACTCCCGATTTGAGAATACGACGGTAATTTACATATTTCTAAACTTAGGCTTAAAAACATGGAGTTAGCTGGTGGAAACTAGCGCCCGAACGTCCCCGTGGGTGGCACCAACACCTCCCACGGGACCAATGTAACTCGTAGGAATTGACCATGCTGGCGCGGGACTCCCAATTTGAGAATACGACGGTAATTTGCATATTTCAAGACTTTAGCTTGGAAACATGGTGCTAGAGGGTGAAAACTCGAAACAACCCCCGAACGGCCCCGTGGGTGGCACCAACACCTCCCACTGGACAAATGTAACTCATAGGAACTGACCCCGCAGCCGCAGGACTCCCAGTTTGAGAGTGAGTCGATAATTTGCATATTTCTAGACTTAAGCTTAAAAATATGGCGTTAGAGGGTGAAAACTCAAAACAGCCCCCGAACATCCCCGTGGGTGGCACCAACACCTCCCACGGGAACAATGTAACTCGTAGGAAATGACCGAGCAGCCGCGCGACTCCCGATTTGATAATACGACGGTTATTTGCATATTTCTAAACTTAGGTTTAAAAACATGGCGCTAGAGGGTAAAAAATCGAAACATCCCTCGAACGACCCCGTGGGTGGTACCAATACCTCCCACGGGACCACTATAACTCGTAGGAACTGACCCCGCAGCCGCGGGACTCCCGGTTTGAGAGTACGATGATAATTTGCATATTTCTTGACTTAGGTTTAAAAATATGGCGTTAGAGGGTGAAGACTCAAAACAGAGCCCGAACGGTCCCGTGGGTGGCACCAACACCTCCCACGGGACCAATGTAACTCGTAGGAATTGACCGCGGAGTCGTGCGGCTCCCGGTTTGATAATATGATGGTAATTTGTATATTTCTAGATTTAGGCTTAAAAACAAGGCCTTAGAGGGTAAAAACTCAAAACATCCCACAAACGGCCCCGTGGGTGGCACGAACACCTCCCACGGGACCAATGTAACTCGTAGGAACTAACCGCGGAGCCGCGCGACTCTCGGTTTGTTAATACGACGATAATTTGCATATTTTTAGATTTAGGCTTAAAAACATAACCTTAGAAGGTGAAAACTCAAAAGATCCCCCGAACGTCACTATGGGTGGCACCAACACCACCCATGGGACCAATGTAACTCGTAGGAACTGACCGCGCAACTGCGCAACTCCCGATTCGATAATACGATGGTAATATCATATTTGTTGACTTAGGCTTAAAAGCATGGCGCTAAAGGGTGAAAACTTGAAACACCCCCCTAACGGCCCCGTGGGTGGCACCAACACCTCCCACGAGACCAATGTAACTCGTAGAAACTAACCCCACAACCGCGGGACTCCCGGTTTGAGAGTACGACGATAATTTGCATATTTCTAGACTTAGGCATTAAAATAAGGCGTTAAAGGGAGAAAACTTGAAGCAGCCCCAGAAAGTCCCCATGGGTGGAACCAACACCTCCCACGGGACCAAGGTAACTCGTAGGAACTGACCCCGCGGCCGTGGGTCTCCAGATTTTAGAATACGACAAAATTTTTCATATTTCTGGACTTAGGCTTAAAACATGGCGTTAGAGGGTAAAAACAAGAAACAGCCCCCGAACGTCCCCATGGGTGGCACCAACACCTCCCATGGTACCAATGTAACTCGTAGGAAATGACCCCATAGCCGCGGGACTCCCGGTTTGAGAGTACGATGATAATTTGCATATTTCTAGACTTAGGCTTAAGAACATGGCGTTAGAGGGTTAAAACTAGAAACAGCCCCCGAACGTCCCCGTGGGTGCACCAACACCTCCCACGGGACCAATGTAACTCAATGGAACTGACCCCGCAACCGCAAGACTCCCGGTTTGATAAAATGACGATAATTCACATATTTTTAGACTAAAGCAAAACATGGCGTTATAGGGTGAAAACTCGAAACAGCCCCGAACGGCCCTGTGAGTGGCACCAACACCTCCTACGGGACCAATGTAACTCGTAGGAAATGATCGAGCAACCGTGCGACTCCCGATTTGATAATAAGACGATAATTTGCATATTTCTAGACCTAGGCTTAAAAACATGGCGCTAGAGGGTGAAAACTCAAAACAGCCCCCGAACGGCCCCGTGGCTGGCACCAAAACCTCTCATGGGACTAATGTAACTCGTAGGAACTGGCCCCGCAGCCGCGGGACTCTCGGTTTGAGACTAAGACGATAATTCACATATTTTTAGACTTAAGCAAAACATGGCGTTATAGGGTGAAAACTCGAAACAGCCCCGAACGGCCCCGTGAGTGGCACCAACACCTCCTACGGGACCAATGTAACTCGTAGGAAATGATCGAGCAGCCGTGCGACTCCCGATTTGATAATACGATGATAATTTGCATATTTCTAGACCTAGGCTTAAAAACATGGCGTTAGAGGGTGAAAACTCGAAACAGCCCCCGAACATCCCCGTGGGTGGCACCAACACCTCCCAATGGACCAATGTAACTCGTAGGAACTAACCTCGCAACTGCGGGTCTCCGGATATGGGAATACAATGGTAATTTGCATATTTCTAGACATTGGCTTAAAACATGGGGTTAGTGGGTGAAAACTCGAAACAGCCCCCGAACGTCCCCGTGGGTGGCACCAACACCTCCCACGAGACTAATGTTTCTCGTAGGTACTGACCCCGTAACCGCGGGACTCCTGATTTGAGAGTGTGACTATAATTAGCATATTTTTAGACGTATGCTTAAAAACATGGCGTTCGAGGGTGAAAACTCGAATCAGCCCCCGAACATCCCCGTGTGTGGCGTCAACACCTCCCACGGGACCAATGTAACTCGTAGGAAATCACCTAACATCCGCAGGTCTCCCGGTTTGAGAATACAACGATAATTTGCATATTTTTACACTTAGGCTTAAAAACATGGCGTTAGAGGGTGAAAACTCGAAACAACCCTCAAACGTACCTGTGGGTGAAACCAACACCTCCCATGGGACCAATGTAAATTGTAGGAACTGACCGTGCAGCTGCGCGACTCCTGGTTTGATAGTACGATGATAATTTGCATATTTTAAGACTTAGGCTTAAAAACATGCCGTTAGAGGGTGAAAACTCGAAACAACCCCCGAACGTCCTGTGGGTGGCACCAAGACCTCTCACGGGACCAATGTAAATATTAGGAACTGATCCCGCAGCTACGGGACTCCTAATTTGAGAGTAAGACGATAATTTTCATATTTTTAGACTTAGGTTTAAAAACATGGCGTTAGAGGGTGAAAACTCGAAACAGCCCCCAAACATCCCCGTGGGTGGCACCAAGACCTCCCACGGGACCAATGTAACTCGTAGGAAATGACTTAGCAGCCGCGCGACTCCCAGTTTGATAATACGATGGTAATTTCATATTTCTGGACTTAGGCTTAAAAACAAGGCGCTAGAGGGTGAAAACTGGAAACAGCCCCCGAACGTCCCCGTGGGTGGCACCAACACCTCCCTCGGGACAAATATAACTCGTAGGAACTGGCCCCGCAGCCGCGGGACTCCCGGTTTTAGAGTACGATGATAATTTGCATATTTCTAGACTTAGGCTTAAAATTATGGCGCTAGAGGATGAAAACTCAAAACAGCCCCCGAACGGCCCCGTGGGTGACACCAACACCTCCCACGGGACCAATGTAACTCATAGGAACTGACCCCACAGCCGCGGGACTCTCGATTTGGGAGTACGGCGATAATTTGCATATTTACAGACTTGGGCTTAAAAACATGGCGTTAGAGGGTGAAAACTTGAAATAGCCCCTGAACATCCCCGTGGGTGGCACCAACACCTCCCACAGAACAAATGTAACTCATAGGAAGTGACCCCGCAGCCGCGGGTCTCCCGATTTCAAAATACGAAAGTAATTTCCATATTTCTAGACTTAGGCTTAAGAACATGGCGTTAAAGGGTGAAAACTCGAAACAGCCCCCGAACGTCCCCGTGGGTGGCACCAACCCCTCCCACGGGACCAATGTAACTCGTAGGAACAGACGTCGCAGCCGCGGGTCACCCAATTTGAGAATACGATGGTAATTTGTTTATTTCTAGACTTAGGCTTAAAAACATGGTGCTACAGGGTGAAAACTCGAAATAACCCCCGAACGGCCGTGTAGGTGGCACCAACACCTCCCACGAGACCAATGTAACTCATAGGAACTGACCCCGCAATCGCGGGACTCCCGGTTTGAGATTATGACGATTATTTTTATATTTCTAAACTTAGGCTTAGAAACATGGCATTAGAGGGTGAAAACTCGAAACAACCCCCGAACGGCCCTATAGGTGTCACAACCACCTCCCACGAGACCAATATAACTCATAGGAACTGACCCCGCAATCGTGGGACTCCCGGTTTGAGAGTATGATGATAATTTGCATATTTCTAGACTTAGGCTTAGAAACAAGGCGTTAGAGGGTGAAAATCTAAAGAGCCCCTGAACATCCCCGTGGGTGGCACAAACACGTCCCACGGGACCAATGTAACTCGTAGGAACAGACCTCGCAGACGCGGGTCACCCAATTATAGAATACGACGGTAATTTGCATATTTTTAGACTTAGGCTTAAAAGCATGGCGTTAGAGGGTGAAAACTCGAAACAGCCCTCGAACGTCCCCATGGGTGGCACAAACACATCCCACGGGACCAACGTAACTCGTAGGAACTGACCCCGCAGCTAGGGGACTCCCGATTTGAGAGTACGATGATAATTTGCATATTTTTAGACTTAGGCTTAAAAACATGACAATAAAGGGTGAAACTCGAAGAAGCCCCCGAACGTCCCCGTGGGTGGCACCAGCACCTCCCACGGGACCTATGTAACTCGTAGGAACTGACCTCGCAGCCGCGGGTCTCCAGATTTGAGAATACAACAGTAATTTTCATATTTTTGGACTTCAGTTTAAAAACATGGCATTAGAGGGTAAAAACTCAAAACAGCCCACGAACTTCCTCGTGGGTGGCACCAACACCTCCCACGGGACCCATGTAACTCGTAGGAAATGACCGAGCAGCCGCATGACTCTCGATTTGATAATACGATGGTAATTTGCATATTTCTAGACTTAGGCTTTAAAACATGGCGCTAGAGGGTGAAAACTCGAAACAACACCTGAACGGCCCGTGGGTGGCACCAACACCTCCCACGGGACCAATGTAACTCGTAGGAACTGACCCCGCTGCCGCGGGTCTCCCGGTTTGAGAATAGGTTGGTAATTTGCGTATTTCTAAAATTATGCTTAAAAACATAGCGTTAGAGGGAGAAAAGTCGAAACAACCCCCAAACGTCCCCGTGGGTGGCACCAACACCTCCCACTGGACCAATGTATCTCGTTGGAACTGACCCCACAACCGCGAGACTACCGGATTGATAATACAACGGTAATTTGCATGAATGACCCCGTGGGTGGCACCAAGACCACCAACGGGGCCAATGTAACTCAGAGGAACAGACACCGCAACCACGAGACTCCTGATTTGACAATACAACGGTAATTCGTATATTTCTACACTTAAGCAAAACATGGCGTTAGAGGGTGAAAACTCAAAACAGTCCCCGAATGGCCCCGTGGGTGGCACCAACACCTCCCACGGGACCAATGTAACTCGTAGGCACTGACCCCGCTGCCGCGGGACTCTCGGTTTTAGAGTACGACAATAATTTGCATATTTCTATACTTAGGCTTAAAAACATGGCGTTAGAGGGTGAAAACTCGATGCCGCCCCAGAACGTCCCCGTCGGTGGTACCAACAGCTCCCACGGGACCAATGAAACTCGTAGGAACTGTCCCCGCAACCGCGGGGATCCAGATTTGAGAATACGACAGTAATTTTCAAATTTCTGGACTTAGGCTTAAAAACCTGGTGTTAGAGGGTAAAAACTCGAAACAGCCCCCGAACGTCCCCGTGGGTGGCACCAACACCTCCCACGGGACCAATGTAACTCGTTGGAACTGACTCCGCAACTGCGAGACTACCAGTTTGATAATACAATGGTAATTTGCATATTTCTAGACTTTACCAAAATAAGGGGTTAGAGGGTGAAAACTTGAAGCAGCTCCTAAACGGCCCCGTGGGTGGCACCAACACCACCCACGGGACCAATGCAACTCGTAGGAACAGACTTCGCAGCCACAAGACTCCCGATTTTATAATACAACGGTAATTCTTATATTTCTAGACCTAAGTAAAACGTGGCGTTAGAGGGTAAAAACTCGAAATAGCCCCCGAACGACCCCGTGGGTGGCACCAACACCTCCCACGAGACCAGTATAACTCGTAAGAACTGACCACGCAGCGCGGGACTCCCGATTTGAGAATACGATGGTAATTTGCTTATTTCTAGACTTAGGCTTAAAAATATGGCATTAGAGGGTGAAAACTCAGAACCTCCCACGAACGCCCCCGTTGGTGGCACCAATACCACCCACGGGACCAATGAAACTCATAGGAACTGACCCCGCAGCCGCGGGACTCTCGGTTTGAGAGTATGATGATAATTTGCATATATCTATACATAGGCTTAAAAATATAGCGTTAGCCGGTGAATACTCAAAACAACCCCCGAACGTCCTCGTGGGTGGCACAAACACCTCCCACGGGACCAATGTAACTTGTAGGAACTGACCCCGCAGCCACGGGACTCTCGATTTGAGATTACGAAGATAATTTGCATATTACTAGACTTAGGCTTAAAAACATGACGTTAGTGGGTGAAAACTCAAAACAACTCCCGAACGAACCCGTGGGTGGAACCAGCACCTCCCACGAGACCGTTGTAACTTGTAGGAACTGACCCCACAGCCGCGGGTCTTTCGGTTTGAGAATACGACGTTAATTTGCATATTTTGAGACCTAGGATTTAAAAACATGGCGTTAGAGGGTGAAAACTCGAAACAACCCCCGAACGTCCCCGTGGGTGGCACCAACACCTCCCATGGGACCAATGTACCTCGTAGGAACTGACCGCGTAGCCGCGCGACTCCCGATTTGATAATACGACGGTAATTTGCTAATTTCTAGACTTAGGCTTAAAAACATGACGTAAGAGGTTGAAAACTTTAAACATCCCCCCAACGGCCCCGTGGGTGGTACCAACACCTCCCACGGGACCAATATAACTCGTAGGAACTGGCCCCGCAGACGCGGGACTCTCGGTTTGAGACTAAGACGATAATTCACATATTTTTAGACTTAAGCAAAACATGGCGTTATAGGGTGAAAACTCGAAACAGCCCCGAACGGCCCCGTGAGTGGCACCAACACCTCCTACGGGACCAATGTAACTCATAGGAAATGATCGAGCAGCCGTGCGACTCCCGATTTGATAATACGATGATAGTTTGCATATTTCTAGACCTAGGCTTAAAAACATGGCGTTAGAGGGTGAAAAATCGAAACAGCCCCCGAACATCCCCGTGGGTGGCACCAACACCTCCCAATGGACCAATGTAACTCGTAGGAACTAACCTCGCAACTGCGGGTCTCCGGATATGGGAATACAATGGTAATTTGCATATTTCTAGACATTGGCTTAAAACATGGGGTTAGTGGGTGAAAACTAGAAACAGCCCCCGAACGTCCCCGTGGGTGGCACCAACACCTCCCACGAGACTAATGTTTCTCGTAGGTACTGACCCCGTAACCGCGGGACTCCTGATTTGAGAGTGTGACTATAATTAGCATATTTTTAGACGTATGCTTAAAAACATGGCGTTCGAGGGTGAAAACTCGAATCAGCCCCCGAACATCCCCGTGTGTGGCGTCAACACCTCCCACGGGACCAATGTAACTCGTAGGAAATCGCCTAACATCCGCAGGTCTCCCGGTTTGAGAATACAACGGTAATTTGCATATTTTTACACTTAGGCTTAAAAACATGGCGTTAGAGGGTGAAAACTCGAAACAACCCTCAAACGTACCTGTGGGTGAAACCAACACCTCCCATGGGACCAATGTAAATTGTAGGAACTGACCGTGCAGCTGCGCGACTCCTAGTTTGATAGTACGATGATAATTTGCATATTTTAAGACTTAGGCTTAAAAACATGGCGTTAGAGGGTGAAAACTCGAAACAACCCCCGAACGTCCTGTGGGTGGCACCAAGACCTCTCACGGGACCAATGTAAATATTAGGAACTGATCCCGCAGCTACGGGACTCCTAATTTGAGAGTAAGATGATAATTTTCATATTTTTAGACTTAGGTTTAAAAACATGGCGTTAGAGGGTGAAAACTCGAAACAGCCCCCAAACATCCCCGTGGGTGGCACCAAGACCTCCCACGGGACCAATGTAACTCGTAGGAAATGACTTAGCAGCCGCGCGACTCCCAGTTTGATAATACGATGGTAATTTCATATTTCTGGACTTAGGCTTAAAAACAAGGCGCTAGAGGGTGAAAACTGGAAACAGCCCCCGAACGTCCCCGTGGGTGGCACCAACACCTCCCTCGGGACAAATATAACTCGTAGGAACTGGCCCCGCAGCCGCGGGACTCCCGGTTTTAGAGTACGATGATAATTTGCATATTTCTAGACTTAGGCTTAAAATTATGGCGCTAGAGGATGAAAACTCAAAACAGCCCCCGAACGGCCCCGTGGGTGGCACCAACACCTCCCACGGGACCAATGTAACTCATAGGAACTGACCCCACAGCCGCGGGACTCTCGATTTGGGAGTACGGCGATAATTTGCATATTTATAGACTTGGGCTTAAAAACATGGCGTTAGAGGGTGAAAACTTGAAATAGCCCCTGAACATCCCCGTGGGTGGCACCAACACCTCCTACAGAACAAATGTAACTCATAGGAAGTGACCCCGCAGCCGCGGGTCTCCCGATTTCAAAATACGAAAGTAATTTCCATATTTCTAGACTTAGGCTTAAGAACATGGCGTTAAAGGGTGAAAACTCGAAACAGCCCCCGAACGTCCCCGTGGGTGGCACCAACCCCTCCCACGGGACCAATGTAACTCGTAGGAACAGACGTCGCAGCCGCGGGTCACCCAATTTGAGAATACGATGGTAATTTGTTTATTTCTAGACTTAGGCTTAAAAACATGGTGCTACAGGGTGAAAACTCGAAATAACCCCCGAACGGCCGTGTAGGTGGCACCAACACCTCCCACGAGACCAATGTAACTCATAGGAACTGACCCCGCAATCGCGGGACTCCCGGTTTGAGATTATGACGATTATTTTTATATTTCTAAACTTAGGCTTAGAAACATGGCATTAGAGGGTGAAAACTCGAAACAACCCCCGAACGGCCCTATAGGTGTCACAACCACCTCCCACGAGACCAATATAACTCATAGGAACTGACCCCGCAATCGTGGGACTCCCGGTTTGAGAGTATGATGATAATTTGCATATTTCTAGACTTAGGCTTAGAAACAAGGCGTTAGAGGGTGAAAATCTAAAGAGCCCCTGAACATCCCCGTGGGTGGCACAAACACGTCCCACGGGACCAATGTAACTCGTAGGAACAGACCTCGCAGACGCGGGTCACCCAATTATAGAATACGACGGTAATTTGCATATTTTTAGACTTAGGCTTAAAAGCATGGCGTTAGAGGGTGAAAACTCGAAACAGCCCTCGAACGTCCCCATGGGTGGCACAAACACATCCCACGGGACCAACGTAACTCGTAGGAACTGACCCCGCAGCTAGGGGACTCCCGATTTGAGAGTACGATGATAATTTGCATATTTTTAGACTTAGGCTTAAAAACATGACAATAAAGGGTGAAACTCGAAGAAGCCCCCGAACGTCCCCGTGGGTGGCACCAGCACCTCCCACGGGACCTATGTAACTCGTAGGAACTGACCTCGCAGCCGCGGGTCTCCAGATTTGAGAATACAACAGTAATTTTCATATTTTTGGACTTCAGTTTAAAAACATGGCATTAGAGGGTAAAAACTCAAAACAGCCCACGAACTTCCTCGTGGGTGGCACCAACACCTCCCACGGGACCCATGTAACTCGTAGGAAATGACCGAGCAGCCGCATGACTCTCGGTTTGATAATACGATGGTAATTTGCATATTTCTAGACTTAGGCTTTAAAACATGGCGCTAGAGGGTGAAAACTCGAAACAACACCTGAACGGCCCGTGGGTGGCACCAACACCTCCCACGGGACCAATGTAACTCGTAGGAACTGACCCCGCTGCCGCGGGTCTCCCGGTTTGAGAATAGGTTGGTAATTTGCGTATTTCTAAACTTATGCTTAAAAACATAGCGTTAGAGGGAGAAAAGTCGGAACAACCCCCAAATGTCCCCGTGGGTGGCACCAACACCTCCCACTGGACCAATGTATCTCGTTGGAACTGACCCCACAACCGCGAGACTACCGGATTGATAATACAACGGTAATTTGCATGAATGACCCCGTGGGTGGCACCAAGACCACCAACGGGGCCAATGTAACTCAGAGGAACAGACACCGCAACCACGAGACTCCTGATTTGACAATACAACGGTAATTCGTATATTTCTACACTTAAGCAAAACATGGCGTTAGAGGGTGAAAACTCAAAACAGTCCCCGAATGGCCCCGTGGGTGGCACCAACACCTCCCACGGGACCAATGTAACTCGTAGGCACTGACCCCGCTGCCGCGGGACTCTCGGTTTTAGAGTACGACAATAATTTGCATATTTCTATACTTAGGCTTAAAAACATGGCGTTAGAGGGTGAAAACTCGATGCAGCCCCAGAACGTCCCCGTCGGTGGTACCAACAGCTCCCACGGGACCAATGAAACTCGTAGGAACTGTCCCCGCAACCGCGGGGATCCAGATTTGAGAATACGACAGTAATTTTCAAATTTCTGGACTTAGGCTTAAAAACCTGGTGTTAGAGGGTAAAAACTCGAAACAGCCCCCGAACGTCCCCGTGGGTGGCACCAACACCTCCCACGGGACCAATGTAACTCGTTGGAACTGACTCCGCAACCGCGAGACTACCATTTTGATAATACAATGGTAATTTGCATATTTCTAGACTTTACCAAAATAAGGGGTTAGAGGGTGAAAACTTGAAGCAGCTCCTAAACGGCCCCGTGGGTGGCACCAACACCACCCACGGGACCAATGCAACTCGTAGGAACAGACCCCGCAGCCATGAGACTCCCGATTTTATAATACAAAGGTAATTCTTATATTTCTAGACCTAAGTAAAACGTGGCGTTAGAGGGTAAAAACTCGAAATAGCCCCCGAACGGCCCCGTGGGTGGCACCAACACCTCCCACGAGACTAGTATAACTCGTAAGAACTGACCACGCAGCGCGGGACTCCCGATTTGAGAATACGATGGTAATTTGCTTATTTCTAGACTTAGGCTTAAAAATATGGCATTAGAGGGTGAAAACTCAGAACCTCCCACGAACGCCCCCGTTGGTGGCACCAATACCACCCACGGGACCAATGAAACTCATAGGAACTGACCCCGCAGCCGCGGGACTCTCGGTTTGAGAGTACGATGATAATTTGCATATATCTATACATAGGCTTAAAAATATAGCATTAGCCGGTGAATACTCAAAACAACCCCCGAACGTCCTCGTGGGTGGCACAAACACCTCCCACGGGACCAATGTAACTTGTAGGAACTGACCCCGCAGCCACGGGACTCTCGATTTGAGATTACGAAGATAATTTGCATATTACTAGACTTAGGCTTAAAAACACGACGTTAGTGGGTGAAAACTCAAAACAACTCCCGAACGAACCCGTGGGTGGAACCAGCACCTCCCACGAGACCGTTGTAACTTGTAGGAACTGACCCCACAGCCGCGGGTCTTTCGGTTTGAGAATACGACGTTAATTTGCATATTTTGAGACCTAGGATTTAAAAACATGGCGTTAGAGGGTGAAAACTCGAAACAACCCCCGAACGTCCCCGTGGGTGGCACCAACACCTCCCATGGGACCAATGTAACTCGTAGGAACTGACCGCGTAGCCGCGCGACTCCCGATTTGATAATACGACGGTAATTTGCTAATTTCTAGACTTAGGCTTAAAAACATGACGTAAGAGGTTGAAAACTTGAAACATCCCCCCAACGGCCCCGTGGGTGGTACCAACACCTCCCACGGGACCAATATAACTCGTAGGAACTGGCCCCGCAGCCGCGGGACTCTCGGTTTGATAGTACGATGATAATTTGCATATTTCTAGACTTAGGTTAAAAACATGGCATTAGAGGGTGAAAACTCGATGCAGCCCCCGAACGTCCCCGTGGGTGGCACCAACAGCTCCCACGGGACCAATAAAACTCGTAGGAACTCACCCCGCAGCCGCGGGGATCCAAATTTGAGAATACGACAGTAATTTTCATATTTCTAGACATAGGCTTAAAAACATGGCGTTAGAGGGAAAAACTCGAAACAGCCCCCGAACGTCCCCGTGGGTTTCACCAACACCTCCCACGGGACCAATGTAACTCGTAGGAACTGACCCCGCAGCCGCGGGTCTCCCGATTTCAGAATACGATGGTAATTTCCATATTTCTAGACTTAGACTTAAAAACATGGCGTTAGAGGTTGAAAACTCAAAACATACCCCGAACGTCCCCATGGATGGAACCAATACCTCCCACGGGACCAATGTAACTCGTTGGAATTGACCTCACAACTGCGCGACTCCCGATTTGATAATACGATGATAATTTTTATATTTCTAGACTTAGGCATAAAAACAAGGCGCTAGAGGGTGAAAACTAGAAACAGCCCCCAAACGTCCCCGTGGGTGGCACCAACACCTCCCACGGGACCAATATAACCCATAGGAACTGGCCTCGCAGTCACGGGACTCCCGATTTGAGAGTACGATGATAATTTGCATATTTCTATACTTAGGCTTAAAATTATGGTGCTAGAGGATGAAAACTCAAAACAGAGCCCGAACGGTCCCGTGGGTGGCACCAACACCTCCCATGGGACCAATGTAACTCATAGGAACTGACCCCACAGCTGTTGGACTCCCGATTTGGGAGTACGACGATAATTTGTATATTTATAGACTTGGTCTTAAAAACATGGCGTTAGAGGGTGAAAACTTGAAACAGCCCCTGAACGTCCCCGTGGGTGGCACCAACACCTCCCACAGGACAAATGTAACTCATAGGAAGTGACCCCGCATCCGCGGGTCTCCCGATTTCAAAATACGAAAGTAATTTCCATATTTCTAGACTTAGGCTTAAGAACATGGCGTTAAAGGGTGAAAACTCGAAACAGCCCCTGAACGTCCCCGTGGGTGGCACCAACCCCTCCCACGGGACCAATGTAACTCGTAGGAACAGACATCGCAGCCGAGGGTCACCCAATTTGAGAATACGACGGTAATTTGGATATTTATTGACTTAGGCTTAAAAACATGGCGCTACAAGGTGAAAACTCGAAATAACCCCCGAACGGCCGTGTAGGTGGCACCAACACCTCCCACGAGACCAATATAACTCATAGGAACTGACCCCGCAATCGCGGGACTCCTGGTTTGATACTATGACGATTATTTGTATATTTCTAGACTTAGGCTTATAAACATGGCATTAGAGGGTGAAAACTCGAAACAACCCCCGAACGGCCCTATAGGTGTCACCAACACCTCCCACGAGACCAATATAACTCATAGGAACTGACCCCGCAATCGTGGGACTCCCGGTTTGAGAGTATGATGATAATTTGGATATTTCTAGACTTAGGCTTAGAAACATGGAGTTAGAGGGTGAAAAATCTAAAGAGCCCCCGAACATCCCCGTGGGTGGCACAAACACCTCCCACGGGACCAATGTAACTCGTAGGAATAGACCTCGCAGACGCGGGTCACCTAATTATAGAATACGACGGTAATTTGCGTATTTTTAGACTTAGGCTTAAAAGCATGGCGTTAGAGGGTGAAAACTCGAAACAGCCCCCGAACGTCCCCATGGGTGGCACCAACACATTCCATGGGACCAACGTAACTCGTAGGAACTGTCCCCGCAGCCGCGGGACTCACGATTTGAGAGTACGATGATAATTTGCATATTTTTAGACTTAGGCTTAAAAAAATGGCAATAGAGGGTGAAACTCGAAGAAGCCCCCGAACGTCCTCGTGGGTGGCACCAACACCTCCCACGGGACCTATGTAACTCGTAGGAACTGACCCCGCAGCCGCGGGTCTCCAGATTTGAGAATACAACAGTAATTTTCATATTTTTGGACTTCGGTTTAAAAACATGGCATTAGAGGGTAAAAACTCAAAACAGCCCCCGAACGTCCTCGTGGGTGGCACCAACACCTCCCACGGGACCCATGTAACTCGTAGGAAATGACCGAGCAGCCGCGTGACTCCCAGTTTGATAGTACGACGGTAATTTTCATATTTCTAGACTTAGGCTTTAAAACATGGCGCTAGAGGGTGAAAACTCGAAACAGCACCTGAACGGCCCCGTGGGAGGCACCAACACTTCCCACGGGACCAATGTAACTCGTAGGAATTGACCCCGCTGCCGCGGGTCTCCCTGTTTGATAATAGGACGGTAATTTGCGTATTTCTAAACTTATGCTTAAAAACAAAGCGTTAGAGGTAGAAAAGTCGAAACAACCCCCAAACGTCCCCGTGGGTGGCACCAACACCTCCCACGGGACCAATGTATCTCGTTGGAACTGACCCCGCAACCGCGAGACTACCAGATTGATAATACAATGGTAATTTGCATAAACGACCCCGTGGGTGGCACCAAGACCACCCACGGGTGCAATATAACTTGGAGGAATAGACACCGCAACCACGAGACTCCCGATTTGATAATACAACGGTAATTCGTATATTTCTAGACTTAAGCAAAACATGGCGTTATAGGGTGAAAACTCGAAACAGCCCCCGAACGGCCCCGTGGGTGGCACCAACACCTCCCATGGGACCAATGTAACTCGTAGGCACTGACCCCGCAGCCGCGGGACTCTCGGTTTTAGAGTACGACAATAATTTGCATATTTCTATACTTAGGCTTAAAAACATGGCGTTAGAGGGTGAAAACTCGATGCAGCCCCAGAACGTCCCCGTCGGTGGCACCAACAGCTCCCACGGGACCAATGAAACTCGTAGGAACTGACCCCGCAGCCGCGGGTATCCAGATTTGAGAATACGACATTAATTTTCAAATTTCTGGGCTTAGGCTTAAAAACATGGTGTTAGAGGGTAAAAACTCGAAACAGCCCCCGAACGTCCCCGTGGGTGGCACCAACACCTCCCACGGGACCAATGTAACTCGTTGGAACTGACTCTGCAACCGCGAGACTACCAGTTTGATAATACAATGGTAAGTTGCATATTTTTAGACTTTACCAAAATAAGGGGTTAGAGGGTGAAAACTTGAAGCAACTCCCAAACGGCCCCGTGGGTGGCACCAACACCACCCACGGGACCAATGCAACTCGTAGGAATAGACCCCGCAGCCACGAGACTCCCGATTAGATAATACAACGGTAATTCCTATATTTCTAGACCTAAGCAAAACGTGGTGTTAGAGGGTGAAAACTCGAAACAGCCACCGAACGGCCCCCTGGGTGGCACCAACACCTCCCACGAGACCAATATAACTCGTAAGAACTGACCACACAGCGTGGGACTCCCGATTTAAGAATACGATGGTAATTTGCATATTTCTAGACTTAGGCTTAAAAATATGGCATTAGAGGGTGAAAACTCAGAACCTCCCACGAACGCCCCCGTTGGTGGCACCAATACCACCCACGGGACCAATGTAACTCATAGGAACTGACCCCGCAGCCGCGGGACTCCCGGTTTGAGAGTACGATGATAATTTGCATATATATATACATAGGCTTAAAAATATAGCGTTATCCGGTGAATACTCAAAACAGCCCCCGAACGTCCTCGTGGGTGGCACAAACACCTCCCACGGGACCAATGTAACTTGTAGGAACTAACCCTGCAGTCACGTGACTCTCGATTTGAGATTACGAAGATAATTTGCATATTACTAGACTTAGGCTTAAAAACACGGCGTTAGTGGATGAAAAATCAAAACAACCCCCGAACGAACCCGCGGGTGGAACCAGCACCTCCCACGAGACCAATGTAACTTGTAGGAACTGACCCCACAGCCGCGGGTCGTTCGGTTTGAGAATACGACGTTAACTTGCCTATTTTAAGACCTAGGCTTAATAACATGGCGTTAGAGGGTGAAAACTCGAAACAACCCCCGAACGTCCCCGTGGGTGGCACCAACACCTCCCATGGGACCTATGTAACTCGTAGGAACTGTCCGCGTAGCCGCGCCACTCCCGATTTGATAATACGATGTTAATTTGCTTATTTCTAGACTTAGGCTTAAGAACATGGCGCAAGAGGTTGAAAACTCGAAACATCCCCCGAACGGCCCCGTGGGTGGTACCAACACCTCCCACAGGACCAATATAACTCGTAGGAACTGGCCCCGCAGCCGCGGGACTCCCGGTTTCATAGTACGGTGTTAATTTCCATATTTCTAGACTTAGGCTTATAAACATGGCGTTAGAGGGTGAAAACTCGATGTAGCCCCAGAACGTCCCCGTGGGTGGCACCAAAAGCTCCCACGGGACCAATGAAACTCGTAGGAACTGACCCCGCAGCCGGGGGAATCCAGATTTGAGAATACGACAGTAATTTTCATATTTTTAGACATAGGCTTAAAAACATGGCGTTCGAGGGAAAAACTCAAAACAGCCCCCGAACGTCCCCGTGGGTTGCACCAACACCTCCCATGGGACCAATGAAACTCGTAGGAACTGACACCGCAGCCGCGGGTCTCCCGATTTTAGAATACGATTGTAATTTCCATATTTCTAGACTTAGACTTAAAAACATGGTGTTAGAGGGTGAAAACTCAAAACATACCCCGAACGTCCCCATGGGTGGAACCAACACCTCCCATGGGACCAATGTAACTCGTTGGAACTGACCCCGTAGCCGCGGGTCTCCAGATTTGAGAATACGATAGTAATTTTCATATTTCTGGACTTCGGCTTAAAAACATGGAGTTAGAGGGTAAAAACTTGAAATAGCCCCCGAACATCCTCGTGGGTGGCACCAACACCTCCCAAGGGACCAATGTAACTCGTAGGAAATGACCGAGCAGCCGCGCGACTCCCGGTTTGATTATACGACGGTAAGTTGCTTATTTCTAAACTTAGGCTTAAAAACATGGCGCTAGAGGGTGAAAACTCGAAACAGCCCCCGAACGGCCCCGAGGGTGGCACTAACACCTCCCACGGGACCAATGTAACTCGTAGGAACTGACCCCGCAGCCGCGGACATCCCGGTTTGAGAGTACGATGATAACTTACATACTTCTAGACTTAGGCTTAAAAACATGGCATTAGAGGGTGAAAAGTGGAAAAATCCCACGAACGTCCCCGTGGGTGGCACCAACACCTCCCACGGGACCAATGTAACTTGTTGGAACTGACCCCGCAACCGCGAGACTACCGGTTTAGTAATAAAATAGGAATTTGCATATATCTAGACATAGGTTTAAAAACATGGCGTTAGCCGGTGAAAACTCGAAACAGCCCCCGAACGTCCCCGTGGGTGGCACAAACACCTCCCACGGGACCAATGTAACTTGTAGGAATTGACCCCGCGGCCACGGGACTGTCGATTTGAGATTACGAAGATAGTTTTTATATTATTAGACTTAGGCTTAAAAACATGGCGTTAGAGGGTGAAAACTCGAAACAACCCCCGAACGTCCCCGTGGGTGGAACCAGCACCTTCCACGAGACCAATGTAACTTGTAGGAACTAAACCCACAGTCGCGGGTCTTCCGGTTAGAGAATACGACGGTAATTTGTATATTTCGAGACATAGGCTTAAAAACATGGCGTTAGAAGGTGAAAACTCGAAACATCCCCCGAACGTCTCCGTGGGTGGCACCAACACATCCCACGGGACCAATGTAACTCGTTGGAACTGACCGACAACCGCGCGACTCCCGATTATATAATACGACGATAATTTGCATATTTCTAGACTTAGGCTTAAAAACATGGCCTTAGAGGGTGAAAACTCGAAACAGCCCCCGAACGTCCCCATAGGTGGCACCAACACCTCCCACGGGACCAATGTAACTCGTAGGAACTGACCGCGGAGCTGCTTAACTCCCGGTTTGATAATACGACGATAATTTGCATATTTATAGATTTAGGCTTAAAAAAAAGGCCTTAGAGGGTGAAAATTCAAAACAGCCCCAAAACGGCCCCATGGGTGGCACCAACACCTCCCACGGGACCAATGTAACTGGTAGGAAATGACCGCGGAGCAGCGCGGTTCCCGATTTGATAATACGATGGTAATTTGCATATTTCGAGATTTAGGCTTAAAAACATGGCCTTAGAGGGTGAAAACTCAAAACAGCCCCCGAACGTCACTGTGGGTGGCACCAACACCACCCATGGGACCAATGTAACTCGTAGGAACTGATCGCACAACCGCGCGACTCCTGATTTGATAATATTATGGTAATTTGCATTTTTAGACATAGGCTTAAAAACATGGCGCTAGAGGGTGAAAACTCGAAAGAGCCCCCGAACATCCCCGTGGGTTGTACCAACCCCTCCCACGAGACCAATGTATCTCGTAGGAACTGACCCCACAGCCGCGGTATTCCTGATTTTCAGAATACGACAGTAATTTGCTTATTTCTAGACTTAGGCTTAAAAACATGGCGTTAGAGGGTGAAAACTCGAAACCGCCACCGAACGCCCCCGTTGGTGGCACCAACACCTCCGACATCACCAATGTAAATCATAGGAACTGACCCTGCAGTCGCGGGACTCCCGGTTTGAGAGTACGATGATAATTTGCATATATCTAGACATAGCCCTCGAACGTCCCCGTGGGTGGCAGAAACACCTCCCACGGGACCAATGTAACTTGTAGGAACTGACCTCGCAGCCACGGGACTCTCAATTCGAGATTACGAAGATAATTTGCATATTAATAGACTTGGGATTAAAAACACGGCGTTAGAGGGTGAAAACTCAAAACAACTCCCGAACGCCCCTGTGGGTGGCACCAGCACCTCCCACGAGACCAATGTAACTTGTAGGAACTGACCCCACAGCCGCGGGTCTTCCGGTTTGAGAATACGATGGTAAGTTGCATATTTCCAGACCTCGGCTTAAAAACATGGCGTTAGAGGGTGAAAACTCGAAACATCCCCCGAACGTCCCCGTGGGTGGCACTAACACCTCCCACGGGACCAATGTAACTCGTTGGAACTGACCGCACAACCGCGTGACTCACGATTTGATAATACGACGATAATTTGCATATTTCTAGTCTTAGGCTTAAAAACATGGCGTTAGAGGGTGAAAACTCGAAACAGCCCCCGAACGGCCTGTGGGTTACACCAACACCTCCCACGGGACCAATGTAACTCGTAGGAACTGACCCCATAACCGCGGGACTCCCGGTTTGAGAGTAAGATGGTAATTTGCATATTTTTTGACTTAGGCTTAAAAACATGGTGTTAAAGGGTGAAAACTCGAAACAACCCCCGAACATCCCCGTGGCTGGCACCAACACTTCCCACGGTACCAATGTATATCATAGGAACTGACCACGCTGCCGCGAGACTCCCGATTTGAGAATACGATGGTAATTTACATATTTCTAGACTTAGGCTTAAAAACATGGCGTTAGATGGTGGAAACTCGAAACAACGCCCGAACGTCCCCGTGGGTGGCACCAACAACTCCCACGAGACCAATGTAACTCGTAGGAACTGACCACGCTGCCACAGGACTCCCGATTTGAGAATTCGATGGTAATTTACATATTTCAAGACTTAGGCTTAAAAACATGGCGCTAGAAGATGAAAACATGAAACAACCCCCGAACGGCCCCGTGGGTGGCACCAACACCTCCCACGGGACCAATGTAACTCGTAGGAACTCACCCCGCAGCCACGAGACTCCCAGTTTTAGAGTGAGATGATAATTTGCATATTTCTAAACTTAGGCTTAAAAACATGGCGTTAGAGGGTGAAAACTCGAAACAGCCCCCGAACATCCCCATGAGTGGCACCAACACCTCCCACGGGACCAATGTAACTCGTAGGAATAGACCTCGCAGCTGCGGGTCACCCGATTTCAGAATACGACTGTAATTTGCATATTTCTAGACTTAGGCTTAAAAACATGGCATTAGAGGGTGAAAACACAAAACAGCCCCCGAACGTCCCCTGTGGGTGGCACCAACACCTCACATGGGACCAATGTAACTCATAGGAACTGACCGCATAGCCTCGTGACTCCCGGTTTGATAATACAACATTAATTTGCATATTTCTAGACTTAGGCTTAAAAACATAGCCTTAGAGGGTGAAAACTCGAAATAGCCCCCGAACGTCCCCATGGGTGGCACCAACACCTCCCACGGGACCAATGTAACTCGTAGGAACTGACCGCGGAGCTTCTCAACTCCCGGTTTGATAATACGACGATAATTTGCATATTTATAGATTTAGGCTTAAAAATAAGGCCTTAGAGGGTGAAAACTCAAAACAGCCCCCAAACGGCCCCATGGGTGGCACCAACACCTCCCTCGGGACCAATGTAACTGGTAGGAACTGACCGCGGAGCACCGCGGTTCCCGATTTGATAATATGATGGTTATTTGCATATTTCGTGATTTAGGCTTAAAAACATGGCCTTAGAGGGTGAAAACTCAAAACAGCCCCCGAACGTCACTGTGGGTGGCACCAACACCACCCATGGGACCAATGTAACTCGTAGGAACTGATCGCACAACCGCGCGACTCCCGATTTGATAATATTATGGTAATTTGCATCTTTAGACTTGGGCTTAAAAACGTGGCGCTAGAGGATGAAAACTCGAAAGAGCCCCCGAACGTCCCCGTGGGTTGTACCAACCCCTCCCACGAGACCAATGTATCTCGTAGGAACTGACCCCACAGCCGCGGTATTCCTGATTTTGAGAATACGACAGTAATTTGCTTATTTCTAGACTTAGGCTTAAAAACATGGCGTTAGAGGGTGAAAACTCAAAACCGCCCCCGAACGCCCCCGTTGGTGGCACCAACACCTCCCACGTCACCAATGTAAATCATAGGAACTGACCCTGCAGTCGCGGGACTCCCGGTTTGAGAGTACGATGATAATTTGCATATATTTAGACATAGCCCCCGAACGTCCCCGTGGGTGGCAGAAACACCTCCCACGGGACCAATGTAACTTGTAGGAACTGACCCCGCAGCCACGGGACTCTCAATTCGAGATTATGAAGATAATTTGCATATTACTAGACTTGGGCTTAAAAACACGACGTTAGAGGGTGAAAACTCGAAACAACCCCCGAACGTCCCCGTGGGTGGCACCTTCACCTCCCACGAGACCAATGTAACTTGTAGGAACTGACCCCATAGCCGCGGATCTTCCGGTTTGAGAATACGATGGTAATTTGCATATTTCGAGACCTCGGCTTAAAAACATGGTGTTAGAGGGTGAAAACTCGAAACATCCCCCGAACGTCCCCGTGGGTGGCACCAACACCTCCCACGAGACCAATGTAACTCGTTGGAACTGACCGCACAATCGCGTGACTCCCAATTTGATAATACGACGATAATTTTCATATTTCTAGACTTAGGCTTAAAAACATGGCGTTAGAGGGTGAAAACTCGAAACAACCCCCGAACGGCCTGTGGGTTACACCAACACCTCCCACGGAACCAATGTAACTCGTAGGAACTGACCCCACAACCGCGGGACTCCCGGTTTGAGAGTAAGATGGTAATTTGCATATTTTTAGACTTAGACTTAAAAACATGGTGTTAAAGGGTGAAAACTCGAAACAACCCCCGAACATCCCCGTAGCTGGCACCAACACTTCCCACGGTACCAGTGTAACTCGTAAGAACTGACCACACTGCCGCGAGACTCCCGATTTGAGAATACGACGGTAATTTACATATTTCTAGGCTTAGGCTTAAAAACATGGCGTTAGATGGTGGAAACTCGAAACAACGCCAAACGTCCCCGTGGGTGGCACTAACAACTACCACGAGACCAATGCAACTCGTAGGAACTCACCACGCTGCCACCGGACTCCCGATTTGAGAATTTGATGGTAATTTACATATTTCAAGACTTAGGCTTAAAAACATGGCGCTAGAGGGTGAAAACACGAAACAACCCCCGAACGGCCCCGTGGGTGGCACCAACACCTCCCACGGGACCAATGTAACTCGTAGGAACGGACCTCGCAGCCGCGGGTCTCCCGATTTGAGAATACGATGGTAATTTGCATATTTCTAGACTTAGGCTGAAAAACATGGCATTTGAGGTTGAAAACTCGAAACAACCCCCGAACGTCCCTGTGGGTGGCACCAACACCACCCATGGGACCAATGTAACTCGTAGGAACTGACCCCGCAGCCACGAGACTCCCAGTTTTAGAGTGAGATGATAATTTGCATATTTCTAGACTTAGGCTTAAAAACATGGCCTTAGAGGGTGAAAACTCGAAACAGCCCCGAACATCCCCATGGGTGGCACCAACACCTCCCACGGGACCAATGTAACTCGTAGAAATAGACCTCGCAGCTGCGGGTCACCCTATTTGAGAATATGACTGTAATTTGCATATTTCTAGACGTAGGCTTAAAAACATGGCATTAGAGGGTGAAAACACAAAACAGCCCCCGAACGTCCCTGTGGGTGGCACCAACACCTCCCATGGGACCAATGTAACTCATAGGAACTGGCCGCATAGCCTAGTGACTCCCGGTTTGATAATACGACATTAATTTGCATATTTCTAAACTTAGGCTTAAAAACATGGTGCTAGAGAATGAAAATTCGAAATAGCCCTCGAACGGCCCCGTGGGTGGCACCAACACCTCCCACGGGACCAATGTAACTTGTAGGAACTGACCCCACAGCCGCGGGACTCCCGGATTGAGAGTACGATGATAATTTGCATATTGCTAGACATAGGCTTAAAAATATGGCATTAGAGGGTTAAAAATCGAAACTGCCCCTGAACGTCCCCATGGGTGGCACCAACACCTCCCACGGGACCAATGTAACTCATAGGAACTGACACTGCAGCCGCGGGTCTGCCAATTTCAGAATACGATGGAAATTTCCATATTTCTAGACTTAGGCTTAAAAACATGGCGTTAGAGGGTGAAAAATCGTAACAAGCCCCGAACGTCCCCGTGGGTGGCACCAACACCTCCCACGAGACCAATGTAACTTGTAGGAACTACCGCGGAGTCGCGCGACTCCCGGTTTGATAATTTAATGGTAATTTGCATATTTCTAGATTTAGGCTTAAAAATAAGACCTTAGAGGGTGAAAACTCCAAACAGCCCCCAAACGGCCCTATGGGTAGCACCAACACCTACCACGGGACCAATGTAACTCGTAGGAACTGATCGCGGAGCCGCGCGGCTCCCGCTTTGATAATACGACCTTAATTTGCATATTTCGAGATGTAGGCTTCAAAACATGGCCTTAGAGGGTGAAAAGTCAAAACAGCCCCCGAACGTCACTATGGGTGGCACCAACACCACCCATGGGACCAATGTAACTCGAAGGAACTGACCGCGCAACCGCGCGAGTCCCGATTTGATAATACGATGGTAATTTGCATATTTCTAGACTTAGGCTTAAAAACATGGCGCGAGAGGGTGAAAACTCGAAACAGCCCCGAAACGTCCCCGTGGGTGGCACCAACACCTCCCATGAGACCAATGTAACTCATAGGAACTGATCCCACAATCGCGGGACTCCCGGTTTGAGAGTACGTCGATATTTTGCATATTTCTAGACTTAGACTTAAAAATAAGGCGTTAGAGGGTGAAAACCTGAAGCAGCTCCAGAACGTCTCCGTATGTGGAACCAACACCTCCGACGGGACCAAGGTAACTCGTAGGAACTCACCTCGCAGCCGCGGGTTTCCAGATTTGAGAATATGACAAAAAATTTCATATTTCTGGAATTAGTCTTAAAAACATGGCGTTAGAGGGAAAAAACTCGAAACAACCCCCGAACGTCCCCGTGGGTGGCACAAACACCTCCCACGGAACCAATGTAACTCGTAGGAAATGACCTCGCAACCGTGGGACTTCCAGTTTGAGAGTACGATGATGATTTACATATTTCTAGACTTAGGCTTAAAAACATGGCGTTAGAGGGTTGAAACTCGAAACACCCCCCGAACGTCCCCATGGGTGCACCAACACCTCCCACGGGACAAATGTAACTCATTGGAACTAACCCTGCAACTGCGAGACTCCCGATTTGATAATACAACAGTAATTTGCATATTTCAAGACTTAAGCAAAACATGGCGTTAGAGGGTGAAAACTCGAAACAGCTCCCGAACGGCCCCGTGGGTGGCACTAACACCTCCCACGGGACCAATGTAACTCGTAGGAACAGACCCCGCAACCACGAGACTCCTGATTTGATAATACGACGGTAATTTTTATATTTCAAGACTTAAGCCAAACATGGCGTTAGAGGGTGAAAACTCAAAATAGCCCCCGAACAGCCTCGTGGGTGGCACTAACACCTCCCACGGGACCAATGTAACTCGTAGCAACAGACCCCGTAGCCACGAGACTCCCGATTTGATAATACGACGGTAATTCGCATATTTCTAGACTTAAGCAAAACATAGCGTTAGAGGGTGAAAACTCGAAATAGCCCCCTAACGGCCCCGTGGGTGGCACCAACACCTCCGACGGGACCAATGTAACTCGTAGGAAATGACCTAGCAGCCGCGCGACTCTTGGTTTGATAATACGACGGTAATTTGCATATTTCTAGACTTAGGCTTAAAAACATGGTCCTAGAGGGCGAGAACTCAAAATAGCCCCCCAACTGCCCCGTGGGTGGCACCAACACCTCCCATGGGACTAATGTAACTCCTAGGAACTGACCCCGCAGTTGCGGGACTCCCGGTTTGAGAGTAAGATGGTAGTTTTCATATTTTTAGACTTAGTCTTAAAAACATGGTGTTAGAGGGTGAAAACTCGAAACATCCCCCGAATATCCCCGTGGGTGGCACCAACACCTCCCACGGGACCAATGTAACTCGTAGGAACTGACCCCACAGCCGCGGGACTCCCGGTTTGAGAGTACCATGATAATTTACAAATTTCTAGACTTAGGCTTAAAAACATGGCACTAAAGGGTGAAAAATCGAACCAGCCCCTGAACGTCCCCGTGGGTGGCACCAACACTTCCCACGGGACCAATGTAACTCGTAGGAACTTACCCCATAGCCGCGGGTCTCCTGATTTCAGAATAAGATGGTAATTTCCATATTTAACTTAGGCTTAAAAACATGGCATTAGAGGGTAAAAACTCGAAACAGCACCCGAACGTCCCCGTGGGTGGCACCAACACCTCCCACGGGACCAATGTAACTCGTAGGAACTGACTGCGGAGCCGCGCGACTCCCGGTTTGATAAAATGATGGTAATTTGCATATTTCTATATTTAGGATTAAAAACATGGCGTTAGAGGGTGAAAACTCAAAACAGCCCCGGAACGGCCCCGTGGGTGGCACCAATACCTCCCACGGGACCAATGTAACTCGTAGGAAATGACTGAGAAGCCGTGCGACTCCCGGATTGATAATATGACGGTAATTTGCTTATTTCTAGACTTAGGCTTAAAAACATGGTGCTAGAGGGTGAAAACTCAGAACATCCCCCGAACGGCCCCGTGGGTGGCACCAACACCTCCCATGGGCAAATGTAACTCATAGGAACTGACCCCACAGCCGCGGGACTCCCGGTTTGAGAGTAAGACGGTAATTTGCATATTTTTAGACTTAGGCTTAAAAACATGGTGTTAGAGGGTGAAAACTCGAAACAGCCCCCGAACATCCCCGTGAGTGGCACCAACACCTCCCATGGTACCAATGTAACTCGTAGGAACTAACCTCGCAACTGCGGGTCTCCCAGTTTGGGAATACAACAGTAATTTCCGTATTTCTAGACTTAGGCTTATAAACATGGCGTTAGAGGGTGAAAACTCGAAACACCTCCCATGGAACCAATGTAACTCGTAGGAACTGACCGCGCATCCGCGCGACTCCCGATTTGATAATACAATGGTAATTTGCATATTTCTAAACTTAGGCTTAAAAACATGGCGCTAGAGGATGAAAACTAGAAACATCCCCCGAATGGCCCCGTGGGTGGCACCAACACCTCTCGGTTTGATAATACAACGGTAATTTGCATATTTCTAGATTTAAGCTTAAAAACATGGCCTTAGAGGGTTAAACCTCAAAACAGCCCCTGAACGGCCCCGCGGGTGGCACCAATACCTCCCACGGGACCAATGTAACTCGTAGGAACTGACCCTGCATCCGCGGGACTCCCAATTTGAGAGTACGACGATAATTTGCATATTTATAGACTTAGGCTTATAAACATGGCGCTAGAGGGTGAATACTCGAAACAGCCCCGAATGACCCTATAGGTGGCACCAACACCTCCCATGAGACCAATGTAATTTGTAGGCACGGACCCCGCAGCCGTGGGACTCTCGGTTTGAGAGTACGACAATAATTCGCATTTATCTAGACTTAGGCTTAGAAATATGGCGTTAGAGGGTGAAAACTCGAAACAGCCCACGAAAATCCCCGTGGGTGGAACCAACACCTCCCACAGGACCAATGTAACTCGTAGGAATAGACCTCACAGCCGCGGGTCAGCCGATTTGAGAATACGACGGTAATTTGCATATTTCTAGACTTAGGCTTAAAAACATGGCGTTCGAGGGTGAAAATACGAAACATCCCCCGTGGGTGCACCAACACCTCCCACGGGACCAATGTAACTTGTTTGAACAGACCCCGCAACTGCGAGACTCCCGATTTGATAATACAACGATAATTTGCATATTTTTAGACTTAAGCAAAACATGGCGTTAGCGGGTGAAAACTCAAAACAACTCCCGAACAACCCCCTGGGTGGCACCAACATCTCCCACGGGACCAAAGTAACTCGTAGGAACAGAACCCGTAGCCACGAGACTCCTAATTTGATAATACGATGGTAATTAGCATATTTCTAGACATAAACAAAACATGGCGTTAGAGGGTGAAAACTCGAAATAGCCCCCGAACGGCCACGTGGGTGGAACCAACACCTCCCAGGGGACCAATGTAACTCGTAGGAAGTGACCACGTAACCACGGGTCTCCCAGATTGGTAATACAATGGTAATTTGTATATTTCTAGACTTAAGCTTAAAAACATGGCGTTAGAGGGTGAAAACTCGAAACAACCCCTGAACGTCCTTGTGGGTCGCACCAACACCTCCCATGGGACCTATGTAACTCGTAGGAACTGACCGCAAGGCCGCGTGACTCCCAGTTTGATAATACAACTGCAATTTGCATATTTCTAGACTTAGGCTTAAAAACATGGCACTAGAGAGTGAAAACTCGAAATAGCCCCCGAACGGCCCCATGGGTGGCACCACACCTTCGACGGGACCAATGTAACACATAGCAACTGACCCCGCAGCCATGGGACTCCCGATTTGAGAGTACAACGATAATTAGCATATTTCTAGACTTAGGCTTAAAAACATGGCATTAGAGGGTAAAAACTCGAAACAACCCTCGAATGTTTCCGTGGGTTGCACCAATACCTCCCACGAGACCAATGTAACTCGTAGGAAATGACCGAGAGCAGCACGACTCCTGGTTTGATAATTAAATGGTAACTTGCATATTTCTAGACTTAAGCTTAAAAATAAGGAGCTAGAGGGTGAAAACTCAAAATAACCCCCGAACGGCCCCGTGGGTGGCACCAACAAGTCCCACGGGACCAATATACCTTGTAGGAATTGACCCATGCAGTCGTGAGACTCCCGGTTTGAGAGTACGATGATAATTACCATATATCTAGACTTAGGCTTAAAAACATGGCGTTAGAGGATGAAAACTCGAAACAGCCTCCAAACGTCCCTGTGGGTGCACCAACACCTCCCACGGGACCAATGTAACTCGTTGGAACTGACCCCGCAACCGCGAGACTATTGGTTTGACAATACAATGGTAATTTGCATATTTCTAGACTTAAGTAAAACATGAAATTAGAGGGTGAAAACTCGAAACAGCTCACGAACGGTCCCGTGGGTGCCACCAACACCTCCCACGGGACCCATGTAACTCCTAGGAATAGAACCCGCAACCACGAGACTCCCTGTTTAATAATATGACAGTAATTCCCATATTTCTAGACTTAAAAAAAACATTGTGTTGGAGAGTGAAAACTCAAAACAACCCTCGAATGGCCACGTGGGTGGCACCAACACCTCCCACGGGACCAATGTAACTCGTAGGAAATGACTGAGCAGCCGCGCGACTCCCGGTTTGATAATATGATGGTAATTTTCATTTTTCTAGACTTTGGATTAAAAACATGGTGCTAGAGGGTGAAAACTCGAAACAACCCCCGAACGGCCACGTGGGTGGCACCAACACCTCCCACGGAACCAATGTAACTCGTAGGAACTGACCCCGCAGCCGCGGGACTCTCGATTTGAGAGTAAGCTGATAATTTGCATATTTCTAGACTTACGATTAAAAACATGGCTTTAGATGGTGAAAACTCGAAATAGCCACCGAACATACCTGTGGGTGGCACCAACACCTTCCGCGGGACCAATGTAGCTCGTAGGAACTGACCTCGCAACTGCGGGTCTCTCGATTTGGGAATACAATCGTAATTTGCATATTTCTAGACTTAGGTTTAAAAACATGGCGTTAGAGGGTGAAAACTTGAAACAAACCCCGAACGTCCCTGTGGGTGGCACCAACACCTCCCATGGGACAGAAGTAACTTGTAGGAACTGACCGCGCAGCCACGGGACTCCCGATTTGAGAGTAAGCCGATAATTTGCATATTTCTAGACTTAGGCTTAAAAACATGGCTTCAGATGGTGAAAACTCGAAATAGCCCCCGAACATACCCGTGGGTGGCACCAACACCTTCCGCGGGACCAATGTAGCTCGTAAGAACTGACCTCGCAACCGCGGGTCTCTCGATTTGGGAATACAATGGTAATTTTCATATTTCTAGACTTAGGTTTAAAAACATGGCGTTAGAGGGTGAAAACTCGAAACAAACCCCGAACGTCCCTGTGGGTGGCACCAACACCTCCCATGGGACCAAAGTAACTTGTAGGAACTGACCGCGCAGCCGCGGGACTCCCGGTTTGAGAGTACGATGATAATTTGCATATTTATAGACTTTGGCTTTAAAACATGGCGTTAGAGGGTGAAAACTCAAAACAACCCCCAAACGTCCCCGTGGGTGGCACCAATACCACCCACGAGACCAATGTAAGTCGTACGACCAGACCCCGCAGCCGTGGGACTCCCGGTTTGACAGTACGATGATAATTTACATATTTCTAGACTTAGGCATAAAAACATGGCGTTAGAGGGTGAAAACTCGAAACAGCCCTCGAGCGTCCCCGTGGGTGGCACCAACGCCTCCTACGGGACCAATGTAACTCGTAGGAATAGACCTCGCAGCCGTGGGTCTGCCGATTTGAGAATACGACTGTAATTTTCATATTTCTAGACTTAGGCATAAAAACTGGGCGTTAGAGGGTTAAAACTCAAAACAGACCCCGAACGGCACCGCGGGTGGCACCAATACCTCCCACGGGACCAATGTAACTCGTAGGAACTGACCCCGCAGCTGCGGGTCTCTCGTTTTGGGAATATGATGGTAATTTACATATTTCTAGACTTAGGCTTAAAAACATGGTGTTAGAGGGTGAAAACTCGAAATAGCCCCCAAACGTCCCCATGGGTGGCACCAATATCTCCCACGAGACCAATGTAAGTCGTAGGAACTGACCCCGCAGCCGCGGGACTACCGGTTTGAGAGTACGATGATAATTTACATATTTCTAGACTTAGGCTTAAAAACATGGCGTTAGAGGGTGAAAACTCGAAACAGCCCTCGAACGTCCCCACGGATTGCACCAACGCCTCCCACGGGACCAATGTAACTCGTAGGAATAGATCTCGCAGCCGCGGGTCTGCCGATATTAGAATACAACGGTAATTTGCATATTTTTAGACTTAGGCTTAAAAACATGGCGTTAGAGGGTTAAAACTCAAAACATCCCCCGAACGGCCCCGCGGGTGGCACAAATACCTCCTACGGGACCAACGTAACTCGTAGGAACTGACCCCACAGCCGCGGCACTCCCGATTTAAGAGTACGATGATAATTTGCATATTTCTAGACTTACTCTTAAAAACATGGCGCTAGAGGGTGAATACTCGAAACAGCCCCGAACGGCCCTATAGGTGGCACCAACACCTCCCACGAGACCAATGTAACTCGTAGTAACTGACCCCGTAGCCGTGGGACTCCCGGTTTGAGAGTACGACGATAATTCACATATTTCTAGACTTAGGCTTAGAAACATGGCGTTAGAGGGTGAAAACTCGAAAAAGCCCCCGAACATCCCCGTGGGTGGCACCAACACCTCCCACGGGACCAATGTAACTCGTAGGAACGGACCTCGCAGCCGCGGGTCTCCCGATTTGAGAATACGATGGTAATTTGCATATTTCTAGACTTAGGCTTAAAAACATGGCATTTGAGGTTGAAAACTCGAAACAACCCCCGAACGTCCCTGTGGGTGGCACCAACACCACCCATGGGACCAATGTAACTCGTAGGAACTGACCGCGCAGCCGTACGACTCCCGATTTGATAATACGATGATAATTTGCATATTTATAAACTTAGGCTTAAAAACATGGCAAGAGGATGAAAACTAGAAACAGCCCCCGAACGGCCCCGTGGGTGGCACCAACATCTCCCGGTTTGATAATACACCGATAATTTGTATATTTCTAGATTTAGGCTTCAAAACATGGCCTTAGAGGGTTAAAACTCAAAATAGCCCCCGAACGGTCCCGTGGGTGGCACCAACACCTCCCACGGGACCAATGTAACTCGTAAGAACTGACCCCGCAGCCGCGGGACTCGCGATTTGATAGTACGACGATAATTTGCATATTTCTAGACTTAGGCTTAAAAACATGGAGCTAGAGGGTGAATACTCAAAACAGCCCCGAACGGCCCTATAGGTGGCACCAACACCTCCCATGAGACCAATGTAACTTGTAGTAACGGACCCCACAGCCGTGGGACTCCCGGTTTGAGAGTACGACGATAATTCGCATATTTCTAGACTTAGGCTTAGAAACATGGCGTTAGAGGGTGAAAACTCGAAACAGCCCCCGAACATCCCCGTTGGTGGCACCAACACCTCCCACGGGACCAATGTAACTCGTAGGAATAGACCTCACAGCCGCGGGTCTGCCAATGTCAGAATACGACGGTAATTTGCATATTTCTAGACTTAGGCTTAAAAACATGGCGTTAGAGGGTGAAAACACGAAACAGCCCCCGTGGGTGCATCAACACCTCCCACGGGACCTATGTAACTCGTTTGAACTGACCTCGTAACTGCGAGACTCCCAATTTTATAATACAACGTTAATTTTCATATTTTTAGACTTAAGCAAAACATGTTATTAGCGGGTGAAAACTCAAAACAACTCCCAAACAGCCCCGTGGGTGGCACCAACACCTCCCACGGGACCAATGTAACTCGTAGGAACAGAACCCGTAGCCACCAGACTCCCAATTTGATAATACGACGGTAATTTGCATATTTCTAGACATAAACAAAACATGGCGTTAGAGGGTGAAAACTCGAAATAGCCCCCGAACGTCCTTGTGGGTAGCAGCAACACCTCCCATGGGACCTATGTAACTCGTAGGAACTGACCGCATAGCCGCGCGACTCCCGGTTTGATAATACAACGGTAATTTTCATATTTCAAGACTTAGGCTTAAAAACATGGCGCTAGAGGGTGAAAACTCGAAATAGCCCCCGAACGGCCCCATGGGAGGCACCACATCTCCCACGGGACCAATGTAACACGTAGGAACTGACCCCGTAGCCACGGGACTCCCGATTTGAGAGTACGATGATAATTAGCATATTTTTGGACTTAGGCTTAAAAACATGGCATTAGAGGGTAAAAACTTTAAACAGCCCTCGAACGCCCCCGTGGGTTGCACCAATACCTCCCACGGGACCAATATAACTCGTAGGAAATGACCGAGAAGCAGCGCGACTCCTGGTTTGATAATTAAATGGAAACTTACATATTTCTAGACTTAGGCTTAAAAATAAGGCGCTAGAGGGTGAAAACTCGAAACAGCCCCCGAACGGCACCGTGGGTGGCACCAAAAAGTCCCACGGGACCAATATACCTCGTAGGAACTGCCCCCACAGCCGTGAGACTCCCGGTTTGAGAGTACGAAAATAATTTTCATATATCTAGACTTAGGCTTAAAAACATGGCGTTAGAGGGTGAAACCTCGAAACAGCCCCCGAACGTTCCCGTGGGTGCACCAACACCTCCCACGGGACCAATGTAACTCGTTGGAACTGACCCCGCAATCGCGAGACTCCCGGTTTGACAATACAATGGTAATTTTCATATTTCTAAACTTAAGAAAAACATGGAATTAGAGGGTGAAAACTCGAAACAGCTCCCGAACGGCCCCGTGGGTGCCACCAACACCTCCCACGGGACCCATGTAACTCCTAGGAATAGAACCCATAGCCACGAGACTCCCTGTTTGATAATACGACGGTAATTCGCATATTTCTAGACTTAAAAAAACATTGTGTTAGAGAGTGACAACTCAAAACAGCCCTCGAATGGCCGCGTGGGTGGCACCAACACCTCCCACGGGACCAATGTAACTCGTAGGAAATGACAGAGCATCCGCGCGACTCCCAGTTTGATAATATGATGGTAATTTTCATATTTCTAGACTTTGGCTTAAAAACATGGCGCTAGAGGGTGAAAACTCGAAACAGCCCCCAAACGGCCACTTAGGTGGCACCAACACCTCCCACGGGATCAATGTAACTCGTAGGAACTGACCCTGCAGCCGCGGGACTCCCGATTTGAAACTAAGCTGATAATTTGCATATTTCTAGACTTAGGCTTAAAAACATGGCTTTAGAAGGTGAAAATTTGAAATAGCCCCCGAACATACCCGTGGGTGGCACCAACACCTCCCGCGGGACCAATGTAACTCGTTGGAACTGACCTCGCAACCGCAGGTCTCTAGATTTTAGAATACAACATTAATTTTCATATTTCTAGACATAGGTTTAAAAACATGGCGTTAGAGGGTGAAAACTCGAAACAAACTCCGAACGTCCCTGTGGGTGACACCAACACCACCCATGGGACCAATGTAACTTGTAGGAACTGACCGCGCAGCCGCGGGACACCCGGTTTGAGAGTACGACGATAATTTGCATATTTATAGACTTTGGCTTAAAAACATGGCGTTAGAGGGTGAAAAATCGAAACAGCCCCCAAACGTCCCCGTGGGTGGCAACAATACCTCCCACGAGACCAATATAAGTCATAGGAATAGACCTTGCAGCCGCGGGTCTGCCGATTTCAGAATACGACGGTAATTTTCATATTTCTAGACTTAGGCTTAAATACATGGCGTTAGAGGGTTAAAACTCAAAATAGCCCCCGAACGGCCCTGCGGGTGGCACCAATACCTCCCACGGGACCAATGTAACTCGTAGGAACTGACCCCATAGCCGCAGGTCTCTCGGTTTGGGAATATGATGGTAATTTGGATATTTCTAGACTTAGGCTTAAAAACATGGCGTTAGAGGGTGAAAACTCGAAACAGCCCCCAAACGTCCCCGTGGGTGGCACCAATACCTCCCACCTGACCAATGTAAGTCGTAGGAACTGACCCCGCAGCCGCGGGACTCCCGGTTTGTGAGTACGATGATAATTTACATATTTCTAGACTTAGGCTTAAAAACATGGCGTTAGAGGGTGAAAACTCGAAACAGCCCTCGAGCGTCCCCGTGGGTAGCTCCAACGCCTCCCACGGGACCAATGTAACTTGTAGGAATAGACCTCGCAGCCGCGGGTCTGCCGATTTGAGATTACGACGGTAATTTGCATATTTCTAGACTTAGGCTTAAAAACATGGCGTTAGAGGGTTAAAACTCAAAATAGCCCCCGAACGGCCCCGCGGGTGGCACCAATACCTCCCACGGGACCAATGTAACTCGTAGGAACTGACCCCTCAGTCGCGGCACTCCCGATTTGAGAGTACGATGATAATTTGCATATTTCTAGACTTAGTCTTAAAAACATGACGCTAGAGGGTGAATACTCGAAACAGCCCCGAACGGCCCTATAGGTGGCACCAACACCTCCCACGAGACCAATGTAACTCGTAGTAACTGACCCCGTAGCCGTGGGACTCCCGGTTTGAGAGTACGACGATAATTCGCATATTTCTAGAATTAGGCTTAGAAACATGGCGTTAGAGGGTGAAAACTCGAAATAGCCCCCGAACATCCCCGTGGGTGGCACCAACACCTCCCACGGGACCAATGTAACTCGTAGGAACGGACCTCGCAGCCGCGGGTCTCCCGATTTGAGAATACGGTGGTAATTTGCATATTTCTAGACTTAGGATGAAAAACATGGCGTTTGAGGTTGAAAACTCGAAACAACCCCCGAACGTCCCTATGGGTGGCACCAACACCACCCATGGGACCAATGTAACTCGTAGGAACTGATCGCGCAGCCGCGTGACTCCCTATTTGATAATACAAAGATAATTTGCATATTTCTAAACTTAGGCTTAAAAACATGGCACTAGAGGGTAAAAACTCGAAACAGCCCCCAAACATCCCCGTGGGTGGCACCAAGGCTTCCCCCGGGACCAATGTAACTCGTAGGAAATGACTGAGCAGCCGCGCGACTCCCGGTTTGATAATACGACGGTAATTTGCGTATTTCTAGACTTAGGCTTAAAAAGAAGGCGTTAGAGGGTGAAAACTCGAAACAGCCCCCGTGGATGCACCAACACCTCCCACGGGACCAATGTAACTCGTTGGAACTGAACCCACCACCACGAGACTCCCAGTTTGATAATACAACGGTAGTTTGTATATTTCTAGACTTAAGAAAAACATGGCGTTAGCGGGTGAAAACACAAAACAGCTCCCGAACAACCCCGAGGGTGGCACCAACACCTCCCACGGGCCCAATGTAACTCGTAGAACAGAACCCGTAGCCACGAGACTACCGATTTGATAATACGACAGTAATTAGCATATTTATACACTTAAACAAAACATGGCGTTAGAGGGTGAAAACTCGAAATATCCCCCGAACAGCCACGTGGGTGGCACCAACACCTCCCACGGGACCAATGTAACTCGTAGGAAATCACCTAACATCCGCAGGTCTCCCGGTTTGAGAATACAACGGTAATTTGCATATTTCTACACTTAGGCTTAAAAACATGGCGTTAGAGGGTGAAAACTCGAAACAACCCCCGAACGCCCTTATGGGTGGCACCAACACGTCCCATGGGACCTATGTAACTCGTAGGAACTGACCGCACAGCCGCGTGACTCCCAGTTTGATAATACAATGGTAATTTGCATATTTCTACACTTAGACTTAAAAACATGGCGCTAGAGGGTGAAAACTCAAAACAGGCCCCGAACGGCCCCTTGGGTGGCACCATTACTTCCCACGGGACCAATGTAACTCGTAGGAACTGACCCCACAGCCACGGGGCTCCCGGTTTGATAGTACGATGATAATTTGCATATCTCTAGACTTACGCTTAAAAACATGGCATTAGAGGGTAAAAACTCAAAACAGCCCCCGAACGTCCCCGTGGGTTGCACAAATACCTCCCACGGGACCAATGTAAGTCGTAGGAAATGACCGAGAAGCCGCATGACTCACGGTTTGATAATATGACTGTAATTTGCATTTTCTAGACTTAGGCTTAAAAATAAAGCACTAGAGGGTGAAAACTCGAAACAGCCCCCGAACGGCCCCGAGGGTGGAACCAACAAGTCCCACGGGACCAATATAACTCGTAGGAACTAACCCTGCAGCCGCGAGACTCCCGGTTTGAGAGTACGATGATAATTTGCATATATCTAGACTTAGGTTTAAAAACATGGCGTTAGAGGGTGAAAACTCGAAACAGCCCCCGAACGTCCCTGTGGGTGCACCAACACCTCCCACGGGACCAATGTAACTCGTTGGAACTGACCCCGCAATCGCGAGACTCCCGGTTTGATAATACAATGGTAATTTCCATATTTCTAGACTTAAGCAAAACATAGAAATAGAGGGTGAAAACTCGAAACAGCTCCCAAACGGCCCCGTGGGTGCCACCAACACCTCCCTCGGGTCCCATGTAACTCTTAGAAATAGAACCTGCAGGGACGAAATTCCCTGTTTGAAAATACGACGGTAATTCACATATTTCTAGACTTAAAAAAAGCATGGTGTTAGAGGGTGAAAACTCGAAACAGCCCTCGAATGGCCACATGGGTGGCACCAACACCTCCCACGAGACCAATGTAACTCGTAGAAAATGACCGAGCAGCCGTGCGACTCCCGGTTTGATAATATGATGGTAATTTTCATATTTCTAGACTTTGGCTTAAAAACATGGCGCTAGAGGGTGAAAACTCGAAACAACCCCCGAACGGCCACGTGGGTGGCACCAACATCTCCCACGGGACCAATGTAACTCGTTGGAACTGACCCCGCATTCGCGGGACTCCCAATTTGAGAGTAAGACAATAATTTACATATTTCTAGACTTAGGATTAAAAACACGGCGTTAGAGTGTGAAAACTCGAAAGATCCCCCGAACGTCCCTATGGGTGACACCAACACCACCCATGGGATCGATGTAACTCGTAGGAACCGACCGTGCAGCTGCGCGACTCCTGGTTTGATGATACGACCGTAATTTGCATATTTCTAAACTTAGGATTAAAAACATGGTTCTAGGGGTGAAAACACGAAACAGCCCCCGAACGGCCCCGTGGGTGGCACCAACACCTGCCACGGGACCAATGTAACTCGTAGGAACTGACCCCATAGCCACGGGACTCCCGATTTTAGAGTACGAGGACAATTTTCATATTTTTAGAATTAGGCTTAAAAACTTCGTGTTAGAGGGTGAAAACTTAAAGCAGCCCCAGAACGTCCCCGTGGGTGGCACCAACACCTTTCACGGGACCAATGTAAATTGTAGGAACTGACACCACAGCCGCGGGTCTCCAGATTTGAGAATACGAGAGTAATTTTCATATTTCTAGACTTAGGCTTTAAAACATGGCGTTAGAGGGTAAAAACTCGAAATAGCCCCCGAACGACCCCGTGGGTGGCACCAACACCTCCCACGGAACCAATGTAACTCATAGGAAATGATTGAGCAGCCGCGCTACTCCTGGTTTAATAATACGATGGTAATTTGCATATTTCTAGACTTAGGCTTACAAACATGGCGCTAGAGATTGAAAACTCGAAATAGCCCCCGAATGGCCCCGTGGCTAGCACCAACACCTCCCATGGGACCAATGTAACTCGTTGCAACTGACCCCGCAACCGCAAGACTCCCGGTTTCATAATACAACGATAATTTTCATATTTTTAGACTTCAGCAAAACATGGCGCTAGAGGGTGAAAACGCGAAACAGCTCCCTTACGACCCCATCGGTGGCACCAACACCTCCCACGGGACTAATGTAACTCATAGGAACAAACCCCGCAGCCACGAGACTCCCGATTTGATAATACGATGGTAATTTGCATATTTCTAGACTTAAGCAAAACATGGCATTAGAGGGTGAAAACTTGAAACAGCCCCCGAACGGCCCCGTGGGTGGCACCAACACCTCCCACGGGACAACTATAACTCGGCGGGGCACCCGATTTGAAAATACGACGATAATTTGCATATTTCTAGACTTAGGCTTAAAAACATGGCGTTAGAGGGTGAAAACTCGAAATCGCCCCCGAACGCCCCCGTGGGTGGCACCAACACCTCCCACGGGACCAATGTAACTCATAGGAAATGACCGAGCAGCCGCGTGACTCACGGTTTGAGGGTACGATGATAATTTGCATATATCTAGACATAGGCATGAAAACATGGCATTATTGGGTGAAAACTCAAAACAGCCCCCGAACATCCCCGTGGGTGGCACAAACACCTCCCACGGGACCAATGTAACTCATAGGAACTGACCACGCAACCACGGGACTCCTAATTTGAGACTACGACGATAATTTGCATATTTATAGACTTTGGCTTAAAAAACATGGCGTTAGAGGGTGAAAAGACGAAACAGACCCTGAACGTCCCCGTACGTGGCACCAACACCTCCCACGGGACCAATGTTACTCGTAGGGACTGACACCGTAGCCGCGGGTATCTCGGTTTGGGAATATGACAGTAATTTGCATATTTCTAGACTTAGGCTTAAAAACATTGCGTTAGGGGGTGAAAATTCAAAACAGCCCCCAAACATCCCCGTGGGTGGCACCAATACCTCCCGCGAGACCAATGTAAGTCGTAGTAACTGACCCCATAGCCGCGAGACTCCCGGTTTGAGAGTACAATGATAATTTGCATATTTCTATACTTAAGCTTAAAAACATGGCGTTAGAGGGTGAAAACTCGAAACAGCCCTCGAACGTCCCCGTAGGTGGCACTAGCACCTCCCACGGGACAAATGTAACTCATAGGAACTGACCCCATAGCCACGGGACTCCCGATTTGAGAGTACGATGATAATTTGTACATATCTAGACATAGGCTTAAAAACATGGCGTTAGCGAGTGAAAACTCGAAACATCCCCCGAACGTCCCCGTGGGTGGCACAAACACCTCCCACGGGACCAATGTAACTCGTAGGAACTGACCCCACAGCCACGGGACTCCCGATTTGAGACTACGATGATAATTTGCATATTTATAGACTTAGGCTTAAAAACATATCGTTAGAGGGTGAAAACTCGAAATAACCCCCGAACATTCCCTGTGCGTGGCACCAACACCTCCCACGGGACCAATGTAACTCGTAGGAACGGACCATGCTACCGCGGGACTCCCGATTTGGGAATACGATGGTAATTTACATATTTCTAGACCTAGGCTTAAAAACATGGCGTTAGAGGGTGAAAACTCGAAACAGCGCCCGAACGTCCTCGTGGGTGGGACCAACACCTCCCACGGGACCAATGTAACTCGTAGGAACTGACCACACTACCGCGGGACTCCCGATTTGAGAATACAATGGTAATTTAGATATTTCTAGACTTAGGCTTAAAAACAAGGCGTTAGAGCGTGAAAACTCGAAGTCGCCCCCGAACGTCCACGTGGGTGGCACCAACACCTCCCACGGGACCCATGTAACTCATAGGAACTAATCCCGCAGCCGCGGGACTCCTGATTTGAGAGTAGGACAATAATTTGCATATTTCTAGATATTGGCTTAAAAATATGGCGTTAGCGAGTGAAAACTCGAAACAGCCCTCGAACATCCCCGTGGATGGCACCAACACCTCCCACGGGACCAACGTAACTCGTAGGAACTGACCCCACAGCCACGGGACTCCCGATTTGAGAGCATGACGATAATTTACATATTTCTAGACTTATTCTTAAAAACATGGCATTAGAGGGTGAAAACTCGAAACACCCCCCGAACATCCCCGTGGGTTGCACCAACACCTCCCATGGGACCAATGTAACTCGTAGCAACTGACCGCGCAGCCGCGGGTCTCTTGGTTTGAGAATATGATGGTAATTTGCATATTTTTAGATTTGGGCATAAAAACATGGCGTTATAGGGTGAAAACTCGAAACAGGCCATAAACGTCCTCGTGGGTGGCACCAATACCTCCCATGAGACCAATGTAACTCGTAGGAACTAACCCCGTAGCTGCGGGGCTCCCGATTTGAAAGTACGATGATAATTTACACATTTCTATACTTAGGCTTAAAAACATGGCGTTAGCGGGTGAAAACTCGAAACAGCCCCCGAACGTCCCCGTGGGTGGCACCAACACCTCCCACGGGACCCATATAACTCGTAGGAACTGACCCCTCATCGGCGGGACTCCCGGTTTGAGACTACGACCATAATTTGCAAATTTGTAGACTTAGGCTTAAAAATATGGTGTTAGAGGGTGAAAACTCGAAACAGCCACAGGACCAATGTAACTCGTAGGAACTGACCGCACAGTCGCGCAACTCCCGATTTGATAATACGACGGTAATTTGAATATTTATAGACTTAGGAGTAAAACATGGCGTTAGAGGGTGAAAACTTGAAATAGTCCCCGAACGGCCCCGTGGGTGGCATCAACACCTCTGACGGGAAAATTGTAGCTCGTAGGAACTGACCCCGCAGCCGTGGGTCTCCCGATTTGAGAATACAATGGTAATTTGCATATTTCTAGACTTAGGCTTAAAAATAAGGCATTAGAGGGTGAAAACTCAAAACAACCCCCGAACGTCCCCGTGCGTGGCACCAACACCTCCCACATGACCAATATAAGTTATAAGAACTGACCGCACAGCCGTGCGACTCCCGATTAGATAATACAATGGTAATTTACATATTTTTAGACTTAGGGTTAAAAACATGGCGTTAGGGGGTGTAAAATCGAAACAACCCCCGAACGGCCCTGTGGGTGGGAACAACACCTCCCACGGGACCAATGTAACTCGTAGGAACTGACCCCGCAGTTGTGGGACTACCGATTTGAGAATACGACAGTAATTTGCATATTTCTAGACTTTAGGCATAAAAACATTTCGTTAGCGGGTGAAAACTCGAAACAGCCCCCGAACATCCCCTGGGTGGCACCAACACCTCCCACGGGACCAATGTAACTCGTAGGAACTGACCCCACAGTCTCAGGACTCGCATTTTGAGAGTACGATGATATTTTGAAAATTTCTAGACTTAGTCTTCAAACCAAGGGGTTAGCGGGTGAAAACTCAAAACACCCCCCGAACGTCCTCATGGGTGGCCCCAACACCTCCCACGGGACCAATGTAACTCGTAGGAATTGGCCCCGTAGTCGCGGGTCTCCCTGTTTGAGAATACGACGGTAATTTGCATATTTCTAGACTTAGCCATAAAAACATGACGTTAGAGGGTGAAAACTCGAAACATCCCCCGAACGTCCCCGTGGGTGGCGCCAACACCTCCCGCGGGACCAATGTAACTAGTAAGAACTGACAGCGCAACAACGCGACTCCTAGTTTGATAATATGACAGTAATTTGAAAATTTAAAAACTTAGTCTTAAAAACAATGCGTTAAATGGTGAAAACTCGAAACAGCCCTCGAACGGCCCAGTGGGAGGCACCGACACCTCCCAAGGGACCAATGTAACTCGTAGGAACTGACCCCGCAGCCACGGGACTCTCAGTTTGTGAGTACGATGATAATTTGCATCTTTCTATACTTAGGCTTAAAAACACGGCGTTAGAGGGTGAAAACTCGAAACATCCCCCGAACGTCCCCGTGGGTGGCACCAGTACCTCCCACGGGTCCAATGTAACTTGTAGGAACTGACCCCGCAGCCGCGAGTCTCCCGTTTTCAGAATACAGTGGTAATTTGCGTATTTCTAGACTTAGGCTTAAAAACATGGTGTGATAGGGTGAAAACTCGAAACATCCCCCGAACGTCCTCGTGGGTGGCACCAACACCTCCCATGGGACCAATGTAACTCGTAGGAACTGACTGCACAGTCGTGCGACTCCCGGTTTGATAATACGACGGTAATTTGCAAATTTCTAGACTTAGGCTTAAAACATGGTGTTAGAGGCTGAAAACTCGAAACAGCCCCCGAACGGCCCGTGGGTGGCACTAACACCTCCCACGGGACCAATGTAACCCGTTGGAACTGACCCCGCAACCGCGGGTCTCCCGATTTGAGAATACCATGAAAATTTGCATATTTCTAGTCTTAGTCTTTAAAATTTGGCATTACAGGGTGAAAACTCGTAACAGCGCCCGAACGTCCCCATGGGTGGCACCGACACCTTCCACAGGACCAATGTAACTCGTAGGTACTAACCAGGCTGCCGCGGGACTCCCGGTTTGAGAATACGATAGTAATTTGTATCTTTATAGACTTAGGATAAAAACCATGCCGTTAGAGGGTGAAAACTCGAAATCGCCCCCGAACGTCCTCGTGGGTTGCAACAACATCTCTCACGGGACCAATGTAACTCATAGGAACTGACCCCGTAGCCGCGGGACTCCCAATTTCAGAGTATGAAGAAATTTTGCAAATTTCTAGACTTAATCTTCAAACCAAGGGGTTAGCGGGTGAAAACTTAAAACACCCCCCGAACGTCCCCGTGGGAAGCACCAACACCTCCCATGGGACTAATGTAACTCGTAGGAACTGACCCCGCAGCCACGGGACTCCCGATTTGAGAGTACGGCGATAATTTGCATATTTCTAGACTTTGGCTTACAAACTTGGCGTTAGAGGGTGAAAACTCGAAACAGCCCTGGAACGTCCCCGTGGGTGGCACCAACACCTCCCATGGAACCAATGTAACTCGTAGGAACTGACCACACAGCCGCGTGACTCCCGGTTTGATAATACGACGGTAATTTGCATATTTCTAGACTTTGGCTTAAAAATGGCATTAGATGCTAAAAACTCGAAACAGCCCCCGAACGGCCCGTGGGTGGCAGCAACACCTCCCACGAGACCAACGTAACCCATTGGAATTGACCCCGCAGCCGCGAGTCTCCCGATTTGTGAATACGATGGTAATTTGCATATTTCTAGTCTTAGGCTTTAAAATATGGCGTTACAGGGTGAAAACTCATACCAGCACCCGAACGTCCCCGTGGGTGGCACCAACACCTCCCATGGGACCAATGCAACTCGTTGGAACTGACCACGCCGTCGCGGGAATTCCGGTTTGATAATACGATGATAATTTGCATATTTCTAGACTTAGGCTAAAAAACATGGGGTTAGAGGGTGAAAACTCGAAACTGCCCCCGAACGTCCCGGTTAGTGGCACCAACACCTCCCACGGGACAAATGTAACTCATAGGAACTGACCCCGCAGCCGCGGGACTCCCTATTTGAGAGTATGACGATAATTTGCATATTTCTAGACTTAGGTTTAACAACATGGCGTTAGCAGGTGAAAACTCGAAACCGCCCTCGAAAGTCCCCATGGGTGGCACCAACACTTCCCACGGGACCAATGTAACTCGTAGGAACTGGCCCCGCAGCCACGGGACTCCCTATTTGAGAGTTCGGCAGTAATTTGCATATTTCTAGACTTAGGCTTAAAAACGTGGCGTTAGAGGGTGAAAACTGGAAACAGCCCCCGAACGTCCCCATGCGTGGCACCAACACCTCCCACGGGACCAATATTACTCCTAAGAACTCACCTCGCAGCCACGTGACTCTCGATTTGAGAGTACGATGATAATTTGCATTTTTATAGACTTAGGCTTAAAAACACGACGTTAGAGGGTGAAAACTCGAAACAACCCCGAACGACCCCGTGGGTGGCACCAGCACCTCCCACGGGAGCAATGTAACTTATAGGAGCTTACCCCACCACCGCGCGACTCCCGGTTCGATAATATGACGATAATTTGCACATTTCTAGACTTAAGCTTAAAAATATGGCGTTAGAGGGTGAGAACTAAAAACAGCCCCTGAACGGCCCGTGGTTGGCACCAACACCTCCCACGGGACCAATGTAACTCGTAGGAACTGACCACGCAGTCACGGGTCTGATAATTGTAAAACACGACGGTAATTTACATATTTCAAGTCTTAGGCTTAAAAATATGGCGTTAGAGGGTGAAAACTCGAAATACCGCCCGAACATCCCCGTGGGTGACACCAACACCTCCCACGGGACAAATGTAACTCGTAGGAACTGACCACACTGCCGCGGGACTCTCGATTTGAGAATACGACGATAATTTATATATTTCTAGACTTAGGCTTAAAAATATGCTGTTAAAGGGTGAAAACTCAAAACCTCCCTCGAACGTCCCCGTGGGTGGCACCAACACCTCCCACGGGACCAATGTAACTCATAGGAACTGACCCTGCAGCCGCGGGACTCCCGATTTGAGAGTATGACGATAATTTGCATATTTCTAGACTTAGACTTAAAAACATGGCGTTACTGGGTGAAAACTCGAAACATCCCCCGAACGTCCCCGTGGGTGGTACCAGCACCTCCGACGGGACCAACATAACTCGTAGGAACAGACCCCATAGCCACAGGACTCCCGATTTGAGAGTACGACGATAATTTACATATTTCTATACTTAGGCTTAAAAACGTGACGTTAGAGGGTGAAAACTCGAAACAGCCCCCGAACATCCCTGTGGGTGGCACCAACACCTCCCATGGGACCAATGTAACTCGTAGGAACTGACCCCGTAGCCACGGGTCTCCCGATTTGAGAATACCATGGTAATTTGTATATTTCTAGACTTAGGCTTAAAAACATGGCGCTAGAGGGTGAAAACTCGAAACAGCCCATAAACGTCCCCGTGGGTGTCACCAATACCTCCCACGAGACCAATGTAACTCGTTGGAACAGAACCTGCAGCTGCGGGACTCCTGGTTTGAGAATACGATGATAATTTGCATATTTCTAGACTTAGGCTAAAAACATGGCGTTAGAGGGTGAAAACTCGACACATCGCCCGAACGTCCCCGTGGGTGGTAGCAATACCTCCCACGGGACCAATGTAACTCGTAGGAACTGACCCCGCAGCCAGGGGACTCTCGATTTGAGAGTACAACGATAATTTGCATATTTCTAGACTTATGCTTAAAAACACGGCGTTAGAGGGTGAAAACTCGAAATAACCCATTAACGTCCCCGTGGGTGGCACCAACACCTCCCAGGGGACCAATGTAACTCGTAGGAACTGACCGCACATCCGCGTGACTTCCAATTTGATAATACGATGATAATTTGCATAATTCTAGACTTAGGCTTAAAAACATGGCATTAGAGGGTGAAAACTCGAAACAACACTTGAACGGCCCGTGGTTGGTGCCAACACCTCCCACGGGACCAACGTAACTCGTAGGAAATGACCACGCAGTCGTGGGTCTCTCGATTTGAGAATACGAAGGTAATTTGCATATTTCTAGTTTTAGTTTTAAAAACGTGGTGTTAGAGGGTGAAAACTCGAAATAGCGCCCGAACGTCCCCGTAGGTGGCACCAAAACCTCCCAGGGGACCAATGTAACTCGTAGGAACTGACTGCACAGCCGCGCGACTCCCGGTTTGATAATGCGATGATAATTTGGATAATTCTAGACTTAGGCTTAAAAACATGGCGTTAGAGGGTGAAAACTCGAAACAGCTCCTGAACGGCCCGTGGTATGTGCCAACACCTCCCACGGGACTAATGTAACTCGTAGGAACAGACCACGCAGTCGTGGGTCTCCCGATTTAACAATACGACGGTAATTTGCAAATTTCTAGTCTTAGGTTTAAAAATGTAGCGTTAGAGGGTGAAAACTCAAAACAGCGCCCCAACGTCCCCGTGGGTGGCACCAACACCTCCCACGGGACTAATGTAACACGTAAGAATTTACCACGCTGCCGCGGGACTCTCGATTTGAGAGTATGACGATAATTTGCATAATTCTAGACTTAGGCTTAAAAACATGGCGTTAGAAGGTGAAAACTCAAAACAGCCCCCGAACGTCCCCATGGGTGGCACCTATACCTCCGACGGGATGAACGTAACTCGTTGGAACTGACCCCGCAGCCACGGGACTCCGGATTCGAGAGTACGACGATAATTTACATATTTCTAGACATAGGCTTAAAAACATGGCGTTAACGGGTGAAAACTCGAAACATCCTCTGAAAGTCCCTGTGGGTGGCACCAACACCTCCCATGGGAAAAATGTAACTCGTAGGAACTAACCCCGCAGTCGCGGGTCGCCCGGTTTGAGAATACGACGGTAATTTGCATATATCTAGACTTAGGCTTAAAAACATGGCGTTAGAGGGTGAAAACTCGAAACAGCCCATAAACGTCGCAGTGGGTTGCACCAATACCTCCCACGAGACCAATGTAACTCGTAGGAACTGATCCCGTAGCCGCGGAACTCTCGGTTTGAGAGTACAGCGATAATTTGCATATTTCTAGACTTAGGCTTAAAATCATGGCATTAGTGGGTGAAAACTCAAAACAACCCTCGAACGTCCCCGTGGGTGGCACCAATACCTCCCACGGGACCAATATAATTCGTAGGAACTGACCCCACAGCCGCGGGACTCTTGATTTGAGAGTACGACGATAATTTACAAATTTCTAGACTTAGGCTTAAAAATATGGCATTAGAGGGTGAAAACTCAAAACAGCCACGGGACCCATATAACTCGTAGGAACTGATCGCACAGCCGCGCGACTCCCGATTTGATAATACGACGGTAATTTGCATATTTCTAGACTTAGGCTTAAAAACATGGCATTAGAGGGTGAAAACTCGAAATAGCGCCTGAACATCCACGTGGGTGGCACCAACACCTCCCACGGGACCAATGTAACTCGTAGGAACTGACCACTCTGCCGCGGGACTCCCGATCTGAGAATACGACGATAATTTACATATTTCTAGACTTAGGCTTAAAAACATGGTGTTAGAGGGTGAAAACTCAAAACCTCCCTCGAACGTCCCCGTGGGTCGCACCAACACCTCCCACGGGACCAATGTAACTCATAGGAACTAACCCCGTAGCTGCGGGGCTCCCGATTTGAAAGTACGATGATAATTCACACATTTTTATACTTAGGCTTAAAAACATGGCGTTAGCGGGTGAAAACTCAAAACATCCCCCGAACGTCTCCGTGGGTGGCGCCAGCACCTCCGACGGGACCAACATAACTCGTAGGAACGGCCCCCGTAGCCACGGGACTCTTGATTTCAGAGTACGACGATAATTTACATATTTCTATACTTAGGCTTAAAAACATGGCGTTAGAGGGTGAAAACTCGGAACAGCCCCCGAACATCCTAGTGGGTGGCACCAACACCTCCCATGGGACCAATGTAACTCGTAGGAACTGACCCCGCAGCCGCGGGTCTCCCGGTTTGAGAATACAATGGTAATTTGTATATATCTAGACTTAGGCTTAAAAACATGGCGTTAGAGGGTGAAAACTTGAAAAAGCCCATAAACGACCCCGTGGGTGTCACCAATACCTCCCACGAGACCAATGTAACTCGTTGGAATTGAACCTGCAGCTACGGGACTCCCGGTTTGAGAGTACGATGATAATTTGCATATTTCTAGACTTAGGCTAAAAACATGGCGTTAGAGGGTGAAAACTCGACACAGCGCCCGAATATCCCCATGTGTGGTCGCAACACCTCTAACGGGACCAATGTAACTCGTAGGTACTGACCACACTGCCGCGGGACTCCCAGTTTGAGATTAAGACGGTAATTTGCATATTTTTAATCTTTGGCTAAAAATATGGCGTTAGCGGGTGAAAACTCGAAATAGCCCCCGAACGTCCTCGTGGGTGGCACCAACACCTCCCACGGGACCAATATTACTCCTAGGAACTCACCCCGTAGCCAGGGGACTCTCGGTTTGAGAGTACGACGATGATTTGTATATTTCTAGACTTAGGTTTAAAAACACGGCGTTAGAGGGTGAAAACTCGAAACAACCCCCGAACGTCCCCGTGGGTGGCACCAACACCTCACAGGGGACCAATGTAACTCGTAGGAACTGACCGCACAACCGTGTGACTCCCAATTTGATAATACGACGATAATTTGCATAATTCTAGACTTAGGCTTAAAAACATGGCGTTAGAGGGTGAAAACTCGAAACAACACTTGAACGGCCCGTGGTTAGTGCCAACACCTCCCACGGGACCAATGTAACTCGTAGGAACTGACCATGCAGTCGTGGGTCTCTCTATTTTATAATACGACAATAATTTACATATTTCTAGTTTTAGGTTTAAAAACACAGCGTTAGAGGGTAAAAACTCAAAATAGCGTCTGAACGTCCCCGTGGGTGGCACCAATACCTCCCAGGGGACCAATGTAACTCGTAGGAACTGACTGCCCAGCCGCGTGACTCCCGGTTTGATAATACGACGATAATTTGGATAATTCTAGACTTAGGCTTAAAAACATGGCGTTAGAGGGTGAAAACTCGAAACAGCCCCTGAACGACCCGTGGTATGTGCCAACACCTCCCACGGGACTCATGTAACTCGTAGGAATTGACCACGCAATCGTGGGTCTCCCGATTTAACAATACGACGGTGATTTGCATATTTCTAGTCTTAGGTTTAAAAATGTAGCGTTAGAGGGTGAAAACTCGAAACAGGGCCCGAACGTCCCCTTGGGTGGCACCAACACCTCCCACGGGACCAATGTAACACTTAGGAATTGACCACGCTGCCACGGGAGTCCCGATTTGAGAGTATGATGATAATTTTGCATATTTCTATACTTAGGCTTAAAAACATGGCGTTAGAAGGTGAAAACTCAAAACAGCCTCTGAACGTCCCCATGGGTGGCAGCTACACCTCCGTTAGGACGAATGTAACTCGTTGGAACTGTCCCCGCAGGCACGGGACTCCGGATTTGAGAGTACGGCGATAATTTAATTATTTCTAGACATAGGCTTAAAAACATGGCGTTAGCGGGTGAAAATTCGAAACATCCTCCGAAAGTCCCCGTGGGTGGCACCAACACCTCCCATGGGAAAAATGTAACTCGGATGAACTAACCCCGCAGCCGCGGGTCGCCTGGTGTGAGAATACGACGGTAATTTGCATATTGTAAGGACATTTTTTCTCATGTCCAACATGTTACATTTGTGTATGTCGTACGCCGCTACATTTGGCACGTCACCTCACGATCTCACATGACGGCCTCTATCCGAATTCCGGGAATCAAGCATTCAACATCTCCATTAATATGTCCCACATCTGCCTCAACGACTTCACGGTCCAAGATTTTAGGGACTTAATGCAAGTGGTACGCAAGGGAAGTCAAAACAGTGAAAAAAAAGGCACTATAGGAGAGTTCAAGGGCATTTTTGTAATTTTACATCCATAGTTCGGAGGTTTGGTCAACTAGAAAGTTGAAGATCTCGCCGTAACTAAGATACTGGAAAAAACGGCACCTCAATCCGAGCTACGGTGAAGGAGTTATGACCTTTTGAAGATAGAGAAAATGCCTTAAAGAATGCTGTTTTTTTTTGTACGCTGGATAGAATTTTAGAGTTTTAAAAACATGGGACTCTTCATATTTTTTCCTATAAATACCAACTTCGGGGGAGTTGTTTTGCAAGACTTTAGAAGACGTTTTTGAGAGTCCAAAATACTCTAGTCTTCATATTTTTTGAGTCCCAAGACTCATGTTTTGATTCACACAATTGCCAAACCTTTGTGAATCTTTTTGGTAACCCAAGAACACAACCTTGTGTTTGTTCAAACCTTTGTGGAGAGATCTTTGCAACCGAGGGCTGCGTGTCTTTGCTGAGGGAGTCTCTACAAAGTTTCATGGCTGCGTGTCATTGAGGAGTGTTGCGGTTCTTCCTTTGTTGATTGGACTGAGGTTCATGTGGGTTCGCTGCGTGTGGATTCATTGCTGCCCTCCTGGAAAGGGATATTTCCAGCCGCCGATTACAGAATCCGATACCTGAGGGTAATTCTTAGTCACTGTATTTTCATTGTAATCCGATTGTAAGCCGTTTTCTTACAAATTATAGTGAAAATAAAAGGTTTTGCCCCTTTGGGGGATTTTTCCTGAAACTGTTTGTTTTTATCCTGCATGCTATATTTTATTTGATAAATCATCTATATGCATGTCTTAGGGTTTAACTAAAATTTGGGATTAATTAAAATTGGTTTTTATTTGAGAAGTCACAATATTTCCGCTGTAGCTACTCTCTCACATATATCTAGACTTAGGCTTAAAAACATGGCGTTAGAGGGTGAAAACTCAAAACAGCCCATAAACGTCCCCGTGGGTTGCACCAATACCTCCCACGAGACCAATGTAACTCGTAGGAACTGACCCCGTAGCCGGGAAACTCTCGGTTTGAGAGTACAACGATAATTTGCATATCTCTAGACTTAGGCTTAAAATCATGGCATTAGTGGCTGAAAACTCGAAACAGCCCTCGAACGTCCCCGTGGGTGGCACCAACACCTCCCACGTAACCAATATAACTCGTAGGAACTGACCCCACAGCCGCGGGACTCTCGGTTTGAGAGTACGACGATAATTTACCAATTTCTAGACTTAGGCTTAGAAATATGGCATTAGAGGGTGAAAACTCAAAACAGCCACGGAACCAATATAACTCATAGGAACTGATCGCACAACCGCGCGACTCCCGATTTGATAATACGACGGTAATTTGCATATTTCTAGACTTAGGCTTAAAAACATGGCATTAGAGGGTAAAAACTCGAAATAGCCCCCGAACGGCCCCGTGAGTGGCACCAACACCTCTGACAGGACCAATGTAACTCATAGGAAATGACCCCTCAGTCCCGGGTCTCCCGATTTGAGAATACGATGGTAATTTGCATATTTCTAGATTTAGGCTGAAAAACATGGCGTTAGAGGATGAAAACTCGAAATATCTCCCGAACGTCCCCGAGGGTGGCGCCAACACCTCCCACGGGACTAATATAAATCGTAAGAACTGACCACGCAGCCGCGCGACTCCCGATTTGATAATACAATTGTAATTTGAATATTTATAGACTTACGCTTAAAAATATGGCGTTAGGGGGTGAAAATCGAAACAACCCCCGAACGGCCTTGTGGGTTGCACCAACACCTCCGACGGGACCAATATAACTCGTAGGAACTGACAACACAGTTGTGGGACTCCCGGTTTGAGAATATGACGGTAATTTTTATATTTTTAGACTTTAGGCATAAAAACATGGCTTTAGCGGGTGAAAACTCGAAACAGCCCCCGAACGTCCCCGTGGGTGGTTCCAACACCTCCCACGGGACCAATGTAACTCATAGGAACTGACCCCGTAGTCGCGGGACTCTCGGTTTCAGAGTACGACGATAATTTTGAAATTTATAAACTTAGTCTTAAAAACATGGGGTTAGAGGGTGAAAACTCAAAATAGTGCCCGAACGTCCTCGTGGGTGGCCCCAACAACTCCCACGGGACCAATGTAACTCGTAGGAAGTAACCCCGTATTCGCGGGTATCCCGGTTTAAGAATACGACGGTAATTTGCATATTTCTAGACTTAGGCTTAAAAACTTTGCGTTAGAGGGTGAAAACTCGAACCATCCCCCGAACATCCCCGTGGGTGGGGCCAACACCTCCCATGACCAATGTAACTAGTAGGAACTGACCGCACAACCGCACGACTCCTGGTTTGATAATACGATGGTAATTTGAAAATTTCTAGACTTAATCTCAAAAACATGGCGTTAGAGGGTGAAAACTCGAAACAACCCCGGAACGGCCCCGTAGGTGGCACCAACACCTACCACGGGACCAATGTAACTCGTAGGAACTATCCCCGCAGCCATGGGACTCTCCGTATTAGTGTACGACGATAATTTGCATCTTTCTATACTTAGGCATAAAAACACGAGGTTAGAGGGTGAAAACTCAAAACAGCCCCCGAACGTCCCCGTGGGTGGCACCGGTGTAATACCCCGTATTTTCATGGCTTTTAAATTTAAGGATTGATTAAATTTAATTGAGATAAATTAATTTAATTTTAATCCGGAATGTTGTTTTAAATATTTACTAGCGTGACGAGAGTTAGTAATTATTGGAAAATTGTTATTTGTAGAATGTTACTGGATGAGTATAGTAATATATGAGATTTATTTTTATAATATTGTCACGTGTGAATAAAATGACAATTATGGAAAATTTAGGTCGGGACGCGCCTGTGTTGTATCGGGACTAAATGTTGATTTATAAAAGTGAATATTTTATAAGTTGTTCGTATGGTCGTTTTGAGTGCGCCTACGCGTTCGGTAAGGTCGAGGTAGTCGGAAAAGTGTGCCCGGGGGTTTAGTTTGGGTCTCGGGGCGTTTTTAGACTTAATTAGTACCCTAGGAGGGCATTTTAGTCATTTTGTATTTTTGGGTAGTTAAACCCACGAAAATTAGTAATCTATATCAGCCATTTAGGTTAGTCGTCTAGGGTTAGAAAACTCAAAACTCTAGAACGGCCATTGGAGAGGAGAGGAGAGAGCTCTTAAGGCATTCCAAGGCTCAAAACTCAACCGTTTGCACCGCCGCCACCGCCAACGCGTATATCGCGAGACGGGGAACGCAACCACACCAATTTTGGCACCAAACCAGAACGTCAAAAATTTCAGGCAAGTGTTTATCTTGCTTATTTCGTTGATGCATCTTTCATATTGGTTTAGGAATGATTAGGATGAATTGTATGGAAGAAAAACCCAATTTGAGATAGGAAATTGAATGTAGTGATGACTTAAATGATATTCCGGAAACCTTTTGTGATGTAGAGGAATAAACCATGAAATTTTGATGTTGTTTAAGAAGGAAATTCTGGGAAAACAGATTAGAACCATGTTTAAGAGATTTCTAGGGTTCTTGATAATTATATAAATTTTTGGGTTGTTAATCCATGTTTAGTGATAGAAATCTACATGCTTTACGTTGGAAATATCTGGCATGATGATATAATGCTAGTAGTATAAATTTTGGGATGATTGGGATTGAAAAATATGGATTTGGTGAAGGTTAGAAGATGAAACCCGTAACAGCAAATCTGCAAATTTCGCAGACCTTCTTGATCGATCGATCGAGCCCAGAGCTTCGATCGATCGAGCCCCAGACCTCGATCGATCGACCCCTCCTGGCAGACTCATGTTTTCCCTTCTTAATTAGTTGAAATTCACTTTAATGGGGAATAATTCATGGACACCCTTATAAATATGTTTTGTGAGATAAAGAGGACCAATAGGGTATATGAAAAAGTTTTGGGATCTTTAAGGTTAGACGAGAGTTGTATCCTTGGGAGATTTCATATATAAGAAACGATAAAACTACGTATTTAAAGTGAGAAGATTACGTAAAATAGTTATGAAAGAGAATAGATGAATACCTACTGAATTTTTATAGGTGGGACGATAAAACCATGAGAGTTATGTGGTAAGTTGGAATAATATCGAATCAAGGTTAGAAACGAACTGTTACATATGATAACAAATAATGAGATATGAGAAATAATGTCGTAATTATGGGATTTAAGAATATACCCAATATTGATATGGTAATATTAGTATAGTTATATGATTGTGTATGCATATGCTATCTATGTGTGAAAAACATGCCCACGCTACTTGCTATCCCTGAGGTTACCGCGCTGGGACAAATCTTATCCTGTGTGCCTTATGGGGGATATTGACTCGTACCCTAGGAGATATATATCCTTGGTACAGGCTATCGGAATGATAGTTCAGACGGTCGTAAGAGACACGGGTATGTGCTTTCCTCTTAGAGACTTGGAATCTATGCTTCGCCTCAATATTGTTTGTGTATGTGTTAATACAATTCGAGAGTGATTCCAAATTTTTATGCCCCTTAGTACGAGTGATACGGGGATTGGATAGTAGAGTATGCCCGCACCATAGTTTTTATTTGGGGTGCTGTTATAATATATATATATATATATTATACGAGTATTTAATATATATATATGAAATTCTGGAATTTGGAACTGCATACTGTGCTCTGGTAAGTAGGACATGGTTGATGACTCATATTGTAAATACTTGTTTTGAGAAAGTATAATATGACACTGGAAAACTTTATAAATTAATAAAGTTAAAGCGAGAATTTTGGATACTAATTGAAATATTCTTTTCAAACAATTGTATCGTTCAATTTTAAATCCTGCGAATAACCTAAGATAAGTTAAATCCTTGGGGAAAGATAGTGTGATATATGATGAGATAAACCATTGGGAAGGTTAGTGCGATAGGAGTGCACATTAGAAGAGAGGTGAGAATTTCTCAAGAGAGTGTCGCACTAATATGTTATTGCATTGGCCTGTATCAATTTAAATACTTGCTAAAACGAATTTTTAAATCATATACACTATCGGGCTCTGACCCGTTTCTATTTCTTTTTCTCTCTTGTATATATATGTATGTATTACAGGTTCCCAGCCACAGGGGAGTCTTACTTAGGATCCTTTGGAACGAACGTGCTGTAGCTTAGGTGGGAGTTGCAGGCCATTGATTAGACGACCTCATTTTTTACTCTACTCCTAGTTCAGTTTTATCCAGCAGGGGCATGTGTCGCCCTCGTTCTATTATTTAGTTGGTATTTTCAGAGACTATAATTCTTTTTACTTTCAGCATCTTTATTTCATGATTTATTACTGTGAGGATGTTTTCTTCTAGTGTTTTAAATGTTGGGACTATTTATTGATGGTTAAATTCCTGAATGTTCATTTCTATTCTCATTCCTGATGTGTGACTCTTAAAAAAAATGTAAATGGTTAAAGGTTTTATAATTGGATTTAATAGAATGGAAATAAGGTTTAAATTGGTTTTGACACTTAGCTTAATTATGTAGGGTGTTTAAATTGGAAAAGTATTTTTAACGACAGTGATGCTAAGAATGAACCAACTGTTCACCTTGATTTTAATTTAATAAAGGAGTGATCGCCCGGTATTTAATTAGGCGGGGTGTCACAGGTGGTATCAGAGCATCAGGTTCTAGAGTCCTTAGGATCTGTACGGCTTATTATGCTTTCAGCGTTGCTTTGTTTGATATAGAGCCCTATGTTTAGGATTGTCGATTTCTTTGACGAGATTTCGTTCTCCTGCTATATGTGTATACATTACTGAATTATAATTTCGGATGTGTGCGTGTACCGAGCGATGACGGATGTCAGAAGAGGACTATTAATCGGACATCAGGAGGCAGGGCTCAGTTAAGATTATAAAATATACCCGATGATGATGACCGTAGTTGAGGTCACCTCCATTATGGCACGAGAAGCCATGACTAGAAAGGCGACTAAGGTGCAGCAATGATTTTTAAATGCTGTTATAGTCAAATGAGGTGCGAGGGTAAACTTACCCAACGTATTACAAAAATGTGTAGAGACTATCAGTGGGAAATTCTAGAAATGCGGAAATTATGTGTGTTTACCAAAGGAGGTAAAGTATCCAAAGGTTTAAATATAGGAAGGAGTGTGGCAAACTGAAAGTGAAAATTTAGAGAAAATTTTCTTGGCTTTCGGGATGAAGTTATAATGGTTGGAGTCAACCATCAATTTTAGTAATGGAATGCTATGCCTATAGGAGAACCTTAGGTACAGTGTTGACCGTATGTTCCCTCCTTAACTGTTCAGGATTAGAAGCAAATGTGGTTCTGAACTCATCGAGAGAGGGCATGTCAGGGGTCCATTCGTGAATATGAATCTTAACCGTTAGCAAATTTTGTATCGGAAAATGTAGATAGAAGTGGGGGAAACAACTCCGAGTGGGAGATCGACACGTAGTAATAGTTGATAACACTCAAAGAGGTAATTCTAATGGACGACCGATTCAGAGGTTGACATTGTCATATTTTGTCAAAATAGATGATAACGCTTCTTTGTGGGGGAAGTTAAAGGAATCGGAGAATTTAGTCGAGAATGAGACTGAATGCAACGGTAGTGGTATAGCACCACAAAGGGATATGGATACACATCAGGGGACCCATTCGAATGATTCGGATAATTAAATTCTTACCAAGTGATGGTAAATTCAGTATGTACTATTATAGATAGTAATAGGATCTTTATGGCCTAAAAAGATAAGGGAACAACCGGGATGGTTAACAGGAATCGAGTTTACTTAAGTTCGAGAGAAGGATAATCCTAACCTGGTTAGTAGGACAGGTGGTAAGTGGATTATGTGTTGAGGTATCTTGTACGGAGTGAGATCGCTCACGATAATATGTTCCAAAGTGAGAAAAAGGACAAGAATACGGTGCCTAGTAAAAGGCAACGATTAAAGAAATTTTGTTTGGTTTGATTAGACGTGTTACGTTCGAAAACCATTTGCACAGTCAAGACGATTGACAAGGTAGAAGTGTAAGTTGTATCCTCAAAGGATGCGGCGTGTTTATGTGACACGAGCGAGTCACCATATTTCATTCATTGCTAGATTAGCATGTGAGACGAGTTTAATGCATATAGTTATAAATATTACCATTATGTGAGTATTTTTTCCCTAGTATAGCGGGATTTTTCTTTGGTGCTATCCGCGGAGGATGATTGTGTATATTAACAGTGTTACGTATTTTATTGAGGTTACTCGTCGTAGTGATGCGATATACAAGTACAGTATTATCTTTAATAAAACGTTATAGAAATGGTTAGTACGATGGTGGGAATTTATTTCTAGGCTATCGGAGTAGTTGCATTAGTGCAGCACGTTTTGTTTTGGCGAGGCTTTATCTGTAAGAAGGTTGGACTCGCACTTATATTATCTATCCTAGAGACTTTGAAGGAGATAGTGGGCTCGAGATATTTGATACCAAAGTATGTATAGATTTTGTCAGTATAATTCCGTATGTATTGGGATTTACCGTTGAGCGAAAAGATTTGACTCAGTATCATGTTTAGCACTTCGGACTCAGTGATAGGAAAAGTGCATTGTTATATTTATCCTTTAGAGATGTGGGAGTTAATATTTATACCCCTATTATTAGGAAAAGGAATTTTGAGAATTCCGAGTTTATGTATTCGAGGTTTATGGAATGCTATTACCACCAACCTATACTGAACAATAGTGCAATTAGTGAAACGTTCTTTGTTAAGCATAATTACGGGAGAAATTATAACTTTTCTGTCAAGGGACGGAATAAAGGGGTATATGCTATGGACGGAGGACCTAACGGATTTTGATAACCGACAATGCTAAGTAGTAGTGTATCGGGGGGTTCCTTGTTTGGATTTCACTTTGCGAGACATCCCACGCATGAAACTTAGCGTAAGGTTGGAAACAGGGAGACGTTTGGTCACTATTCCATGAGTTCGGTACCCTGGTCGAAATGGGATCAAGTAATTATGTATGTAAGTTGGAAGTTGAATTTTGTGTTAAAGCCATTGGAGCTGGAAATTTGTGGTAAGAAAGTATTGAAAGTTATCCCCACGGTTTGAGGGGTGGAACGATGGTAAGGAGAATTTAAGAATTTTGATTTCTAGGGTGATTGAGAGTACCCCAAATGTCGTAACCGCGTTCAGAACACGAGGTGAATAAAGAGTTGGAATGATTTTTAGCTTGGATTATCTGGAAAGAACTTTTTATACAAAATAGATGACCTGTAATTATTTTGATGAATAGAGCGTTAATGATTTATTTTGGTTGTTGTACCTATTTGGGAAAATTGTTGTACTTATCGGTGGAAGGTTGAGAATTATTATTCCTCTTTTATTGTCATGGAATTTGAATGCCCTATTCCTTCTATTTCGTTGAATTTAGTTAGTCCTATAGATGAGTAGCACGCCGTTCGCCCTCCCAGGGAGGTCGAAGTGTTGCAAAAATGTGGGCATCTTGGTTAACTACAGTTAAAAATCGTCCGAGTCGAAGGGACGTGGTAATAGACGTGTGAAATATATGTTTGTGGGACCAGTATAACGAAGTGGAAGTGATAGAGTGGATTAAACGTCACATGCGGGGCGATAATCTATACATAAGTGTGCAATTAGAATAGCATGCCCTAACTTGATTGGAAGGCTGTGGAAAGCCATTCAAGAATTGGTATTCCTTGAATAGAGTAGAATTTAATTATTATGAAACACACTCAGAGCAGAGTTGTTATTAGTCAAGTGTGAGAGCGACTTGCGCATCATAGAGTAATGATGTTAGTATAGTATAAGATATCCAGAAGTGCGCTTCGTGGAGAGAAGAGCACGTGTCGGAACTTTCGGCATACTCCAAGGAAGGAAGGGGAGTATTACATGTCACTTAATGTGAGGCATTTCAAGGAAAAATCAATTTTTAGCGGGACATAGTGAGTAGTCTCTACATGCACCGCCCATAGGTAAGGTTTGGTTGAAAGAGGAGAATCAACCAAAGAATTTTGTGTTTATCGACAATTCCTGAAATTGGAAGAGGTCGGTAAAGTCGGTACAGTCCTTGGATGGGTTGCCATCCTCAAAACAAGATCAAGGGTTTATCCCGAACATGTGAATTAAGTCTCCGAGAAGGAAGTGATTGATATTCTTTTGGGCTGGCTTACAATATTAACTAGTATGCCCCAGATTTCCTTTGAAAGGAAGGATCGCGCCAGTGCATGGTCCGGCACAGTATGAATTTCTGAATCAGGATGAGTTTGGTGAATCCCACCTTTGATATGGGATTTCAAGAACCAGTGGAGATAAGGTTTCGTTTTGAGTAGGATGTATCACCCTTATCCATGGAATAGGCGCATGGTGATTAAAGATTTATGGAGCTAAATGAAGGAGATTTTGGAATCTTGGTACGATGCTTTCAGGAATGCTCTATATAAGCACTCGTACATGTTTGTCGCGTACGAGGTGCTTATTAAGGTTTTGTTATGGAAGTACCTCGACTATTCTCCTTCCGTATGTTTATAGGTGAGTAGATAATAAAAATTTTTGGGTCGGTCGAGAGAACATCCGATAACTGTGGTAGAATTCCACGACTGTTTTAGGCGAGCAAGAGTGATCAAATGTTCGTATAATTCTCTCAGAATGGGAATTTTGTATATGAATAAATCCGACTATTTGTCATGTAGTGAGGTGAGGCCTCCTAATGATAGTGAGATAATGGAAATTTATAACGTATAGGCGTGACCTATTCGAATGTTGTCGGTTGGGAGCGCAATGTGAAGTGTCTCCAATGAGAATGTAAAACAGGGTTGCTGTGAGGAAAGGGCAATATTGATTGAGCGCCTTACGATGTAAATAGTTTGTGTACGGAAAAGGATATCCAAAATTGTGCTACCTGATAGGCCTTATTTTCCGAATTTCGGGACGAAATTCCGTTATTAGGGGGGAAGTATGTAATACCCCGTATTTTCATGGCTTTTAAATTTAAGGATTGATTAAATTTAATTGAGATAAATTAATTTAATTTTAATCCAGAATGTTGTTTTAAATATTTACTAGCGTGACAAGAGTCTGTAATTATTGGAAAATGGTTATTTGTTGAATGTTACTGGATGAGTATAGTAATATATGAGATTTATTTTTATAATATTGTCACGTGTGAATAAAATGACAATTATGGAAAATTTATGTCGGGACGCGCCTGTGTCGTATCGGGACTAAATGTTGATTTATAAAACTGAATATTTTATAAGTTGTTCGTATGGTCGTTTTGAGTGTGCCAACGCGTCCGGTAGGGTCGAGGTAGTCGAAAAAGTGTACCTGGGGGTTTAGTTTGGGTCTCGGGGCATTTTTAGACTTAATTAGTACCCCAGGAGGGCATTTTAGTCATTTTGTATTTTTGGGTAATTAAACCCACGAAAATTAGTAATCTATATCAGCCATTTAGGTTAGTCATCTAGGGTTAGAAAACTCAAAACTCTAGAACGACCATTGGAGAGTGAAGGAGAGAGCTCTCAAGGCATTCCAAGGCTCAAAACTCAACCGTTTGCACCGCCGCCACTGCCAACGCGTAGATCGCGAGACGGGGAACGCAACCACACCAATTTCGGCACCAAACTAGAACGTCAAAAATATCAGGCAAGTGTTTATCTTGCTTATTTCGTTGATGCATATTTCATATTGGTTTAGGAATGATTAGGAAGAATTGTATGGAAGAAAAACCCAATTTGAGATAGGAAATTGCATGTAGTGATGACTTAAATGATATTCCGGAAACATTTTGTGATGTAGAGGAATAAACCACACAATTTTGATGTTGTTTAAGAAGGAAATTCTGGGAAAACAGATTATAACCATGTTTAAGAGATTTCTAGGGTTCTTGAGAATTATATATATTTTTGGGCTATTAATCCATGTTTAGTGATAGAAATCTACATGCTTTACGTTGGAAATATCTGGTATGATGATATAATGTTAGTAGTATAAATTTTTGCACGATTGGGATTGAAAAATATGGATTTGGTGAAGGTTAGAAGATGAAACTCGTAACTGCAAATCTGCAAATTTTGCAGACCAGCTTGATCGATCGATCGAGCCCAGAGCTTCGATCGATCGAAGGTTCGATCGATCGAGCCCCAGACCTCTATCGATCGACCCCTCCTGGCAGACTCATGTTTTCCCTTCTTAATTAGTTGAAATTCACTTTAATGAGGCATAATTCATGGACACACTTATAAATATGTTTTATGAGATAAAGAGGACCAGTAGGGTATATGAAAAAGTTTTGGGATATTTAAGGTTAGACGAGAGTTGTATCCTTGGGAGATTTCATATATAAGAAACGATAAAACTACTTATTAAAGTGAGAAGATTACGTAAAATAGTTACGAAAGAGAATAAATGAATACCTACTAAATTTTTATAGGTGGGAGGATAAAACCATGAGAGTTATGTGGTAAGTTGGAATAATACCGAATCAAGGTTAGAAACGAACTGTTACATGTGATAAAAAATAATGAGATATGAGAAATAATGTCGTAATTATGGGATTTGAGAATATACCCAATATTGATATGGTAATATTAGTATAGTTATATGATTGTGTATGCATATGCTATCTATGTGTGAAAAACATGCCCACGCTACTTGCTATCCCTGAGGTTACCACGCTGGGACGAATCTTATCCTGTGTGCCTTATGGGGTATATTGACTCGTACCCTAGGAGATAGATATCCTTGGTACAGGCTATCGGAATGATAGTTCAAACGGTCCTAAGAGATGCGGGTATGTGCTTTCCTCTTAGAGACTTGGAATCTATGCTTCGCCTCAATATTGTTTGTGTATGTGTTAATACAATTTGAGAGTGATTCCGAATTTGTATTCCACTTAGTACGAGCGATACGGGGATTGGATAGTAGAGTATGCCCGCACCATAGTTTTTCTTTGGGGTGCTGTTATAATATATATATATATATATATATATATATTATACGAGTATTTAATATATATATGAAATTCTAGAATTTGGAACTGCCTACTGTGATATGGTAAGTAGGACATGGTTGATGACTCATATTGTAAATACTTGTTTTGAGAAAGTATAATATGACACTGGAAAACTTTATAAATTAATAAAGTTAAAGCGAGAATTTTGGATACTAATTGAAATATTCTTTTCAAACAATTGTATCGTTCAATTTTAAATCCTGCGAATAACCTAAGATAAGTTAAATCCTTGGGGAAAGATAGTGTGATATATGATGAAATAATCATTGGGAAGGTTAGTGCGATAGGAGTGCACATTAGAAGAGAGGTGAGAATTTCTCAAGAGAGTGTCGCACTAATATGTTGTTGCATTGACCTGTAACAATTTAAATACTTGCTAAAACGAATTTTTAAATCATATACACTATCGGGCTCTGACCCGTTTCTATTTATTTTTCTCTCTTGTATATATATGTATGTATTACAGGTGCCCAGCCATAGGGGCATCTTACTTAGGATCCTTTGGAAGGAACATGCTGCAGCTTAGGTGGGAGTTGCAGGCCATTGATTAGACAACCTCATTTTTTACTCTAGTCCTAGTTCAGTTTTATCCAGCAGGGGCATGTGTCGCCCTCGTTCTATTATTTAGTTGGTATTGTCAGAGACTATAATTCTTTTTACTTTCAGCATCTTTATTTCATGATTTATTACTGTCAGGATGTTTTCCTTTAGTGTTTTAAATGTTGGGACTATTTATTGATGGTTAAATTCTTGAATGTTCATTTCTATTCTCATTCCTCATGTGTGACTCTTAAAAAAAAATGTAAATGGTTAAAGGTTTTATAATTGGATTTAATAGAATGGAAATAAGGTTTAAATTGGTTTTGACACTTAGCTTAATTATGTAGGGTGTTTAAATTGGAAAAGTATTTTTAACGACAGTGATGCTAAGAATGAACCAACTGTTCACCTTGATTTTAATTTAATAAAGGAGTGATCGCCCGGTATTTAATTGGGCGGGGTGTCGCAACCAGTACATCCCACGAGAGAAATGTAACTTGTAAGAACTGGCCCCGTAGCCGCGAGTCTCCCTATTTTAGAATACGATGATAATTAGCATATTTCTAGACTTAGGCTTAAAAACATGGCGTTAGAGGGTGAAAACTAGAAACATCTCCCGAACGTCCGCGTGGGTGGCACCAACACCTCCCACGGGACCAATGAAACTCATAAAAACTGACCGCACAGTTGTGCGACTCCTGGTTTGATAATACGACGGTAATTTGCAAATTTCTAGACTTAGGCTTAAAAACATGGTGTTAGAGGCGGAAAACTCGAAACAGCCCCCGAACGTCCTCGTGGGTGGCACCAACACCTCCCACGGGAACAATGTAACTCGTAAGAATTGACCCTACAGTCGCGGGACTCCCGGTTTCATAGTACGATGATAATTTACATATTTTTAGATTTAGGCTTAAAAACGTGGCGTTAGAGTGAGAAATCTCGAAAGGCCCCCGAACGTCCTCGTGGGTAGTGTAAACACCTCCCACGGGACCAATGTAACTCTTTGAAACTAACCCCGCAGCCGCGGTCTCCCGATTTGAGAATACGACTGTAATTTGCATATTTCTAGTCTTAGGCTTCAAAACATGGCGTTAGAGGGTGAAAACTTGAAATAGCACCAGAACGTCCCCGTGGATGGCGCCAACACCTCCCACGGGACCAATGTAACTAGTAGGAACAGACCGCACAACAATGCGACTCCTAGTTTGATAATACGACGGTAATTTGAAAATTTTTAGACTCAGTCTTAAAAACATGGCGTTAGAGGGTGAAAACTCGAAATAGCCCCCGAACGGCCCCGTGGGTGGCACCGACACCTCCCACGGGACCAATGTAACTCGTACGAACTGACCCCGTAGCCACGGGACTCTGGGTTTGTGAGTACGATGATAATTTGCATCTTTCTATACTTAGGCTTAAAAACACGGCGTTAGAGGGTGAAAACTCGAAATAGCCCCCCGAACGTCTCCGTAGGTGGCACCAGTACCTCCCACGGGACAATGTAAGTTGTAGGAACTAACCCCGCAGCCGCGGGTCTCCCTATTTGAGAATACGATGGTAATTTGCATCTTTCTAGACTTAGGCTTAAAAATATGGTGTTAGAGGGTGAAAACTCGAAACATCCCCCGAACGTCCCAGTGGGTGGCACCAACACCTCCCACGGGACCAATGTAACTCGTAGGAACTGATCGCACAATCGTGCAACTCCCGGTTTGATAATACGGTAATTTGCATATTTCTAGACTTAGGCTTACAACATGGCATTAGAGGTTGAAAACTTGAAATAGCCCCCGAACGGCCCGTGGGTGGCACCAACACCTCCCACGGGACCAATGTAACCCGTTGGATCTGACCCCGTAGCCGCGGGTCTCCCGATTTGAGAATACGGCGGTAATTTGCATATTTCTAGTCTTAGGCTTAAAAATATGGCGTTAGAGTGTGAAAACTCGTAACAACGCCCGAACGTCCCCGTGTGTGGCACCAACACCTCCCACGGGACCAATGTAACTCGTAGGAACTGACCACGCTGCCGTGGGACTCCCTATTTGAGAATACGATGGTAATTTACATATTTCTAGACTTAGGCTTAAAAACATGGTGTTAGAGGGTGAAAACTCGAAACCGCCCTCGAACGTCCCCGTGGGTGGCACCAACACCTCCTACGGGACCAATGTAAATCATAGGAACTGTCCCCGCAGCCGCGTGACTCTCGATTTAAGAGTACGATGATAATTTGCATCTTTCTATACTTAGGCTTAAAGTCACGGTGTTAGAGGGTCAAAACTCAAAACAGCCCCCGAACGTCCCCGTGAGTGGCAGAAGTACCTCCCACGTGACCAATATAACTTTTAAAAACAGACCCCCGCTGCCGCGGGTCTCCCGGTTTTATAATACGATGATAATTTGCAAATTTCTAGACTTAGTCTTAAAAACATGGCGTTAGAGGGTGAAAACTCGAAACATCCCCCGAACGTCCCCGTGGGAGGCACCAACACCTCCCACGGGACCAGTGTAACTCGTAGGAACTGACCACACAACTGGACAACTCCCGGTTTGAAAATACGACGGTAATTTGCATATTTCTATACTTTGGCTTAAAAGCATGACGTTAGAGGATGAAAACTCGAAACAGCCCCCGAACGTCCCCGTGGGTGGCACCAACACCTCCCACGGGAACAATGTAACTCGTAAGAACTGGCCCTGCAGTCGTGGGACTCCTGGTTTGAGAGTACGATGATAATTTTCATATTTTTAGACTTAGGCTTAAAAACATGGCGTTAGAGTGTGAAAACTTGAAACAGCCCCCGAACGTCCTCGTAGGTGGTACCAACACCACCCACGGGACCAATGTAACTCGTTGGAACTGACCCTGCAGCCGTGGGTCTCCCGATTTGAGAATACGACGGTAATTTGCATATTTCTAGTCTTAGGCTTAAAAACACGGAGTTAGAGGGTGAAAATTCGAAACAGCGCCCGAAGGTCCCCGTGGGTGGCACCAACACCTCCCACGGGACCAATGTAACTCGAAGGAACTGACCGCGCAGTCGTACAAATCCTGGTTTGATAATACGATGGTAATTTGAAAATTTCTAGACTTAGTCTTAAAAACACGGCGTTAGAGGGTGAAAACTCAAAACAGCCCCCGAACGTCCCTATGGGTGGAACCAGTACATCCCACGAGGCTAATGTAACTTGTAGGAACTGACCCCGCAGCCATGGGTCTCTCGGTTTGAGAATACGACGGTAATTTGCATATTTCTAGACTTAAGCTAAAATCGTGGCATTAGAGGGTGGAAACTAGAAACCGCCCTCGAACGTCTTCGTGGGTGGTATCAACACCTCCCACGGGACCAATGTAACTCATAAGAACTAACCCCGCAGCCGCGGGACTCCCGATTTGAGAGTATGACGAAAATTTACATATTTCTAGACTTAGGCTTAAAAACATGGCATTAGCGGGTGAAAACTCAAAATATCAACCGAACGTCCCCGTGGGTGGCACCAACACCTCCCACGGGACCAATGTAAGTCGTTGGAACTGACCCCGCAGCCACAGGTCTCCCGATTTGAGAATACAACGGTAATTTACATATTTCTAGTCTTAGGCTTAAAAAGATGGCGTTAGAGGGTGAAAACTAGAAACAGTGCCTGAACATCCCCGTGGGTGGCAGCAACACCTCCCACGGGACCAATGTAACTCGGAGGAACTGCCCACGAAGTTGTGGGCCTACCGATTTTAGAATATGACAGTAATTTGCATATTTTTAGACTTAGGCTTAAAAACATGGCATTAGCGGGTGAAAACTCAAAACAGCCACCGAACGTCCCCGTGGGTGGCACCAACACCTCCAACGGGACCAAAGTAATTCGTAAGAACTGACCCCACAGCCACGGGACGCCCGATTTAAGAGTATGTCGATAATTTGCATATTTCTATACTTAGGCTTAAAAATATGGCGTTAGAGGGTGAAAACTTGAAACAGCCCCCGAACGTCCCCGTGGGTGCACCAACACCTCCCATGGGACCAATGTAACTCGTAGAAACTCACCCCGCAGCCGCGGGGTCTCCCGATTTGAGAATACGATGGTAATTTGCATATTTCTAAACTTAGGCTTAAAAACATGGCGTTAGAGGGTGATAACTCGAAACAGGCTATAAACGTCCCCGTGGGGGCACCAATACCTCCCATGAGACTAATGTAACTAGTAGGAACTGACCCCGCAGCTGCGGGACTCCCGATTTGAGAGTACGATGATAATTTCTATATTTCTAGACTTTTGCTTAAAAACATAGCGTTAGCGGGTGAAAACTCGAAACAGCCCCTGAACGTCCCCGTGGGTGGCACCAGCACATCCCACGGGACTAATATAACTCGTAGGAACTGATCCCGCAGCCGCCTGACTCCCGGTTTGAGAGTACGATGATAATTTGAATATTTCTAGACTTAGGCTTAAAAATATGGCGTTAGAGGGTGAAAACTCAAAACAGCCTCCGATTGTCCCCGTGGGTGGCACCAGCACCTCCTACGGGACCAATGTAACCTGTAGGAACTGATCGGATATCTGGGTGACTCCTGATTTAATAATACGATGGTAACTTGCATATTTATAGACTTAGGCTTAAAAACATGACGTTAGCGGGTGAAAACTCAAAATAGCCCCCCGAAAAGCCCTGTGGGTGGCACCAACACCTCCCACGGGACCAATGTAACTCGTAGGAACTGAACCCACAGCGGCGGGACACCCGATTTGAGAGCCCGATAATAATTTGCATATTTCTAGACTTATACTTAAAAACATGGCATTAGTGGGTGAAAACTGGAAACAGCCCCCGAACGTCCCCGTGGGTGGCACCAACACCTCCCACGGGACCAATATAACTCGTAGTAACTGACGTCGTAGCCGTGGGTCTCCCAGTTTGAGAGTACGATGGTAATTTGCACATTTCTAGACTTAGGCTTAAACCATGGCGTTAGAGGGTGAAAACTCAAAACAGCCCCAGAACGGCCCCGTGGGTGGCACCAACACCTCCCACGGGACCAATGTAACTCGTAGGAACTGACCCCGTAGCCACGGGACTCTCGATTTGAGAGTACGATGGTAATTTGCATCTTTCTATACTTAGGCTTAAAAACACGGCGTTAGAGGGTGAAAACTCGAAACAACCCCCGAACGTCCCCGTAGGTGGCACCAGTACATCCCACGAGGCCAATGTAACTTGTAGGAACTGACCCCGCAGCCGCGGGTCTCTCGATTTGAGAATACGATGGAAATTTTCATATTTCTAGACTTAAGCTAAAATCGTGGCATTAGAGGGTGAAAACTCGAAATTGCCCCCGAATGTCCTCGTGGGTGGCACCAACACCTCCCACGGGACAAATGTAACTCATATGAACTAACCCCGCAGCCGCGGGACTCCCGATTTGAGAGTATGACGATAATTTGCAAATTTCTTGACTTAGGCTTAAAAATAAGGCGTTAGAGGGTGAAAACTCGAAACAACCCCCGAACGGCTCCGTGGGTGGCACCGACACCTCCCACGGGACCAATGTAACTCGTTGGAACTGACCCTGCAGCCGCGGGTCTCCCGATTTGAGAATACAATGAGAATTTGCATATCTCTAGTCTTAGGCGTAAAAACATGGCGTTAGAGGGTGAAAACTCGACACAGCGCCCGAACGTCCCCGTGGGTGGCAGCAACACCTCCCACGGGACCAATGTAACTCGTAGGAACTGACCACGCTGCCGCGGGACTCCCGATTTGAGAATACGACGGTAATTTGCATATTTTTAGACTTAAGCTAAAATCGTGGCATTAGAGGGTGAAAACTCGAAACCGCCCTCGAACGTCCTCGTGGGTGGCACCAATACCTCCCACAGGACCAATGTAACTAATAGGAACTAACCCCGCAGCCACGGGACTCCCTATTTGAGAGTATGATGATTATATGCATATTTCTAGACTTAGGTTTAAAAACATGGCGTTAGCGGGTGAAAACTCAAAATAGCCACCGAATGTCCCCGTGGGTGGCACCATCACCTTCCACGGGACCAATGTAACTCGTAAGAACTGACCTCGAAGCCACGGGACTCCCGATTTGAGAGTACGTCGATAATTTTCATAGTTCTAGACTTAGGCTTAAAAACATGGCGTTAGAGGGTGAAAACTCGAAACAGCCCCCGAACGTACCAGCGGGTGACACCAAGACCTCCCATGGGACCAATGAACTCGTAGGAACTCAACCCACAGCCACGGGTCTCCCGGTGTGAGAATAAGATGGTAATTTGCATATTTCTAGACTTAGGCTTAAAAACATGGCATTAGAGGGTGAAAACTCGAAACAACCCATAAACATCCCCGTGAGGGGCACCAATACGTCCCACGAGATCAATGTAACTCGTAGGAATGGAACCCGCAACTGTGGGACTCTCGGTTTGAGAGTACGATGATAATTTGCATATTTCTAGACTTATGCTTAAAAACATAGCGTTAGCGGGTGAAAACTCGAAACAGCCCCCGGACGTCCCTGTGGGTGGCACCAACACGTCCCAGAGGACCAATATAACTCGTAGGAACTGACCCTGCTGCAGCCTGACTCTCGGTTTTAGAGTACAATGGTAATTTGCATATTTCTAGACTTAGGCTTAAAAATATGGCGTTAGAGGGTGAAATCTCGAAATAGTCCCCGATTGTCCCCGTGGGTGGCACCTGCACCTCCAACGGGACCAATGTAACTTGTAGGAACTGACTCCGCAGCCACGGGTCTCCCGGTTTGAGAATACGATGGTAATTTTCATATTTCTAGACTTAGGTTAAAAACATGGCGTTAGAAGGTGAAAATTCGCCCGAACGTCATCGTGGGTGGCACCAACACCTCCCACGGGACCAATATAAGTCGTAGGAACTGACCGCACAGCCGGGTGACTCCTGATTTGATAATACGATGGTAATTTGCATATTTCTAGACTTAGGCTTAAAAACATGGCGTTAGTAGGTGAAAACTCGAAATAGACCCCGAAAAGCCCCGTGGGTGGCACCGACACCTCCGACGGGACCAATGTAACTTGTAGGAACTGACCCCGCAGCTGCGGGTCTCCCAGTTTGAGAATACGACGGTAATTTGTATATTTGTAGGCTTAGGCTTAAAAACATGGCGTTAGAGGGTGAAATCCCGAAGAATCCCCCGAACGTCCACGTGGGTGGCACCAACACCTCCCACCGGACCAATATAACTCGTAAGAACTGACTGCACGGCCGCGTGACTCCCGGTTTGATAATACGATGGTAATTTTCATATTTCTAATCTTAGGCTTAAAAACATGGCGTTAGAGGGTGAAAAATCGAAACAACCCCCGAACGGCCCTGTGGGTGGCAGCAACACCTCCCACGGGACCAATGTAACTTGTAGGAACTGACCCCCGTAGTCGCGGGTCTCCCAATTTGAGAATACGACGGTAATTTGCATATTTCTAGACTTTGGCTTAAGAACATGGCGTTAGAGGGTGAAAACTCAAAACAACCCCTAAACGTCCCCGTGGATGGCACCATCACCTCCCACGGGACCAATGTAACTTGTAGGAACTGATCCCGTCGCCGCGGGTCTTTCGGTTTGAGAATACGATGGTAATTTGCATATTTCTAGACTTAGGCTTAAAAACATGGCGTTAGAGGGTGAAAACTCGAAACAGCCCCCGAACGTTCCCGTGGGTGGCACCAGCACCTCCCACGGGACCAACGTAACTCGTAGGAACTGACCGCACAGCCGCGGGACTCCCGATTTGATAATATGATGGTAATTTGCATATTTCTAGACTTAGGCTTAAAAACATGGGGTTAGAGGGTGAAGACTCGAAATAGCCCCCGAACGGCCCCGTGGGTGGCACTAATACCTCCCACGGGACCAATGTAACTCGTAGGAACTGACCCCGCAGCGGCGGGACCACCGATTTGAAAGCACGATGATAATTTGCATATTTCTAGACTTATGCTTAAGAACATGGAGTTAGAGGGTGAAAACTCGAAACAACCACCGAACGTCCCTGTGGGTGGCGCCAACACCTCCCACGGGACCAATATAACTCGTAAGAACTGACGTCGTAGCCGTGGGTCTCCCGGTTTGATTGTACGATGCTAATTTTCACATTTCTAGACTTAGGCTTAAAAACGTAGCTTTAGTGGGTGAAAACTCGAAACAACCCCCGAATGGCCCCATGGGTGGTACCAACACCTCCCACGGGACCAATGTAACTCATAAGAACTAACCCTGTAGCCGTGGGACTCCCGGTTCAAGAATACAACAGTAATTTTAATATTTCTAGACTTTAGGCATAAATTCATGGCATTAGAGGGTAAAAACTTGAAACAGCCCCTGAACGTCCCTGTAATTGGCACCAACACCTCCCACGGATCCAATGTAACTCGTATGAACTGACCGCGCAGCCGCGCGACTCCCAGTTTGATAATACGACGATAACTTGAATATTTCTAGACTTAGGCTTAAAAATATGGCGTTAGAGGGTGAAAACTCGAAACAGCCCCCGAACGGCCCCGTGGGTGGCACCAACACCTCCCACGGGACCAATGTAACTCGTAGGAACTGACCCGATTTGAGAGTCCAATGATAATTTGTATATTTCTAGACTTAGGCTTAAAAACATGACGTTAGAGGGTGAGAACTCGAAATAGCTCCTGAACGGCCCGTGGTTGGCACCAACACCTCCCACGGGACCAATGTAACTCGGAGGAACTGACCACGCAGTTGTGGGCCTACCGATTTGAGAATACGATGGCAATTTGCATATTTCTGGACTTTTGGCATAAAAACATGGCGTTAGCGGGTGAAAAATCGGAACAACCCCCGAACGGCCCCGTGGGTGGCACTAACACCTCCCACGGAACCAATGTAACTCGTTGGAACTGACCCCGCAACCACGGGACTCCCGATTTGAGAGTACAATGGCAATTTGCATATTTCTAGATTTAGGCTTAAAAACATGGCGTTAGAGGGTGAAAAATTGAAACAACCCCCGAACGGCCCGGTGGGTGGCACCAACACCTCCCACGGGACCAATGTAACTCGTAGGAACTGACGTCGTAGTCGTGGGACTCCCGATTCGATAATACAATGGTAATTTACATATTTCTAGACTTTTGGCATAAAAACATGGCGTTAACAGGTGAAAACTCAAAATAGCCCCAGAACGTCCCCGTGGGTGGCACCAACACCTCCCACGGGAACAATGTTACTCGTAAGAAGTGACCCCACAGTCGCGGGACTCCTGGTTTGAGAGTACGATGATAATTTGAATATTTTTATACTTAGGCTTAAAAACAAGGCGTTAGTGTGTGAAAACTCGAAAGAGCCCCCGAACGTCCTCATGGGTGGTACCAACACCTCCCACGGGACCAATGTAACTCGTAGGAACTGACCCCGTAGCCGCAGGTCTCCCGGTTTGGGAATACGAAGGTAATTTAAATATATCTAGACATAGGTTTAAAAACTTGGCGTTAGAGGCTTAAAACTCGAAACAGCCCCTGAACGTCCCCGTGGGTGGCACCAACACCTCCCACGGGACCAATGAAACTCCTAGGAACTGACCACGCTGCCGCGCGACTCCCGGTTTGATAATATGACTGTAATTTTAATATTTCCAGACATAGGCTTAAAAATAAGGCGTTCGAGGGTGAAAACTCAAAACAACCCCCGAACGGCCCCGTGGGTGGCACCAAAACCTCCCACGGGACCAATTTAACTCGTAGGAACTGACCCCGCAGCCGCGAGACACCTGGTTTGATAGTTCAATGATAATTTACATATTTCTACACTTAGGCATAAAAACATGGCGTTAGAGGGTGAAAACTCAAAACAACCCCCAAACGTCCCCGTGTATGGCACCAGCGCCTCCCACGGGACCAATGTAACTTGTAGGAACTGGTCGCGAAGCCGCATGACTCCCGGTTTGATAATAAGATGGTAATTTGCATATTTCTAGACTTAGGATTAAAAACATGGGGTTAGAGGGTGAAAACTCGAAACAGACCCCGAACGCCCCCGTGGGTGGCACCAACACCTCCCACGGGGTCAATGTAACTCGTAGGAACTGAACCCACAGTGGTGGGACACCCGGTTCGAGAGCCCGATGATAATTTCCATATTTCTAGACTTATGCTTAAAAACATGGCGTTAGAGCGTGAAAACATAAAACAGCCCCCGAACGTCCCCGTGGGTGGCACCAACACCTCCCACGGGACTAATACAACTCAAAGGAACTGACTTCGTAGCCGTGGGTCTCTCGGTTTGAGAGTACGACAGTAATTTGCACATTTCTAGACTTAGGCTTAAAAGCATGGCGTTAGAGGGTGAAAACTCGAAACAACCCCGTGGCTGGCACCAACACCTCCCACGGGACCAATGTAACTCGTAGGAACTGACCCCGTAGTCGCGGGACTCTCGGTTTGAGAGTACAATGATAATTTGCAAATTTCCAGACTAAGGCTTAAAAAATGGGGTTAAAGGGTGACAACAGGAAACAGCCCCCGAACGTCCTCGTGTGTGGCCCTAACACCTCCCACGGGACCAATGTAACTCGTAGGAACTGACCCCCGCTGTCGTGGGTATCCCGGTTTGAGAATACGACGGTAATTTGCATATTTCTAGACTTTGGCTTAAAAACATGGCGTTAGAGGGTGAAAACTCGAAACATCCCCCAAACGTCCCCGTGGGTGGCACCAACACCTCCCACGGGACCAATGTCACTAGTCGGAACTGACCGCACAGCTGCGTGACTCCTGTTTTGATAATACGATCACAATTTTAATATTTGTAGACTTAGTCTGAAAAACATGGCGTTAGAGGGTGAAAACTCGAAACAGCCCCCGAACGGCCCAGTAGGTGGCCCCAACACCTCCCACGGGACCAATGTAACTCGTAGGAGCTGACCCCGCAACCGCAGGACTCTCAGTTTGAGAGTAGGAAGATAATTTGCATATTTATAGACTTAGGCTTAAAAACATGGCGTTAGAGGGGGAAAACTCGAAACAACCCCCAACGGCCCCGTGGGTTGCACCAAAACCTCCCACGGGACCAATGTAACTAGTAGGAACTGACCGCGTAGCCGTGCGACTCCTGTTTTGATAATACAAAGGTAATTTGAATATTTCTAGACTTAGTCTGAAAAACATGGCGTTAGAGGGTGAACACTCGAAACAGCCCCCGAACGGCCACGTAGGTGGCACCAACACCTCCCAAGGGACCAATGTAACTCGTAGGAACTGACCTGGCAGCCGCGAGACTCTCAGTTTGAGAGTAGGACGATAATTTGCATATTTTTAGACTTAAGCTTAAAAACATGGCGTTAGAGAGGGAAAACTCGAAACAACCCCCGAACGGCCCCGTGGGTGGCACCAACACCTCCCAAGGAACCAATGTAACTCGTAGGAACTGACCCCGCAGCCGCGAGACTCTCAGTTTGAGAGTAGGACGATAATTTGCATATTTCTAGACTTAAGCTTAAAAACATGGCGTTAGAGAGGGAAAACTCGAAACAACCCCCGAACGGCCCCATGGGTGGCACTAACACCTCCCACGGGACCAATGTAACTCGTAGGAACTAACCACATAGTCGTGGGACTCCAGGTTTGAGAATACGACGGTAATTTGCATATTTCTAGACTTAGGCTTAAAAACATGGCGTTAGCGGGTGAAAACTCGAAATAGCCCCCGAACGTCCCCGTGGGTGGCACCAGCACCTCCCACAGGACCAATGTAACTTTTAGGAACTGACCCCGCAGCCGCAGGTCTTTTGGTTTGAGAATACGATGGTAGTTTGCATATTTTTAGACATTGGCGTTAGAGGTGAAAACTCGAAATAGCCCCCGAACGTTCCCGTAGGTGGCACCAGTACCTCCCACAAGACCAATGTAACTCGTAGGAACTGACCGCACTGCCGCGGGACTCCCGGTTTGATAATTCGATGGTAATCTACGTATTTCTAGACTTTAGCTTAAAAACATGGGGTTGGAGGGTGAAAACTCGAAACAGCCCCCGAACGGCCCTGTGGGTGGAACCAACACCTCCCACGGGACCAATATACTCGTAGGAACTGACCCCGCAGCGGCGGGACTCCCGATTTGACAGTACGATGATAATTTGCATATTTCTAGACTTATGCTTAAAGACATGGTGTTAGAGGGTGAAAACTCGAAACAGCCCCCGAACGTCCCCGTGGGTGGCACCAACACCTCTAACGGGACCAAAATAACTCGTATTAACTGACGCCATAGCCTTGGGTCTCCCGGTTTGAGAGTACGACGGTAATTTGCACATATCTAGACTTAGGCTTAAAAACATGGCGTTAGAGGGTGAAAACTCGAAACAACCCCCGAACGGCCTCGTGGGTGGCACCAACACCCCCCATGGGACCAATGCAACTCGTAAGAACTGACCCCGCAGCCGCGGGACTCCTGGTTTGAGAATGCAATGATAATTTACATATTTGTAGACTTTAGGCATAAAAACATGGCGTTAGCAGGTGAAAACTAGAAACAGCTCCAGAACGTCCTCGTGGGTGGTACCAACACCTCCCACGGGACCAATGTAACTCATAGGAACTGAACCCGCAGCCGCGGGTCTCCCGGTTTGAGAATACGACCGTAATTGAAACATTTCTAGACTTAGGCTTAAAAACAAGGCATTAGAGGGTTAAAACTCGAAACAACCCCTGAACGTCCCTGTGAGTGGCACCAACACCTCCCACGAGACCAATGTAACTCCTAGGAACTGACCGCGCAGCCGCGTGACTCCCGGTTTGATAATACGACAGTAATTTTAATATTTCCAGACTTAGACTTAAAAACAAGGCGTTAGAGGGTGAAAACTCGAAACAACCCCCGAACGGCCCCGTGGGTGGCATAAACACCTTCCACGGGACCAATGTAACTCGTAGGAACTGACCCCGCAGCCGCGGGACTCCCGGTTTGAGAGTCCGGTGATAATTTGCATATTTCTACACTTAGGCATAAAAACATGGCGTTGGAGGGTGAAAACTCAAAACAACCCCCAAACGTCCCCGTGGATGGCACCAACACCTCCCACGGGACCAATGTAACTTGTAGAAACTGACCGCGCAGCCGCGGGACTCCCGGTTTGATAATACGATGGTAATTTGTATATTTCTAGACTTAGGCTTAAAAACATGGGGTTAGAGGGTGAAAACTCGAAACAACCCCCGAACGGCCTCGTGGGTGGCACCAACACCTCCCACGGAACCAATGTAACTCGTAGGAACTGAACCCACAGCGGCGGGACACCTGGTTTGAGAGCCCGTTGATAATTTGAATATTTCTAGACTAACGCTTAAAAACATGGCGTTAGAGGGTGAAAAATCGAAACAGCCCCCGAACGTCCCTGTGGGTGGCACCAACACCTCCCACGGGACCAATGTAACTCGTAGGAATGTACCGCGCAGCCGCGGGACTCCCTGTTTGATAGCACGATGGTAATTTGCATATTTTAAAACTAAGGCTTAAAAACATGGCGTTAGAGGGTGAAAATTCAAAACAACCCCTAATCGGCCCCGTGGCTGGCACCAACATCTCCCACGGGACAAATGTAACTCGTAAGAACTGGCCCCGCAGCCGTGGGACTCCCATTTCGAGAATACAGTGATTATTTGCATATTTTTAGACATTAGGCATAAAAAATGGCATAGCGGGTGAAAACTTGAAGCAGCCCCAGAACGTCCCCGTGGGTGGCACCAACACCTCCCACGGGAAGATTGTAACTCGTAAGCACTGACCCCACAGTCACGGGACTCTGGGTCTGAGAATACGACAGTAATTTGCATATTTCTAGACTTAGGCTTAAAAACATGGCATTAGCGGGTGAAAACTCGAAACAGCCCCCAAACGTTCCCGTGGGTGGCACCAACACCTCCCACGGGACCAATGTAACTCGTTTGAATGACCCCGCAACCGCGGGACTCTCAGTTTGAGAGTACGATGATAATTTGCATATTTCTATACTTAGGCATAAAAACATGGCGTTAGAGGGCGAAAACTCAAAACAGCCTCTAAACGTCCACGTGGATCAAACAAGCACATCCCACGGGACCAATGTAACTTATAGGGACTGACCCCGCAGACGCAAGTCTTTTGGTTTGAGAATACGACGGTAATTTGCATCTTTCTAGACCTAGGCTTAAAAACATGGCGTTAGAGGTGAAAACTCAGAACAGCCCCCGAACGTTCCCGTGGGTGGCACCAGCACCTCCCACGGGACCAAAGTAACTCGTAGGAACTTACCGCGCAGCCGCGGGACTCCGGGTTTGATAATACGATGGTAATTTGCATATTTCTAGACTTAGGCTTAAAAACATGGGGTTAGAGGGTGAAAACTCGAAATAGCCCCGGAACGGCCCCGTGGGTGGCACCAACACCTCCCACGGGACCAATATAACTCGTAGGAACTGACATCGTAGCCGTTGGACTCCCGATTTGATTGTACGACAGTAATTTTTATATTTTTAGACTTAGGCTTAAAAACATGGCGTTAGCGGGTGAAAACTCAAAACAACCCCCGAACGGCCCCATGGGTGGCACCAACACCTCCCACGGGACCAATGTAACTCGTAAGAACTGACCCCGCAGCCGCGGGACTCCCGGTTCGAGAATACAATGGTAATTTTCGTATTTCTAGACTTTAGGCATAAAAACATGGCATTAGAGGGTGAAAACTAGAAACAACCCCTGAACGTCCCTGTGGATGGTACCAACACTTCCCATGGGTCCAATGTAACTTGTATGAACTGACCGGGCAGCCGCGCGACTCCCAATTTGATAATACGACGGTAACTTGAATATTTCTAGACTTTGGCTTAAAAACATGGCGTTAGTGGGTGAAACTCGAAACAACCCCCGAACGGCCCCGTGGGTGGCACCAACACCTCCCACGGGACTAATGTAACTCGTAGGAACTGACCCCGCAGCCGCGGGACTCCCGGTTTGAGAGTCTGATGATAATTTGCATATTTCAAGATTTAGGCTTAAAAACATGACGTTAGAGGGTGAGAACTCGAAACATCCCCTGAACGGCCCGTGGTTGGCACCAACACCTCCCACGGGACCAATGTAACTCGGATGAACCGACCACACAGTTGTGGGCCTACCGATTGGATAATACGGCAGTAATTTGCATATTTCTTGACTTTAGGCATAAAAACATGGCGTTAGCGGGTGAAAACTCGAAACATCCCCCGAACGGCCCCGTGGGTGGCACCAACACCTCCCACGGGACCAATGTAACTCGTTGGAACTGACCCCACAACCGCGGGACTCCCGATTTGAGTGTACAATGGAAATTTGCATATTTCTAGATTTAGGCTTAAAACACGGCATTAGAGGGTAAAAAATCGAAACAACCCTCGAACGGCCCTGTGGGTGGCACCAACACCTCCCACGGACCAATGTAACTCGTAGGAACTGACGTCGTAGCCGTGGGACATCCGGTTCGAGAATACAATGGTAATTTACATATTTCTAGACTTTAGGCATAGAAACATGGCATTAGCAGGTGAAAACTCGAAACAGCCCCAGAACGTCCCCGTGGGTGGAACCAACACCTCCTATGGGAACAATGTAACTCGTAAGAACTGACCCCCAGTCGCGGGACTCCCGGCTTGAGATTACGATGATAATTTGAATATTTTTATACTTAAGCTTAAAAACATGGCGTTAGAGTGTGAAAACTCGAAAGAGCCCCCGAACGTCCTCGTGGGTGGTATAACACCTCCCACGGGACCAATTTAACTCGTAGGAACTGACCCCGTAGCTGCAGGTCTCCCGGGTTGAGAATACGACGAAAATTTAAATATTTCTTGACTTAGGTCTAAAAACATGGTGTTAGCGGGTTAAAACTCGAAACAGCCCCTAAACGTCCCCGTGGGTGGCACCAACACCTCCCACGGGACCAATGAAACTCCTAGGAACTGACCGCGTAGCCGCGTGACTCCCGGTTTGATAATATGACTTCAGTTCTTTAATATTTCCAGACTTAGGCTTAAAAATAAGGCGTTAGAGGGTGAAAACTCGAAACAACCCCCGAATGGCCCCGTGGTTGGCACCAACACCTCCCACGGGACCAATGTAACACTTAGGAACTGACCCAGCAGTCGCGGGACTCCCGGTTTGAGCGTCCAATGATAATTTGCATATTTCTACACTTAGGCATAAAAACATGGCGTTAGAGGGTGAAAACTCAAAACAGCCCCCAAACGACCCCGTGGATTGCACCAGCACCTCCCACTGGACCAATGTAACTTGTAGGAACTGATCGCGCATCCGCTTGACTCCCGGTTTGATAATACGATGCCAAGTTGCATATTTCTAGACTTAGGCTTAAAAATATGGGGTTAGAGGGTGAAAACTCGAAACAGCCCCCGAACGGCCTCGTGGGTAGCACCAACACCTCCCACGGGACCAATATAACTCGTAGGAACTGAACCCACAGTGACAGGACACCCGGATTGAGAGCTCGATGATAATTTTCAAATTTCTGGACTTATGCTTAAAAACATGGCGTTAGAGGGTGAAAACTTGAAACAACCCCCGAACGTCCCCGTGGGTGGCACCAACACCTCCCACGGTAACAATATAACTCAAAGGAACTGACGTCGTAGCCGTGGATCTCTCGGTTTTAGAGTACGACAGTAATTTCATTTCTAGACTTAGGCTTAAAAACATGGCGTTAGAGCAAGAAAAATCGAAAAAACCCCTAACGGCCCCGTGGCTAGCACCAACACCTCCCATGGGACCAATGTAACTCGTAGGAACTGATCCCGCAGTCACGAGACTCTCGATTTGAGAGTACGATGATAATTTGCAAATTTCTAAACTTAGGCTTAAAAAATGGGGTTAGAGGGTGAAAACACGAAACAGCCTCCGAACGTCCTCGTGTGTGGCCCTAACACCTCCCACAGGACCAATGTAACTCGTAGGAACTGACCCCCGCTGTTGCGGGTCTCCCGGTTTGAGAATACGACGGTAATTTTCATATTTCTAGACTTAGGCTTAAGAACATGGCGTTAGAGGGTGAAAACTCGGAACATTCCCCGAACGTCCCCGTGGGTGGCGCCAACACCTCTCATGGGACCAATGTCACTAGTCGGAACTGACCGCACAGCCGCGTGACTCCTGTTTTGATAATACGACCGTAATTTTAATATTTGTAAACTTAGTTTGAAAAACATGGCATTAGAGGGTGAAAACTCGAAACAGCCCCCAAATGGCCCAGTAGGTGGCCCCAACACCTCCCACGGGACCAATGTAACTCGTAGGAACTGACCCCGCAACTGCGGGACTCTCGGTTGGAGAGTAGGAAGATAATTTGCATATTTATAGACTTAGGCTTAAAAATATGGCGTTAGAGGGGGAAAACATGAAACAACCCCCAACGGCCCAGTGGGTTGCACCAAAACCTCCCACGGGACCAATGTAACTATTAGTGACTGACCGCGTAACCGCGCGACTCCTGTTTTGATAAAATGAAGGTAATTTTAATATTTCTAGACTTAGTCTGAAAAACATGGCGTTAGAGGGTGAAAACTCAAAACAGCCCACGAACAACCCCGTAGGTGGCACCAACACCTCCCACGGGACCAATGTAACTCATAGGAACTGACCCCGCAGCCGCGAGACTCTCAGTTTGAGAGTAGGACGATAATTTGCATATTTCTAGACTTAGGCTTAAAAACATGGCGTTAGAGGGGGAAAACTCGAAACAACCCCCGAACGGCCCCGTGGGTGTCACCAACACCTCCCACAGGACCAATGTAACTCGTAGGAAGTGACCCCGCAGCCGCGGGACTCCTTATTTGAGAGTACGATGAGAATTTGCATATTTCTATACTTAGGCATATAAACATGGCGTTAGAGGGTGAAAACTCAAAACAGCCCCCAAAAGTCCTCGTGGATGGCACCAGCACCTCCCACGGGACCATTGTAACTCGTAGGAACTAACCCCGTAGCCGTGGGACTCCAGGTTTGAGAATACGACGGTAATTTGCATATTTTTAGACTTAGGCGTAAAAACATGGCGTTAGCGGGTGAAAACTCGAAATAGCCCCCGAACGTCCCCGTGGGTGGCACCAGCACCTCCCACGGGACCAATGTAACTTGTAGGAACTGACCCCGCAACCGCAGGTCTTTCGGTTTGAGAATACGATTGTAATTTTCATATTTCTAGACTTAGGCTTAAAAAAATGGCGTTAGAGGTGAAAACTCGAAACAGCCCCCGAACGTTCCCGTGGGTGGCACCAGCACCTCCCACGGGACCAATGTAACTCGTAGGAACTGACATCACTACCGCGGGAATCCCGGTTTGATAATTCGAAGGTAATCGGCATATTTCTAGACTTTGGCTTAAAAACATGGGGTTGGAGGGTGAAAACTCGAAACAGCCCCCGAACGGCCCCGTGAGTGGAACCAACACCTCCCACGGGACCAATGTAACTCGTAGGAACTGACCCCGCAGCGGCGGGACTCCCGATTTGATAGCACGATGATAATTTTCATATTTCTAGACTTCTGCTTAAAGACATGTCGTTAGAGGGAGAAAACTCGAAACAGCCCCCGAACGTCCTCGTGGGTGGCACCAACACCTCCAACGGGACCAATATAACTCGTAGGAACTGATGTCGTAGCCGCGGGTCTCCCGGTTTGAGAGTACGATGGTAATTTGCACATTTCTAGACTTAGGCTTAAAAACATGGCGTTAGAGGGTGAAAACTCGAAATAACCCCCGAACGGCCTCGTGGGTGGCACCAACACCTCCCACGGGACCAATGTAACTCGTAAAAACTGACCCCACAGCCGCGGGACTCTTGATTCGAGAATACAATGGTAATTTGCATATTTCTAGACTTTAGGCATAAAAACATGGCGTTAGCAGGTGAAAACTCGAAACAGCCCCCGAACGTCCTCGTGGGTGGTACCAACACCTCCCACGGGACCAATATAACTCGTAGGAACTGACCCTGCAGCCGCGGGTCTCCCGGTTTGAGAATACGACGGTAATTGAAATATTTCTAGACTTAGGCCTAAAAATATGGCGTTAAAGGGTTAAAACTCGAAACAACCTCTGAACGTCCCTGTGGGTGGCACCAACACCTCCCACAGGACAAATGTAACTCCTAGGAACTGACCGCGCCACCGCGCGACTCCCGATTTGATAATACGACGATAATTTTAATATTTCCAGACTTAGGCTTAAAAACAAGGCGTTAGAGGGTGAAAACTCGAAACAACACCCGAATGGCCACTTAGGTGGGACCAACACCTTCCACGGGACCAATGTAACTCGTAGGAACTGACCCCGTAGCCGCAGGACTCCCGGTTTGAGAGTCCGGTGATAATTTGCTTATTTATACACTTAGGCATAAAAACATGGCGTTAGAGGGTGAAAACTCAAAACAGCCCCCAAACGTCCCCGTGGATGGCACCAGTACCTCCCACGGGACCAATGCAACTTGTAGAAACTGACCGCGCAGCCGCGGGACTCCCGGTTTGATAATATTATGGTAATTTGCATATTTCTAGACTTAGGCTTAAAAACATGGGGTGAGTGGGTAAAAACTCGAAAGAGCCTCCGAACGGCCTCGTGGGTGGCATCAACACCTCCCACGGGACCAATGTAACTCGTAGGAACTGAACCCACAGCGGCGGGACACCCGGTTTGAGAGCCTGATGATAATTTGCATATTTCTAGACTTACGCTTAAAAACATGGCGTTAAAGGGTGAAAACTCGAAACAGCCCCCGAATGTCAACGTGGGTGGCACCAACACCTCCCACGGGACCAATATAACTCGTAGTCACTGACGTCGTAGCCGTGGGTCTCCCGGTTTGAGAGTACGATGGTAATTTGCACATATCTAGACTTAGGCTTAAAAACATGGCGTTAGAGGGTGAAAATTCAAAACAACCCCTAAACGGCCCCGTGGCTGGCACCAACACCTCCCACGGGACCAATGTAACTCGTAAGAACTGGCCCCGCAGCCGTGGGACTCCGAGTTCGAGAATACAATGGTAATTTGCATATTTTTAGACTTTAGGCATAAAAACTTGGTGTTAGCAGGTGAAAACTTGAAACAGCCCCAGAACGTCCCCGTGGTTGGCACCAACACCACCCACGGGAACAATGTAACTCCTAAGAACTGACCCCACAGTCACGGGACTCCCGGTTTGAGAATACGACGGTAATTTGCGTATTTCTAGACTTAGGCTTAAAAACATGGCATTAGCGGGTGAAAACTCGAAACAGCCCCCGAACGTCCCCGTGGGTGGCACCAAGACCTCCCACGGGACCAATGTAACTCGTAGGAATGACCCCGCAACCGCGGGACTCTCGGTTTGAGAGTACAATGATAATTTGCATATTTCTATACTTAGGCATAAAAACATGGCGTTAGAGGGCAAAAACTCAAAACAGCCCCTAAACGTCCCCGTGGATGGAACCAGCACCTCCCACGGGACCAATGTAACTTGTAGGAACTGACCCCGCAAACGCAAGTCTTATGGTTTGAGAATACGACGGTAATTTGCATATTTCTAGACTTAGGCTAAAAACATGGCGTTAGAGGTGAAAACTCAAAACAGCCACCTAACGTTCCCGTGGGTGGCAACAGCACCTCCCACGGGACCAATGTAACTCGTAGGAACTTACCGCGTAGCTGCGGGACTCCCGATTTGATAATACGATGGTAATTTACATATTTCTAGACTTAGGCTTAAAAACATGGGGTTAGAGGGTGAAAACTCGAAACAGCCCCTGAACGTCCCCGTGGGTGGCACCAACACCTCCCACGGGTCCAATATAACTCGTAGGAACTGACCTCATAGCCGTGGGTCTCCCCGTTTGAGAGTACGACGGTAATTTGCACATTTATAGACTTAAGTTTAAAAACATGGTGTTAGAGGGTGAAAACTCGATACAACCCCTGAACAGCCCTGTGGGTGACACCAACACCTCCCATGGGACCAATGTAACTCGTAAGAACTCACCCCGCAGCTGCGGGACTCCCAGTTCGAGATTACAATGGTAATTTGCATATTTCTAGATTTAGGCATAAAAACATTGTGTTAGCAGGTGAAAACTCGAAGCAGCCCCAGAACATCCCCGTGGGTGGCACCAACACCTCCCATGGGAACAATGTAACTCGTAAGAACTGACCCCACAGTCGCGGGACTCCCGGTTTGAGAGAATGATGATAATTTAAATATTTTTGGACTTAGGCTTAAAAACATGGCGTTTTAGTATGAAAACTCGAAAGAGCCCCCGAACGTCCTCGTGGGTCGTACCAACACCTCCCACGGGACCAATGTAGCTCGTAGGAACTGACCCCGTAGCCGCGGGTCTCCTGGTTTGAGAATACGAAGGTAATTTAAATATTTCTAAACTTAGGCTTAAAAACATGGCATTTGATTGTGAAAACTCGAAACAGCCCCTGAACGTCCTTGTGGGTGGCGCCACCACCTCCCACGGGACCAATGTAACTCCTAGGAACTGATCGCGCAGCCGCGCGACTCCCGGTTTGATAATACGACGATAATTTTAATATTTCTAGACTTTTGCTTAAAAATAAGGCGTTAGAGGGTGAAAATTCGAAACAGCCCCCGAATGGCCCCGTGGGTGGCACCAACACCTCCCACGGGACCAATGTAACTCGTAGGAATTGACCTCGCAGCCGCGGGACTCCCGGTTTGAGGGTTCGATGATAATTTGCATATTTCTATACTTAGGCATAAAATCATGGCGTTAGAGGGTGAAAACACAAAATAGCCCCTAAACGTCCCCGTGGATGGCACCAGCACCTCCCACGGGACCAATGTAACTTGTAGGAACTGACCCCGCAGCCGCAGGTCTTTTTGTTTGAGAGTACGACGGTAATTTGCATATTTCTAGACTTAGGTTTAAAAACATGGCGTTAGAGGTGAAAACTCGAAACAGCCCCCGAACGTTCTCGTGGGTGGCACCAGCACCTCCCACAGGACCAATGTGACTCGTAGGAACTGACCGAGCAGCCACAGGACTCCCGGTTTGATAATACGATGGTAATTTGCATATTTCTAGACTTAGGCTTAAAAACATGGGGTTAGATTGTGAAAACTCGAAATAGACCCTGAACATCCCCGTGGGTGGCACCAACACCTCCCACGGGACCAATATAACTCGTAGCAATTAACCCCGCAGCGGCGGGACTCCCGATTTAAGAGCACGATGATAATTTGCATATTTCTAGACTTATGCTTAAAAACATGGTGTTAGAGGATGAAAACTCGAAACAGCCCCCGAACGTCCCCGTGAATGGCACCAGCACCTCCCATGGGACCAATATTACTTGTAGGAACTGACGTCGTAGCCGTGGGTCCCCCAGTTTGAGAGTACGCCGGTAATTTGCACATTTTTAGGCTTAGGCTTAAAAACATGGCGTTAGAGGGTGAAAACTCGAAACAACCCCCGAACGGCCCCGTGGGTGGCACAAACACCTCCCATGGGATCAATGTAACTCGTACGAACTGACCCCGCAGTCGTGGGACTCCCGGTTCGAGAATACATCGATGATTACTTAGTTGAGATCACCCAGATGTCATCCTGGCATTAGCTGGGTCTCCATGCACATGCACATTGCGTGCTTGGGGGGTGTCCTCAACATTATAAACGATTGATAATGACAACCCTAGCTGAAGCTCTATCAATTTACACAGTAGAGAGAGAAAGCTTAAGAGATTGTATCCATGGCCGTTAGTGCCTTATTTTAGTGACATTACTCACTCACTTGCAGAGTGGACGTAGGCTTAATTGGCTGAACCACTTACATATCGGATTTTCATCCTCTTCTCATCCCCTCCTTATATATATATATATATATATATCCTCCTATGCTACCTTTGTTATCACTTTCTTGAGCTTATCAACATCTTACCTAGTGGTGTTGTTTCCAGCATCATCATTTTGGCACCGTCTGTGGGAACAAGAAGACATAACTCTTCCTTTCCTAGCTTAACCTCACCGGAGACTCTGGTGGTGAACCAGGCCTCACCCCTTGCGTGGAGATGTTTCACAATTTAAAGAGGTCCTTTAAGGTATTAAGCTCCCTTTCTTTACAAGATCTTTAGTTTTAACATATGGCACCAGAGTTACAACCACCTCACCCACCATCCGGTGTTGGAGGACCTAGTTCCATCCAGGCACCATCCCAGTCAGAAATATCTGAGGTGGATGCACCCTTGAGCTCTTTCGCTGTAACAGAACAAGCAATGAAGGAGAAATTTTCACATCTTAGTCAAAATGTGATGAGACTACTTGGGGTCTCACTAGAGATGATTACTCTGGCAGCTGTTTAACCCCATCCCGAAGCCAGGGGACCACCCCAGGCACCGCGAAAGGACCAACCTAATCCTCAATGGAGGAGGGACGTTACTGACCCTAGGAGTTTACGTCTGGGAAGAAAAGGAAACCCTTTCCCTAAAGATAGATTTGACGATATGGAGGCAGAGGATGCTCCAGAAGACTGCTGGGAGCCGTATGAGGTTTTGAATAACATGGTACGTCCTATCTAGTAGAGCAGAGGTTGCGGGGGTAGAAGAGATGGTGGTGTCCAACAAAGAGGATCGACTTTTGATCGCTTAAGCATGGGGTTGGCCTTTAAAAGGCTCAACCTAGACAACGACCTAAGACAGAGTCTATCTACGGCACGAAGTGCCACTGGCTCTCAAAGGGAAAATAGGGAACATCGACTTTATCATAGCCGACCCCAGCATGGCCGACCCCAGCAAGGCCGAGACAGGGATCAAGAGGAGGTCAATAGCCAATATTGTGCAGCGATTGGGGAACCCTCAGTTCACCCCTTGGAGGTGTATGGGGACAACCTCGGCCAGGCCGACGTTGCAAAGCTATGGAATGCCTCCATTCAATGTCTTGAAGAGAAGATAAGGAACCTCATTAAAATCCGAGACCCACTATAAAGAGGGTTTTCAGAGGGCTCGCCATTTGTGGCAAAGATAGTGAACTTACCAACCCCTGCCAAGTTCAAACCACATATAGTGTCTTCCAAGTATGATGGTAGTACCAACCTTGTACATCATTTTAAGATGTACCAGTCTGCAGCAGACATTTTTTCAATCTCAGATGAAATAAAGTGTCGGGTCTTCTTTGGGAATTTGACGGGAGCTGCACACATCTTGTTCACCTCTCTTCTAAAGAACTGTATTGAGAACTTTAAGGGCTTGGCTGAATGGTTCATTCACAATTTTTGTTTTGGGGTGAGACCTTAAAAGAATACCACCCATCCGCTATATGTCAAGTAAGGCAAGAGTGAGAGCCTAAGAGACTACATTGCTAGATTCAACAAAGAAAAATTGGAGGTTGAAGATTATGAAGAGAATATAGCTATGAATGCCCTCATTGGAGGACTCCAGAAAGGGAAGTTGGTGTGGAATCTTGTAGAAGACCCTCCCAAGTCCGTGGCAGAGCTATTGGCAACCGCAGGAAAGGTCATGAATGTTGAAGAGGATATCGCCTCAAAGTATGTGGATGAGAACGGAAGTGGAAGCGGGAAGTTCCAAAGGAAGAAATATAGGAAAAGAGGTCTACATATGACCAGTTTGCACACAATACTCCTCTAACTGTGAGATGTGAACGCATCCTCAATGAAATAAAAAATGATCGGTCCTTGAGATGGTCGAAGAAGCTGAAGGCACCTCAGCATAAGAGGAACAAGAACCTATGGTGTGAGTTCCACCAAGACCACGACCATGTGACAGAGAAGTTCTTCGCCTTGAAGGATGAAATTGAGAAGATGTTGAAGTCAGAAAATCTCAGGAAGTATGTTGACGGTAAAGCTCCTAAGAGGGGAAGAGATGACCCTAAAAAGAAGAGAAACGATAGATGTCGAGATGATTCCCCAATGAGAAGAGATGATGACTCATATGGTGATGATGAGGATGATCTTGACCTCCCATCAAAAGATAACAATGCCCCTGTGAAGAGGGTTGGTATGATCTCCTTTGTTGTTAACACCATCTGTGGATGACTAGCAGGGGGTGTCTCAGAAGTAGCCGATCATAAGGCTCATGTGGAAGAGGCTAAGTCAGTGACCAAAGTAGAGGTTGTGAATTTGGCATCTTCAAAGGCTAAGCAGAAGAGAAAGAAGGTGGATATGGATACTCTTATAGTTGGGTTCTCCCGACTTGATTTCAAATGTATCTTAGCACCACACCATAACCCTTTGGTAATCACCACGAGGGTGAATGGGTGTGATGTTCAGAGGATCCTTATTGATGGCGGAAGATCCACGAATGTTATTTTTTGGACCTCCTTCAAGAGCCTAGGCCTCAGCAGAGCAAGGCATGTACCCTATCATCATCCATTGATTGGCTTCAGCGGAGAGAACATCCATCCCTTGGGCATGTATGAGATGGATGTACGAATGGGTGACGAGTGACCTAAGAGGTTGACCAGGAGGATCAATTTTTTTGTGATGGATGAAAATGTCTTTTCGGCCTACAACCTTATCAAATGACGAGTATCCGTCAAGGAATTTGAGGTCGTGCCATCAACGGTCCACCAAATTCTAAAATTTTTGACCCCCTATGGGGTAGGGGAAGTGCAAGGTGACCAAACCATGGGACGAGAATGCTACTTCAACTCGGAGAAAGAGATAGAGGCACATAAGAGGGCAAGAAAAACATATAACATTGATACAGTTGATCCTAAGGATGAAATAAAGTTGAAGATAGGAGAGGCCGCAGAAGAGGTAGAATCTATCACCCTAAATGAGGATGAACCAAAAAAAAGTCCAAATTGGTAAGGCCCTAAAACCTGAGATCAAGGAAGAGCTGATAAGATTTTGAAGAAGAGGCAGAGTGTCTTTCCTTGGAGCCACGCAGACATGCCTGGCATCGACCCGGAGGTTATGTGCCACAAACTCAATGTGGCAGAAGATGCTAAGACAATCAAACAAAGAAGAAGAGTTTTCTCAAGGGAAAAGTATGATGTCATCGGGGAAAAGGTCAGAAAGTTAGAAGAGGCAGAATTCATCAGGGAGGTCATATACCCAGAGTGGTTATCTAACATCGTCATTGTGCCCAAAGATAACGAGAAATGGAGGATGTGCGTAGACTTCACTGATTTGAATAAGTCCTGCCCTAAAGACAACTTCCCCTTGCCTCGAATTGATCAGATAGTAGATGCCACGGAAGGACATGAACTTATGATCTTCATGGATGCGTATTCAGGGTATAATCAGATCTTCATAGATATTGAGGACTCGAAAAAGACAACATTAATCACTAATAAGGGGACCTATTATTACAAGGTCATGCCCTTCGGATTAAAGAATGCAGGGGCCACGTATCAATGTCTTATAAATGAGATGTTTGAAGATTAAATTGGCAGGACCATGGAGATATATGTAGATGACATGTGAACAAAGAGCTTGAAGGATCAAACTCACGTAGCTGACCTGGAAAGAACTTTTGACACCATGGACTCATATAGGATGAAGCTCAACCCTACCAAGTGTGTCTTCTACGTAAGAGCTATAAATTTTCTTGGATTCATCATCAATCAGAGGGGAATAGAGGCCAACCCTGAGAAGATCAAGGCTTTGCTTGATATGAAGACACCAAGAAGTATAAAAGACGTTCAGAGGCTCACTGAAAGATTTGTTGCACTCAACAGATTTGTTTCTAGAGCTATGGCCAAGTGTCTTCCATTTTTTAAGGTGCTTAAAAAGGCCTTCGAGTGGGATGAAGAGTGTGATAAGGACTTTAAGGAGCTCAAGTCCTACCTCGGACCCCCTCTGCTCTTATCTCGGCCCATTCTAGGGGAGAATTTATATGTTTATCTGGAAGGCTCAGTGTCATCTATAAGTGAAACCATAGTACGGGAAGACGATGGTGTACCGAGGCCTATATACTTTAATAGTAAGGCCCTTGAAGGGTCTGAATAGAACTATACTCGGATGGAGAAGTTGGCCTATGCCTTGATACACGCTTCTAGGAAGATAAAGTCCTATTTCCAATCCCATTCTACAGTCATCCTCACTGACTCCCCACTAAGGCAAGTCCTCCACAAGCCCGAGAAGTCAAGCAGATTGATGACCTGGGCCATTGAGCTGGGAGAGTATGACATTGTTTATCAACCCAGGGTGGTCATCTAAGGGAAGGCATTCGCAGAGTTTGTTGCTGAGTTCACATGGGAGGAGGCTGAGATGGAGAATAACCTAGAGATTGCAGAGGAATTAAATAGTAACGTCTTGCAAAACTCGGAAGAGGTTGTGTCCAGGAGAGCCAGAAAAGGTGTAGCTGAGAATGAGGAAGACATGTACCTCTTCAAGCAAGGGACCCTCTCATAGGGGAACTTCTCTTCAAAAGAAGATGTTCGGAACCTCTTTGTTGATGGGTCTTCTTACAAAACTAGAAGTGGCTCAGGGCTGATACGGTCAGCTTCGGATAGTACCGACGTTGAATATGTGCTAAGGTTCAACTTCAAGGCTTTAAACAACGAGTCCGAGTGTGAGGCACTGATAGCGGCGCTCTCCTTTTCAAAAGCCCTTAGAGTTGGCTGACTCCTACTACACAGTGAATCGAGGTTAGTTGTCAACCAAGTACTTGGAGTATATGAGGCCAAGGATGGAAGGATGGCCAAATACCTGAAGAGGGTAAGAATGAAGCTAGAAGACTTTAAAAAGGTGAAGATAAAGAGGGTACCTCGGTAAGACAACAGTCGTGAAGATGCACTAACAAGGTTGGCTTCATTAATAAGGACAGGCATCAGAAGGAGCATACCAGTCGAGATCCTACTCAAACCGACCATTGAGGAAGAAGAAGTTGCCAACTCTTGCTTCAATTGGAACCTAGGGGACTCTTGGATGGATCCCCTTATCAGATATATCAGATAGAGAGAGATGCCAGAATCAACATTGGAAAGGAGGAAGTTGAGGTATAGAGCTGCCAAGTTATCAATAATAGGATACGTCCTATATAAAAAAGGATTCCTACTGCCTCTCCTCAGATGTGTCCATCCCACAGAGGTCTCCCACGTCCTGCAGGATGTACATGAGGGTTCTTGATCCAGTCACATAGGAGGAATACCTTTAGCTAAGAGGATAATTACGCAGGGATACTGGTGGCCGACCTTGGCTAAGGATGCTGCTTTCTACGTGAAAAAATGTGGCAAGTGCCAGAGATTCTTCAATATCCCTCATCAACCTTATTAACCAATGACGTCAATCAGCTCACCTTAGCCATTTGCAGTTTGGGGGATTGACTTAGTGGGACCATTACCAGGAGCTGCGAACAATTATTAATTTCTGATAGTAGCAATTGATTACTTCTCCAAGTGGGTAGAGTCTGAGCCCATGATCACCATCCGTGATCAGAAGACCTTCCAATTCATCTAGAAAAACATCATATGCAGATACGGTCTCCCAAATACCCTTATTTCAGATAACGGAACGCAGTTCAATAATGCTTCATTAGAGAAATATTGGGAAAGAGTCGGGATCAAGAAGTTCTTCTCTTATCCTATCCGACCTCAGGCAAATGGTGAGATCGAAGTCACGAACTGAATAATCCTTGACAATATTAAGAAGAGGTTGGAAGAAGCCAAAGGAAGATGGACAGAAGAGGTTTATGCAGTGTTATAGGCCCATAGAACAATGGTAAGGACACCAACGGGGAGAGCCCATTTATGTTAGACCGTGGCTCAGAAGTCGTCATACCTATAGAAGTAGGACTCCTTACTCACAGAGTTCAGACCTACGACCCTCAAAGGAATGGGGAAGAAAGAAGACTCGACTTAGATCTAATTAAGGAGAGAAGGGAAGAGGCTGAGATCAGACAGGCAGCCTACCAGCAGAGAACAATAAAGTTCTACAATCAAAGGGTGAAATCAAGACCTATAGCTATAGGAGACCTAGTGTTGAAGAAGACATTGCAGAAGACAAATAAGCTCCACTCGAACTAGCATGGTCCTTACAAAGTAGTCGATGAGGTTGTACCCGGCACTTACCGGATAGAAAATCTCGAAGGGGTTCCTTTCTCTAATCCATGGAACGCTGATCACCTGAAGAAGTATTACATATGATGTTACAATTGTTTTCTTGTAATACATGTATCATTTTATGAAGAGAATGTTAATGAAAATAGCAGTTTCAGTGTCAATTCTTTTTTCATCATGCTTTAGTTGTAAATTATTGTGACACCCCGCCTAATTAAACATCGGGTGATCAGGCCTTCATTAAATTAAAAATAGGTTTCTCAAATGGTTCATTCTTAGCATCACTGCCGAAAACTTTTTAATTACTAATCCCCTAAGTAAAATTAGACCGGTGCCAAATTTTATATTTCTTAAAACAGATAAATCAACCATGGGGAACAAAGTACAAATAATCATGTACTATAATTCAAACAATAAAGTAAAAGTACAACAGAACAAAAGTATTACCGAATAAACCATCGGCTAAAAATCCCAAACAACAATAGAGTAACCACTAGTCTGAATCTAAAAACTGAGACTAATACCACACAACAAGTCCATACATAGAAGAGTGTGAGATCCTGTACTAGATCTGAATGAGAGATATCGTCTAGTCAAAATCCTGTAAGCATCCACTGTGCTACAGCTCCGAGTCTCTGGAATGGAATCATCATACATGGCATCCCTGTGGCTGGACACCTAAAAGGTTTTGGAAATATTTTATAGCAAGAGTTAGTACTAAAAACATTTTGAAAATATTTAGCAAGCGTTTATCACAATATAAAATGCGGTTATTGATTACACATGTTAGGTTCTCGTACACTCTCTTGAGTTAACTCACCCCTCAACTTTCGTGCACATCTAACGTTCTACACTTAGTTTATCTAGCCATACTTCTCACGCTAACTAAAACCAAAGTAGTCAACTGAACTTATCTATACCCAAGTTCCAGTACCGCCCATACAGTACAACCTTTTCACTAACATCTCGCGTATGTTAATTAATTAATTCTCAAGTAACATTTCATCTATGTTATTTTTCAAGACTTCCCATTTAGTTTTACTACTAAAATTACTACAATTCTCACAATTGTTAACTTTCCCACTTATGTAATTAAGTTTCGCTACTTGAATTACTAAATAGATTTTCTCTATCTAAAGGTTCATTTCGTAATTAAGTTTCACTACTTAACTTACCAATTCAGTATGTATCTTCAAATACATCAAATATATCAATCTACTAACACACGGAAGTAGAATATCATCCAGTATATATATATTTCACACACAATATATACTAAATATCAGTCATTTCTATTTTGTCCTTTTTATACACGTAAAGGACTCTTGGTTCGGAATGATTCATCGACCCCAAGTGAGAGTTGGTTCGGAATTATCCATCGACCCCAACTATTTTAAAAATATATATATATACACATATTCTGGTTCGGGACTCTCTCATCGCGACACCAGTTCAAAGTTTGGTTCGGTATTTCTCATCGACCCCAAACATATAATAACTTTATGTTAGTTCGGAATGTCTCATCGACCCTAACATAATTAATTTAGGTATAATCTCTATACCTAAAAGATCACATAATTCAGTAGGTACACGCCCGACCTATTAATCATATACGTACGTAATATTTTAATCTCATATATTTACCGTACAATATTCGCTTTACGATTTATCTCATTAATCATATTTATTTGAGTATACACACAACTCTAAGGGTCCTAGTTACCCCTTACATATAATTTCAGTAGTTATTGCTTACCCTACTGGTATATTACTTAAATTGAATTTACTTCGCCCTGTAACTCAATTTCCGAAGTCCCCGATACTCTACTAAATCGGATTATTCTCCTCGGTCCGTAATCCAAGCCCTACACCCAATGGCCTTATTGGACCTCAACACTTTACCTACTGGTCTTATTCTTACTCCCATATAAGTATAATGTAAATCATAGAATACTCATTCATTACCGAACTCAACGAAGGATTAAATACAAAATTTTTGGGAAACAGCTTGCGTCGATCGATCGACGGCTGGGTTCGATCGATCGACATAGTCGATCGATCGATAGTTCGAGATCGATCGATCGATCGAAGAGGGACAGACGCAGTCTGTCTTCTTCGTTGATCCTCTCCTCCATTAACAAATTTCCAAACTCCATTATTGTCCACCAAACTTCGACCCAATGATCCTAACATGTTTCCACATATACTAGGACAGTTTCTAACGTATCAAATACATCAAAACTCCAATTCCTTTAAAGAAATAATGAATTAAACCCAGAATTTCTTGAAAACCCTAGTTATGGTGTTCTTCCCATATTATCATTCAAAATCCAGATTTTAATCCGAAAAATCATCAAGTCTAATCTGAATCTTAATCCTCTACATAAGGTAAATCATTCTACATGCGATTCCTATCCCAACATGTATAAATATCATCTTTCTCCAATCAAAATAATGATTTAAACAAAACTATTCAAAAACCCTACACATGGGTATTATAATTTTATAATTTTTGCAATAAACAACTTGCCTTATGATCAGTAGGGTCTGATTTCATGGTTGTTGTTGATGATTGATGATCTTCATCCTTCAATCCTTCTTCCCCAACAAGTTGATGGTAAAAATCCCTTTGAATCCTTCCCAATTCTTCCTTTTGCCTTAGAAAGTTGTGCCTCTCTTCTCTCTAATGGTATTGGTGTTGTCATGGGTGTTCTAACCCTAATTCCTCTATCATACGGCTGATATAAAACCCTCAATTTCGTAGGTCTCCATACCCTCTTATGTTAAAAGACCAAAACGCCCCCGAACGGTCTCGGTTTAGTCCAAAATTACCCCGGGACTCAACTAGTACCCCCGGGTATACTCTTTTGACTAATTTGACCCTTCCGGACTCATTGGTGACCTCTAAATTATCATTTGAGTCACTTAAAAAATATTACTCGTTCTCACCTCACACGGTCTACATGCGTTAAGTAACTATTTACCACTCGCACTAAGTAAATAAAATGAGGCAATATATACCGGTATCTATCTCTCGATTAATATACCATAATTACAATTTTAAATAAAACTCTTTAAATTACTACTCTTACGTAATTTAAATTAAGCCGACATTTTCTCATTTAATTCTCCAATCTAATTAAATGGAATATTTGGAATATTCAGAAATACGGGGTATTACAATTATGAGGTGAAACATCATAGTATGATGACCTCAGACCTTAATCATCATTAATTTACTGAAATTTATGAGGTGAGACATCATAATTTGGTGACCTCAGACCTTAAACATCATTAATTTGGCAAAATTTATGAGGTGAAACATCATAGTATGGTGACCTCAGACCTGAAACATCATAATTTGGTGACCTCAGACCTTAAACATCATTAATTTAGTGAAAAGTATGAGGTGAAACATCATACTATGATGGCATCGGACCTTAAACATCATTAATTTGGTGAAATTTATGTGGTGAAATATTATAGTATGATGACCTTAGACCTTAAACGTCATTAATTTGGTGAAAAGTATGAGGAGAAACATCATAGTATGATGACCTCAAACCTTAAACATCATTAATTTGGTGAAATTTATGACGTGATACATCATAGTATGGTGACCTTAGAACTTAAACATCATTAATTTGGTGAAATTTATAAGGTGATACATCATAATTTGGTGACCTCAGACTTTAAACATCATTAATTTGGTGAAATTTATGAGGTGAAACATCATAATTTTGTGACCTCAGACCTTAAACATCATTAATTTGGTGAAATTTATGAGGTGAAACATCATAATTTGGTGACCTCAAACCTTAATTTGGTGAAATTTATAAGGTGGAACATCATAGTATGGTGACCTCTGACCTTAAACATCATTAATTTGGTGAAATTTATGAGGTGAAACATCATAGTATGGTGACCTCGGACCTTAAACATCATTAATTTGTTGAAATTTATGAGGTGAAACATCATAATTTAGTGACCTCGGACCCTAAACATCATTAATTTGGTGAAATTTATGAGGTGAAACATCAAATTTTGGTGACCTCGGACCTTAAACATCATTAATTTGGTGAAAACTTATGAGGGTAAACATCATAAATTGGTGACCTCATACCTTTAAGAGAAGTTCATTATATAACAAAAAACATTCAAAAAAGAGAATTCATTGAAAGTAAAAAAATCCTCTGAAGAAGATGGTATAACATGTAGTCAGAATTACAAGTAAGATATGCCTCAAAATATGTTATCAGATTTTACAAAGCATTGAGATAAACAAAAAAAATTACAAGTTAAAAGATTCACAAATTAAGGTTTAAGTGTCTGCAGCCACAGTGGTGTCCTCTTGGCCGACGTTGGTAACCTCGGCTCCGTCATCTAGAGGGTTAACATCCTCAGTCTCTGTGGCTTCCAATGGCGCAGTCTCTGCTGGAGCAGCACCTTCCACTTCGTCCTCAACCTCTTACAAGGCCTGAGCAAAGCGAGGAGTGCCAAAGTCTAGACCAATAAAGTCTGAGGCAGGAAAGTTCCTAGATTCTTTATCCTTTAAAGCGGCCCACTTCCCAGTTGTCTTAATACCTCTTTTGATATATTCAAAGTCAAAAATTATAAACTGGTCAGATACTTTGTAGTCAGACAAGATCTTCTCAAAGGCATCCTCAAGGGAAGCCTTTACTGCAATATCAACCTTTCCCTGAAGGATATCATCTTTAGCCTGCAAAGCAGAGGTGTGGTATTTTTTAAGCTTGGTTATGTCCCTATCCCTCTGCTTCACCATATTTTAAGACTCCTCTAAAGCTATCTTCAGATGTTAAACCTCTGCATTTGAAGAGCCTTGCACCTTCTGGGCCTCTTTTCCCTTCTCAATAAGGGGCAACTTCCTCAGGGACCAGTCAACGAATTGGTGCATAGACAGAATACCCTGCAAAACAAAGTCAGATGTATGAGTTCAAGCCTTAATCCATTCAAAGCCGAGGTTACACTTGGAATAAAAAAGAATTTTTTTTACCTAGATAGACCTATGAAGGCTAAACTCGGCCAGCAGAGGGGTATCAAGAGAGAGTAGTAAATGCTTATCTGTGTCGGTCATTATAGTGTCGATGGCATCCATTACCTTCAGACCATAACCTATTAGGCTATCACTGATCTTCATCTGCTTCAGACGAGTAGCCAGTGCATCATCAGAAGAGTTTGGGATGGCACGATCCCCCTTTTGGGTTTTGCTCGGCCTCTGATCCTCCGAGCCAGTAGTGGTGGATTTCCACTTCTTTATAGCATCAGCCTTGGATGTACCGACGTTCGGCTTGGGTGGAGGAGGGGCTACATTATGCCCTGCTTTCTTCATCAACTTAACAAGGCTTGGGGCTGACATCTCCCAGAGCTCGTCAGAGATACCTTCTGGGCATTCTTGCAAAGAGAAACATCTGAGTTAATAAATCAAAGGTATGAAAACTCAGAGGTGAAACTTGTAAAAATATATTATTTACGAAGCTCGGTTAGAGGACTTCCCCCCAAGCCAGTCTCAGAGAGGTAATAGGGGGTCATCAGATGTTCGTACTTCATTAGCCAACCATTCTCCCCCTGATCTTGAAGATCCTTAACCTTTTGTAAGTTATCCAGGCTAAGCCCAGGGTCAGCCTCGGCTGCAAGTGACACATTTGCCCACCTCAGGGGTATCCTAAGCTCCAACAATGAAGAGGTGGTGCAAGGACCAAATTCCCATTCCCCGGAGGGAAAGAAATATCGTGGTTTCCAGTTATGATTGGAGGTCTAGGTAACCAGCAGCATCTTTTTGTCTGACTTCCTAGCTAGGAAGTGATAGTAGCTGGGGTGGTTTTTGGCAGAGGATGGGACATAGCATCCTGTGAAGACCCTAACTGGAAGGTCTAAGTGATGAACAACCCTCCAAAGGACGATAGCCCCAATCATCACCCTCCAAGAATTTGGGGATAATTACGAAGGGGCTAGATTGATATGGGACATTATTGCTCTAATTAATCAAAAAATTAGTTACAAGCTATTATAATTTCGATCATAAAAAATGTATGGAAGTGAGGAATCCCACAAGTTACAATATGATGAAATTGATCCCCCAATTTTTTTTTATTCAGACACTTAATCATATCGTAATTACAATTGGTGGATATCAACGGCGACATTGTCTTCCTTTTGAAGCTCTAAAATGATCTACATGCCTGCTTTCTCTTGTTATTTATTCTTTTACTAAATATACTGTTCGATTCAAGAAAGTCAGGATTGATAGCATTTATAGATAGGTTGTTCTAAAGGAACCCCTCATTTTTTTTCACTGACACCACCTACAAAAAATGCCCTATAAGTTGTCAAAATTACCCTTATCAGCCAAAAGTGAGGCAGCTCCAAAGTTAAAGGTATTTAAATAAGTTTTTCATTCATATTCATTTTATCCCATCTTCTTCCCTATCTGCATTTTTATTTCTCTCTCAAACTTAAAAAAACTCTAACCCTAACTATACCACCACTACTTCACCCCCACCGCGCTACCACCCCTCCTATTTCTGCCCCCCCCCCCCCCCCCCCCTCCCTACTCTCCCACCTACTCTGATTAAACATTACATTCATCCATGCACTTAGTATTAAAACCCTAAATCTAATTCAAAATCAGTGGGGCACATTTGCATGTAAAAGTAACCTTAAATGGTTATTATGTTAATGTTTGTAAGTAAAACCCGATTAAGAAACAATAAGTGTATGTATGTTTCAACCATTAAAAATCTTATAGTGGTGTTTTTTTTTTAAAAGAGTAACTATAACTTTGATACCTAAGTGTTGAGAATGAAGATATTATACGACAATTTGATACTGCTAAAATTCATCATTTTTGACAAAAGGGTACCGGATAAAAGATATATTTCCACTTTTAGTATATTAATAAAGAATATATATTCTAATGTCGGGAATGCAAAATTATTGTATGTGGTGCCGATAATAAACTTCTGCTATTGTTGATGGTCGAGAGAGTGTTTTGGTATTGTGATGTCAAAATTTATCTCCACATTCGGTATTAGGATATCGAAATAAAGTTTTCAAACCAGTCGTCTTCATTCGTGGTTACAGTGTTGAAAAATGTTATTGTTTTTGGTTCTGTTACATCGAAATGATTGGGAAAGACGTTTTTAACGTTCATTTTGATTCATTTATTGTTTCAAAGGTTATATAGAGGTAATGAACATGGCTTTATACCTCAAGACTCCATTTGTTTCATGTTTCTTTGATATTGAAACATGGGGTTCTGCCTATTTCTCAGTGCTCCGTTATCTATAAAAAGCATCTTGCAAACCTATGTCGCTTCAAACACCATTTTGATAACAATTTTTGAACAAATAGGGTTGTTAAAGAGCAGTTTCAATGGAGGTTTGTGGTGGGTGATGAGGGTTTTGGAGTATTTTGGTGTTTGACTTTTAAGATTTTTAGTTTTTATTCTTTATTTTTTTAAGAAGTGTGGGTGCTAAAATTCTTTACATTTTTTTAGATGGTGGTGCGACGGACAAAAATAGGTCATAACCCTTTATAAATAGGCAGGTCAGTGAGTTTGATGTATGATAGAAAAATCATTTACGAATGTAATTTCGAGCCGTTAGCAAATCCGAGTCTATAAAAGAAGGTATTGGGAGTTGGAAAAATTGTCTTAAACCCAGAGCAAAAATTGTCTTTTATCAAATTTGAATTTCAATGGGAATGCATTGGGATCAACAATTTATAATCTCGGTGTATGACCAATGCATTGGGATCAGTATAATGTGAAGCAAAATAAAAAGTTAAGGCTGTAATGTTAAGCTGCAGTACTAATTTTCTCTTGAAAAATTGTTAAAGGGGAGGTAACTGAATGGGGGAATCAAAATTACTTTAAATTGTTTTGCCTTCCACATCATTCTATAATAATTTCGTGCAAATATCTCTGTACAAATAGTAAGTCTCCTCTATGGTAGAGTGACTCTAGAGGATCATTATCCTTCATTATTTCTATCTTTACCTTTAGTGATAGGGATTATATAATTTCCTTTGAAGGTTACGAGTGATGTAGAACTTACTTTTGTGTGCATGTCTTCAAATAAGATTTACTGTTCATAAACCTTACATTTTCGAAGTGTTTTTTTAATATTTACTTTTTTGCATGTTACCTTCTTGAAGCATTTATATCGATGTCTTGTTATATAAACTCTCCTAGTATACTGCATTATGTATTCTATTTTTTTAATATACAAGTGTTGAGCGTTAAAGTCATACATGGAAAACTTTGAGTCATTCACCACAATATATAAGATTGCAGGAATCGCCCGCTAATTATTAATTGATTTTAAGTTGAATGATTTAATATTAGCCTGATCTCAGAGCATGTTATCAGTAGCCCAATTACTCAATTGATCCACTTAACTTAATAGAATTATGTGTACATTTTAGGCTTAAGTAATGTCACACGTCAAGAGACGTGTTGAGATATAAAGTTACAGATGAAAAAAATAAAAATCTTGCATTACAATGTATAAGATGTTGGACCACTCCATCCATTGTCAATTGATTTTAGATAGAATGCTTCAATATTTAACACTCCAGTACCTTTTTACTATCTTGACACTTGTCAATATTTTATTTTAATTGAGTCATTCAAATAATTTCCAGGGTCATTTGATTTTCGTGGCTTATAATCAAACATCACTTCGACAAACTTAATCCTTACTTGACAAAGCACACAAATCCCTAAAATCATACTGGAACAAGCACACATAAATTCATATTAATCTCTTCAAATTCTTAATTAAACTATAACTTAATTTGTTATTCAATATAATAAATAACAATAAATCTAGGACAAAGAGATAAATTACCAATACAGTTTGTATCTAAATGTAATAAAATAAATGTTCAATACATCAATTAATGTATTAAAAAAAAGGACGCTTTATGTTGTACGATCATACCCCCGTTACTATAAAACACATGTGTTTGATGTGTGTACAGTCTCTATAAGCTAGTGATAAACAAATAGACAATATTTTGAAAGAAAATTTTCCAAATTGAACAACAAACACACACGTAGATCTCTTGGCATAGATACCAACATACATATTCTTATACAAACAAAATTAAAAAATTACCCACTGAGAAAACTCAAATGAGAGAGGTTTAAAAAATAATGAAATACACCAATAAATGTTGTTAAAATCGAGGTCATATTTAGTAATGCACCCAAACCGCCACAACTTTATCCAAAAAAAGACTAATTAAATATAAAATGTGCATTTAAGTAACACAAATTTTTTAAATTGTAATAGTTTATGCTGGTTAGATTTTGGTGAAGCTAAAAGTTGTTACAAAATATAAACTCATTCCATTATAAATTGTTTCTTTTGGTGTAGCGAGAACCGCCCTTGAAGAATTCACACAAGATGTCTCCAAAATACTATCCCCTCACAAAATATGAATGTTGTTACTACATTATTATTCCATTTTCTTCATCATATATGGATTTATATCGCCTTAAATATAAAATCTAACTCAAGTAAAAAGTAGAAGTACAAAGAAAGTAAATAATAAATAAAATAGGATATTTGAATTTTTATTAAACCCACAAGGAAGTAAGAATTCAAATTTAAATCAAATTCAAATAAACTACTAGACTGAGAAATCCATTTAATATATTGATATTAGAATCCAACTTGAAAGGTCAGATTTATACTCAATGCCACAATGACTTAATTTGAATAATAGTAATTGATTAGTAACACCTGCTACTGCCATAAAAACTGGACCCATTATTTCCACAGGTACATAGCGTTTTCTCATTCGACATTGGTGAAGATTTTCACAAGAACGACATTCGCATAAATTCGGATCTTGATGCCTTTGGCACTCTTGAGGACACTGGATGGTACTGCATCTGTGCAATCTTATGGACAACCATTTACCAACTGCCTAAGCCATTAACTGCTTCCCTTGGCGTTGAGCTCAATGAAGATGGTGTAATTCTAACATGCAGCTCTTCATTAATTTGGGATAATGGGAAGATAGCTAATTTTATTGTTCTTTTGTAACCCAATTGACTCAAGACATAACTATACTTGGAACAAAGGGAACTTTAAAGGTTCATGATTTTGTAGGCACAGTTAAAGAGAATGTAGGGACCTTTTATGCGGCTTGGAGGTCCAATATTGCAGAAAATCCTCTTGTATATGAACTGAAGGCTAGAGAGTGTAATGTGGTGACTGATCTTCCTTAAAATGCTCTTATGGTGAGGGAGTTTGCTAGTTTGGTTTGTGTCATCAAGGCCGGTGGTGGTAAACACGAGAAGAAGTGGCCTAACATAAGTAGGAAGACAGAAGTGGTGGTGGATGCGGTAAAGGAGTCTATTGAGAAGGGTTTTAAGCATGTAGAGGTTGTGTGTTAGTTTAAGATTTTTCGTGGGTTTCGAATGTGATTTAAATTGGAGTGGTGCTTATTGTATTTTATTGGATATTTTATAAGTTTTAAACTTAAATGTTAACTTTAAAATTATCAGGGGATATCTTTAAAATATTCTTTTATCTTCAACCGTGTGAGAAAGCTGTTTTTTAAAGTATTTATATTGTTCTAACGATTTTATGACTTCCAAGGGTGTTTTATTACTTATATATATTTGTCAAACAAAACGTTTTGAACGGGGAGAAAAGAGAAAAAAGGTTAGGAATGAAGAAAAGATATTCCCATAAAAAATATATAGTTTTTTTTCTTTAGTTAACATTATTGTTCTTTTTAGAGTTTTATATTTTTATATATGTTTGGGAAACGTGACAAACGGAGTTGCACTATGTTTCCTCTCTAGATGTGCATACAAGTGGATCACTGACGGATACGGGTTCTATTTTGGGGATCTTTCTATTAAGTCCCATTTATATGAAATATTTTCTAATAGGTCCTATCGCTACATTTTTTTCTTAACAGATCCTATTTGTACATACAGTAAATATTCATTGTATGCTTACAAATAGGATCTATTGGAACAAAAAAAAATTCATGAGACCTGATGGAACAAAAATAAAATGTTAAGACCTATTCAACTACATACTTAGTAAACGAGACTAATTAGTAAAAACTCATTTTGGAGCGGTAATGGACCGAAATACCAACACGTAGAGAGACCATATGGCTATAGGACACTATTTGCATGCCTCCCATTTTCCAGTCCAATTATTTCCATTACTTCTATTATTATTACTTTATTTTTGCATTTTCATATATATATATTTTTTAGACGGAGTACAAAAATGGTTATAATAATAAACAATATTTCCAACACATTTGACATTAGAATAGAGTCTTGTTGCTTGTCTAATAAGAATAACCAAGTACGCAATCCATGCGGTGGAAATATAAAACTTTTATTCATACTTAGTTTTGAATTCCGCTTGATGCACAGACATTTGACAATAAATCGTGGCAAGACATGTCCATTTGGGTTAAAATCAAACATCATTAGTGTATTTCAAGTTGTAGAAAACAGAGAAATAAAACTAAACTATAAAAATAACTAAATGCATTTCATAGTTTATAAAGAATACTCGCAGTTTAGCAAACTATTGTACATGTGTAGAATTACACAATCAAGCAAGAAAATGGTCTATGATTTTATGCAATTGCGGGTCATCTTTAATAAGCTGTAACTATGTTGAAAAACGAAACACAGTAGGAGGAGAAAAATATATTTCCGGAAAAGATATTTTTTTATTATTCATTGAGTTACTTTTATAGTACAACAGTAGCAACGATTACGTGATAGAATATCTAGACAGTAGCTAGTTTGTAGCATACAATTCTTGACTAAATCAAAATAACTATTAAATAGGAAACAACTTCTACACGACTTTGACCGCATAAGCAAGGTAAAGTGGAAGTAGTGTCTTGATTGGGAAGATCACGACTGTTTGATTGTGCCCTCAAGTGTTTGCGGAGTGAGGATCTACACCCAGTATGAACCGAAGATGAGCAAAATAGAACGTGGGAGAGATTTGGTGAGAATGTCAGTAGTTTGGGAGTGAGAAGGGACAAATTGTGTGATGGGAGCGTCTCTGTCAACCTATTCTATAGAGAATTGATAGTCCAACTCAACATGCTTAGTGCATGCATTGAGAACATCATTGATGACAATATAAAGGGGAAAATACTCTTAGGTTCTTCACAAATAAATTTTAAATATTAAAGGAATTTTGACAAATTTTAAACACTTAGGTCCACTAATTCTCTTCTTGTACAAGTTCACGCTAGTGGCATAACAAGTTGACCTAATTGTAAATTGTCCTTAAATGTTTAAAAATTGTCATCAAGGGACCTAATTGTAAATTGCCCAAATATAAATGATCTTTTAGTTATAGTGGACAAATAATATCTTTAAGTGAATGGCCCAAATCAAGTCTGTCAAAGTGGATGCCAGACCCTATATTCAGCTTCACAACTTGAGTGAGCAACAGTAGGTTGGCATTTGGAAGACCATGCAACACAATTAGCACCAAGGTAAACACAAAACCATGAGGGTAGGACATCTGATCCAGTCACCATCAGAGAACAAATATAAGGAATGAATCCAAAAAATGAATCCCACAATGAGTTGTCCCTTTGATTTAGTGAAGTAATCATTTGACGGTAAAAAAGTGTTCGGGTTGAGGATTATGCATATGTTGGCAAATGAAGTTAATAGGTGAAGGAAACTAGGGACACGTGAACCCGAGTGGCTATTGCATATATATGTACTCATCAAGAATGCCATCTAAATATGCTTTTTTAATATCCAGTTGCCTTAAAGACCAATGGTTGGCAACGACTAACGGTAAAATGATGCGAACGGTACCATGATTGATGGCAAGGCTAAAAGTATCAATGAAATCAATGCCTTCAATTTGATTAAATCCCTTTCCAAATAATCGAGCTTTGTGCTTGTCTAAAGTACCATCAACCTATTTTGAGCATATCACGTGTAAGGGTCTCGTGGAAGGAGGGACTATATAGAGTTGTTATGGAGAGCATGAAGTTCCTCTTGCATTGCGACAATACAATAAGGGTGTTTGAGAGCTTGATTGAGGGTATGAGGATCCAAATAGAGTATTGAGGTGGTGAGAAGGCAGTTAAGATGGTTGGATTTTGAACAAGTGATCATATTATGGGTGTTAAGAGAAAGAGGCCGAGACGGATTAGAAGGGGGGGGGGGGGGGGGGAGGAGGTAAGTTAAGGTATACAATCAAGGGAATACTCGAGGAGTGTAAAATGGAGAGGGTATGGTATCGGTAATAGTGGCTAAATCTTTCGGATTCGATAATGTGACGGTTGGAGTAGGTGAAGCAGACTTAACAAAATTTGTAGGTTCACGAGATGAGGGGTGCGAGGAAGTAATAGGTGAAGGGAATTAATTGGAAGAAGTAACATGTTCTATAAAGGTATGGAAGTCATGTAGTACGACTGGAAGTGACATTGTTTGCTATGCATACTGCTTCATAGAAGAAATAGTGGGTATTAGAGGGTCTTGTGGGCTAGTAGCTGATGGATGACTCTGTGTGTAGGGATAAGGACGAATTGATGTCAGTTGAAGAAAGTCATTGTAAGTGGTCGTATGGGTTAGGTCTGCTAACTATTTTTTTTTTGGGGGGGGGGCTGTATGGAAAAGTATTTTCATCAAAGAAAATGTGTCGGGAAATTAAAAAAATTTGGTGCCAGCACCAAAGCACTTATACCCCTTGTGAAGGGTGTTATATCCGATGAAGACACAAGACCAAAGCACTTATACCCCTTGTGAAGAGTGTTATATCCGATGAAGACACAAGACAATGTTTTTTGAACAAATTTATTTTGAGTTTTTCCCTTAATGTGAGGAAAACATCTGTAACCAAAATTCTTAAGAGATGAATAGTTAGGTTGAGCATTGTACAATTTGAAAAATGGGGACTCCATATATAATTTCTTTGTGGGTAGTCTATTAATCAAAAATATTGTTGTCGTAAAGTCTTCTACCCACAAACAATAAGGGGAATTTTGCATGGAACATCATTGTTAACCCCATTTAGACCACGTGCTTATGCTTCATTTAAGTGAAACCATTTTGTTGAGGTGTTTCTGGACATGAAACGTGTCTTAGGGTTCCATTTTCTTTCAATAGGTTAATGAACTCCATACTTGCGAATTCTCCCCCACCATCGCATTGTAAGTATTAAGGATAATGAACAACCCATGTTCAAAATATATTGGATAAGTCATCAGCTGAATTTACTCACATGTGATATCACCTCCTACTTCTTTGGAGAGTCATGAACCACTTCTTTATTTCTAGCTATTTGTTATTTATTGTTTGTTCTTCTCATCATGTATATATTCTTAAGTGTACTGCCTTAGTTGATAATGAAATACAACTCTTTTATTTTATCTCATTTATAGATTTCTACATGGTATCAGAATGGTTAAACTCTTGCGAGTAATCCCGATCTTAGTATTCTCTTTATCCGGCAGCGGTAGCCACCATTCATTGCTACCATCCGTTGGGTACAAAATATTATCCTCTTCATTTTACCCCCCTCTCCATTCGAACAAAATAACTAAGAATACCTATATAGATGCACAAAAGAGAGATTCTCTTGTTGAAGGATTCTCACAATTAAACAAGATCTCGTGCACAAATCAGTAAGCCCACTCAAGCAATAACACTCCCCAATTTCCATCATATCTCTTGTTGACATACTCTTATTTTTATGGAACTCACAGCCCTGTATTAGCTTGAAAGCTTATAGCAGTTCAACCTTTGGAGCAATCTTCCGGACTCAACAAATAAATCCTACCTCTATGTTTAGTTTTTTTTTTAATTCTTCATCACTGTATAATACGAATGAGACAAATAGAATGAAGAAGAAATGAAATTGTATCATTTTATCAAATCAGTCTTGTTACAAGGTAGACAACTATATAAATAGCGACAAAATTGAAAATAGTTATAACTAACTACAGCTAGATAAAGCCACCTAAGCTACAACTGTCAAACAACTAATATTAGTTAATTACATCTAAAACTCCCCCTCAAGATGGAATGTAAATGTCCTTTACAGACATCTTGGAAAGAAGTGGAAACAACAAAGAAGAAGGTAGAGGCTTAGTAAAGACATCAGCTAACTGTTGTTGAGAACAAATGGGCATGAGTCTGATAGAACCATCAGTAACCTTGTCGCGGACAAAATGACAATTAATCTCAATGTGTTTAGTCCTCTCATGAAATGTTGGATTGGAAGCAACATGAATTGTATCTTGACTATCACAAAAAAGGAGAGCGGGAGAGGAAACATCAACCTAAAAATCCTTCTACAACTGATGTAGCCAGACTAACTCACTTGCAGTAGCAGCCAAGGCCCTGTATTCGGCTTCAGCAGAAGACATGTAGACTGTAGATTGCTTCTTTGATTTCCATGAGACTAAAGAGTCCCCAACGAATATATAAAATCATGTAACAGACTTCCTAAAGTCCAAGCAAGATGCCTAATCCGAATCAGAAAAAGCTTTCAAATTGAGAGAAGAAGATGCATCAGAGTAAGCTTGATGTTGGAAAGATGAAGAAGAAGAGAAAAATAACCCCTATCCAGGATTAGACTTCAGATAACGAAGAAGATGATGAACAACCTTGAGATGAGGCATTCTAGGTTTGGCAAAATATTGTCTTAATTTGTGAACAACAAAGGTAATATCAGGTCTTACAAAAGTCAAGTAGAGAAGACGACTAAAAAGATGCCTATATTGAGACATGTCACCCAAAAAATTACCTTTATCAACACTCAAAGGAACTTTAGAATCTATGGGCAAACTTGCAGGCTTATAGGGAAGATAACATGTGTCTTCAAGCAACTGAAGAGTATAATGATGCTAAGAGAGAACAACTCGTTTACTTAATTTGGCAATTTCAAGATCAGGGAAGTACTTTATTGACCCCAAATCCTTAAGCTGAAATTGGTCATTAAGAAAGGTTTTCAACAAATCAATGACTTGAACATTAGGGCCAGTGATGAGTACAACCTTTAGCAAATCAATGACTTGAAAACGTCTTAATGAAATCGAGTCCTTCCTGCTGAGTATAGCCTTTAGCAACCAAATGTACTTTATACCTTTCTACAGAGCCATCAGATTTATATTTAATTTTGTAAATCCTCTTACAACCAATGGAATTCTTTTCTTTGGGAAGAACAATGAGGGACCAAGTATGATTAGCCTCCATAGCATCTAACTCAGCTTGCATAGCATCACGTCAATGCTAAAATTTGACAGCTTGATGGAAAAACTGAGGCTCAAATTGGGAAGAAATAGACAAAACAAAATTTATGTGAGAGTCTGATAAAGAGTTATAGGAAAATAACTTGAATAAAGGATAAGAAGAAGACGAAGCTGGTAATTCCTTATGAGAAACAAGATTGCAATGATAGTCTCTCAGATAAGATGGAGGTTGAACATGTCTTATGGATTTTCTAGCAAGTATAATTGTAGAAGCGTCATGTGTATCAGGTAAAGAAGAAGTATTAACACCGTCAATAGATTCAGTAACCTCCAACACTTCTCGAGAAACAGAAGAAGAAGGGATAAACTGGACTGGAGGAATCTCAAGAGTAGAGTTGGGTAGGATCAAATTGGGGAAATGATCAATTAAGCTTTTAGAAGAAATCAAAGTGTGAAAAGGAAAAATATCCTCATAAAACACAACATTGTGAGAAACAAAGATCTGTTTGGTATGGATATCATAAAGTTTATATCCTTTAACACCATAAGGATAACCAATAAAGACACACATTCATGCTCTAGGCTGAAGCATGGTCCTATGAGCAGTAAGAGTAGATGCAAAAGCCAAGAACCCAAAAACTATGAATAAAGAGTAATCGACAATAGACTGTTGTAGAAGTTTATAAGGCGTCCTATTTTGAATCACTGGAGAAGGTCTCCGATTAATAAGAAAAGTAGCAGTGAGAACACAGTCATTCCAAAATTTAATTGGAATTCTAGATTGAAATTACAAAGCTCGAGCAACATTAAGAAGATGTTGATGTTTCTGTTTCACTACTGAATTTTGTTGTGTTCTTTCCACACATAAAAACTGATGAAGAACACCCTTAGTAGTGAAAAACTCAGTGAACTTCAACTCAGGAGCATTATCGGACCTAAAGACCTTGATTTTTGGCATTATACTGAGTACAAACCATGTTAAACAATCTTGGTATAACAACACTAACATCTGATTATTGTTTAAGAAAGAAAATCCATGTGAAATGAGTGCAGTCATTAACTAAAGTAACGAAATATCTATAGGCAGAGTGAGATGAAGCATGATAAGGACCCCAAACATCACAATGAATCAAATCAAAAGGAATTTTCACCATATGATTATTGGAAACAAATGGAGGTCTTCATTGTTTAGACAAAGGACAAATATAGCAAGGATCAACTTTATTGTATTTAATATAGTCAAAGTGTAAATGGCTTTTAAAACAATCAAGTCTCTTAAAAGATAAATGACCTAATCTATTATGCCAAATTCGAGCAGAAACAGGGTTGACATACGCAGTAGATTGGGAATTCAATGAAGTAGTATCAAGGACATATATATCTTCAAGTTTTCACCCTTGGCAATTGTCTTTTTACTGTTGATTTCCTAAATAACAAAGCAATCAGGAAGAAAGTTTACTGTAAACTGAGAAAATTTAGTAAGAGCACTGACAAACAGTAAATTGAACTTGAATTGAGGAACATAAAGAACATATTTGAGAATAAGACCATCACAGAGCTTGATATCACCAGAAAAAGTAACAGCTATCTGTGTATGATTAGGTAACATAACAGTGGAATGCTGAATGGCTCTCATATTAGTGAAAACATTATCATTTGAACAAATATGCCTAGTTGCTCTGAAATTGACTATCCAAAAATAAGTAGAAGAGAAGATAGGACTCAAAGAAACTGAGAAGCATATACCTGCAGAATAGGTAGTAGAAGTTGAAGGTTCTTAATGATTATTTTTGGAACTAGTAGAAGTTGTCAAATGGACAGACAACATGGACATTAACTGCTGATATTGATGAGAATTGAGATTTTGAACAAAAATCCCAATATTCACCTCCGGACAGTCATAGGAATGACTATGGGATAGTAGATTGGTGACTTGATTTAGAATAACTTGATTGGTAGAATATGAGTGATTAGGAGAGGAACTATGAGATGGATGACTCGTGACTTGATTCCCAGCAGGTTAATTGTTAGAATATGATTACGTATCCCTTTGTCATCATTGAAAACATAGTGGATAGCCATGGATCTTATAACACTTCTCAACAGTGTGACCATGGTACTGACAATGTCTGCAAAAAGGTCTCTCTTTCCTCTGTCCTTTATAAGATCTTGAATTACGAGGATTAGAATTGTAGTTTTCTCTATCACCAAGTCTTCTAGAATCATTGCTCTTGATGGCAAAGGACATGGTATTGGTGGAATCAGAAGAACAACTAAGGTTTGTACCAACCGTCCTTTGAGGTTCTTCATGAGAAATAAGAGCAAACACTTTGTTTATGGGAGGTAAAGGATCCATAAGCAAAAGTTGACTTCGAACTTGAGAAAAATAATCATCTAATCCCATGAGAAATGACATTATATACTCCATTTGATAATGAGAATTTAGTTGTTTAACACCTCCACAAGTGCATTTACCACACGAACCACCCGGTCTGTAATTGCTCAACTCTTCCCATATAGACTTAAGATTAGTAAACAAAACACTAATATAGTTTTGGTTCTGAACACGATTCATCAATTCTCTATGTAATTGGTAAATTATAGGACCATTCCTTTGTTGAAATCGATCCTTGAGATCAAGCCATATTTCATAGGAAAAATCTGAAATATTATGCTAGCAAATATCTTTTTAGAAACAGAACTCAGGAGCCATGAAATTAAAACATTATTGTTTCTAATCCACAAACTAATAAGGTTTAGAAATCGAATCATCTATGAATCCAAGTTTGTTCCTGACAAAGAGAGCGATCAACATTGCACGACTCCACGAGGCATTGTTATCTCCAATCAATGGTTGAGAAACAAGAACAAGACATGGACTATATAAATGGTGAAAAAAATACGCATTTGAAGGACTGTTAATGGCGGAATTACCATTGGAAGTTTTTTACTTTTTCAATCCCGGAGTCTCCATGGAAATTAAAAGAAGAAATTGAATAAATGTTAGAGAAGAAGAGAATCTAAGAACGATCTATAGATCTAGAGAAATAGAGTAGAAAAAAAAACTTCCTCTAATACAATAATAAGAATGAGACAAATAGAGAGAACAAGAAATGAAATTGTATCATTTTATCAAATCAGTCTTGTTACAAGGTAGACGACTATATAAATAGCAACAAAACTGAAAATAGTTACAACTAACTACAACTAGATAAAGCCACCTAAGCTACAGCTGTCAAACAACTAATATTAGTTAATTACATCTAAAACTGTATAAATAAAGCACAGCCGTGGATGTTCTATTTTTGGTTAGAGGAGCAAACATAATAGATTGCTTCTCCTTTTCTCATATTGGGCTTTGAATTGGACATGTATTCTCCGAGTGAATATTGCATGGTGTATTGGTATATATATGTTTTATTGATCAACCTTCCAGAGAAAACACATGTCAATATGAATTTATGAGATAACTGCCCCATTTTATGGTTTATTTTTTGTTATTTGTTTTTGGTTGTGAAGAAGTTGGAAATTTTTCTGGAGGGGTTGGGAGAGTTTATCACCAATTCTAGTGTAGAGAATAAATTCTCTGTGAGCCTCATTACCCTTGTAACCTGAGAAAAAACAATTGACTATGTGCCACGATCCTTTTATCTCACAATTCAATGGCTCCTAAATCCATCGTGATCAAACCCAAGAAACAAATAGCCTCTGAATCCACTATGATCAAGCTTATTTTGGCCCAAGAGGCCCATTACAGGTGTCGATCGAGCCAAAATCAATAATCGAGCCTCTGAATCAATTTTGATCAAGCTCATTACAGTGCACGAGACCTTATCACAAAAGATGGTCTAGTCAAAACCGATAATTGAACCTCTAAATAATTTTTTTTATCAACCTCACTATGGTGCAATAGACACAAGTAGTACAACGAATGTGGTCTCAAGCTAGGTGTGTCCTCACTAGCCACACTACACTTGATGGAGGGTATTAAGGATAATATACAACCCACGTTCAAAATATATTTTGAATAAGGCATCAGCTTAATTTACTCACATTTGATATCACATTCTACTTCTTTGGAGAGTCATCAACCACTTCCTCATTTCTAGCTATTTGTTAATTAATGTTTCTTCTTCTCATCATGTATATATTCTTGCGTGAATTTCCATAATTGATAATGAAATACAACTCTTTTATTTTATCTCATTTATAGAATTCTACAGTAAAAATTTGATTGTTTTGGAGAATTGAGTCTTAATTATATTAACAAACTTTACATATGTGTCTTAAAAGTCGGACTTGTAGCCGAGTGAATAGAATATGGTCATCAATAAAAGTTACAGAATACCCAAAATGTTAAGAAGATATTATAGGAGTAGGACCCCACGAATCAAAGTGAACTTTATCAAATGGACATAATCAAATTTTGTAAGTTATTTAAAAAAAATTACAATTTTTGCCCAATTGACAACTGATGCAAACCTATTTTCGTCTATTCCAACAACTTATGCTGAAACAACTATTGCAACTTACTGACTGCAATACTTTTGAGTGACAGTGACCTAGCCTTTGACGCCATATGAAGTCAAGAACTTTTTCGAATTGAAGACATGTGAAGGCATTTAATATATCTTCAATAAAGTTATATAATCCTTTATCTTTGGTTCCTTTGGCTAGAGGTTTCTGGGTCTTCTTTTCCTTTACTACAAAACCATAATTAGTAAAATGTAAATCACATTTATTTTCCAAAGCAAGCTTGCTAGAATAAGCCCAATTTTTCATGAGTTTGTGTACTGCTAACACATTTTTCAATTCTAATTCAAGATGTATATGTACTTAACACCAACAAGAGTAAGATCTAGTTTTGACCCATTTCCTACAATAATACTGTTGTCGCCATAACAAGGTTTTCAATGAGATGAAGTACCTAAGGTGTGAGTCATATGAGCATTGGCACTTGAGTTAATATAGAATGTATTATCAATATTCTCTTGAATAACCGTATGAGTTTCTTGTGCATTGATTAATAGGATAAGTTCGGATGGGTTAGAGTTTTTATTATTATTATTATTATTATTATTATTATTATTATTATTATTATTATTATTATTATTATTATCTTAGCACATTTATTTAGGAACTAATTGTTAAGAGTATTTAATAAATTAACCCATTAATTAATTTATTAATTGTTTTGGCTCTACCAATGCTGGTGTCCAAGTCTGGATGTAAAACAAGGTGGGCTAGTGTTAGGTGAACAACCGGCTGTAAAATTTATGTTAAATCTTGATGATGGATTCTTTAGTTAAAAGAAGAAACATAAATAAAAATAACATACATAAAATTAGATTTGGTACATGGAATTTAGGAACAGTAATGGGCACGTATAAAGAACTTATGGATAACTTTAAACGGAGAAAAACAACATAGCATGCCTACAAGAAACTAAACAGAATGATGAAAAGGCTAGGGAGATAGGTGAATGTTATAAAGTATTTTATTCAGTAAGGAGAATAGTTATAGAGATGGGGTAGGTATTGTTGTTAATCATTATATGAAATATAAAGTGGTGGATGTTAAAATATGGGGAGATAGATTAAAGAATATTAAGATTGTATTATATAAAATAATTTTGAATGTGATAAGTGGTAATGCGCACCAAGGAGCTTTAGATGAAAAATGTAAAGAAAGTATTTTGGGAATAAGTATATGAAATATTACGATAAATTCCTACGCATGAACACATATTTATAGTAGGTGACTCGAATGGACATGTAAGAGTAGAATCGAATGGGTATCCAATGATTCACAAAGGTTATGGTTTTGTTAAAAACTATCTTAAAATTTTCTAATGCCTACGATCTAGCATTAACAAACACATTTTTAAAAAAATGGAAGAATATTTAATAACATTTAAAAGTGGAGAGAATAAGACTCAAATAGATTACCACTTACTTAGCAGAAGCGACGTGAACACATGCAAAGACTGTAAAGTTATACTAGGTGAAAGCCTAACAAATCAACATCGCATATTAGTAATAGATTTATCCATTAGAGGATTTAAGTATCGAAAAGATAATATAGGTTATTAAAATATAAAATGAAAGGATTTAAAAAGGTGTAAAGAAATAGAATTTAGGCATAAGTTCCTGTTAAATATGATGTAGAATTGGGACACCAATCTTAACAATATTTGGTCAAGAACAAAGAATGATATTGAGAAAATAAGTAAGAAAATTTTAGGTGAGACCAAAGGAAAAAGATTCATTAAAAAAGAGACTTGGTGATGGAATGAGGAAGTGTAACAGATACAAAAGAAATGAGTAAGTTTTAAAGAGTAGAAAAAAAAAGTAAAAATCAAAGAAAACTTAGAAAGGTATAAGAAATTAGAAATTGAAGTAAATAATATTATTAACAACGCGCAACAAAACTCACTAGATAATATTTATAGTAAATTAGGTACCAAGGAAGGTGAAAAGGAAATATATAAATTGGCAAAGAATACAGATATATTGAAAAGGGTATTAAAGACAAAGATAAAAATATATTAATTAACAACAAAGAAATTATAGATTCCAAGGACTATTGAATGAAGAATATGCCAAAAAAGATGTGGAGAACATTGATTTGAATATAGGAATGGTATGTCCGATTACTAAATAAGAGGTACATATATTAATAAGAAAAATGGGAAAGAATAAAGCGGTTGACCCAAATAAACTACCGACAGAAGTGTGGAGAATCCTTAAAAGTATAGGGGTATAATGGTTAACATGTTTATATAATGTAAGGACACAAATTTCCAATTGAGTCCTTTGTAGTTTTGGCTCAATTCCGGACAAAAACATTTATGTCATAGGATAGTATTAAAATGTACCTACTCAAGCCTATGATGTGTTTAGTTAAAGATGTAGCGGCAAAGAGTATAAAGCTTCATCAAAAGCCGTGGTTTGTGTGCCTCGTTTCAACGTCATCAACAGTAGTTCCATGCTCCCAAGGTATGAATGCATTACATATATATATAGGAGCTTGGAACATGTTTATATTAGGTTTTAGGTTTTTAAAACAATGTTTTGTTTTCAGATGTTTTTCTATTAAAACTTATATATATAGTATATAATGTTTCGGGGCTTAAAAAGAATTTTTTGAACATTCTGTGAGTTCGTTCGAAGTGTCGTTCGAACGAGATTTCCGTTCGAACCCCAAGTCGTTCAAACGCATTTGCCAACGAGTTCCCAGTATATGCCTTTGAAATGTCGCTTGATATGTCGTTCGAACGAACCTTATGTTAGAACGAGATATCAAATGAGATTTCTAACGATTTCAATCTGGAACTTCGTTAGAAGTCTCGTTCGAACGAGATTTCGTTCGAACGAAATTTTGTTCGAACAAGATGTCAGGCGGGAACAGATTTTGACAGTTTTTAACCCATGTTCCCCACTTCTTTCCCCACTATCTTTTCACAGCATATCTAAGTGCGGGAATCATTATTGAAGGTTTAAATTTTTCATAATATACTAAATCCTAGAGAGGTTTTTGTGCGTTGCTTCCTCCAAAAAAGTTCATGAGTTTGAGTGTTTATTTTATAAAGAAAAATCCTTTAAACACTTAGTTACACCCATATTTATTTCTTCCAAGTTCATATATACATATACTTTGCTTGGAGCATTTTGGCACCGGTCTATCTCTACATTTGTTTAAAGAGAAGTTTGGGTTTTCTTCTATATCCCTCAAAGAAGAAGAGTTCGCTTTGCTGCGGCATTCTCATGTGGTAAAAGACACCACGTGTAGTTGACGGTGTACCTATTATTCGATTGATGAGTCCAAGATCGCGGTGGATATCCGTGGTTATCCGCTAGCAAGAGGTGGTTACAAAAAGACGCATCAAGGCTTGATAGGGTTCGAATTGAGGAAATAAGTCATTTGTCTTGTAAATGTAATTCCGTACTTAGTGGATTTGAGGCTAGGGCCATCCGAGGTTGTTTCCCGTTTTGGTTTTTCCTCGTACATCGCGGTGTAATGTGATTGATTTATTTTTATCTTACATAATGACTTAAAACTCATGCTTAGGATAAGTCAAGATAAAATTGGTTTTAATTGTCACACTGAATTTAATTTGTACATAATTAATTTTTGGTAATAGTTTATTTAATTCGAGTCTTTTGTTAAAACTGGTTTGGCCTAATTTGGAAATATTGACAAATATGACTTAGGCAAAATTCTAGGACTTGAATTAATGGCGTTTAAGTGAAATTAAATGAGTGCGTGTTTGAGTTAATTTCACTCGGTTTAATTTTAATTTGAAAAGGAAATTAAAATTTGATAATTCGTTTTTAGTTGAACCATCATTCTACGCTTCCGCATCTCAACAAGGAAATTGATTTTGAAGAATTAGTTTATTTTAAATTCGGGGGCCCTCCTTTTGCACCTTACAAATTGGTATTAGAGCCAAAGCGATTAATTATTTCGTTAAAGATCCTTTAAATAATTTTTGGCTAAAATGGAATTTTCCTCATTTTCAAAATTTACTATTTTTTATGGTTCTAATTACGCGTATTGGAAAGCGCGAATGAAATCGGCACTCAAATCTATCAACGAGAGAGTTTGAATGTGTGTTGTTAATGGGTGGTCCCCACCAACTCATTTAGTAGATAATGAGCATGTTCCCAAACTCGCCGATAGATGGAGTGAGGGTGAATTTAAACTTTCTAACTTTAACTCCCGAGGTTTAAATGCCTTGTTTAGCGCTGTCACACGGGATGAATTTCGACGCATTATGACGCGTGAGACCGCTAAAGAAGCTTGGGATATTTTACAACTCACTCATGAAGGTACTAGTGTCGTTAAAGCTTCAAAACTCCAAAACCTCACCACTCAATTTGAAACCATAAAAATGAATGATAATGAAACTTTTGATGAATTTTATGCTAGACTTTCCGATATTGTCAATTCATCTTTTAATTTGGGAGAGAAAATACCCGACAACCGAGTGATAAAGAAAATTTTAAGGTCCTTACCCGATAGATTGATTCCAAAAGTGACCGTTTTAAATTCTTTGCCAACTTTAGCCTCTACGAAATTAGAAGAGCTTATAAGTGATTTACAAACCTACGAACTAGACATGTTTCCCTCAAAAACTGAAAAGAAAATAGAAAAGAGCGTTGCTTTAAAAGCCCAAAAAATAGGTCAAACAAGTAGTAGAGAGGGAGAGTGATAGTGACTCGGAAGACATGGCTTTATTTGCTCATAAATTTAGAAAATTTCTCAAATTTAACAAAGATAAATTTAAAAATGATTTTAAGAAATTTGAAACTTATAAGTGAAAACGTCGTGTAATACTGATTTATATTTAAATTTCGCAAGTTTTCAAGTAACCCTTATTTAATTAGAGTCTACTTTTAAATCTTCATCCCCTAAACATCCATCTACGGTGCGTGTGTCGACCCATAAACAAATAAATTATGCGAAACAAGTTTAAGGAAAAATCCCTGCAGGGCAAAACCTTTTATTTCACTATAATAAGTAAATCGCAACTTACACGGATTACAATGAAATACAGCGACACACGAATACCCGCAGGCGTCGGTCAGTGTCGTCAGCAATGAATCCACACGCAGCGAACCCACATGAACCTCAGTCCAATCAACAAAGGAAGAACCGCAGCACTCCTCAATGACACGCAACCATAAAACTTTGTAGAGACTCCCTCAGCAATGGCACGCAGCCCTCGGTTGCAAAGATCTCTCCACAAAGGTTTGAACAAACTAAAAAGTTGTGTTCTTGGGTTACCAAAAAGATTCACAAAGGTTTGGCAATTGTGTGAATCAAAACATGAGTCTTAGAACTCAAAAATATGAAGACTAGAGGTATTTGGACTCTCAAAAACATCTTCTAAAGCCTTGCAAAACAACTCCCCCGAAGTTGGTATTTATAGGAAAAAATATGAAGAGTCCCACGTTCTTAAAACTCTAAAATTCTATCCTGCGTACAAAAAAAACAGCATTCTTTAAGGAATTTTCTCTATCTTCAAAAGGTCATAACTCCTTCACCGTAGCTCGGATTGAGGTGACGTTTTTTTCAGTATCTTCGTTGCGTAGAGATATTCAACTTTCCAGTTGACCAGACCTCCTAACTATGGATGTGAAATTACGAAAATGCCCTTGAACTCTCCTATCGTGCCTTTTTTCACTGTTTTGACTTCCCTTGCGTACCACTTGCATTAAGTCCCTAAAATCTTGGACCGTGAAGTCGTTGAGGCAGATGTGGGACATATTAATGGATATGTTGAATGATTGATTCCCAAAATTCGGATTGAGGCCGTCGGGTGACATCTTGAGGTGACGTGCCAAATGTAGCGGCGTACGACATACATAAATGTAACATGTTGGACATGAGAAAAATGTCCTTACAAATCTCCCCCTATGTCTATGCCGGTACATACATAAAAAATCTGAATTATCAAATATGAAATTGCCTATACAAATCTACCCTCCCATGAACCCAAAACTGGAAAAGGTACAAATGAATAGTCTTCATCGTTTGTTCTTCAAATCTTCAGGAATCTCAAATCTTTTCTCATCAGGGTGTGCAATTCAGAGATCATCAATGTAGTACCTACACACATGAGATAAAGAAAAAAAATACCAAGTGACGTATTGAGTTTGAAATGAGATAAACATAGATACCAGTATATGATAAGCATATGTCAAATCTCAAAACTCCCCTAAAATTCATACTCCCCCATAAAATGATAATTCTTTCTGCCCCTTTTTATGATGTTCCCAAATAGACAAATAAGAAGAATGAATCAAACAAGCAAAATCGGGGTGTCACGGTATACAAAAAATACACAGACTATTTTTGATTATTTTTCAATTTTTTTATACAAAAAATAGATACCATTTTGAAAAAAAATGTAAAACATGATACAAAAATCACACCATGGATTTAGACTCAAACAACCAAGTCATGGAAACGGAATGAATGGGTGTGAACACATTCGATAGGTAAATCAACTCAATCAATCATATGTGCACGATGCATATGTGTACCCCTAACGAATGAACATCAAAAGTATCCTTAGGTGTAAAAAAAATTTGTTGAATTTAGAAGACATCGTCTTATGCAAATCAACAAATCAAAGTCAAAGTGATTTCCACACCAATAACGTCCAAAACTATGTAGCGCATTTTCAAGCATTTCAAGGACGTGCAAACCCGTTTTAAATTCTCCAACCAAACTCCCTCATATATATATATTCTTTTAGAGGTAATCTAAATTCTCAAACTTTGGAGAATTGGTGCAAAAACCTAAATGGCCCATAATTTGCATGAATTTCTTTTTATCGCCTTTCAATTTTTTCGGTCTCTTTTAAACCTCTTTGGACCCCGGATAATAAAATTCCTCCATTTTTAGGTCCTTTTTAACGGTGGCTTTTGCGCAAAGGATAGATATGTACCTTTCGCAGCCCCTCCCCGTTTTTAAACAAAGCACACAATCTCACAAAACGGTTTTTATATGCACAGTTTCCTTATAAAAAATATATCGCGCTTGGTTCGTTTTAAGGACAGGATTGAAGTGAAAACACCCAACCAACATGTGATAAGACAAGCACAATAATAAAAAAAAATGTGCATGTGTGCAATAAAGGAAATTATGAGTCAAACATGTAGGAAGTAACACTTAAATGCATCTTAATGACTCCAAACATTATAAAGCACATGGATGAATTGACCTATTGTATCAAAACACTATCAAATAGTCACATGAAAATAATGGAATGAGGTTGTGACTCGGTCATCCAAAGTGTTCATCCAAAAATGGTGCAAACAAAATACAAAAATCTTTTTGGATTTTCTCAAAATTTTATCAAAATAAAATCTTTTTGTATTTTTCAAAATATTTCCAAAAATAAAAAAATCTATACAAAAAGTACATGTCACAACGCTAGCAAACATATATCAAAAAGCATAACTAGCGTATGACACACATGCGAACACAATCATCTATATGATATGGCAAGAGAAGAATCATGTGCAAGAAAACGAGAATCAACTTGTCTAAAATCTAGTGTATCCAAAAGTGATACCCTAACCCAAATAGATGTGAAACAATGTGTGGGGGATTTGGGAACCATGGGAACACTAGACATAAATTTCCTAGGACATTTTCCAAGATCAAAACAAAAACACCTAAGGTGACCTTTCCGACCACAATATGAACATGTGTAAATGGGTGGAACGGAACCTATGGGTTGACCTTTTCTAACATCCTGAAAATTGGTTGACCCTCTAAAACAAATAATGGCTTTGGCTTTAGCATTAGAAGCATGAGAACAAGATGAGCCATTACCATCACTATCAAACCTACTTGAGTCTGTCAAATCATTTTTTAATTTCAAAATTTTTGACTCAAGCAAAGAATTAGACTCTTCCAAATTAAGGGACGCCCTTTTCAAGTTTTCAATAATTTCTAAAAGGGTATCCCTCTCCCCCTCAATTAAAGCAAACTTTTCCCTAAGAGTCTCTTCACGTGCCACAAATTCATTGATTAAAATATTTTTTTCATCTTTGGCACAAACACAACCCATTGAATTTTTAAGGTCCTCCAATTCTTTTTGTAAAAATAGGACCCTTTCATCACTCTCCTTCTTGGACAATTTTAAAGAAACAAAGTCACGGTCCAAGGAAACAACTTTTTCACGATAAAAATCTCTTTGATTTTGAACCGTTTGCAAAAGATCCATCGCGGATTTAAAACGAGAATTTTCTTTTTCCAAAACTTTAATTCTTTTGCAAAGTTTCAAATTCAGACTTTTTAAATTTTCAGCATGGTCGTGAACTTTTTAAAAAATAGGTTCCTCATTAAACGGACTTTCCATTGAAAAAATTATGATTTTTCACAAAATTGGTTTTTCAAAAAAAAAATCAATATCACACAAATTTTGCGGAAAATAGGAATACGCGATAAATTAGCGTAACCCGCTCTGATACCAATTTGACGACGTGAGAAGTCAAATTATACCAAAAAAAATAAATCCTTGAAAAATCAAGATCACGCGATAAATTAGCGTAACCCGCTCTGATACCAATTTGAAAACGTCGTGTAATACTGATTTATATTTAAATTTCGCAAGTTTTCAAGTAACCCTTATTTAATTAGAGTCTACTTTTAAATCAAATAAATTCATCCCCTAAACATCCATCTATGGTTCGTGTGTCGACCCATAAACAAATAAAGTATACGAAACAAGTTTAAGGAAAAATCCCCGCAGGGCAAAACCTTTTATTTCACTATAATAAGTAAATCGCAACTTACACGGATTACAATGAAATACAGTGACACACGAATACCCGCAGGCGTCGGTCGGTGTCGTCAGCAATGAATCCACACGCAGCGAACCCACATGAACCTCAGTCCAATCAACAAAGGAAGAACCGCAGCACTCCTCAATGACACGCAACCATAAAACTTTGTAGAGACTCCCTCAGCAATGGCACGCAGCCCTCGGTTGCAAAGATCTCTCCACAAAGGTTTGAACAAACTAAAAAGTTTTGTTCTTGGGTTACCAAAAAGATTCACAAAGGTTTGGCAATTGTGTGAATCAAAACATGAGTCTTAGGACTCAAAAATATGAAGACTAGAGGTATTTGGACTCTCAAAAATGTCTTCTAAAGTTTTGCAAAACAACTCCCCCGAAGTTGGTATTTATAGGAAAAAATATGAAGAGTCCCACGTTCTTAAAACTCTAAAATTCTATCCAGCGTACAAAAAAAACAGCATTCTTTAAGGAATTTTCTCTATCTTCAAAAGGTCATAACTCCTTCACCGTAGCTCGGATTGAGGTGCCGTTTTTTTCAGTATCTTCGTTGCGGAGAGCTATTCAACTTTCCAGTTGACCAGACCTCCTAACTATGGATGTGAAATTACAAAAATGCCCTTGAACTCTCCTATCGTGCCTTTTTTCACTGTTTTGACTTCCCTTGCGTGCCACTTGCATTAAGTCCCTAAAATCTTGGACCCTGAAGTCGTTGAGGCAGATGTGGGACATATTAATGGATTTGTTGAATGATTGATTCTCGGAATTTGGATTGAGGCCGTCGGGTGACATCTTGAGGTGACGTGCCAAATGTAGCGGCGTACGACATACATAAATGTAACATGTTGGACATGAGAAAAATGTCCTTACACTAAGCATGACAAAGCCGAGAGAATCCCTAAACCTATTAATGAAAATTTAAATAGGGACGAGTCTAATAGGTGTTTTGGTTGTGAGGGTTATGGCCATAGGGCTTATGAGTGCCCCACTAAACTAAGGAAAGAGGGTAAACGACCCATTTCATATAATGTGACCCATAGTGATAGTGATAAGGAAGAGGGACCTGACTCCCCCACTAAGCCCAACTTTTTGGATTTTATAGCTAGTCATGTGAGCATCGATAATAAATCTTCTCTTGAAGATTTTCAAACACATGACACTTCCAAGGTCAAAGTTTATGAATCCCCTGTTTTTGATGGTAATGAGAGTGAAGAAGAAAGAGAGAGTGAAAATGAAGAAGAGGTTAATGTGAGTGAACTTCAAAATGCTTTTCAAGAATTATTTGAAGAATTAATCAAATTAAAAAGAGCTAATTTGAAGTTAGAAGCTAGTTTAAAAGAGCATGTCAAGGTCATTGATGATAGTATGTTGGTAGAAGACCTTAAGATACATCAGAGGACTCTTCAAGAGAAGCTTGAATATGTAGAAGGCGAGAGAGATAGCCTTAGGGGTTTAATGGAATCCTTGAAAAAGGAGCTTCTTGCTTTTGAAGAGCGAAATGTTTTATTCAAGTCTAACATTTTAGAATTGCAAAATAAATTAAAAGACTCTAGTAATGTCAAATTTAATTTGGAGTGTCGTTCGGAAAAATTAGATAAAATCTTAGGAACGATCCAAATTAAAAATGGCATGTGTGGTTTAGCCTTCAATACTTGTAATGAATCTACTCATAAAGCCAAAACCAATGTTTTAGGAGAATCTACTAGGAAAGCATTTCGAGATCATTCCTTAGGTACCAAATATCGACATAATTTTACCTGTACACATTGTGGTCGAACAGGTCATCTTAGGAAATTTTGTTTTGATCTTAAACGAATTCCTAGAAAATACCAACGTAAAGTAACCACGGTAGTTAAAGTTTCTACACCCGAAGATAGTCATCCTTCATTAATTTGGGTTAGGAAATCCGTCTTGGTTGCCTTACAATATAGGTTTTTTTTTATTCTCATTTACTTTCACATGCTTCCTCCCTTGCTAAATCTAAAGGATGAATGTGTTAGTTCTTGCATACTTTAGCTTTTGTACTTCATGCTATATTATCATGCTAAATGTATGCCTATTCAATCATTTTCTAGTCTATGCCTCATGTTTAATCTCATGCCAGAATAATAATTTTTGTTTATCTTCTGTATTTTATTTCTTCATTTTGTTTGTATTAAATGAAAAATACAAAAGGATTTTTGTTTATCATTTGGGTTTTTATCTATTGGAATTTAAGCTTAATGAAAAATTCAAATGATTTTTGTTTGCCTTTTGAGGAAATATTTTTATTTTTGGTTAAAAATTTCAAAATCTCAAAAAGATTGTTGTGTTACTTTAGTTTAACACACTCTATGTGGCATACAATTGTGTTTGAATCCCTTCTCTAACTCCCCCATGTGGCTAGAACTTTTGGTTTAGATTGTCAATCCTTAAAATATTCTTTACCATATTTTTATGGAGTAGTTGGATTTTGTATTGATTAAATGGATTCTATTTTTATATGCCACTATTCACACATGCACGATCTCTTTTGAAATTTTAACTTCATATGTATATTTGAGCTATGTAAGGTGTTCTCCTTTCAATCTTGTCATCTACATATTTGTGACTTAGGAGGACTAATGCATGTCAAAATTCGTTGTACGTGAGATTTTTGTGAAAAATGAAAACATGATAAATATAAATGTTAACGGGGAAGGGCTCCGAAAGGACTTAGTGATCCTTTGAGATTGCAAGCCACCGTTTTGTATGGACCTAAAATAAATACGTGGTCTAAAGGCCAAAAAACAGAAAATATGGCATTAAAAAGAAAAACAATTTGCCAAGGCCTATTTTTGATTGATATATTCATTCAAAATTAATATATGTTTATTGAGGGAGATTGGATGGTATATCAACGGTTTGCACAATGTACGTTTATCCTAGTTGCATATTTCATGTCATGACTCTATTGTTTTGTAGAATCATCAATATGCTAGGATTGTATGCATTGTGTATGTTTGTTCATTGAGTTCAACCTATATTGTCACATGAGGTTATATTCAAATGTGATGAAGTTTGCAATCAAATGAGAACTCCGTGAACATGTTTTCAAGTGATTGGGTCTAAATTTAATCGTTACTAGTTCACACCCCAACACTTTCGTTTCCATATGACACATTATTGCCGTACGAGTGTGAAAGACTCCTATTATATTTTGTGTGTGTCATTTGTGTGTCTATATATGTGTACTTTCGTCTATTAGTTATATTTTATGTATACATATTTGATATATTTGTTTAGTCTTTGCTTTGATTTCTAATCCATATATGCTTTCATTCATATTTGGTATCCATCTTATTGCATTCTTTATTGATATCTCATGCTTAATAATTTATATATCATATTGGTATCATTTTATTGCATCCTAGTTGGTCAAAGTTTCTTTTTTGTTGGATTAGTTGAATTTTTGTTGCGCGTATTCTTTAACGTTCTCATCACTATATGCACAATTATATGTTATCCCATTCCATTTATTTTGGGTAGATAAGTTAATGTTTACTCCTTTAACCTTTGTCTATTCCTGAAAAAAAAAGGGAGAATGATAGGGGGAGAAATGGTCTTTCTAAGTTGATCACTGTTGATAAAGGGAGAGAATTAAGTTAGGGGGAGTACTTACTTTACTTGCATTAAATATTTTGATATTCCCTATGCGTGTAATGTGTTTTCGTAAGTGTGTAGGAATCATATTATAAGTGGCAACTTTCACCGGCAAAAATTATGATCCTTTGGGTTGTTTGAGTCAAGCTTTGTAATTTTATTTTTTGGTGGGACTTTTAGTAGTTTATTAGAGCTTGACGGCCCTTTAGGATTTTTGTTCGGTTTTTGTCCTGGAATAGCCAAAGGGGGAGATTTGTAAGGACACAAATTTCCAGTTGAGTCCTTTGTAGTTTTGACTCAATTCCGGACAAAAACGTTTATGTCATAGGATAGTGTTAAAATGTACCTACTCAATCCTATGATCTGTTTAGTTGAAGACATAGCGGCAAAGAGTATAAATCTTTATCAAAATCCATGGTTTGTGTGCCTCGTTTCAACGTCATCAACAGTAGTTCCATGCTCCCAAGGTATGAATGCATTACATATATATATAGGAGCTTGAAACATGTTTATATTGGGTATTAGGTTTTTAAAACTATGTTTTGTTTTAAGATGTTTTTCTATTAAAACTTATATATATAGTATATAATGTTTCTGGGCTTAAAAATAATTTTTTGAACATTCTGTGAGTTCGTTCGAAGTGACGTTCGAACAAGATTGTCGTTCGAACCACAAGTCATTCGAACGAGTTTGCCAACGAGTTCCCAGTATAGGCCTTTAAAATGTCGTTCGATATGTCGTTCGAATGAACCTTATGTTCGAACGAGATATCAATCGATATTTCTAACGAGTTCAATCTGGAACTTCATTACAAGTTTCGTTCGAACGAGATTTCATTCGAACGAAATGTCGTTCAAACGAGATGTCAGGCGGGAACAGTTTTTGGCAGTTTTTGACAGTTTTTAACCCATGTTCCCCACTTCTTTCCCCACTATCTTTTCACAGCATATCTAAGTGCGGGAATCATTATTGAAGGTTTAACTTTTTCATAATTGTGGGTAATCAAAAATCAGAACTATGGGCCTGGACGAGTAGCCCAGTCCTGGCAGCCCAAAGTCCAGGCCCCTCATCTTTTATATTGATCCGGTCTCCCCCCACGATCCCATGTAGGGAAGTTATAGGGGAGATGGAAAACATGGAGGAACCCATCACCTCCAATCATCTACATGTACGTGTATATATTAAACCCTAGGTCGGGGCAAAAGGACAAGTTGTATTATCTGTAATCACTCTCCGGAGTATATAGAAATAATATCGACTGCACCATCGTGGACGTAGGCACATCTTTGCTGAACCACGTACATCCTTTGTTGTGTGATTGGCATCTTGTATTCCTTGTTCTTTTCTTGATAATTATTTCTCTCATATCTATTTGTGTTGCATAATAATTTCTTCTACAATTGGCGCCGTCTGTGGGAAGCGTTCATCTTTCCCTGAGAAGAGCCCACGTCAAGAAAGGAGTTTAGGATGTCTGGCCACAGCAGCAATGCTCCTCAAGCAGGAGATATTCAAGAGCCACCTACTCCTCGCAGGATTAGGTCTGAAGTCCGAAGTTCAGATCAGAGAGCTCGCCTGAAAAGACCAGCCTCAGAAGAAAGTCAGGGACCAGCGAGGTCCATGCAGATATCCAGGTTGATTGATGCGTACGAGGCAAGGCTCCAAGAGCAAAAGGAGTATTCTCGCAGATACGAGGCTGAGAATGCTCGTTTGAAAAGAATACTGGAAAGGATAGAGAGGGAGCTTCCTCCTGATAACAGGAGACGCCCATATCGCACTCCTAGCCCTTAGGCGAGCAAGTCTCGCAACCGAGGAAGGAGCCCTAGACGAGAATCTCAAAGGGACGAAGGAGGAGAGTCAGACGACGACCTTCGAGAATAGCTGCGAAGAGCTCACCGCTACTAGAGCCCTGCTCCAGACGACGACCTCCGCGAACAGCTGCGAAGAGATCGTCGCTACCAGAGCCCTGCTCGCAGCGACGAGCACATACGAAACATGGTCCGCAGGGAGATGGACCAGCATCCCGCTCACCATGGAATAAGATCAAGTAGAGAGCTCACGAGGCGAGCTCTCAAAACCCAGATGAAGTCACCTTTCACAAGAGAAATAGAGGAGGAGGAAGCTCCCAAGAAATTTTCCATTCAAAGGTTCAAGATTTATGACGGAAAGACTGATACCATCGATCACGTCAGGCAATACCGACAGGCTATGACCCTCTGGAGTCACCGAGATGCCCTGATGTGCCGTATTTTCCCCTCGAGCCTTCATGATGTAGCACAGAAGTGGTTCGAAAGGCTCCCCCACCGGTCGATCAAGAATTTCAAATCCCTAGCCGAACTTTTTACGGCCCGATTCATCACTAGTAGCTCCCATCCCAAAAGGATGGATGCTCTACTAACAATGAAGAAAACGCCTTAGAAGACCCTCCGAGAATACGCGAAGAGGTACTGGGAGTTATTCAATGAGATCGAGGACTACACGGAGGAAGTGGCAGTGGCCTCCTTCAAAATTGGGCTCCCTAGTTCTTACCTCCTCTACCAATCCCTGACGAAGAAGGAAGCTATGACTATTGATGACCTAATGGCCCGAATCGAGAAATACGCAAAGGTGGAAGATGTCACCCGCCCTAACATAGGGGAAAACGGCCGAGCTAAGATCACTACCAAGGTAGGTGAGAAAACTGAGACCCAGAGGAAAGGAGGAAAGAACGGAGGCAAAAATGGCTCCAAGAATGGAGGGAACTAGGACGCGTCGAAAGCATTCCAGGCGGTCAACACCGTCTTCAAAGAACCAATTTACAAGGTTCTCGCGAAGATCAAGGATGATCCATTCATCAAGTGGCCCAAGAAGATGGGAGGAGATCCCTCAAAGAGGAACAATGCATTAAGATGCGCTTTTCACAAAGAGGGAGTACACAAGACCCAGCACTGCAAATATCTTAAGTCTCACCTCGAAGAGTTGGCCCAGTCCGGGCATTTGAACGACTTTGTGGAAAAAAGGGCAGAGAAAGTGACTGTCAACAGAGAGGTGAGACCCGACAACATGCTGGAGGATGATGCTGGACACGATTTTGTAGTAATTCATGGAGTATCTGACATCAAGCAGATACAAGGGAACTCAGCTCGAATGGAGATGAAAAAACTTACAGTGGTAATACAGGCTTTTCAAATCGATCCAGCAAAGTCACAGTCAGGAAAGCATCGATGAGCAGAGGACGTCAACTATAATAAGCATATTGTTTTCACGGATGAAGATTTGATGGGAGTAAGGACCCCACATCATGATGCCCTGGTCATTACACTCAGGATAGACAACTTTGACATCGACAAGCTACTCATCGATCAAGGAAGCTCATTCGAAGTAATGTACCTCGACCTATTCAGGAAATTGAAGTTGAGCGTCGCAGACCTAAAGGAAGCTACTGTTCCTTTGGTCGGCTTCACTGGAAAAATGACCATGCCCCTAGGCAAGATAATGTTGCCAGTTCATGCCGGGAACGTCTCTAAGATGATTGAGTTTTTGGTAGTTGACATCGAATCACCATACCAGGCCATCCTCGGCAGAGGATGGCTTCATGCAATGAAGGCGGTCTCCTCGACCTACCATCAGAAACTCAAGTATGTAACCGAGAGAGGAGTAATGGAGATCCACGACGACCAAACAATGGCGAGGAAGTGCTTCATAGCAGCCATCCGACCAAAGCCAAAGAAGAAGGTCGGTCAACCCAGCGAGAAAGTTGAAGAGGGTGTGATACCTTCAAAATAGCAATTAAAGTATGGAAGACCTGGAGTAGAGGAGGCCAGGCTCCTCCCCTCCGAGCGTGTCATCGAGGACCTGGTTGAAATTATAATCGAAGTTAGTGATAGTAGCAGAGTCTTCTTGATTGGAGCATCTCTCACTGACCAAGAACAGAAGGAGTTGACGACCTTGCTGAGGCACAATGTAGATGTTTTCGTATGGGAACCATACGAGCTACCCGACAGTGATCCTGATATGGCCTGTCATCAGCTGAACGTCGACCCCACATTCAAGCTAGTCGCACAGAAGGCATGAAGAACTGCACCCGAAAAGGCTAAATCGGTCGAAAAGGAAGTCGAAAAACTGTTGGATGCTGGATCCATACGGGAAGTTAAATTCCCCAAGTGGTTGTCCAACCCAGTAGTAGTTTTGAAGAATAATGGGAAGTAGAGAGTTTGCATCGACTTCACTGACCTTAACAAAGCATGCCCTAAGGATAGTTCCCCCCTCCCAAAGATAGACCAACTAGTAGATGCCACTACAGCTCACGAGCGAATGAGTTTCCTGGACGCATACTCAGGATATCACCAGATCCCCTTATATGCCCCAGACCAGGACAAAACGGCGTTCATCACGACAGTTGGGCTATATTGCTACAAGGTCATGCCATTTGGGCTCAAAAATGCAGGGGCAACCTATCAACGGCTAGTCATAAAAATGTTCAAGGATCAAATGGGAGACACAATGGAGGTCTACATTGATGACATGCTCGTTAAGAGCAAGAAGAAGGAAAATCACCTCTCAGACCTGTCAAAGACCTTCGAAATCCTCAGGAAGTACCGAATGAAGCTTAATGCGAGCAAGTGTTCCTTCAGTGTCCAATCAGGAAAATTTCTTGGATACTTGGTCAGTAAGAGAGGCATAGAAGCTAATCCAGACCAGATCGATGCAATCAACAGGGTACAACCCCCTCGAACAGTCCGGGACGTGCAGAAGCTCACTGGAATGCTCACTGCCTTAAATCGCTTCATTTCCAAATCCTCCGAGAAGTGCAAGCCTTTTTTCCAGCTTCTAAAAGAGAGTAAACCGATAGAATGGAGCCCAGACTGCTCGCGAGCTCTGGACGAGCTCAAGTCCTACTTAAGCTCTCCACCGCTGCTTGTCATACCACAGCAAACAGATTCTTTATACCTGTACCTCTCGGTATCCAATCACACTGTCAGCTCGGCATTAATATGCGAGGTTGCAGGAATCCAACACCCCATTTACTATGCGAGCAAGACCTTATTAGACGCCGAGAAAAGGTACCTACCATTGGAGAAGCTCGCCTTTGCACTGGTAATTGCCTCGAGGAAGCTGAAGCATTATTTCGAAGCCCATACTGTCATCGTCCTTACATCTCATCCCCTTAAGGCTGTCCTAAGGAAAGCATATTTGTCGGGAAGATTGTCTAAGTGGTCAGTTGACCTCGGCCGGTTTGACATCCAATTTTAACCAATGACAGCAATCAAGGGTCAGATCCTTGCTGATTTCATAGCCGAATTCACAGGCGAAGAACTCCTCGACCAACCTCAACCAACAAAGCAAAAGGAGAACCAAGAAATAGTGGAAACCTGGAAACTATTCGTTGATGGAGCCTCCAACTCAAAGGTGGCAGGCGTAGGCATTGTTCTCATCACCCCAGAAAACACCATCCTTGAGCAAGGAATTAAACTTGGATTTGTAGCCTCCAACAACGAAGCAGAGTACGAAGCCCAAATAGCCGGTCTCCAAAAGGCACAAACCCTAGGAGAAAAATGTTTACAGGTGTTCGGCGATTCTCAAGTAGTCTCCAATCAGATAAGTGGAGATTACAACGCGGAGGATGAAAGAATGGCAGCCTACCTCGTCCTGGTGAGAAAACTAATGACGAGGTTTGAGGAGATTAACATCCAGCAGTTTCCCAGAGGACAAAACAGTGATGCCGATGCCTTAGCAGCCCTAAGCTCGACAGTTGATTCTAGCCTTGAAAGGGTCATTCCCATCGATTTCCTCATTTGTCCGAGCATTAACCACAACAGCAAGCTGCCAAACGTGGAACAAATACTCCAGGTGGGATCAGCCCCCTGCTGGATGGACCCCTTAAAAGATTATTTAAAGGAGGGCACGCTCCCAGAGGATAAGAAAACTGCCCACCAGATAAGAGTCAAAGCTGCTCGCTTTCACTTATCCACAGGAGGTGACTTGTATAAGAAGTCCTTCTCTGATCCCTACCTTAGATGCGTCCACCCAGGCGAGGTCGAGCAGATACTGTGCGAGATTCACGAAGGAATTTATGGAAGTCATGTCGGAGGAAGGTCTCTAGCCTTTCGAGCGATGAAGGAAGGCTATTGGTGGCCATATATGCAAAATGACTCCACGGTATATGTCCGCAAATGCCTGAAATGCCAACTTCACGCTCCTATGGTCCACCAACCCTCCAGCGACCTAAAATCCCTGACTAGCCCATGGCCCTTCGCCCAATGGGGAATGGACATCGTGGGGCCACTCCCCATCACTACCGGTAATCGCAAATACCTGTTGGTTACAACTGAGTACTTCACCAAATGGATCGAGGTAGAACCATTGGCAAACATCTGAGATGCTGATATGATAAGGTTCATATGGAGGAATATAATCACTCGATTCGGAATCCCCAGAACCATCATCACTGATAATGGGACACAATTCGAGAGTGGCCCCTTTCAGGACTTCTGTAACGAACACGGGATCAGGCACAACTTTAGTTCGGTGGCCACCCTCAGAGCAATGGGCAAGCAGAAGCTTCCAACAACACTGTGATCGATGGATTGAAGAAGCGATTAGAGCGAGCCAAAGGCGCATGGTCAACCGAGCTACCCCATATCCTATGGGCATACCGAACAACTCCTCGGCGAGAAACAGGAGAAACCCCATTTTTGCTAACATATGGCATGGAAGCAGTCATCCCAATAGAAGAGGGTTTGCCAATAATGAGATCCGACCTTATCGACGAAGGCCAGAATGATGAGGCATTGCTCGTTGAACTCGACCTCACCGACGAGCGTAGAGAACTTGCCCTAGTAAAGCTCGTGAGCTATCAGCAACAGCTCGCAAAGCACTACCACAAAAGGGTTAACCCGAGAAGATTCCAATTTGGGGACTATGTTCTAAGGAAAGTCCTGGGCAACACAGTAAAGTCATCAAACGGCAAGTGTTGATGTAAAAAATTAGATCGTATCTAATTATTCAATCATAGATAAAATAAATGAGACAAAGAGTTTTTAAAGTGGTTCGACCTTATAATAATGGCCTACGTCCACTGTTATGTTATTTCTGACTGTATGGGAATTCTTGATTACAAGTTCTATCAAGAAACTCCGGTCCCCTTACAATGATGATTGTGCAATGTATTTCTAGCCCTGAGGCTGTAATGTGAAAGGGTAATACATTCAATGCTGTACATGTGAAAGGGTAATATATTAAATGATGTACATGTGAAAGGGTAATATATTAAATGCCCCTTAAGCGTATACATCTGAATGATAAGCATTTAATGAACAGTCAGACTGTTGATTTTCCTACTATTAATGCTTTGTTCGAGGTGCAGCTCGGACCGCCTAAGCTGCTCGGACCGCCTAAGGTTCCTCGGTGCTCAAAGTTCCTCGGTACTCAAAAGTTCTTCGAAGAGTTCTTGTAGGTCGGAGCATCTGAGTTCCTCGGGAAAGCAATGTTCCTCTTTGTAGTATGGTTCCTCGGAGCGTCTGAGTTTCTCGGAAGTGTTTCTTGTTGCCACGTAGATTGCTACGTGTCTTCATTCAATTGGGCCATGTCAGCAGGCTAAATTTGCTATCAACAGAAGCCCCCAATGTTTCATAGTTCGAAATTTGAGGAGTGTGGAACATTCTTTATCGGAATATGGTAGTTTTAAATGGTCCTCCTGATTTTTAAGAGTGTTTCCTTTGTATTTATTTTTCCTTCCAAATTCGTAGAATCAGGCTTTTTTGAATTTTTATGCCCGCTTTGATTCCCGCGCCCCTTTTCATCTTTTTAGCCGCCGGTCTCGTAACCGTCTCTTTTTTTAATCATTACTTTTCCTTTTCCCAAGGTAAAGTATTTAAACGCTGTAGAAAATCCCATCGTCTTCTACTTTTTCAAATTTGTATCTTCGAGTTTTCTATCATCTTACTCTCTTGTGTATTCATCTCTTCCATCGTTCGTTGTCAACAGATCCACTCTTTTTCTGTAAGATCTTCTTCCTTCTTCTTCATTTCCTTTATTCATCATGGTTTACCTTGTTGAATCTCTTGATAAATTTTGCTCTGATTTTTCTATTCCCTCCTGGGTTGTTTTGGAAGAGCTTTCTGAGCCTTCAGACTATTTCCGTTTGGCTGAGGGACATTGGTTCCTCAGTCTCTTTATTGCTGAGTGTGGATTTTCTTTTCCTCGCAACCCTCTATGTCTGGAATTCTGTCAATACTTTGACGTGGTTCCTGCAAGAATATCCCCCAATACATGGAGAATAGTTAATGGGGTTCATAGACTAAATCAAATTCATGGAACTCGCATAGGAATTCTAGAAATCATGTTTTGTTATAGATGGGCTGTTGGTGATAACACTTTTTATTTAAAAACTAGATTTTTAAATAGGGCTTTGGTGGTCAACCTCCTGGATGCCAATAGGGACTATTTTGAGCACGGGGTTGTTATAAAAAATTGGCAACATGCTCCTTTATCTGGAGATGAAGTGTATCAGGGTCCCAGATGCCCTCCCTATGGAAATGGGATAGGTTATTTTTATTTCATTTTACTTATTTTGAAATCATGCTTCTTATGTGTTTGTCAAAATGTTCCATTGATATTTTAATTTTGATTTATTTGCAGTTGATAGAAAAAGAAAGTGTCCAAAGGAGGCAAACGTTAATATAAGGCACTTAAAACTTATCTGGAGTCTGCATCAAACTGTTGCTGACGAGCACATTAGGTCACCTTCATATCTGCTGCAGTACAAGAGTTACACTACTTCTTTTACTGCTCGTCCGATAATAAGTGAAGTAGAACCAGTACCAGCTTCTACCAGTTCTTCACCTGAGTCACGCGTTCCTTTAAGTGAAAGGATAAAGAAAAGAAGACCTCCCACTCTTTTTGAGAAACCTGCCTCTGGTGCTGGAGAGGCAAAAATAAGTAAGATTGACATCCCAGGAGAGGGGACGAAGAAAATTGATGCACCTTCCTCGGCTGCTCCTGTGAAGGTTGTCGAGAAACCCCAAATGGCCCCGAGCAAGTCTGCTGCTCCAGGCGAGGTGATTGTAATATCACCAACCAAGAGTTGCTCCTTGGTTGAAACTATTCTTGTTCCCCCGAGGAAGCTGAAGAAGAGCTCCTCGATCAATTTGGCAGAAACCATCTCCCAGCCCCCAACTACTAGAACTGGTGTTCCTACTTTTGTTCCCCCGAGCTCTGCCATGAGCTCGGTAAAGACTTGGATCATTCCCGAGATCCAAGGTATTGAAGAGAACCTTTCTCGGGACATGGTCACCTCATTGGCTGCTCGCCATATTGCTTCTGTAAGTCTTGTTGTTTTGAAATTTTCATCTTTCCCTTATTATACCTGTCTCTGACTTGCTTTCATTTTCTTTTCGCAGTTGGTGAGCTGCTTCAATACAATTTTGAAGAAATATGAAGCTATTAAAGCTTCAACCTCCTCATCTAGTGTAGAGGAAGCTCTGATGGGTGTGAGGCAGTCTTTGGAAGATTCTTGTCAGAAGTATTTTACTGACAAGGCTGCTTGGGAGAAGAAACTTACCTCCACCGAGCAGGAGAAAGCTCGAGTTGTTGAAGTCTCCAAGGGGTTGGAGAAGAAAATAAAGGACTTGGAGGAGAAAAATAAAGAGCTCGACAAGAAGCTCAAAAATGCTGGTGAGTTTGAGAATAAACTTAAGGTTGCTGAGAAAAAGTTGGGTCAGCTTCAGGAAGTAAGTCGGCAGAAGGAGGAGGTTGAGAATAAACTGAAGACTGCTGAAAATCTTTTGTCCGAGAAGCTTTCCTCGGAGAAGTTAAAGAGGAAAATGGTTGTGAAGAAGTCTTTTAGCGACGGCTGGGACAAGGGGTGGAACAAAGGCTTGGCTTCCATGATGTCTCAAGTAGAATATGGCAGCCTTAAATACTTTAGAGATGGGTGGGTCGCTGCTCTATAGGAGATGAAGGTTGATGAAAACTCCGAACTCTTTCAGCAACACATCCCTGGTCCCCCTCCAACTCCTGAAGACGAAGAAGAGGACCGAGCTGCCTCCGAAGAGTCTTCCATGGTGATGGGAGATCATCCCCCAGCTATCCAGCCTGCTAGCGAGGAACTTCAGCAGCTCGCTACTTCCTCCGAGCAACCTCCAACACTTCCCCAGCTGCTATCTGCTCCATCTGAGCAACCTACCTCCTCGTCCCAGCCTCCCGAGAAAATTTTGGGAGACAAGGAAAAGATATAGAGTTGTTCGGACTTCTATCTATTTTATTTTTCTTTGACCAATGTAATCCTGAACCATGTAACTCTGAACCTTGTGATATAATAAAACTTGAACTTTTGTTTTTGCATACTGTTGTCTCTTCTTCATGCTCTGTTTTGATTATTGATTACTTCTTTTTCTTCCTCTACTAGTTTTTTGGCCAGGATGGAATTACTGTCTGCTCATGATACAAAGCTTTTGGAAAAATGCAATGAATATTTTAAGGTTGGTCACACAGATCTGAGTGAAGCACAAATCGTCGACATCCTCGGCCAAGATGCTTCGGAACAGGCAATTGAAGCCTACCAATACTTGAAGTGTCTGCTGGATCGTGCGGTGGCCAATAATGTAGCTTATTATGATATGATTGAGGATCTCTAAGACACTCTTGAAGACCTTCAACAATAATATAAGGAATCCACTGCCTTCTTGCACGAGGGCTATGAAAAGAAGTATCAGCAAATTATTTCCGACAAGGGATACGAGAAGCGTTTTCCTGCTTACGACGTGCGGGAGAGAACTCTGAGGGGTGAGGTCGAGGAGTGCAGACAAATAGCTGAATTATTAGAGAAAGAGAATAAAAACCTGCAAAGAGAGTTGTCACAGTTGAAGTCTGCAGCTTCCACTTCAAAATCCTTGATCCTAGTGACTGATGAGGGATTCTCGTTCTTGGAGGTCGAGAACGCCAACTCGAGGGACGAATTGGAGACCTTGAAGAGAGCTGGCCCTTATACATCTTCTCATGGACGAGCAAGATCTCCTCGAGGATGAGCAAGAGCTGCTCGAATTCCTGTCGAGGAACAGAGGACTCAATCTTCTCTAGAGAACCAAGATTTCCAATTAATGGAAAAGAACCAGGCGTAAGCTGAAATGTCAAAGAAGATCAGGGACCTGGAAGAGATGCCTTCTGCGCAAAAATATACCTTGGAGAATAAAGAGCTCTTCATCGAAAATCTCCACGAACAGATGAAAAGATTGACATATCAATTCCACAAACAGCCCAGGGAGTTCTAGATGGCTGGTTACAACGAGTCTCTCTACCACTTAGACGATCGTATCCAGAATGCCAATAATGAGGGCTACAAACAGGGCTGGTTGAATGCCTTAGGTGTGCTGCAACTCGAATAGGGTCATTACCTGTGGGACTACCATGATCCTGGGCTGCTCGACCTACCGTGCCACCATTCAAACTTGATATGAGTTGGATCCCTGCTCGGGCCATTCCTCGATGCTTAATTTCTAAATATCTTGGCGACTACAATCTCCTATCAAGTGTCGAGATATCTCATCCCGAGCATCTCCTAGATCGACCATCCGTGATGAATATCAGGATGTTAAAAGATCTCAACTTCATAAATTCTCCTCTTGCTTTAAATGATCCACCTGCTGGCGAGGAACCTGTTTCAAAAGCAGAGGGGAAGAAACCAATAAAGTAGGAATTTTGATGTAATAGTTAGTATACAGTCCTAATGTAATTTGTTTTTGGATTTTAATGAAAGACTTTCATTTTTGTTCGCAATCTTAATTGCTATTGTCTTTTAAAACACTTTACATCTGTGCATGTGTATCTGTTAAAAAGATAACAATATTGTGTTGTTTGTCGATCAACTTATTGTCGACTAGCTTGAATTTGTGGTAATCATTTGGCAAAAATAATGTTTTGTTTCTCGACCAACTTAGTACATAAGAGACAAAGATTTTTAAAGTGGTTCGGCTATGAATAAAGCCTACGTCCACTGTTATTTTATTCCCAGGGGTTTACAATAGCACCATAGGGTGTAGAGAGAGAAAGGATGTGTATCTTGTGTATGGTATCTCTCGATTCTCCCGGATCTCTCCCCTTTTGGCTAAGGGGATACATGTATTTATAGTGATGGGAGATAAAGAGATTCATTGTATGTAGACATTTATGTCTACATTCAACGAATCTAATTGTTGAATTGCTTGGTATGCTATGTGTTGTCATCTATTAATACAGTATAAATGTACATTAAGGCTCATTAAATGCGTAGTTATCCTTTGATCTTCCTGGTTGGTATGCCGACCAACTCTCCTCGGGTGCTGACTAACTCTCCTAGGGTGCCGACCAACTCTCCTCGGGTGCCGACTAATTCTCCTCGGGTGCCGACTAACACTCCTCGGGTGCCGACTAATTCTCCTCGAGTACTGACCAACTCTCCTCGGGTGTCGACTAACACTCCTCGGGTGCCGAATATTGCCACGTAGGATGACATGTGTCATTTTCTGATTGGTCCTCGTAGATGGAGAATTTTTGCGTTAACAGAAGCCCCCAATGCTCCATGCTTGATGGTTTACTTGAAAGGATGGAGTATTTATTCTGCAGTGTTGCTCGGTGCTCGTGAAATTCTTGATCTACCTTCTTGATTTGTTTAAGATAAATTGCATTATCTCCTGGATGACATATAATGCCGGCTGATCGATGATTGCTAATTTTTCTTTTGAGGAACTCCATGTGCTATGTATCACCCCTGGGAATTTGGATGCAGCCATGCCATAGTATGCAACTTGTAGCTTGTCACAATCTTCAAGTATGTTGATTGGTTTGCTAGCCGACCAACTGCCTCCTGTGTCGAGCAACTGAGTGCTAACTTCACGTGCTTGATTCTTCTGATTTATGATCCTCTGAATACTTTGTCGAGTAACATACTAGCTTTTGAACCCAACTCTTCAATCTGATTAGTACCAAGCTAGTGGTGGACTTTGAAACATTTTCATACAACTTCTTCTTCAATGTTGGTCAAGATAGTAGTAGTAAAGATCTCAGTGCTGTAGATGCTGAATTTGACTTCTGAACTTCAATAGTATGTGCATAATAACTATTGAATATGCCTCCTGAACTTCAATATACCTCCTGAACTTCAATATACCTCCTGAACTTCAATAGGCTCCTGAACTAATTCTCGAGCAAGAAAAATAACGTCTGAATGATAATTAGTCGGGGCCCCGACCGTGTGAGTATGTGGAGTTGAATTTGATGCTCGACTGCATGATGTTATAAGAATGTGCCGCCAAATGAACAAATACATCTGTAATATAAGCCCCCTAGTGTGGAATGTGAACTTTTAATGCTTTTTGCTTGACCGCTTTCACATGATCATACTTTGTTTCCGACCAACTGTAGTTGATAGCTTCTTATTTCCGACCAACCTGAGTTGGTGGATTTTTTCTTAACGAGCAACTTTGACACTTTCTGGAATAATTTTACCTCCCGAGGAATATATAGTTTTATTTCCCATAGGAATACATAGTTTTACTTCCCGTAGGAATACAAGTTTTACTTCACGGAGGAATACAAGTTTTACTTCTCGGAGGAATACAAGTTTTACTTCCCGGAGGAATACAAGTAGCTTTACTTCCCGGAGGAATACAAGTAGCTTTACTTCCCGGAGGAATACAAGTAGCTTTACTTCCCGGAGGAATACAAGTTTTACTTCCCGGAGGAATACAAGTAGCTTTACTTCCCGTAGGAATACAAGTAGCTTTACTTCCCGAAGGAATACAAGTTTTACTTCCCGTAGGAATACATTTACTTTCTAACCAACATAAGTTGGCATTTTTAGGAATACATTTTTGATAATAAATGATAGAGACTTCCTCGGAGCTAACCAATAGATTGTTGGGAATAAGATATAATAAATGCTGGAGATCTCCTCGGAGCTGACCAACAGATTGTTGGGAATAAGATATAATAAATGCTGGAGACCTCCTCGGAGCTGACCAACAGATTGTTGGGAATAAGATATAATAAATGCTGGAGACCTCCTTGGAGCTGAATATATGATTATAAATATTTGTCGAGCTCCATGCTGAAATAAGAATAGAATATGCATCCAAATAGATATAAAGAATAATTAAAAATAATAAAGTGCCTCGTTGATCTCTCGAGGTAGAATTATATAATGCCGAACAAGAATAAGATTTTCCAGAACATAAGAATATGGCCGAGAATGTTGTCAGGCCTGAATATAAATAAGAATTATCCGACCAACTATCCGTTGGGGGTGAAACATAACGAATGTTGTAATTCTCCTTAAAGCTGAATAAGTATCTTTTCGAGGCACAATTGCATAATGCCGAATAAGAATAATATTTTCCAGAACATAAGAATATGGCTGAGAACTTTGCTGGGCCTGCATATAAATAAGAATTACCCTGACCAACTATCCGTTGTTGGTGACATATAATAAATGTTATAGTTCTCCTCGGAGCTGAATATGATAATAAGTATCTCACCGAGTTCCATGTTGAGATGAATATAGAATATGAATCCCAAGGGATATATAGAATAATTTGTGCTTGAGCGGATATCTGGTCCTGAATATAAATAAGAATTGTCCCGACCAACTATCCGTTGGGGGTGAAATATAATACCTATTGTAGCTTTTCCTCGGAGCTGAATATGATAATAAGTATTTCGTCGTCCTCCATTAAGAGATGAATATAGAATATGAATCCGAACGGATATATAGAATAATTCGTGCTTGAGCACAAATCAAAGCAATAATAAAATATATAATTCCTTGCTGAGGTGAAATTTCAGAATGCTGAGAAATGATAATAGTTTCCAGATTGTTTCCGAGCATTCGTCGGCATTGAGTCTTGTACCTGTACAAATTAATATCTTGCTCTACCATTTGTGTAGGCTGAATTGATTAGTCGTGAGAATAATTTAATCATTCAATAAATATATGATAGGTATATGTTTGAGAAATAAAAATATTAATTTCAAGAAATGAAATAATATATGTTGGCTAATATGTCGAGGCACAATTGCCTGATGTCGAGCAATACTACTTTTCTAGAGTTTTACGAGAGCTTTCATCGGGATTGAATCTCGTCGCTATGAAATTTTAATAGGCTGCCCAAGCACCTGTCGAGACTAGAGAAAATAATTATTATCATGAGAATAATTATTCAGCCAAACAATATGTGATGTGTATCAGCATAAAAATTTCAAAATATAATATTTTTGTGCCAAATGTGTGTGAGATGGACAAATTTTTATCAAATATGCATCATAAATAAGACGTAGAGTTTTTTTGTAAAGTTATTTAATCTCCAACAACTAATCAGGTATAAGTTACTGTTTGAAAATTATTTATCACTTGGTTTTAAAAATATTTTTGGGGTGATCACAAGTTAAAAAAGACTTAAGCCCCCTGTTTGTCCCCAAGCTGAACTCGTGTTTAAAGAAATATCTGGGGTGCTTCGCATTTTTTAATACCCCAAGATTCTACTGCTGCCGACAAACGACATGGATGTTGCTGACCAACATTTAAGGATATCTCAAGTTATAGAATATATGGTGCCGACCAAGAAGCAAATGGTCCCCGACCAGCTGAGCAATTTCGCCGATCAACAAAAATGGTGCATTGACAGCACCGAACAACATTAGATGTCACCGACCAAAAAGTGGATGGTTGGATAGTTGCCGACCAGTAAATTGAACCCTCCGAACAAGACTGAGATGTCACCGATCAAGAAGTAGATGATCGTCGACCTGCAATTGGTTCCACCGAGCTACAATATGGGGCTCTGACCAATAATAAGATACCTCGTAGTTGGATAAAATTATTTCAACGTTGCTGATGGATCTTCACATCTTATCTTCGACAAACAAAATGGTATGTTTAAGCTTCCCTTTAATAAAAGATTGCCCAAGATGATGCCGACCAACAATATAGATGGCTGACCAGAATATCTCGAATCCTTAGATCAGAAAAATAACATTCGATGTAAAATTTAAGCATTAAGAATGTTAATTAAATGAATAATTATCTAATCCACTATATCGTGTGATTCCGATAAAGAAACCCTGTGATATTATGAACAAGGGGCCAACATATCAAATTTGTACCCAGAGTCTTGATATGGTCATGATTGTTTTACTGATCCTCTTTTACAAGAGGTGGGTAATATTTTTTTTTTTGGTTACATAAAATTATTTTTTATATTGATCCCTTCCTATTCCCCATTTGCATAGATAAAAATATGGTGAATGATCAAAAATATTACCAAATTTATATCAAAAATCAATCAATTTTGACTTTATTAACATAGGTGGAAGATGAACCAAATATAGTTCATAAAAATGAATGCAAAGAGACTCAAACTTGAAGAGAGAGAAAGTAGATCTGGGTCATGATTTCCATGAGAAAACTTTTTATTGTCTTTAACTTTTTCCCATTCTCTGATTAAAAATATAATGGGAATTTGAATAGACATCAAAGATCTTACAAAATTTATAATGAAAATTACCAAATCTTACCACTATCATATATATTGGTATATTTAATCATTTAAAATATTTATTTCATGATATAAAATTGAAACTTGAGAATCAAGCAAAAAGTTGTGATTTATGAAATCCATTATTTTTCAGATTTCTAAATAAGAATTAATCTAACAGTTATGATTTTAAAATCATGATATGCAATATTTTGCAGATAAAAATTGGACAATTAATTTATGTATATAAACATAAAAATAATGATTGAATCAAAAGATGTATGTATAATTGATTATATGTAGAGAAAATAAAAACTTAGCTTTTGATGGAGAACAACGCTTGTAACACGTTCCCACAGACGACGCCAATCTGTTGATGTAAAAAATTATATCGTACCTAATTAATCAATCACAGATAAAATAAATGAGATAAAGAGTTTTTAAAGTGGTTCAGCCTTATAAGAATGGCCTACGTCCACTGTTATGTTATTTCTGACTGTATGGGAACTCTCGATTACAAGTTCTATCAAGAAATTTCGGTCCCCTTACAATGAGGATTGTATAATGTATTTATAGCCCTGAGGCTATAATGTGAAAGGGTAATACATTCAATGCTATACATGTGAAAGGGTAATATATTAAATGTTGTACATGTGAAAGGGTAATATATTAAATGCCCCTTAAGCGTATACATCTGAATGATAAGCATTTAATGAACAGTCAAACTGTTGATTTTCCTGCTATTAATGCTTTGTTCGAGGTGAAGCTCGGACCGCCTAAGCTGCTCGGACCGCCTAAGGTTCCTCGGTGCTCAAAGTTCCTCGGTACTCAAAAGTTCCTCGGAGAGTTCTTGTAGGTCGGAGCGTCTGAGTTCCTCGGGGAAGCAGTGTTCCTCGTTGTAGTATGGTTCCTCGGAGCGTCTGAGTTCCTCAGAAGTGTTTGTTGTTTCCACGTAGAGTGCCACGTGTGTTCATTCAATTGGGCCATGTCAGCAGGCTAAATTTGGTATCAACAGCAAGCTAGGCCCAAACTGGGAAGAACCCTTTAAAGTAACTAAAGGCGACCTGCAAGGTGCTTATCATTTGGAAACGATGGAGGGTAGAGAGATACCACGAGCATGGAACGCAACTAATCTCAAGAAATTCTATTTTTAGATTCTCGAGGAATTCTATTGTTGAATCTTTTTCTTGTATTTGTTATGTGAAAGGACAGTTCATTTCCCTTATTACTAATGAAATCAGTAACAGTTGCATTTTATCACACATCTTTTCCAAATTACAGGCACAATGGTCGATATAGCAGGGGAATACCCCTCCTCAGGTCATCGTCATAAAACACGAGAGACCTCCTAGCATTGCCCCTGGCAATATATAAAGCCCTACAGAGGATTCTTAGGCCACACGGCCAGATTTTATACTGGCCATCAAACCTACTTTGGTTGAGCAAAATCCTGATCGGATGAAGACATCCAATACCAGGTGTGTCCTCGCCAATTGCCCTACTTAGGCCTAAGGGAGTGTGACGACACAACCTAAAAGGTAAAATGGGTCATAATGGTAATTTGGTATTATACTGGACTGGGGGAACACTTGCATGACAAAACAAAAAGAACTATGAAGTAGCAAGAATATAAAAACATTAGATGAACACGTTTAGTCGGCATAATTGCCCAAAACACTAACTTTTCATTAATCTCTTATATTTACAACAATGATAATACATGTTTAGTCGGCGAAGCTCGCCCAAAGCATTTACATTATCAAAAAAGATAAAAGAATAATAAACTTGCAAAATCTCAAGAAGGTGGAAGCCTCCGAACAAGATAATCTTCCACTCTAGCTCTTCGCCCGTCATCAGGAGCAGGGACTAGATCTTCCACAACCTCATCTGCATCCAACTCCAATAGTTACTGAGGAATAGCATCAATGGGGATCCATCGATCATCCCTCCTGAATTGGTTGGGCATTAGAGTGGAGGAGGACATCTCGTGACGATACCATAACACTGAGTTCCTCGGGACCTGAAGCTCTTTCAAGGCACTTAACCATCCTCTGATGAAAGAAAGTTCCTCAAACTCAGATAGTCTTGTTGGAGCATCTATCCAGCCTTGATCATAACCGTCAACCCACGCTTTCCGAGGACCTTTTTTGAATAAATTCCACAATCGAGTAACGTCCCTTTGAAGCCCATCAGCAATTATATATGCTCGCCGGACATTATCACGGAGCTCTTCCATCTCCTTATCACGCTGTTCTTCTGCTTCCCTGTTCCTGCCCCTGGTGCTCCTACCAGCTCGCGGGAGGGGAGGACGATTGGAACCTCATGACATAAGAGGAGTATATCCAGATCGCGATGATGAGGAGCCTTGCAGAACCACTGAAATAGTGCTCGGCGCATTCTCTCTAAGTTTTAGGGCTTCCCTCCTCGGGTTTTCATTCTCCTGCTGTAGGAACTCCCCAACTTGGTTGATCTCTGTGGCCTCGAGTAACCTTGCTCTCAGTACATTGACTTCCTCTTGCACTGAGGCACCAATGCCTTCCATCCCCTGGAGCCTATCCTTCAGCTTAGCCACTAGCTCGGACTGCTCCTTATACTTTTGATTCCTTGACCTGAGAGATTTACAAAGCCTAACAAAGTCCTCATGAACCTGAGGACTGACATTGGGATCAAGAGTCCTCCCCAATTGAGATGTGGCAGGAATATACTCTTCTACATCAGTCAACTACAAGACATAAAATGAAAATGGAAAGAAAAATCAGTCAATGAACTGGAAAAATAAACCTTTTCATTTCATTGATAAAAGTCAAGTACATCGAGCAGAAATTGGAAAAATTACAAGCAGAAGTACAAAAATAGTCCTAAAAGAAGATTAACTAGCAACCTCAGGCTGCCCAGAGGTGGCTCGCTACTTCCCCTTGTCAGCAGCAGCAGAGGCATCCCCCTCTACAGGGATGCCCTCATTCGCCTGGGCAGGACCAGTATCGGTAGGAATTGTCTGAGAGGCAAGATCAACACCCTCGATGGCTGGGGCAGGGGCTTCTTCGTCCATAGTTGGCCTCGGACCCGGGTCATGCTCGTCGAATAGAGGAGATTCAGCATCAACACCAGCAGCTAAGAGGGCCTTGTTCCAGCCCTTCTTGAAGTTCAAATGGCTGATGTAGCCTATCTGAACTTCGGCGTCTTCATAAGCAGCAGTCCAGTCAGAGTTGTATGAATCCTCCTTGATGGTGGCTACCTGGGACTCTTTCTCTTTTAACTGCTCGGTCAGAGCCTTGTTCTCCTCCACGATACCCCGCTTGCTCGAGCAGACTAGGTCATAGGCCTGCCCCAGCTCGCTCAGCTCCTTAACCGCCTCATCCCTCTCTCGATTAGAATTGATGAGTGCCAGATCAGAGGAAACTCGGGCGGCGTCAGCAGTCTTTAAATCAGCCTCCAACTGAGAACCCATGACTTCCAGAGCGAACTTCTGCTGCTCCAGCTCGCCATTCCTTCTCACCAAATCGTCGTGAGAACGGTAGAGCACGGCGAAGTCAATCATAAACTGCCAAAAATAAAGAAGAGATCAAGAAGGAGAAACAACTAAAACTTATTAAAGAATTGAAAAATGGAGAGTATCTTGCGAAGGCTAGCCTCTGGCTCGCTTGTAGGGCCAATTGATCAGACCCCAGTGCCCTCTAGCGATCTGCAGGAAGAACTGCCCTCTCGAGCAGCGCAGGTGCCAGCTGAGGAGAAATGGCAACTGAGGCCCCCTCGGGCAAAGCAGACACTGGGACCAAGGCTTGCCCAGCCTTCGTCCTCAACTCCATCTTTATCCTCTCTTCCTCTCTCTCCTTCTCCATTCTCTTCCTCTCTTTCATCCTCTTCTTTTCCTACACCTTCTTTCTTTCCTCCTCCTTTTTTCTTTCCCTCTCTCTCACCTGCTCTTCCTCTCTCCTTTTCCTCTCTTGCTCCTGAGTAAAAGACCGAGAACCAGTAGCCACGACCCCTGAAGTGGACTTTTATTTCTTTGACCTTTATGCAAGAAGCACGTGGTCCTCATCATCGTCATCTCTAATCAAGTTCTTCCTTGGAGGAATCTCTTCACCTAAACAGCTGGAAGAGATCGACGATCCTCGAACTTCAGAATCCTCCTCCAAGTCAGAGGAACTGCTACTGTCAGAGCTCCCTTCACCCAAATTACTCGCAGCTCCTGCACACTCACTTTCAGAGTTGCTCTCCTCTTCGTCCAACTCGATAGGCTCAGCAGTAGTCTCTTCGAAGGAATCGAACTCTGGTACACTATCCACGGGCCGTGCTATGAAGCTAGAGCCAACGTTCTTATACTCAAGAAAAAAGGCAGCAGACCTGGGATGCTTGCCGTCACCCAGAGGCTCCCTGATATTCCAAGCTTTCACCAACTTCGAGATATGAACCTCGCTGAGAGCAGGCTCCAAATTCTTTGACCTCGCTGCGCAAGAAAAAGTAAAGAGGGGTTAGAAAAGTCACAAATCAGCAAAAGTTGAAACAAAAGTACAATGTCTACCTATATATTCCTCCCCGTAGAAAGGAACAGAGAACCTCTCAGACCTCGACCCTTCAAACTGCGGAGGGAACTGCCAATTCCTAACGAGGAAACCCTCTTACCAGTATTCCTTATGGGAATCAGGTAGGTTTACTACCAATACCCTATCAGGACTCCTAGCTTTGAGGTATAAGATACCTGAACTAGTTCGAGAAAAGGAATAACGGAAACAGATCTCGGCAAGTCCTAACCTAGTACCATACAACTGGTTTATTCTATGGATGCCATTTATTATTTTCCACACATTGGGTGAGCACTGTGCGGGAACAATATTGAAATAGCCGAAGAAATGTAAAAATAGATCATTAGGGGGAAAACCAAGTCCCCCCTGGGAAAGCAACAAAACATGGATCCAGTGGGCATCCTCTATATCCCTAACGTTCCTAGGAGGGGAGGCACAACATTCAATATCTACCCACTCAGGAATGTTGTAGAACTTCCTGAATTCAGAGATTGACCTATTTCCAATCTTCGCCATTGAAAAACTCAAGAAAATCTACAAACCAAAGAGAAAGTTCAAAGAAAGGGCTCGAGAAACTTACAAAACATAAGATCGGTTCAAGTGATGAAGAAGCACGAGCTCAAGACGACTAAGAATCAATGGGAATGGAGATTAAGAAAAGAAGGTACGAGGCGCTAGAGTTCTTAGAAGAAAGAAGAGTACTAGAAGCGCTGAAACGATGGAAGAAAAAATGGCTATCCCAACAAGACTTCAATTCTAATCATAGCGCACAAATAGCGAAGCGGGTGCCGCCAAAAGCAACTTCACAGTTTTCGAAGAATCGCAAATTATCCATAATGGCTAATCATTTAAATCCATTGAACCCATAAACCTGGCCCAACAAATTTAGGGGAAATTGTGGGTACCCGAAAATTGGCCTTGACGAGTAGCCCAGTCCTGGCGGCCCAAAGTCCAGGCCCCTCATCTTTTATATTGATCCGGTCTCCCCCCATGATCCCATGAAGGGAAGTTATAGGGGAGATGGAAAACATGGAGGAACCCATCACCTCCACTCATCTACATGTACATGTATATATTAAACCCTAGGTCCGGGCCAAAAGGACAAGTTGTATTCTCTGTAATCACTCTCTGGAGTATATAGAAATAATATCGACTGCACCACCGTGGATGTAGGCACATCTTTGCTGAACCACGTACATCCTTTGTTGTGTGATTGACATATTGTATTCCTTGTTCTTTTCTTGATAATTTTTTCTCTCATATTTATTTGTGTTGCATAATAATTGCTTCTACAATAATATACTAACTCCTAGAGAGAGTTTTGTGAGTTGCTTCTTCCAAGAAAATGTTCATGAGTTTGAGTGTTTATTTTATAAAGAAAAATCCTTTAAACACTTAGTTACACCCATATTTGTTTCTTCCAAGTTCATATATACATATACTTTGCTTGGAGAATTTTGGCAACTGTCTATCTCTACATTTGTTTAAAGAGAAGTTTCGGTTTTCTTATATATCCCTCGAAGAAGAAGAGTTCATTTTTTGCGGCATTCTCATGTGGTAAAAGACACCACGTGTGGTTGACAGTGGACCCATTGTCCGATTGGTGAGTCGAAGATCGCGGTGGATATCCGTGGTTATCCGCTAGGAAGAGGTGGTTACAAGAAGACGCATCAAGGCTTGATAGCATTCGAGTTGAGGAAGTTAGTCATCTGTCTTGTAAATGTAATTCCGTACTTAGTGGATTTGAGGTTAGGGCCGTCCGAGGTTGTTTCCCATTTTGGGTTTTTCCTCATACATCGCGGCGTAGTGTGATTGATTTATTTTTATCTTGCATAATGGCTTAGAACTCTTGCTTAGGATAAGTCAAGATAAAATTGGTTTTAATAGTCACTCTTAATTTAATTTGATGCATAATTAATTTTGGGTAATAGTTTATTTAATTCGAGTCTTTTGTTAAAACTTGTTTGGCCTAATTTGGAAATATTGACAAATATGACTTAGGCAAAATTCTAGGACTTGAATTAATGGCGTTTAAGTGAAATTAAATGAGTGTGTGTTTGAATTAATTTCACTCGGTTTAATTTTAATTTGAAAAGGAAATTAAAATTTGATAATTCGTTTTTAGTTGAACCATCATTTTATGCTTCCGCATCTCAACAAGGAAATTGATTTTAAAGAATTAGTTTATTTTAAATTCGGGGGCCCTCGTTTCGCACCTTACATATAATAATATTTTAAAAGAAGGAAACATGTCGAATGAGTGGAGAAAAATAACCCTAGTACCTTGGTATAAAAATAAAGGGGATATAAAAGTTCGATAATTATAGAGGTATCAAACTGATGAATCATACTGTGAAATTATGACAGAAGGTTATAAAACAAAGATTACGAAATGAGTCAACTATTTCGGGCAATCAATTTGGATTTATGCCAGGGCGATCCACCACATAAGCTATTTACCTATTAAGACAATTAATGGAGAAATGTAGGAGTAAGAATAAAAATTGACATATGGCCTTTATAGACTTAGAAAATGCATACCATAGAGTACCTAGGGGTTTAATTTGGTGGGATTTAAGGAGGAAAAGATTCTATATGAGTTATATTAATGTTATTGAAGATATGTATGATAACACAAGACTAGATTAAGAACTATTTGTGGAGAAGCTAATGATTTTATTATTAATGTAGGCTTACATCAAGGATTGACTTTCAGTCCTTACTTATTTATCCTAGTTTTTGATGAGATTACTAAGGAAATACAAGAAGATGTCTCATGGTGTATGTTGTTTGTGGATATTTGGCCTTAGCAGTGAGAGTAGATATTTGGAGAAATGCCTTAGAATTTAACGGACTAAAAAGCTGTAGTAATAAAACTGAATTTATGGAATGTAAGTTTAATAAAAATTAGGAGTCTGATGGCATAATGCTAAAGATTGAAGAAAAAGTGATAAACCAAACTAATAAATTTTATTATTTAGGTTCAGTGATACAAAGTAATGGGGATATTAATGAGAATATTATGAGTAGAATATCAATTGGTTGTATGAAATGCAGACAAGCAAGTGGGGTGGTATGCGATAAGAGGATAAATAATAAATTAAATGGAAAATTTTATAGAACAGTTGTTAGGTTATCAACCCTATATGGAGCGGAATGTTGGGCTTTAAAGAAAAAAAATGAACATATTCTCCCTGTTAGTCAGATGCACATACTATGAAGGATGATAGGATTTACTAGGAAACACAATATTAGAAACCATTATGTGAGAGAAAACTCAGGAGTAGCTCCCATTAGCGATAAAATAAGATAAAGTAGACTTATACGGTACAGACATGTGCTGGGTAGACAAGTTTATGCACCTATAAAAAGAGGAAGACTATTGGGAATAGAGGGTAAAAGAGAAAGGGGTCGCCTTAAGCTGACGTGGGAGGAAATTATTAGGAGAGATATTACGGAATTAAACTTAAATGATAATATTGCTTATAATAGATTAGAATGGAAAGAGAGAATCCATGTGCCCGGCCTCATGTAATGGGATTAAGGCAAGCATAATGATGATGATGATCCCACTTATCCATGCAATTTATCGTAGTATGTTTGTTGTTGCCAAAAAATTGACAAGGATTAAAGTTTGATGTTTCGAAATTACCAGATTCATTCTTTTCCCTAGGATAATTTATGGGAACTTAATAATTTTTAGGAGATTGTTAAACTTAATAGATGTGACCTCTACTATATTGATTGTGTTGTGTGCTTCCTAGAAAACCTCTACCTCTTGAGCTAAAATTTTGTGAATGATGTTATTGATTTCCATGCATGTATCCCCATCATTTTAGTAGTTTCCATTACCATTGTATTTTCTTCTTCCACATTTTTTGTTGTTGTATCCTATTATTATATTTGGATAGGATAATCTATAAGCTATGAAGGCCATACTAGGGCCAGGTGATGAAGATCTATTGGTTGGTATTTTTGGATGATGTTTATGAATGTCAAAGATCTTGCATGAAGAAATGAATTATGCCATAGTTGGGTATAGAGGTTTAACAAGCATTAGTACAAAAGGTTTGGTATTTTTGTCCTAATCCTTTGGTAAAATCAATCATCTCGTTGTCTTCATCTAGTGGCTTATTGAGGGTAGATAAGTCATCGCACAATCCCTTGAATTCTTTGATGTACTCATCTACTGTTTTTCCATCAATGGAAGCATTTTGAATTAAATCCTTAAACTGAAATTTTTTGCCCGTCGTATCTTGAAGGTAATGTTCTTCTAAGATACTCCAAAAATGATGATAATTTATTTAACACTTGGTATATAAAAGGCATTTTGGTCGCTCAACTACCCTCGGGCGGAAACAGAAGTCCCAACACTGACCCCTGACCTCAGATAGGCCACTACTGGGTCACCACAACCTCTGATGATCTTAAGAGAGGGTTATAGCACTAGAGAAGACCTTAGACACCCCTTATTTTCCATGTAAATGATAGTCATTACAACATGATTCCTTAGTCAATCTCAGAGATAATAGAACCAGAGTTCTTCAATGACAGGCGATCAAAGAAAACCTATGTTTTAAGAGAAATGGCCCCCTAAGGTCACCCAACCCTCAACACTAAGGGATATAATTGCGTAGTACCTCAAAATCAACTTAGGAAAGTCCCAAGTTAGTTTCAGACCTAAAGACTTCTAACTGATCTTATGTAACCGGCCTGGGGGAGTAGATGGAAAGAAGAACACTATTCCACCTACCATCACCACTCAAACCCACTTGCATTGAAATCTCCCATTTGCATTTAATTCTACTAGTAACTACCTTACACCACTTTCAAATACTTTGTCCAGTACTTGACCACCTTGCTGACACTGTTAGACCTCAAAGTCACCATAGTCATGCTGTAACAGTCCACTCATTATTCGTCCTAGAGTTTGCATATAAAAGTAAGCCTGGTGAATGATTTAAATGAAACTTATCTCAATTAAGCTAAATGGTTAACACGTTTAAGAGATCATACTCCCAGAGAACTAAGATTTTTGGCCTCTATAAGTGTCTACTCTTCGATCCATACTCTCTCAACCCACTTTTAAGAGAAAAAACTTATAACTTGAATCATTTTTAGTTATCTTATACTTTGTATACCTTTTTAGCCCTAAATCAATACTTAATAACCCTTAGAGAAGTCCATCACTTACTTACTCATGTCTTGGGAATTGTTGTAAAGGATTCAAGACCTCAAACCCTATTTGCCAATGCCCAAGAGGTCTCACATTATAATCAAATATACAATAAAAACACCTTTAACACTGGATGTAGGGTCCTCAGCTGACGTCCAAAATACTTTAAACAATTGTCTCACACTTTGCCACTTCTTTCCTCTTGCATGCCTAAGGTCTAGAGGGGGTAAAATGTGGGTCTGAGGTTATATACGATTTTTACAACCATCAGTTTGGCTCCGTAAGTGGGAACAATAAATTCCACTTCTTTCAGAAATAAACTTTTATTTTATCAATATGCTATCTAATGTTGTTTTGGCCTATTCTTTAAATGAAACAGAGGCTTGACAAAGATCTCCAGGAGTAGAAAGCTATCATTATAAATAGGCTTCATTTATCCTCAGTGGCAGAGGAATTAGTGGTGCCAAAACATAAAGGTACCGAGGAGAAACATAGCCTCAGTCAGAGGTAGAGAATTATGTAAAGGGTGTGTCTAGTCCCCCGCCCCCCAGCAATCAGCAACCCGAATTCCTATCAAGGATGTAAGAAAAAAATTCTGAATTGAGTCGATTTGTATGTATTGGCTTAATTTCGTGTTTTGAAAAAACTTATTAGAGTCATAGGTTAGGACTTGATGTATTTATCACTCAAGCCTTTGACATTTTATTGAAGATTGGGATGTCTAAAGATAAAGCGACATTGAGTATACATCGTGTTTTGATATGAGTTTCATCTTTATTATCCGAGGGATATTAATGAGGTATGAATACATGTTTATTTTTTCTCATTGGATTGATTTTGGGGTGTTGGTTTATAAAAAGGTTTTATAAGATTTTTAAAATGTTTGATTCTAAATTCGACATGTCGTTAGAAGGACCTTAGGTTTTTCATTCGAACGAGTGTACACATCTTATTAGAACATTGATCCAAGAACTTCGAATGAGCTATTTCTATCGTTCTCATCAATCTTATTGGAAGTCTTGTTAAAAGGTGTTTGAACGAGATATGTAGCCTCGTTCTAACGAGATCCAATTCCATTCAAACAAGATGGCATGTTTTCCACTGTAAACTTTATTTCAAGATTGTCTCATTTTTTGAAAAACATCTTATAAAATAGGAGTATGGGAGAGGGACTTTTCTAAGCCTTTTAATTTCACAAACTTGTTTAAACATTTCTCCAAGTTTATGCATTTTTTGTGAGAATTTTTTTTCTAAATAAAGCCCTAGTTTACATCCTTGTTTGAGATACAAGAATCATACATACATATGTCCTTATGAGATCTCCCTTATTTGTATCAAGGTGATTTGATCTTCTTAATGTGATCATTTCCTGCACTAGATAACATGTTTGGTATTATTCACTAGTTGAATTGGTCGTTAGACAAGTAAGATAAGTGGAATTCCGAGACATGGGAAAGCACTCACGTTATGCAATCGTTGGAAGGCATCCAATAGTGACTGTTATAAGGATCAAGGAAGTGCATCAAGTCTTAAAGGTGTCAAGTATGTGAGTAAGTCTAAATTGGTTTTGTAAATTGTTAATCTCTTAGTGGACTTGTGTGGTTGGGTCATCCATGGGTTTTCCCATTGTGGATTTCAGCGTACATTGTCGTGCTATGATTTAAATATTTTCATACTGCTTATACTCACCTATATGCATGTTTTATTCAAGACTAAGATGGGTAAATTGTTTTACACAACACTTGTGGTTTACCATATTGGTGAAAGTAAGTTAAATATTGTGAAAATAAAACTTGGTGATTTTTCTCAATAAACCCTACGAAGTTAGCTTTCTTAAATTGGTATCAAAGTGGGTCACACTAGTTTTTTGTGTTAAATCCCTGTTTTGGGATTGTCTAGGGTTTAGATAGAATTTAACTAAGATGGTAATTCTGTTGACTAACCTCCATTATTTGATGGGTCAAACTATCCCTAATGGAAGGCACGAGTTGATTTTTACCGAAATCTTTAGATAAAAACATATGGAACTTGGATGAGTTTGAGGGGACTCCTCTCACTGAAGGTGGTCCTCCTAAGGCGTATACCTCTTCGACATCTGCTAAAATGAATTACTCGAATTTTAATTCCAAGGTTGTAAATGTTATTTTTTGGGATGTGACTACTAAAGAGTTTAAACATGTTATGATTTGCGGGAGCGTGAAGGATTCTTGGGATATTTTATAATCCTCACACAAGGGAACATATACTGTTAGGGTTTTCAAGTTACAAAATGTGAAGATTAAGTTTAAGAAAATTACAATGTTAGAGAATGAGTCCTCTGATGATATTTTTGCTAATTTGTTGGATATTGTCAATTCTTCATTCAACCTAGGAGAGCCAATCCCCGAGTCTAAAGTGGTGTGGAAAACCTTAAGGTCATTTTCTAAAAGATTTAACACCAAAGTCACAATCCAAGATTCCCTAGATGGTGTTGACACTATAAAAGTCCAAGATCTTGTAGGTGATCTTCAAACCTATGAGATGAAGACATGTCCTTTAAATAAAAATATTAAAAGAAGGACATTACATTAAAATCCGGAAAAGAGTATGTGTCGAATTTTGATTTTGATGATGAACTTGATGCCGAAGAGATTTCTCGATTTGCTAAGAAGTTAAAGAAGTTTCTTAAGCTTAGATAAGTGAAGAGTTTTGAAAAGAAACCTAAGAACTTTAATGATCATGATATGAGGAATATGGGTGATACTAAGAAAGTGGATGCTTGAGGTAAGTGTTTTAAATGCAAAGGGTTTAGGCTTTATTCTCACGAGTGTCCCACTAGACTAAGGAAAGAGGGCAATAAACCTAAGGTTAATACCAACCTTAGTGATAGTGAATCGGAAAAGGAAGTTAATTCCCACGAAGAGAGCAACTACACCGTGTTCATGGATAGTCATGTGGGCTTAAATGAAGTGTCTTCCATCGTTGAAGATAATCATGACCATGACATCTTTGAGGTCCGATCTTTAGGGTTTCAAGCTAGTAAGGACAAGATGAGGTTTGTTATATTTAAGTGGTCATTCGAGCGTTATATGCTAAGTCTCTAAAGTTAGAAAAGTACGACTTGCATTTAGAAGATAAGATGAGGGAACATTCCATAGGTAATGATGATGCTAAATTAATTGAGGATCTTAGGGCACATGAGAATACTCTTAAGGATAATCTAGAGTATGTTAAGGAAGGGAGATATAGGATTTATGGTTTGATGGAGGTTTTGAAAAAGGACCTTATTGACCTTGAAGAGTCTAGGCATTTTCTCGAGTCTAGGATTGTGGTGGCTCGAGTAATGTCAAATTTGAGTTAGAGTCTAGGTCGGAAAAGTTGAATAAAATTTTAGGCACCATCCGAATCAAAGATGACAATTATGGAATTGGATTCGATGATGCTAATACTTATACTGCTAAATCCAAGACCATGATTTTGAGAGATCCAACCAAAGCTAGGGGAGTTAAAAAAGGTCAACCCAAGGTAATATTCCTCGTGTCTAAACGTGCACACATTATGGTAGAAAATATCGATCACCTTAGGAATTTTTGTTATAATCACAAAAAAGGTCCTAGGAATGCTAAGACTAATGTTACCAAAGTTCGCCAACACCAAATCCATCACATTATATCTAATGGGTTAGAAAATTTGATTTGGAGGCACTTAATGTTAGACTTGTTTACTATCGCCTCCTTTCACACAATTCTTCACACGCTATATCTTATGAGTAATCTCTTATATATTTTCATACACTAGATTTTATGCATCATGTTATATGTTATTACTAGTCGTATGATGTTTATCTTTTGTATTTTGATTTTCCATTTTATAGTCTTATTGAGAAAAATACAAAAATATTTTGTTTGTCTTTTGAATCGTCGTGAAAAATGTCTAAAAACTCCAAAAGATTTTTGGTTTTGTGTATTTTAGATTTACACGTATTGTGTGACCTATTGGTGTTTTTAAATCCCATTCCTTTCATGTATCCATGTGACTTGGACACTTGATTATAGTTTTCAATGCTTGGATTGGCCTTAATCATGTTTTCATGAAGCAGTTTGAAATTGATTTGCATGACGGATTCGCTTTGTATATGCCTCCGCACAGATGTGCACGAGTTCTTTTGGATTTTAACTTCATATGACACATGAGATAAATGAGGTGTTCTCCCAACAACCTTGTCATGTACATAAAAAGTTTAACTATGGGGGAATTGTGCGTGTAAAAACCATTGCTCCTGAGTTTGATGATTTATTAAAAATTTATGTATGCACGAGAAAGGTATATGAAATGAGAAATCTCCTTTGTGTGAAAGGCCACCGTTAGCAAGAACCTAAAAGATTGAAAGGTAATAAAAATAAAATAATTTCCAAGGCCAATTTTTTTACATTGATGATTCACAAGTTATATATCTTCAAAAAAAAAGAGAAAAATGATGAATTTTTTAAGTCATTTAATTGAATATCAATGCGTTTGCACAATGAGTAATAGTTGAGCTTAATTGTTATAACGCCATGGTTTAGAGAATAATAAAATTTTCTAGGCGAGTGTGCAATGTACTTTTTTGTCCTTTTGAGTTATTTATTTGACATGTGAGACTAAATCGAATGTTGATAAATTATCACTGTCAAGTAGATCTACTTGAACATTTTTGAGTGATTGGGTCATTTTCTCTTATTTTTAGTTCGTGCCCATTCACGTTGTATCACCATGTTGGGACGCATTAATACTATGCGAGTGTATCAAACCTATGTCTTTGTGTCTTTTGTGGTCATTTATACCAATATATATTTATGCTTCGTTCGTATATGTATGGTTATACATATGCTGTGTTTTGAGTCTTTGAATTTTAATTCAATCCATGTTTGCCTTGTGCTTTATCTTTGATTTATATTGTCATGTGTTATGATCTTATACTTAAATGATTGCATCATAGTTGATATAATTTCCTCGTACTTTGAATTATTTGTACTTGTGTTGCCAAATTGTTTGCCACTGCATGCTTGTTTCACACCATTGCATGATGTACTTTCTTTCCTCATGTTTCCATGTTTTAACATTATGGGGGATACTTGGTTTATTACTGTGCACCTTATTCTTTAGTTGTTCCTAAACGAAAAGGGGGAGAAATGGTATCAAATTCTTTTCATACGGAGGAGATCTTTAACTTGAGGGGAGATATCCTTTCTTAGGTAGAGGTGATTAAACAAAAGAGGAGGGTTTTTCATATGTTGTTTATATATTGTTACACTCTCTTTTCACTTGACGGTGTATTTAAGTGCGCAGGTTAGCAGCGATGCGGTAATGGTTTACACAAGAGCAAAGCTACTCAGTTTATGTTGGTCAACTGTTTGAATTTTTTTCCTTTTGGGATTATAGGATTGAGTCTTAGTGAGCTTGACGGACAAGTAGTTTTTCGTTTTGAGTTTTGTTTTGGAATAGAAAAAGGGGGACATTTGTAAGGATAAATTTTTGAATTGAGTAAATTTGTATGTATTGGCTTTGTTCCGTGTTGGGATAAAAATTGTTTTAATCTTAGGTTAGGACTTGAGTTGTTTGTCTTTCACGCCTTTGATGTGTTATCGAAGAATGTAACTACCAAAGATAAAGCAACGTCAAGTATACATTATTTTTGTAGCCTATTTTTGTCTTCATCATCCGAGGGATCTCAATGAGGTGCGAATACATGTTTATGTTTGTTCCTTGGATTGGATTTTGGGTTTGTTTTATAAGATTTTTAAAACGTTTTTTGAAAATTTGGCATGTCATTCGAAAAAACCTTAGGTTTGTCTTTCGAACGAGTTTACGTACCTCATTAGACCATCAATCCAATGAACTTCGAACAAGATATTTCTAGTGTTCTCTAGAATCTCATTGGAAGTCTCATTACAAGGTGTTCGAATGAGATCCAATTTTGTTCGAATGAGCTGACGTGTTTTCCCATATAAACTGTATTTTCAAGCTTATCTAGTTTTTGGAAAACCTCCTATAAATAGGACTATAGAGCGGAAAAATTGAGAGAGAATTTTCCATGCTTTCTTAGTCCAAAAACTTATTTAAAATGCTCTCTAAGTTTATGTGTTTGTTTTGAGAAAATGTTTTCCAAACCAAAACCCTAGTTTACACCCATGTTTAAAATTCAAGAATAATACATATATTGTTCTGAGATATCTTTATTTTGCATCAAAGTGATTTTATCTTCATAATGTTAACATTTCCTACCGTGGATGCCATGTTTTCTATTGTGCTACATCTGGACTGATCACTATACAAGTAAGATCAGTGGGATAACGAGACATGAGAAAGCTTATGCATTGTGTGGATATTGGGAAGAATCCAACAGTGACTACGAAGAAGATTACAAGGATCAAGGACTCACGTCAAGTCTTGAAGGCGTCGAGTCTGTGACTAAGTCTTAATTAGTCTTATAAATTGTATATATCGCAGTGGAATTGTGTGGCTGGGTTGTTCGAGATTATTTCCCGCTGCGAGCTATCCTCGCACATCATGATATTGTGATTTATGTATTTAATCTTTCTAATACTCACATAAATGCATGTTTAGGTCAAGAATAAACTTGGTAAATTCTTTTACATAATACTTGTGGTTTGCTATATTAGTGCAAGTAAATTAAAAATTATGAAAATACAACTTAGTGGTGTTTTCTCAACATACCCAAAGGAACTTAACTTTCTTAAAAGACATGCTATCACTGTCGACAGATTAGTATCAACATGGTTCTAGGGTCGTTAGGCTTTGATTAATGAGATCAATAAGATGTAAGACTGGTTGGGGAACTTCCTCAACTAATACAAGATGCCAACTCCTTACACCATAGATTTGGATCTCCAAAATAATCTCGACCTCCCTTATCTAATGATGTTTAGCATGTGGAAATCCAACATTAGGAGGGTACTAATTGACACAGAGATATCTGTAAGAATCCTACTCTTAGACACTTTTGAGTTTAAGGGCCTTAGTGCAAACCATACACAACTTGTCACCACTCCCCTCATCGGATTTAATAGGGAGATGACTTATTGCTTGGGATATATCACTCTACCCCTCACCATGTGTTCCAAATATTGATGCACAATCATCTACAACAAGTTTATAGTGGTGTATCTCCCCCCATCTTACATCGTGATCATGGGAATACCATCACTCAATGACTTAGAAGATGTCATCTCAACCCGAAGATTGGTGATGAGGTTACCGACCCCTAAATGAGTATGAGAAGTGTTTAAGGACCAGAACAAAGTAAGGGAGTGTTACATAACCTCCATGAGAGAGAGTAATATACCATTTGAGACTCCTCAAGACTAGTCTGAGGTCGTATAAAGTGTAGATAAGGTCTCAGAAGCCTTTTCTGAAGTACTACCTCCTCCACCACTAATTCTTAAGTTCCCCCTAGAGAGCCCAGTTATAGAGATGCTAGGCATGGATACTCCAAATCCATAAGATGAAGAGAAAGAGAAAAGGTGTGATCTAATGGAGTCTCTACTCACTATCCGCATTGATACAAAGGATCGAACCAAAGAATTTTAGATTGGGGTTGGCTTGAGCTCCTCCCTTAGAGAAGAGGTCACTTAGTTTCTAAAGGAGAAGAAAGAAGTCTTCATCTGAAATCACTCACATGTGATCAAAATGGACCATGAGGTTATTGTCCACCACCTCAACGTGTACCCAAACCAAAAACCAATCTAGCAAAATAATAGGTTCTTTGGCCCAAAAAAGAATAAGGCTTCAACACAGGAATTTGATAAGTTCTTAGTATACAACTTCATCGAAGAGGTCAAATATCCAGAATAACTGTCTAACATGGTCCTCATACCTAAATATAACAAAAAATAAAGAATGTGTGTCAAATTCACTAATGTCAACAAGCGATGCCCCAAAAGATGTTACCCTCTACCTTGGATTGACACCTTAGTGGACTTAAAAACAAGTCATGAGTTGATTTCATTCATAGACACCTATTTTGAGTACAACCAGATCCGAATAGTCCCAGCTAGTGAGGAAAATACATCATTCATTATAAAAAAATTTAGTTACTATTACAAAGTTATGATTTTTAGACTGAAAATACAGGTGCTACTTATCATAGGATCATGAACTCCATTTTTGAAGACCTCATTAGGAACACAACGGAGGTGTATCTGGATGACATGCTGGTGAAGATTCTGGTGGCCTCAAACCATGTGCAGAACCTTAGAGAGATGTATAGTGCCCAAAGATCCCAGACTTTTGTTACACGAGAGGTGTACCTCAGCCCACTCATATGGATCTTGCACGTGGATAACTCCTCAAAAAACTCAGAAAGTGGAGCTGGACTTCACCTAGCAATCCCTGAAGGAGGTATTATCTAACTTTTTCTCCATTTTAAATTCAAGGCCTCTAATAATGAGGCGGAATATGAAGCCTTGGTGATAGGCTTAGATCTATTAATAAATTTAAAAGTGGAACAAGTAGAGGCCATTACCGACTCTCAGCTAGTGGTCAACCAAGATGATGAGGTGTATGTGGCCAAATATGATAAGATGGAAGGGTAGTAGAGGATCCCTAAATGTTGCCTCGAAAGGGTCCTACAAGTAAAAATTCAGTGACTGACCATTTTTCATGGGTGGCTTTATCAAATGAAATTGATCTAGAGGTCCTAATTATCATCCTGGACCAACCAAGAACCACCCAAATCTAAATAAAGATTACATTGGTCGATCAAAGCTCAGACAATACTACTCCCGTGACAACCTACCTTAGAGAGGGGTCTTACCTAAAGACAAGCTTTAAGTTAAACGGATGAACTCCGTAACTTCTATATACTATATAAAAAATGGGGTATTGTTCAATAATGGGTACTTCTTAGTACATCATAAATGTTTAAGACCGTCAGAAGCCAATTATGTCCTCAAAGGCCACCACGATGGTGTTTGTGGTTCCCATACAGGCCTTAAGACCGTAGCCTATAAGGTATTGAGGCAAGCGTACTTCTGGCCAACACTAGGGAAGGAAGCCAAGGACCTATTGAAGTGGTATGACAAGTGTTAGAGGTTTGCCTTTTTGCCAATGTAGCCAGTAGATAAGATGTCTCCGATGTTGAGTTAAAAACCCTTTTCTCAATGGGTATTGGACTTGGTAGGACCTATTCCCCATGACAAAGGCCAAACCATGCTTTGTCTTATGTCCATTGATTACTTCACCAATTGGGTTGAGGCTATGCCCTTAGCCACCACCATGGAGTGTAAGACTGCTAACTTTATTTGGAAAAACATCATTTTCCAGTTTGTCTTGCCCAAGGTCATCATAGCATTAAATAACAAATAATTTGACCACCCAACTTTTCGATAATTATGCTCAGATTATGGCATAAGAAACCACTACTCCACCCCAGTCCATCCTCAAGCCAATGGCCAAGTTGAGGTAACCAATGGGCCATCTTCCACGGTTAAAGAAAATTTTAGAAAATAGAAAGGGGTTGTGGTCTAAAGAGTTTCCAATCAATTTATTGGATTAGAGGACCACAATTAGAGGTCCAATAGGGGAACTCTATTATCCCCGACCTTTGGTACTAAGGCACTGATCCTAATACAAGTTGAAGTACCCACATAAAGGGTATCTCAGTTTGAACCAAGAGACAATGTTAAAGGACTCAAGAGGTCTCTAGATGAGTTGGAAGAAAATAGGAACGCTCCCTAATCAGAATGGCTGCCTATAAATAGAGGATGGCCTTCTACTATAATAAAAAAAATCCCACCACATAGAATTCAAGGTGGGGTACTTGGTCTTGAAAGAGGACCCCCTTGAAACAATAAATCTAAGTGATGGAAAGCTAGGGCCCAAGTAGGATGGCCTAAATGTGGTCACCAAGATAACAAGGCCATGGTGCTATTACCGCAGGACATTCAAGGATTTGAACTTTCATATCCTTAGAATATATAGAACATAAAAAAGCAGTATGAATGATGTATCCTGCTAGTTGAATGAAATGAAAAGAACATTTTTTTCTACCCACGAAGTTTCAACCTAAGTATTATTTAAGATTTACAAGGCTTTCAGCCTTGGCTCTAAACTTAAACCAAGGTCAAAGGACCCAAACACAGAGTTGCAAGGACTTCAACCTTGGTTTTAAGTTTAGGCTCAGGTCTCAGGACCCAAACTTCAAGTTGAAAGGACTCCAACCTTGGATTACAATAATAGTCAAAGATCCCATGACCTAAAACAAGACTAAATATATCATCAAGGTATTCACCTTTGATCCCATTCAAAATGACAAAGGTTCAACGACCCATAAACTGTCAGCTCAAAGGCGTTTGATGCACTTAAATTGCTTTGTCAAGAAGGACAAAGTTATACACAAATCCTAAAAACTTTAGTTAAATATTTTCTTTAACCCTAGTTTTTGAAAAACTCCAAGTGCGAAGTATATCTTCTAAAACAACTTACATAAAAATTCCTTTTTTTCATAATTTTTTTGGGGTTAGGGCCGGGGGGGGGGGGGGGGGGATACGTGTTTGAATGTAAAAAATTATCCAATAAAACTACAAGTTTTACAAGAAAAGGTGAAAAGACCAACAGTTTAGAGGTCTTGGAACCTAGCATGACCCTCAGAAGTATTCTCTGTTATGGGTATAAGATCCAATGGATTTTTAGGAAAGTACAAATAAAAAACACCTAAGTTCAAAGGTCTTATGACCCTTTGTGGGACACTTGTTTCAAAATTTCTATTTTTGGAGGTCTTAGGACCCTTATAAGGACCTTATATTTTAAATTTTCTAAGTACGGAGGTCTTATGACCCTTAGAAGTATTTCAAATTTCAAAATAACTAAGTTCAGAGGTCTTATGAGCCTTTTTGGCATCTCATGTTGCGTAATTTCAAAGTTTGAAGAACTTTGGACCCTTATAAGGACCTCATATTTTAGTTTTTCTAAGTCTGGAGGTCTTATGACCCTTAGAAGGACATTGCAAAAATACAAAACAACATGAAACAATATAAAAGTTAAAAAAACTTAGGCTATTTCCATTATCATTGACAGGAGAGCTGGGATATTACACTCAAAAGACCCACTCACTTAATAGTTCAAAAGAAAAACAAACAATTACATAAAAGATGTTTCAAGGATTTAGATTGGTGGGGTCGATAATAGATTCACTTTGGATGGGTTTGATTAGGAGTAAGTGGTAGATGATTTTTTAAGGTCTTCCTTTTCTTGAATTATGGAGTCAAAGTCTTCATCAGCATCATCACCGTTATTAGTTTCATTATTCGAGATTTTGAACAAATAGGCTAAAGAGGTACACATCATGAAAGAGTGTTTGAATTAAAGACTTGCAAGCCTCAAACCCAAAGCTATATTTATGGGGGGAATATTCCTAAAGGGCTCAGACTCGGGGTGGGCATCCAATTGTCTCTTCACCACCTGTGGCTTAAAAAGACCCAAAGAAGCTTTTATTGAATAGTTTGAGGCCTAAGAGTCTAATCTTAGATGGCCTCCATAACCACTTTATGTTCAATACTATCCACATTGTGAGCTTCCTCGACCTTGTTTATGGACTCCCGATCAGTCACCAAAAGGGAAACATTATCCCTAAGGGTCTTCTCATTCAATAACTTGTCCTGATCTAGCTCATTACTCTTTAACTTCGGGCTTCCCCTCTTCTTCTATAGGGAAGCCACCTACAACCTCCAGTCATTGATGATTTGGTTCAACTCCAACTGAAGAAGGTCCCACTTGTTCTCTAACTCCACATCCTTATTCCATCCTTTGGTTCCATCACTGACATTCACCATAAGAGCCTCCACTAAATGCTAGGCCTGAAGAAGAAGAAAAATATGAAAATAAGGTATTGATACCAAAATACGATAAAGAAAATCCAAAAGGAAAATTATAGTTTACCATGCCTAGGAAGTGGATCAATTATTGGGTGTTATTTGAGGTCCCTTTGTCCCTCAGTGTCGATATTATGTGTGAAGAGTTTGTCTTAGCCATGCATGTAGTGCGTCCAAGTATGAAGAACATGAGTCCATATCCTTATTATTCTAAGGTATGGAATACCTCTTTAGCCTGGGAGTCCATAAATAATCCCTCACAACAGTAGTGAGCCCCTTGAGTTGTCCAGAGACCTCATATACCTCCTTCAGACCCCCCCCCCCCCCCCACCTTCTAGGGGATACATACATAACTTTCCCTTTTTAAGGATCATGTAAAGTTTCATCAATTTTTAAGAATAAGGGATGGAAGTCCCTTGAAATAAAAGGATCCATGTGGGTGGACTCAAATGTCCCACCTACCCTCGAGTTTGGTTGCAGCAAGAAACTACAAGAAATTTGAGATACGACGACGTTTGGAAAATGTTGGCATATCATAAAAAAATGTTGCTGAAATTAAATCCAACGTGTTTGGAAATCTTCGTGGCAGCTCCAGGAGAGAAATAACCGATGTTTCTGTAAAACGTAGGACATTTATTTACCGATGTTTTCCCCGACATTTTTTAATCCTCCTCAAACTCTGCCCGTAGGTAGATTTCCCGACATTTTTAGGGAAAAAAATGTCGCTTTGTTACTACACATGCAAAAATGTCGCTAAATTATATGCCAACATTTTTACAACAAGAGCAAAAATTATGACATTTATGCATAAACGTCGAATTTCGTCATAAATCAAATTTTAATACATTTCATCTTTAACTATTATTTCACAATACAAAATAAAAAATAACTTTCGATGAAGTGAAAACATCATTCCCAAAAATCTATAATCAATGTGTCTCGTAATAAATATATAATAAACCAAACATTGAGTATTTATATAATCAATCTTCAAAATTAAAAATGTATTTTCAATCCAAAACAAAGTCTACCACGCATCCAAATTATCCCAACAAAAATAAAGAGAGTGTACACTATCATCCAAAAAGTAAGGAAAGTTTCTTATGATTAATCAAAATACACCTCCAGGAGCAAGCGGGACCAAATTCAAAATCAGCAAAAAAAAAAAGTGAATGAGATGTTAAAATGAAATTTGTTCAAATAGGATATTAAAAGAAATGAAAGGTGGACTAACATCGCACGTGGATCTTTGGCCTACTTGTTCTTTTTTATCCTCTTAGCTCAATGCGATTCTGAAATTAAAGATATGCGTAATGGTGCTTCAATTTTATGTGTGTAATTAAAGAAAATAAGGCATAACAAACTTTATTAAATCATGAAAGTTAAGATCAAGTGCCATACTAGAATATCCATTTTTTTTAAAATGTAAATCCATGGATGATTAAAATTAAAACTAGTTTATTATCCTTAGAATAAATAAAAATTAGTTTAATGATAGAATGAACGAGAAACAACCTCTCAGAAAATTGGGGTAAGTTTTTCCTACATCTATCTCTCCCACACCCTATTAAAGTGGGAGCAATGTGCATTGGGTACGAACTTTTTGTAATTTGCTTTGTAAACTACACATCACAACATTTGTTTTATTACTTATATAAGTATTGGAAATTTCAGGGGCCAAAATTGTATCAACAAAAAAGTACGGGGACCAAAGTAAAGTATTGGAGTGAAACATCCAATAACCCAAATAGTGTAGGCCTATGTAAATCATATAGGTCAAATGAGTTGTTTGAGTTCTAGATAATAGATTGATAATGAAAAATTTAAGATAATTAGCATCGAATAATATTATTAAGATGATACAATTTCTATTAACTTACATGATGGATGTATATGTATTTATGTAAGCACATGTTATCTAATGCAAAGTTTTTCTTTTGATAAATACATATTAGATTCTTGTTGAATTTTCATATAATAGGCCTAACCGCCCCTATAGGATTTGCATATATATTAATTATATACTAGGGGATGAAATCTATCTGTCCCTTACTTTTTCTTGAAAAATTATATACATTTTTGTCTAGACATTCAAACTAAACAAAAAAACCAAATGAGTTTAGGAAAAAGACATATGAAGATTTAAACTAAAAATATTAATTGCTTAGAAACAATACGGTTCGTAGTGACAACATTCATGAATTGAAACAATGGATGGATGTTCTAACCTCACAATAGTCATGAATTTGGGATCTTGATATAATTTATGGTGGTGCTTGCATTGGTGGTTATTGGCGCTATTGAGATTGAACCTTTGATGGATATTGTCTCGATGATGCAAGAGTATCAATATTGGCATCATGGGGAACCTACAAAAAAAATTACATGGCATCATGAAAAAACCTTTATTTCCACCACATTAACATTGGATAGATGAAGGTATATACAAGAATGAAAAATAATACTAACATAATGTAATGATTAATCTCTAAAATAATTATATTCCTTATCCAATATAAATCTTACCTCATTTATAGTTTCATTTCCATTGTCAACTAATTTTGAAGGCGCTTGTAAAATGGATAGTTGCATGAAAATATTTTAACATTGGGAATAAGCACCAGTGCACCATTTAAACATTTCCTAAATAATCATTAAAAACTAAGTCAAAATAGGTTTCATCTACATGGTGAATTGAGTCAATTTTTCTCCAACTTTAGGATTATAATAATCAAGTAATATTAATGAGTTATGTCATTTAAACACCAAAAATTGACAATGTGATAAAATCAAGGGACAACTTCATCAATCCTTGGAGAGAGCCCAACCTTTCTCTCAGGCTTGCTGTCTTTTCCCTCAGAGGCTTCAGGAACCTTAATGGAGACCTCGTCAAGTCACAATAGCAGTGCATGGGAGTATGTGTGAAGTTGTAAGGTTATATGAACTGTGGTAATTTCGTAGAATACACACACTACACTATATAAAAATTTGCCAATAGGAGAAATATTCTAATTTTACTTTCCTTTGCAAATTTGAAGATTAGTAAGAACAATTAACAATTAAAGTGATGAGATTTTTAACTTGATTAAGAGATATAAAATTACCAATTTTATCCTTTTTATCCTATCCATACATCTAGGTGACTTAATAAAGTAAAGTGCCAAAATCACAACTAACGCGCTAATGTACGAGGAAAACCCAAATGGGAAAAACCTCGGACGGCTGGTCCTAGACAAATCCACTACAAAATAGGTTTTACAAATGACTCAAAAGTCTTACAGACTTTGACTCAACAATACATGAAGATGCCGTCCTCTACCTCTGAATTTGTAGTACACGAAGCTCCAATGTATTCCTCGATACTACTAGTGTCACGGTATCCATGGAAGCCCAAACTACCATCTCCAAAAAGCTTGAAAGCTGAAATCCACCGCAAGTTTACTTGTTGAATTTCAGGTTGAATGCTTGGGGTTTTGGTTTAAAAGTAAAATTGTGTTGGAGAAGGATTTTTTTATCAAAAAGGAAGATATGAAATTTTTGTTCTCAAGATTGTGTAAAAACTTCCTTGTTAAAAGAACTAATTTTCGTCCATGTATTAAAACTGGAAAATTAGTGGACCATGGAAGTTATATAAAATAACTGTAGGAAAACAGTTAAAAAATTCAAAACTGACAGATCTCGTTCGAACGAGATATCTAACGATAGTCCAATATAAAATTTATATTAGCCGGTAGAAATCTCGTTCGAACGAGTTCGTTTGAACGGCTTTTATGATGAACTTCTACCGAGATACCAGTGCAGGCTGGGCTAGGTCGTTAGATCCAGGTCATTCGAACGACCTGAGAAAAATTACGAACTCGATTTCCTTTTTCTTTAAAAAAGATTTAAAAATAATTTCAAAAATGGTTTTTATGAAAATTACTCAAACACATAAAAATGATTTTGGTCATATACCTTTTTAGGAGAATAGAATTGAAATGCGTATTGATGTTGCTTGAACTTTTGATGGAAGATTCTCAAAGGTTGTATCAAGCTTGATTATATAACTTTACTGGAAATTAACGAAAATAGTTTTGTCTAACCGAATGTAGCCAATACTACAAATGACTCGATTGGAAATTTGTCCTTATAAATCTCCCCCTTTGGCTATTCCGGGACAAAACAAAATAATATAAAATAAACAAAAGACTGAATTTGCCATCCGTCAAGACGATTCTAAAGCCCATCCCAAAAACCCAAATAAAAAGACAGACTAAATAACTCGACTGATGGTGTGCTGCAGAAAGGTAGGCGATATATCCTACTCACAAGAAATAACAAATACATAAAAAGCATGGGGAAGTATGGAATATAAATCAAGCATTAACTAATCATGAGATTATAAAGCAAGTTAATTCATCATGATTATGACATATGTGAATTATAATTAACTCCCCCAAAATTATGAGCTCATGAACTCCCCCTTATCAATGTTTCTCCCCCATTTTGTCCGGAAAAGACAAACGGATAGACATGACCTACATGGTTAGAGAATAGAAAAATATTCAACAGAATCCAAGATCCATATATGCAACAATTGAAGAAAGAGGAGATAGATATCATTAACCATAGATGGAAAAACCAAATATCCATACATTAATAAAGAGAATGTAACCAATTCAAATAAATGGATACAAGTGACAAAATGTAAATAAAGATGTTTCGATTGCCCTCACAAGTACAAAAGATGAAATAGACTTAAACAAGAATGAAATCAATGTGCAGGAGCGTCATTTGGTGAATATCTGGAAGGGACCCGATACTGGATGATCCAGCTACACGAGGCATCTCTATATGACGAATCAACTCAAGGTGCTCAAGAAGCATAGAATCACGCCGTGCTTGAGCTTTATCTCGACGTGCTTGAGCCTCCTCGCGATTAGCCTAAGCCTCATTATCCTTCTGAATAGAAAACCACAGCTCTTGTAGAATTTCCATGTCCTGGCGCTTGTCTTCTTGAATTTTCTCCACATGTGAATGCATAAACCTAAGATTCTCCGATTCAAGGGGTGAGGGAGCATGACAAGATGAGGGTCTAGGGGTAGCATGAGAGGGTGCTGGTCTAGTATATGCAGGAGTGGAGGAAGTGGCAGATTGAAAAGATGCGGATTGAGAGGGAGTGAGTTGAGGGGTAAGTGACTACGAGACCTACCAACATAAGACATATCAATGGTTTGGTAGAGGGTCACAGGGACATCGGTGGGAAGACGAGGGCAGCCGGCAGCAAGACAATGGCATGTAATAATGACAGCAAAGGGAAGGTCTTGTCTAACGGGACTAGATGGGTTGATCCAACCGACTTAATGACTAGATAAATGAAGGAGGGTAAGTCAATGGAAACCTGAATGCTAATGGAAAACATAAGGTCCACATGCATCTGAGTGATTTGAGTGGAGTTTACACGCGGGATGAGGCAAACACATACAATCCAATTTAAGACCATAAAATCCGAATGAATTTTTATAAAAAATGGTAACAGTACCGGGTTGGATAATCCTACACATGGTGCTCATAATCAGAGAAGGGTTAGGACGAGAATCGAGAGTTCAAGGGTAGGATGGATTATTGACACGGGGTAAAGAGATGAGATGAACTATTGAGTCAGGACTAACAATGGTTTCCCGACCTCGCACTCAAGGGAAAATATGATCCTCCCCAACAAACATCCAAAAAAAAATTCCCGAATAAGGTCGGGAAAAATTGTGTCAGTGAGGGAGAATTAGGGGTCCCTCCCTAAGTCGGATATCAAAGAGTGGACCGGGGTGCCTGCTAGGGATGTGAGTTGGACTAGTTTCTCACGGACAATGGACCTAGTGGAAAAACCCTATGTATGGTATTGGGTATGACTGGTGAGAGTCCTCCAACGCAATTTAAGATCGGGAATAGAGGAATTAACATTGGAGTCTTCATCGGATTAGAATGAAGATGAGGAAGAAGAGCGTTCCTCTGGAGAGTCGCTTATGCGATGGGTGCGACGACCACGAGAGGCCATTCGCGATTTCTAAAACTAGGACCTACCCAACCAAAATCCATCCAAACCGGCAAACAACACCAACAAACCAAAACAGCAACAATTCCCATCCTCCGTTAGAGATGAAAAAAATAAAAAATAATTAAGTGAAGTTCCACAAAATTATCAAAAAAATAATAATTTAAAGAAAGTGATAATGTTCAGGGAGTTCAACTTAATTAGGGGCAACAAAGAAAATATTATGATATAGTATATAGCCCAAAGTAAAATCTCTCTCTCTCTCTCTATATATATATATATATATATATATATAAGAGAAGAGAGAGAAAGAGAAAGAGGATACCTAAAGAAGAGAAGAGAAGAGGAAGAACTTCAAACTCGAAACCCTAGCTTGACAATGATGAGATGGAAGAGGAATGAGTGTTGTAGAGGATGAAATAGGTTTAATGGAGGTGATGGGAGGAATCGTAGGGAAAATGGATTTTGGGTGCAGTGGGAAAATAAGTTAATGGGATTAGATGGAAGAAAGTAAGTGGGGATATGTGAGAAGAGAGATGGAGAGATTTGGTGAAAAAGGGAAATGGGGAAATCGTGGGGAATGTGGAGAGATAGAAAGAAATGAAGCGGCAAAAAAGAAAAAGAGGTAAACCTCTTAAATGAAACCAAGCTCGTTCGAACGAGAAATATCGTTCGAACGACTTGTTTCGAACGATATGCCAGAGGGAAATAAAGAAACTCGTTAGAAACTTTGTTTGAAGTTCGTTCGAATGACATGGTTTGTTCGAACTACAATTCGAACGAAATGACAGACTAGAGTTGGGAAAATTCGTTCAAAGACTCATTCGAACGAGATTTTCTGACGAACTTTAACCAGGTTGAAAACATAAAAAAATAAAATATCATATATGATGGAGTTGGGAAGGCCAAAAATTTTGCCAAAATGACGGTTTTAACAGTCTTAGGTTGTGAAGACATATCCAAACCGTGGGAACGAAAATGTAGGGTTATGAACAATACGACTGAGAGATTTTCCTACGATAACGCACAAGTGAGGAATGCCAAACAATATATAGACGCAATATGCACTCACATCAGCCTTGTGTCAATAAAGAAATACCATAGGACACTCAAACACTAATGTAAAACGCATACAAGATATATGATTCTCTCGCCAATGTTGTCACAAATAGAAAGCAATGTATCGAATGAATGTGCATGCCCATTGACCTTCAACTTATATCTCCCATTAGCAACTTTAGATTGAGACTTTTCTTTTGAAGAATAAAAAACTTTTATTTTTCGCAGCCTGAGTCCACTACTAGAAACAACAAACAACCGAAGGAATATAATTACATTTTTTGTTTAAATCTGGGCAATGGATGATCATGCACACTTTCGATTGCTTATGAGAGATGTGACTAAGATTGAAAATACAACACCAAATCTCACCATACGAGTGCAATGTGAAAAAGATATCCACAATATTTTCGTAAAAAGTGTGTGCAATAAGGCAAATATATGAGGCAATCACAGAAGTACATATCATAAAAGAGCATTGTAGTGCACAAGAGAAACAAATTCTAACTTAACTACTCATCGAAAGCCACGTGGACATGAAATAGAATAGTGATCCAAACACATCGAACAAAAAACCATATAGACAAAAATTTGTGAAATCTTTTCTAAACATTCCCGTATTCCTTGAAAAAAATATTTTTAAAATTTAGAATAAAATATTTACAAAGATAATCTAGTTCATAGGTAAAAACATAGACAATAAACTAAACCTAAACTAGATCGGCGACTTCGATCTCAATCAATGGAGAAAACCCCAATCAATTTACTAAGGTTTTCAAACCTAAGGGTATCTAGAGGTTTTGTGAAGATATCGGCCAATTGTTGATCAGTGCCAATGAAGCTTATGGAAATAATTTTCTCTTAAACCAAGTCACGAATAAAATGTTCACAGATCCTAATATGCTTGGTTCTAGAATGTTGAACGGTATTATAGGAAGTGTTAATTTCACTTGTATTGTCGCAATAGATAGTCATAGTGCCTTGAGAAATATCGTAATCTTCAAACATTTGTTTCATCCAAATGAGTTGAGTGCAACAACTCTTGGCGGCTATGTATTCGGCCTCCGTGGTGGATAAAGAAATAGAATTTTGTTTCTTGCTCATTCATGAGATAATTGCACTTCCAAAGTAGAAACAACTGCCAAATGTACTTTTGCATCCATCAACATCTCCTGCCAAATCGGTGTCCGAATATACCGATAGACAATCGTTTGTGTCGAAGGAATACCAAATCCCAAAAGACAGGGTCCCACTAACGTATTTGATGATGCGTTTAATGGAAAGTAAATGAGACTCTTTTAGGGAGGCTTGATAGCGGACACAAACTCCTACACTAAAGGAAATATCCGGACGACTAGTGGTTAAGTAAAGTAGACTACCTATCATACTCCTAAAGAGAGTGTTCTCTACATCCTTTACTTCGGTGTCCTTGTTAAGTTTAATACATGAACTCATTGGAGTACATGCATGCTTAGAGGATTTTAGTTTAAATTTCCTAACAAGGCCCTTAGCATACTTAGTTTGCGATAAAAATATCCCACTTTTGAGTTGACGAACTTGAAGACCTAGGAAGAAAGTAAGTTCACCGACCATACTCATCTCAAATTCATCTTGCATTTCTTTTGAAAAAATTTGAGTATGCTTATCACACGTAGAACCAAACACTATATCGTTGACATTAACTTATGCAACTAGAATAGATTTCTCATCACAACGGACAAATAGTGTCATATCTACTCCCCCTCTAAAAAATCCATGAGAAAGGAGATAAGAAGTGAGACTTTCATACCAAGCACGGGGTGCTTATTTCAAGCAATATAGCGTTTTCTTTATAAAGAAGACATGATTAGGATGCTTTGGGTCCTCAAACTCGTTTGGTTGTTCAACATAGACTTGTTCTTGAAGAATACCATTTAAAAAGAACTTTTGACATCCATTTGATACAATTTAAATTTAAGGTGACATGATATGGCTACTAAAAGATGAACCGATTCTAACCTAGCAAAGAGCAACAGTCTCTTCAAAGTCAACACCTTCTATTTGGGCGTATCCTTGGGAAACCAACCTAGCTTTGTTATGAACAATGATACCATTTTCATCCATTTTATTCTTAAAAACCCATTTGGTACCAATGATGTTAGTATTAGAAGGCCTAGGAACTAATTCCCAAACATCGTTTTTCTTAAATTGAAATAATTCTTGTTGCATGGAATTAATCCAATGTTCATCTTTCAATGCTTCTTTAAAGTTTTTAGGATCAATTTTAGAAGTATAGCACAAATAGGTAACTTCATTTTCTAATTGAGCCATAGTCTTGACACCTACCTCTGGATCTCCTATTATTTTTTAAAGGTCGTGAATTTTACGAACCCAAGAAAAAGGATCCTTTCTCTCAGTAGTGGGAATAACCAAGTCAGTGCGAGACTCAATATTTTCTACACCGAAAACAACATCACACTAACATGACAAATCTTCCTCATTTTTAATAGATTTGGATGGAGCATCATCTTTTATAACAACATTTATTGATTCCATGACTTTTGAACTACTTAAGTTGAAAACTCTAAAAGCTCTACGGTTTTGAGAATATCCTAGGAAAATACCTTCATCACTCCTTGAGTCAAATTTCCCTAGGAGTTCTCTATCCCGAACAATATAACAAGGACTACCAAAACCTCTAAAATAGGACAAATTAGGTTTCTTGCGAGTCCACAATTCATATCGTGTTTTGTTAGTTTTAGGACACAAGTAAACCCTATTTACGGTATGACATGTGTGGTTAACCGCTTCGGCCAAAAACCTACGAGTCACATTTCTTCCTAAGAGCATAGATCTTGCCATTTCTTGGATCGTTCAATTTTTTCTTTCAACTATACCATTTTGTTGTGGAGTTATAATGACATAGAATTCATGCTTAATTCCTATTTCATCACAAAAGGCATTTACGCTAGATTCCTAGAATTCGGTTCCATTATCACTCCTAAAGTAATTTATGGTAACACCATTTTGATTTTGAAGAATTCTAAATTTAACCGTGAGAAAATAAATAATCTCAGATTTTTTCTCTTAGAAAACCGACTATGGAGTATTTTGAAAAATCATCCACCATTACTAAAATATATCTCTTTCCTCCTATGCTCTCGGTACGAGTGGGACCCATAAGGTCCATGTGTATTAATTCTAAGACACGACAGGTAGTTATTGAGTTTAACTTTTTATGAGGATTCTTAATTTTCTTTCTTCATTGATAAGCCCCACAAATAGTGGAGGTTGGTTTTTCTAGAGATGGTAAACCTCGAACAATTATTTTCTTACTAATCGGTCAGGATCTCTAAAGTTAACATGACCTAACCTTTGGTGCCAAAGAGCGACAAACGAGGCTTTTGCACTGTTGCAAACTAAATAGGATTTAGGAACTATTCTGTAGCAATTGTCACTAGTTCTCACACCTTGTGAAATAGACTCACTCGATTTATCATAAACGGTGCACTCCTATTGACTAAACTTTACATTAAGATTTTCATCAGATAATTGGCTAATACTTATCAAATTTGCCTTAATACCATCCACATAAAGGATATTTTCATGCTTAGGAAACTCAAAAATTTTAATTGGTCCTCTACCCATGATTCAAGATTTGCTTCCATCCCCAAAGGTAACCTTACCATTTTTATAGTTTTCAATAGTGGTAAACAAAGATTTATCACTGTCCATATGTCTCGAGCAACCACTATCAAAGTACCATTGAGAGGTATTTTAAGCCTTAAGAGGAACATGAGCAACAAAAGCTTCATCGGTATTATCTTTCTTAACCTAAGTTTGAATTGTATTCTTCCCTTTGTTGACTCTAGTATGTTGGTTGGAATTATTTCCTTGGACTTTAGAGAACCTTAGAAATTCTTGCATAAGACCTTTAGAAGTATTAACAACGTACTCAACTTGGCTCTTAAGATTATCTAAGGAGCTATACTGTTGCTTAGAAGTTGTGAAATAAGAGTTCTTCCCAATCTTGTAACAAAAATCTCTAAGATGACCCCGTTTGTGACAATAAGTGCACATATAGGGTCGTTTTGGAGTCACTTTTGGAGATTTCTTAGGTTGACTTATTTTAGGTAGATATGTTTAGGTGGATTTGATTTGGTAAAAAACTTAGCTACGGGATCGAGTTTGACTTTGGATGACTCTCCTTCTACATATCCTATACCCTTTCTCTCTTGATAAGCTTTCTCCTTATATCCTAAAACAGGACCTAGAAATAATTTTCCCATTCTTCCTGAATTATCTTCGAGTGTGACTTTGACTTCACAAGAGGACTCAAGATCTATTTCAAGTTGGACAATTTTAGCTTCAAGAGATTTTCTAATATCTAAAGACTCATGAAGATATTTGTTGACACCTTCGAAGGAGATAATTAAGTCATATTTTTCTTTACCAACCAAGATAAGCTTCTCAGAAAGAGATATCTAAATTTCCTCGAGTTGACTAACTAAAGCCTCCTTCTCCTTCAGACTTTTCAACTCCTTTTCTAAATTTAAAACTTTAAAGGTTAATCTTTTATTTACATTTTGAATACGAAGTGACTTAATGTAAAGTTCAGAATATGCGTATTGAAATTAACTCTCATCTATTTCACTCTCACTTCCTTTTTCATCACTACTAGAAGAGTGAGTGGAAGCAACCTCAAGATCTTGCTTGAAATTGACAATATAAGTATGTGACTCACTTGAATTACTAGCACGACTTGCTATAAATACAGTGAAATTGTTTCTAGGCGGGTTAGAGTCATCAAGTCTTCAGACTCATTATCATTGTCGCTTAGGGCAGCATTGTAAATAGCCTTTTCTTTACCTTGTCTCTTAAGTTTAGTAGGGCACTCAAATTCTCTATGACCACGACCCTCACACTCAAAGAATCTATCTGAATCATCCTTTTTAAAGTTGTCTCTATTAAACTTCTTAGGATCCTGATTATTGAATTTTCTATTACCTTTGTTTTTGTTGTTCTCAAATTTTGGTTTTTCAAATTTTTAGTTTTGCTTTACGAACTTAAGAAAATTTTTGAATTTTTTAGCAAATAGAGCTATATCATCAGGATCTATATCAGACTTAGACACTTCTTCTTTCTTTACTTTCAATGCAACACCCTTATCTTTGGTTTTGTTATCTTTAGGAAACATATCTAATTCATATGTTTGAAGATCACCAACAAGCTCTTCAAGTTTTAAAGTATTTAGATTTCCTAAGGAATTAAGAACAATAACTTTTGGAATGAACCGCTTAGGAAGGCATCTAAGAATTTCCTTAACAACACGATCTTCAGGAATTTTATCACCTAAGTTAAAGCAAGAATTAACAATATCAGATATATTAGCATAAAACTCATCAAACGTTTCAGTTTCTTTTATAGTGATGGTTTCAAAATTGAGTTGTTAATTTTTGAAGTTTTGAAGCTTTAACTACACTAGTGCCCTCATTTGTAATGTTGAGGGGGTTTAAAGGTAATCCTGAGATTAGGGATAATTTCTTAATTAGCAATAGTGTTTGAGATTAAGCAATCAAGGCAGCTCAAGCGTGGCAACTCATAATTTAGCTACTTGTGTTAGTCATATTGTATCTTCATTTATGTTGACGATAAGCTATAACTGTTGTAATATTGTAACGAGAATAATAATGAGTTTTAGTTTGAGGTCAAACGTTACTCGTGATAAACCAGGTTTGACAGGGCCTGGGAGAGATTTCATGCTCTATCGAATGACCTCACCGTGGGAACTTCATAGGGACTTGGTTTGAAGGATTGAGAAGTGAGACACCGTTAGGGCTTGTCCTGACCATATTAGATACACCTGGTAAAACACCGAAGGACCCTTATTGTGGAACCTCGAGTGGAGCAACTTGGAGTTCCATCGAGCGTTGAGTTGAGAGCCAAACAACCCTCTACTTAATATCACATCTACTTTATCTGATGTGACTAACCAGCTAAACAATGTTAGACCGGTACTTGAGTAAACCACCATGGTATTTTGGGCGGTCAGGCAGTTAGTGATCCACCTTTGAGACAACATCCCCATGACACACAGTGGTTATGCAAAAGGCATGTCTTGGCATTTAATGCTTGTGACATGGAGACAATTAGTGCATCAGGCATTTAATGTTGTGACATAAAGTATGAGGGATGTCTTACATAGTCTTTAATGACTGAGTTGCCTCAGGGATGGTGTGGGGGCTATTTAAGGACCCCAACCACCCCTGAAGAAAGGATGATCTTTTGAGAGTTTAAGAATTTATTACTAGAGAGAGATTTATTACAAACTATAGGTCTTATTCACTCACCATGGTCATTTATTACGAAGCTTTTAATGCATGATAGAGATTCTTGAGGGTATTTGGTGTGTTTGCCTGCCTACCAAGGTGTATCTAGGGTGCTTACATCTCCCTCCCTCTAGCTAAGTTACTTCTAAGTTCATTACTATATTATGAGTTATACAAGAGAGGTTTTGTGAGTTTAAACTGAGTCTTATCTTCATTAAGTTTGTGTTTGCATGTCCCATCATTAATCCAAGGTTCTGGCCAATTAACTTATCATTACCATACTCAAAAGCGGTTACGCCTCCATCTTATCTAAACTAACCTCTTTCAAGTAACTTGGAGAATATTCCAATCATCCTTTGGTGTCTCACACGTCATTATACGATGAAATTCATCGGAAGTTACCGCACTAAATAAGGCATTTAAACCTTTAGAGTTAAAGTTACACCATTTCAATTCATCCTCACTCCAATTTTCTACAGGAGTTAAAATAGTTTCATCATCAACAATCATAGTAGGTGGGGACCAGCCTCTTTCAACAGCAAGCCAAACACGTTCATCGATTGATTTAAGGGAAGATTTCATACGTGCTTTCTCATAGATTTCATACGTGCTTTCTCATACGTGGTCTATTCAATGAAAAACTTTCCATATAACCTCCAGGATTCATCTAAATAACTTTTAGAGACCAGCTCTGATACCAATTTGAAGTTGTAAGGTCATACGAACTGAGGTAATTTCGTAGAATACACACACTACACTATATAAAAAATTGCCAAGTAGAGAAATATTATAATTTTATTGTCTTTTGCAAATTTGAAGATTAGCAAGAACTATTAACAATTAAAGTGATGGGATTGCTAACTTGATTAAGAGATATAAAATTAACCAATTTTATCCTTTTTATCCTATGCATACATCTATGTGACTTAATAAAGTAAAGTGATAAATCACAACCACAATGTGCCAATGTATTAGGAAAACCCAAATAGGAAAAACCTTGGACCGCCGGGACTAGAGAAATCCACTACAAATAGGTTTTACAAAGGACTCAAAAGGCTTACAGACTTTGACTCAACAAGACACGTTGATGTTGTCCTTTACCTCCGAATTTGTTGTACACGGGATCAATGTGCATTGGGTATGAACTTTTTGTAATTCTCTTTGTAAACTACACATCTCAACATTTTTTATTACTTATATAAGTATTGGAAATTTCAGTGGCCAAAATTGTATCAACAAAAAAGTACGGGGACCAAAGTAAAGTATTGGAGTGAAACTTCCAATAACCCAAATAGTGTAGGCCTATGTAAATCATATAGGTCAAATGAGTTGACTGAGTTCTAGATAATAGATAGATAATGAAAAAAGTTAATTTAATTAGCATCGAATATTATTATTACGATGCTATGGTTTCTATCAACGTATATGATGTATGTATATGTATTTATGTAAGGACATGTTATCTAATGCCAAGTTTTTCTTTTGATAAATACATATTGGATGCTTGTTGAATTTTCATATGAAAGGCCAAACCGCCCCTATAGGATTTGAATATATATTAATTATATACAATGGGGTGAAATCTATTCGTCCCTTGCTTTTTCTTGAAAAATTATATACATTTTTGTTGAGACATTCAAATTAAACAAAAAAAACTAAATGAGTTTAGGAAAAAGACATATGAGGATTTAAATTGAAAATTTTAATTGCTTAGAAACAATACGGTTCATATTGACAACATTCATGAATTGAAACAATGTATGGATGTTCTAACCTCACAATAGTCCTGAATTTGGGATCTTGATATAATTTGTGGTGGTGCTTGAATTGGTGGTTATTGGCGCTATTGTGATTGAAACTTTGATGGATATTCTCTCGATGATGCAAGAGTATCAATATTGGCATCATGGAGAACCTACAAAAAAAATTACATGGCATCATGAAAAAACCTTTATTTCCACCACATTAACATTGGATAGATGAAGGTAGATCCAGGAATGAAAAAGAATACTAACATAATGTAATGATTACACTCTAAAATTACTATATTCCTTATCCATTCTAAATCTTACCTCATTTACAGTTCCATTTCCATTGTCAACTAATTTTGAAGATGCTTGAAAATGGAATAGTTACATGAAAATATTTTAACATTGGGAATAAGCACTGGTGCACCATTTAAACTTTTCCTCAATAATCATTAAAAACTAAGTCAAAATAGGTTACATCTACATGGTGAATTGGGTCAATTGTTCTCCAACTTTAGAATTATAATAATCAAGTAATATTAATGAGTTATGTCATTTAAACACCAAAAATTGACAATTCGATAAAATCAAGGGACAACTTCATCAATCCTTGGAGAGTGCCCGACCTTGCTCTCAGGCTTGTTGTCTTTTCCCTCAGAGGCCTCAGAATCCTTAGTGGAGACCTCATCAAGTCACTATAGCGGTTCATGGGAGTATGTGTGAAGTTGTAAGGTTATATGAACTGAGGTAATTTCGTAGAATACACACACTACACTATATAAAAAATTACCAAGTAGAGAAATATTCTAATTTTACTTTCCTTTGCAAATTTGAAGATTAGCAAGAACAATTAACAATTAAAGTGATGAGATTTTTAACTTGATTAAGAGATATAAAATTAACCAATTTTATCCTTTTTATCCTATGCATACATCTAGGTGACATAATAAAGTAAAGTGTGAAAATCACAACCACAACGCGCCAATGTATGAGGAAAATCCAAATGGGAAAAACCTAGGATGGCTGGTCCTAGATAAATCCACTACAAATAGTCTTTACAAATGACTCAAAAGTGTTACAAACTTTGACTCAACAAGACACGATGATGCTATCCTCTACCTCCGAATTTGTAGTACGCGAATCTCCAATGCGTTCCTCGACACTACTCGTGTCACGGTATCCATCGAAGCCTAAACTACCGTTTCCAAAAAGCTTGAATGCCAAAATCCACCGCAAGTGTACTTGTTGAATTTCAGGTTGAAGGCATGGGGTTTTGGTTTAAAAGTTAAATTGTGTTGGAGAATGTTTTTTTTATCAAAAAGGAAGATATGGAATTTTTGTTCTCAAGATTGTGTAAAAACTTCCTTATTAAAAGAAGTGATTTTCTTCCATGTATTCGAACTAAAAAGTAGTGGACCATGGAAGTTATAAAAATAATTGCAGGAAAACAGTTAAAAAAAATTCAAAACTGACAAATCTCGTTCGAACGAGGTCGTTCGAACAACCTTTCGTTCGAATGAGATATCTAATGATAGTCCAATATAAAGTTAGATATGACATTAGAAATATCGTTCGAACGATTTCGTTCGAACGACATTTACAATTAATTTCTACCGAAATACCTGTGCAGGCTCGGCTAGGTCATTAGATCCAGGTCGTTCGAACGACCCGAAAAAACTGCTAACGCGATTTCCTTTTTCTTTAAAAAAAGGTTTAAAAATAATTTCAAAAATGGTTTTTATGAAAATTACTCCAACACATAAAAATGATTTTGGTCATATCTCTTTTTAGGAGAATGGAATTGGAATTCATATGGATGTTGCGTGAACTTTTGATGCCCGATTCTCAAAGGTTGTGTGAAGCTTCATTATGCAGGTTGATTAGAAATGACCCAAAAGGGTTTTGTCTAACAGAATGTAGACAATACTACAAACGACTCGATTGGAAATTTATCCTTACAAATCTCCCCATTTGGCTATTCCGAGATAAAACAAAAAAATAAAAAAATAAACAAAAGACTTAATTTGCTAAGCCAGTCGTCAAGACGATTCTTAAGCCCCTCCCAAAAACCCAAATAAAAAGACAGACAAAATAACTCGACTGGTGGTGTGTTGCCGAAAGGTAGGCGATATATCCTACACATATGAAACAACAAATACATAAAAAGCATGGGGAAATAGAGAATATAAATCAAGCGTTAACTAATCATGAGATTATAAAGCAAGTTAATTAATCATGAGTATGACATATGTTCAATTATAATTAACTCCCCCTAAATTATGAACTCATGAACTCCCCCTATCAATGTTTCTCCCCATTTTGTCCAAAAAAGACAAAGGGATAGACATAACCTACATGGTTAGAGAATAGAAAAATATGCAACATAATCCAAGATCCATATATGCAACAATTGAAGAATCAGGAGATAGATATCATTAACCATGGACGGAAAAACCAAATATCCATACATTAATGAAGAGAATGTAACTAATTCAAATAAATGGTTACAAGTGAGAAAATGTAAATAAAGATGTTCCGCTCGCCATCACAAGTACAAATGATGAAATAAACTTAAGCAAAAATGAAATCAATGAGCAGGGGCGTCATTTGGTGAATAATTTGGAAGGGACCCGGTACCAGATGATTGAGCTCCACGGTGCATCTCCATGGCATGAATCGACTCAAGGTGCTCAAGAAGCATAGAATCACGGTGTGCTTGAGATTTATCCCGGTGTGCTTGAGCCTCCTTGCGATGAGCCTGAGCCTCCCTATCCTGCTACATAGAAATCCATTGCTTGTGCAGAATATCCCTATCTTGGCGCCTGTCTTCTTGAATTTTCTCCACCTATGAACGCATAAACCTAAGATCCTCCAATTTAAGGGGTACAGGAGGATGAAAAGATGAGGGTCTAGGGGTAGCATGAGAGGGTGCTGGTCTAGTAGGTGCAGGAATGGAGGAAGTGGAGCATTGAGAAGATGTGGATTGAGAAGTAGTGAGTTGAGGGGTATCGAGGGGTAAGTGACCACGAGACCTACCAACAGAGGACATACCAACGGTTTCGTAGAGGGTCACAGTGACATCGGTGGGAAGACGAGGGCAACCGACAACAAGATAATGGCAGGTAATAATGATGGCAAAAGGGAAGGGCTTGTCTAGCGGGACAGGATGTGTTGATTCCAACAGACTTAATGACTAGATAAATGAAGGCAGGTAAGTCGATGGCAGCCTAAATGTTAATGGGAAAGATAAGGTCCACATGCATCTGAGTGATTTGAGTGGAACTTGCACGCGGGATGAGGCAAGCACATACAATCCAATTTAGTTACATAAAATCCGGATGTAAATTTTTCTGAAAAATGGTAACAGTACCGGGTGGGATAATCCTACACATGGTGCTCATAATCAGAGTAGGGTCAGGATGAGAATCAGGAGTCCAAGGGTAGGATGGATTATTGACACGAGGTAAAGAGATGAGACGAACTATTGAGTCAAGACTAACAATGATTTCCCGACCTCGCATTCGAGAGAAATTATGATCCTCCCCAATAGACATCCAAAAATAAAATTACCGAATAAGGTCGGGAAAAATTGTGTCAGTGAGGGAGAATAAGGGGTCCCACCCTAAGTCGGATATCCAGGACTGGACTGTGATGCCTTCTAGAGATGTGAGTTGGACTAGTTTCTCACGAACAATGGGCCTAGTTGAAAAACCATGTATATGGTATTTGGGTATGACTGGTGAGAGTCCTCCAACGCAATTTAAGGTCGGTAATAGAGGAATTAACATTGGAGTCTTCATCGGATGAGGATGAAGAAGAGGAAGAAGAGCGTTCCTCGGGAGAGTCGCTTATACGATGGGTGTGACGACCATGAGGGGCCATTCGAGATTTCTAAAACTAGGACCTACCCAACGAAAATCCATCCAAACCGCCAAACAACACCAACAAACCAAAATAGCAACAATTTCCATCCTCCGTTGGAGATAAAAAAAAATAATTTAAAGAAAGTGATATTGTTCGGGGTGTTCAACTTAATTAGGGGCAACAAAAAAAAATATTATGATATAGTATATAGCCCCAAAGTAAAAGCTATATATATATATATATATATATATATATATATATATATACGAGAAGAGAGGGAAAGAGAAAGAGCATACCTAGAAAAGAGAACAGAAGAGGAAGAGCTCCAAACTCGAAACCCTAGCTTGAGAATGATGAGATGGAAGAGAAATGAGTATTGTAGAGGATGAAATAGGTTTATTGTATGTGATGGGAGGAATCATAGGGAAAATGGAGTATGGGTGTAGTGGGAAAATGGGTTAATGGGATTAGAGGGAAGAGAGTAAGTGAGGAAATGTGAGAAGAGAGATGGACAGATCTGGGGAAAAAGCGAAATGGGGAAATCGTGGGGAACGTGGAGAGAGAGAAAGAAATAAAGCGGAAGAAAAGAAAACGAGGGAAACCTCTTAAATGAAACCCAGCTCGTTCGAACGACTTGTTTTGAACGATATGCTAGAGGGAAATAAAGAAACTCGTTAGAAACTTTGTTTGAAGTTCGTTCAAATGACATGGTTCGTTCGAACGATAATTCGAACGAAATGATAGACTAGAGTTGGGAAAATTCTTTCAAAATCTTGTTCGAACGAGATTTTCTGACGAACTTCAAAAACTCGTTCAAACTATATTCAAACAGGAAAAGTAGTGGACCATGGAAGTTATATAAAATAACTTCAGGAAAACAGTTAAAAAAATTCAAAACTGACAGATCTCGTTCGAACGAGCTCATTCGAACGACCTTTCGTTCGAATGAGATATCTAATGATAGTCTAGTATAGAAGTTAGATAAGTCGTTAGAAATCTCGTTCGACTGAGTTCGTTCGAATGACATTTCTAATAAACTTCCAACGAGATACCAGTGCAGGATGTGCTAAATCGTTAGATCTAGGTCATTCAAACGACCTAGAAAAACTTTGAACAAGATTTCCTTTTTCTTTAAAAAAGATTTAAAATAATTTCAAAATTGGTTTTTATGAAAATTATTTTTTATGAAAATTACTCCAACACATAAAAATGATTTTGGTCATATACCTTTTTAGAAGAATGGAATTGAAATGCATATTGATGTCGCGTGAACTTTGGATGATCGATTCTCTAAGGTTGTATGGAGGTTGATTATGCAGCATGACTGAAAAGAGTTTTGTCTAACGGAATGTAGCTAATACTACAAATGACTCGATTGGAAATTTGTCCTTACATTGTGTACGTTGATTTCTTCCTAACTTGTAGCAAAATTCTCTAAGATAGCCTCTCTTTTTTATAATGGGTGCAAACATAGACTTTTTGGGGTCTACCTTCGTTAAACAATTTATGTTGAACTCTTTTTTGTGGTTTAGGTTAACTCCCATAAGGATATACCATAAATTAAGGAATCGGTTTCGGTGTGGCATGAGAAGCGAATGCACCGTCGTAAACTATTTCTTGCCTATCCTAAATTACTAAAGAGGGACTGAGAATATATTTCCTACCTTCTTCAATGTATCCTTTATAGTAAACTTGACCTCCCGAGAACGTTAAAGATATTTCTCTACTTGGGATACAAGAGATTCAAGTTTCTCATGAGTCTCCGATGAAGCTTGAAGATCTCTCGTAAGACTAGCCACTTTGTTGGTCAACTCACCATTTTTCCTCTTTACTAAAATGACTCTCTCACCAAAATAAACTCTCACAAAGGAATCTCTCTCTCTCTCTCTCTCTCTCTCTCTCTCTCTCTCATCTCTTAACTCATTCTCTACAAAAAGCACCCTAAGCGCCAAATTTTTATTTTGCTTCTTCATTTTAAAGGACTCGACGTAAGCGCATTAAAGATCCCTTTCTCCCTCACATAAAATGTCATCTCCCCCACTATCTTCGGAATGACTAGACATACTATCGAGGTCCTCATATTTATAAAATTACTCATCGGTGTGAGGTTTACTGGATGTACTAACATGACTAGTCATGAACACAGTGAAGTTATGTCCATGCGTTGATTTGTTCCCAAAATCCACCGACTTGACAACGCTGTCACTAAGAGTGGTATTGTAGGTATCTTTAACCTAGCCCTATTTCTTTAAGCTCGTAGCACACTTGTGAGCATTGTGACCCTTACCCTCGCACTCATAACATCTTTCCTCATATTTCTTAAGTTATTCTCCTTTTTCTTTTTCAAAAATTTTGTTTCCCGATTTAAAATCTTTATTTTTCACAAAAAATTAATTTTCTTTGGAAGTGTTTTCTTTTCTTAGTTTGAGAATTTTTTTGAACTTTCTTGCAAAACGCGCAAGATCATTGAGATAAAAATCAAATTCAGAGTCAGAATAAACCTCATTTTTCTTTTTATATTGAGCTTTCAAAGCAATTCCTATTTCTTTCGGTTTTTTAATTTTAGGGAACATATCTATTTTATAAGTTTGAAGGTCTCCTACAAATTCTTCTAACATATGCGTATCTAAAATTCTGAATGAATTATGGATAATAAATTTAGGGATAAAACGAGATGACGGGGATCTTAAAATCTTTTTCACAACTCTCGTCTCAAGATTTCTCTCACCGAAATTAAAACTATGATTGAATATATAAGATAATCTCGTAAAAAATTCATCAAACGTCTCAAATTCTAGCATAGTTATAGTTTCATGTAGTGGGATGAGATTTTGTATCTTATAAGATTTCATAGCAATAGTAACCACGTGAGTGAGTTAAAAAGTATCACACGCTTCCTTAGACATGGAACGCATCATAATCTGACGAAACTCATAGGGAGTGACTACTCCAGACAATACGCTCAAGCCACGGGAGTTAAAATTAATCCATTTAAAATAATTCTATGTCCAAGAACTGACATGTTTAAGACTTTCGGCACTGTTGTTAATCACAGTGGGTGGTGTCCACCCTCTTTCATAAACAAGTCAGACTTTCTCGTCAATCGATTTCAGTGTCAACCTAAATTGAGCTTTCCAATATTCATAATTGGCCCATGAAAATAGGTATCCTATTATATAAATTATCCATATAATCCCAAAGTTAAAAATCATACATTAAATTATTGTAATCAGCTCCGATACATATTTGAGAAAGCGTGTGCAAGGGACTTATATGGATTTACTGATATTTTACGCCAAACAAACAAAATCTTTTTTTACCAAATTTTGTATTGAATTACATTAAAGTGAATATGCAATACAAATTGAAGCCAAATTCCAAACCAAATAAGTAGAAGACGATTTTGAGAAAAAATCCCTTTCGGCCAAAACATATATTCATCATTGTTTTAGAGTTAACAGACACAAGTTGAATTAAAAAATACTTAGAGATGCTCTAAGTATAGCATAGAGATGTTTTCAAATCTTCATCCAAAAATTATTCAGGCCAACACCGCCCACAGTAAGCAGCTCCTGCCTCGGCATCTACCGATCAGACTCATGAAAATGTAATTCCCATCTTCTTCAGCAGTAAAGCCTTGACTCCACAAATTAGCAGTAGAGAAAATCTCCATAAGGGTTTTGAATAATGGATTGTGCTCTTCCGAATTTGAAAAAGTGATCCTCAAAGATTCAAAGGGGTTTGGATAAAAAAAAATATGGAGTTTGATCACAAAAAAAACTCTAAAAGGATTATTGAAAAGTATAATCCCACATCTCTGTTTATAGGGAAAGTTATTGCAAAGAGATATGTATTAAAGATTACAAATGATTTGTTTAAAAAAATAAAAACATGTGCACTCGTTCGAATTAACTGCCACCTCGTTCGAACGATGTACCTAATCGCATTCAAACAGTTTCTAATGAAACTTCAAATGACATTCCGGACCAACTCAAAAGGTGACACTCTAGATATTGTTTGAATGTGGAACCTCTTTCAAATGACGTTATGCAAGTCATTCGAATGACATCTTAATATCGTTCTAACGAGTTAACGAGTTTTTTAAAATTTATTTTAAAACCATTTTGAAAACTTTTAAATGAAACTCTTTTAAAATTACCCCTGGATATTTAAAGTTTTGCCAAACCAAATCATAACTCTTCTCGGGTAATGTTTTGATGAACGATCTTCAATCTTGCAAATGTCACCAACGATTATTCACTTTGAAGACTCGAGAATGGTCATGAAGGTGCAGTGGGGTGTAACAAGATAAGGCAAGCAAAAATCAAATGTGCAATTATAAATTTTTCTCTTATAATATGAATCTGCATGTTCACTATTTATCCCAATTTAGACTCCTCATCATTCACTTCCCTACTAAGAAGGAAACTTACAACCTAATGAGGCTCATACTCTGTTATGCAAACACTTTAAACCTTAGGTGCAACTAAGGATAGTCCTACCGACCCAAACATCATAGACTGTTTACCCAAGTCAACCAAAAAATCACGTATAATAGAAAATTACTATCCTTTACAGCCTTTAAGCAATACTTCTATAACTTATCACCCAGGACTATCAAGAAGACTTTAATGTATATCTTATTCATGAACCATTTTGTAATTAACACTTGGATAACATTTTCTTTAGCACTATAAACAATAAAATAGTAATTGATGTTTACAATCACAACACAATTTTGTGTACTATTTAAACATGTGATATATAGACTATGCACCCTAATATTATCCACTATGGGACCACGTAAGTATATCGTTACCTAAATTATTACCAAAATTCTTTAAATTATGACTGAGTTAGTTTCCCAATCGGATCGAGATCGTCAACCCAGACCATCATCCTAAGTCAAACGACGACATGACAACCTTTAAAAGAAATAGAATATTATTGTCCAAAAATTCGATGCTTCTCTCATTAAAGGCTATACTCACTCATTTATCTTTGATAAAGAGGTTATGCTATTAACTAATAACGAACACTAACAATCCTCCACTAGTCCTTATGAGTATGTCATGTCATAACTTTAAATCCTAATGGTTCATATTTGAACTTGCAATCATTATCCTAAGATATTACTAATACATATTCTAGATCATAATTATTGACTCTTATTGTATTTGGATAAGTAAATACTACTTTGGATATTGTTTTCATAAGGTTACTATTATTGTTCCCTTATCAGGGCTACGTGCCGACTTGCACTACCCAACTTTTACTAACATAGGGAATAAATACACCTAAGTATCATCGTAACACATTTTTCTCCAAACATCGTTAATACAATCAATCAATAGATTAATCAACCCATCTTATCTCAAAGTCTATCCAAAGGGGTGAATCTACACCCAAGGCCCTACTTACTTACGTGTATGTTGACCCCACACATGGGTTTTACTCTTTTTATCATATTACCACAACCTTAACTAGCCTATTTGTAGTAGTTTCTATTGTATGGGTAAGAGATCTTGTTAAGTTGTTCCCCACTATGCCAAGGCACTAATGGAAATGTCAGACCATTATACGGTGTTCACAACTCAACCCATTAACATAAGGGAAACTCAAAAGTGAAAACAATACTATTTTTTATGAAACACAAGTCTTTACTCCAATATCATTACCAAAACCATCGAGATCATTTATTCCTCAGGTTTATTAAATTTGGAACTCCACTACCAAAAATCAATGAAACTATCCTTTAAGGACTAAAATTTCTCAAAAGCCTTTCATTAAGTCTTGCCATAACTCTTACCTAGTCATTAGTGAAAATCATTTGTTTCCTCCTAAAAATACTCAGATTTTTTTTCATCAGACACCATTGAGTGACTTGTCATATATCTCTTATAGAACTTTTTCATTCCACCTAATAAACAAGAACAATATTTTCACTATTAAAACGAGAGTATTTATGTCTCGACAGACCCCGTAGGTTATAATAAGTAGAGAAAACTTACATTCTTACTCTAATATCACATACCTAACTTCATTGCAAGTATTGAAGATTTGTACACTACTGTATACTTGTTTAGCTATTAAAAATTATGTTTAGACTAACACATTTGTCTTTTTGGAACCCTATATTAACATTTTTATCACCAAGCATCCACCTAAATCATTCTATTATTTCATGGGTCGTTGAAAAAAATAATTTAAATACCATTACTAATCTAATGAATAACTACTGGTGGAACAACATTATGTAACTTTAACTCGCTATTACTAAGGTGAGAAACTCCATCATCTTGACTCCTCAATTGTGTAACACCCGTGCCCAAGATTTGTACCTCATTCCTTGTAAATTGTATGCATTTGGGCCATGAACTGAATATAATGGATGGATGTTAAATTTGAACTATCCTTGTGGCTTTTGTTAAATGAATTGTGATTTGGTCACTTAAAGTTGATATGTGGGAATTTGGCAGTTGTTTAAACGAGTTCTCAAGTCATTCGAACGAGGAAGGATGTTGTTTGAACGAGGTTCGAACGACCATCTGGTGACAAATACCTAATCAATTTCCATTGTTCTCTAGAATCTCATTGGAACGCCCTCGTGCGAACGAGGTGCATTATAGTTCAAACGAGTGGTAGCTTACCTATTAGAATGAGTTGGTCTTTTATCCATTTTAGTATACATTTGACCCTCATTACAACTCTCGTTTGAATGAGAGGGGATTTTGTCCAAATGAGGTCCAAAGACATTTGAACGACCGAATGAAACTCATAATTTTTTGGCATATTTTAATGTGTTGTCACGACGTCGATTATTGGATTGGATGAGCTATCAAGATCTCAAAGGCTCAGATCAAAACGTGGTTCAATAGGGGCATAGACCATTGGTTAATGGATTAACTTTTTGTGTGTTTTAATAAAGGTGAGAGAGGATAGAGAGCCCATTCCCATTAGATTTTTTATCTCTCTCTCCCTAGGCTACACTCTTCCATTTCTAGCCCATTTCCACCATCCCCAAGGTTCCTCCTTCCATACCAAATCCTTTTTTAAGCTACACTACACAAAAACTACCCACTTCTCAATGTCTAAAATCGTGACAAGTCAAACTTATCAAGGTCTAAGACCGTGACAAGTTTGGGGTGACATAAAAAATTATCACGGACTTATCACTATCAAAGTCCATGACAAGTTCTGTAAGGACATTTTTTGTCCATTATCAATTTGTTATGTCGTATGCCGTTACACCGTTGAAGAAATTCAAAGATTCATACAGTCATCAACGGATCCGAATATCAAAAGAAGAAGAGGAATCAAAGTCTGACAGGCCGGACCAGTCCGCCCTGGAAAAAGAACCGGTCCGCCTCAGACCCGGACCGGTCCGCCTGCTGAAAATCCAGTACACCCCGGACCGCAAGCGAACCGAAGAAGCCAGATATAAAAAGAACCGGTCCGCCTGGGATAATCTTCAGCAGATCGGGGTCATATTTTCTAGGCTAAACGTTTCCTTTATAAACCCACTACGGGAAGTGGTTTTCTAAGACTTCTATACAAGATTTTCAGAGTACAAAAACTCTAAGTCTTCACATTGAGTCCCAAGACTCTAGTTTTTGTTGATTCACACAACCTCTCATACATTTATGAATATGTTTGTAACCCTAGAACACAACCAGTTGCTGTTCAACCCTTATGGAGAAGACCGTTCTTCTTCTTCATTGCAGCCCTCCTAGAAAGGGATATTTCCATCCGCCGACTACAGAATCCGACACCTGAGGGTAATTCTTAGTCACTTGTATTTTTATTGTAATCCGAATTGTACAGTTACAATATTATAATGAAAATAAATGATTTTGCCCCTTTGGGGGATTTTTCCTCACAAGCATGTGTTTTATATGTACCATTGCTTAGTTGTATAGCTATTTATTTATTCTTTTTACTTTTTATATTTCTTTTGAAAAATACAAAAAGATTTTCCGTTAAGAAAAATTTTAAAAAAAGCACAAAAAGATTTTATTTTGATAAATTTTTTGAAAAATCCAAAAAGATTTCTGTTTTTGCTCCTTTTATGGATGAGCATTTAAGATAGCCAAGTCACAACTTCATTCCATAGATCCATGTGACTGTTTGATAGATATTTGAGAGGCTACATCATTTCATCCATGTGCTTTACATTGTTTGGAGTCTTTGAGATGTAATTAGTGATATCTTCCTACATGTTTGACTCCTATATCCTTTATTTCACACATGAACGGCTTTATTTGATTATTGCACTTGTCTATCTCATATTGGCTTGAGTGTTTCCATCTCAATTATGTCTATACAACTTTCAATATGCGATAAAACTTGACAAGATTGGAATGCATGTAAAACCGTTTTGGTAAGACTGTGTGTTTTTGTATAACGGGGAGGGGCTGCGAAAGGTAATCTTCTATCCTTTGTACAAAATCCACCATTACAAAGGACCTAAAAAATGGAGGAATTTTAATATCTGAGGTCCAAATAGGTTAAAAGAGTCCGAAAAAATTTAAAGGCAATAACAAGCAATTCATTCCAAATATGGGCCACTTAGGTTTCACCATCAATTCTCCAAAGTTTTAGGATTTAGAAAGCCTCTATTCAAAATTATATCTAAGGGAGTTTGGTTGGAGAAGATAAATGGGTTTGCACTTCCTTGAAAGTCCTGAAAAAGCATAAAAAGTTTTGGACGTTATTGGTGTCGAAATCATTTTTCGCTTTGATTTGTTGATTTGATTGAGTCAATATCTTATATTGTCATTCTTTTACACCAAAGGAAGCATTTGAGTTCATTCGCTAGGAATATCCAATATTCATCGTGCACATATGTCATGTTTGTAAGCATTGATCTTCCTATCGAATTATGTTCACACCCATTCATTAACGCTATCATCAACTTGGTTGCTTTGTGTTCATTCATGGTGTGATTTTGTTTGAAAAATTTTGACAAGTTCAAAAATAGTTGTGTATTTCCTTGTGACACCCCGTCATTGCTTGTTTGCATTATTTCTCTCATTTGTCTATTTGGGGACATCATAAAAAGGGGGAGAAAGAATTATCACATTAAGGGGGAGTGAGTTTTGTAGTGTTGAGTTGTTTATCACCAATTAGCATATTGGCATATCTGTTTACTTTATCTCACTTCAAACTTGATATGTCACTTGGTATTTTGCTTCTTCTCATGTGTGTAGGGACTACATGGATTATCATTGGATTGCACACCCTGATGAGAAAAGTGTTGAAGATTCCTGAAGAATTGAAGAAAAAACGTTGAATTCTTATTCAATTGTATCTTTCCAGTTTTGGGTTCATGGAAGGATAGATTTGTATAGGCATTTTTAGTTGGTTGATAATTCGGATGTTTGTTTTTATGTATGTACCGGCATAGACATAGGGTGGGATTTGTAAGGACATTTTTTGTCCATTATCAATTTGTTATGTCGTACGCCGTTACACCGTTGAAGAAATTCAAAGATTCATACAGTCGTCAACGGATCCGAATATAAAAAGAAGAGCCGGACCGGTCCGCCCTGGAAAAAGAACCGATCCGCCTTCGAACCGGTCCGCCTCAGACCCGAACTGATTCGCCTACTAAAAATCCAGTACACCCCGAACCGCAAGCGAACTGAAGAAGCCATATATATAAAAGAACCGGTCCGCCTACCCGGATCGATCCACCTCAGACCCGGACCGGTCCGCCTGGGATAATCTTCTGCAGATCGTGGTCAGATTTTCTAGGCTAAATGTTTCCTTTATAAACCCACTACGGGAAGTGGTTTTCTAAGACTTCTATACACGATTTTCAGAGTACAAAAACTCTAAGTCTTCACATGTTGAGTCCCAAGACTCCAGTTTTTATTGATTCACACAACCTCTCATACATTTGTGAATTTGTTTGTAACCCTAGAACACAACCAGTTGTTGTTCAACCCTTGTGGAGAAGACCGTTCTTCTTCTTCATTGCAACCCTCCTAGAAAGGGATATTTCCATCCGCCGACTACATAATCTAACACCTGAGGGTAATTCTTAGTCACTTGTATTTCATTGTAATTCGAATTGTACAGTTACAATATTATAATGAAAATAAATGGTTTTGCCCCTTTGAGGGATTTTTCCCCACAGGCATGTGTTTGAATGTTCTTGCTTAGTTCATTATCTTATTCAATCACATATTATTGCATGTTTAGGGTTTGCTTGGGTTAAAAGGTGTTTAATAAATAATTTCCTCATTTGAACGCACGCACATACTCTCTCAAGTTCTAGACTAGTTGCAAACTTTGACCGTTATAAGTCCGTGACAAAGCAAAACTTGTCACCGATAAAGTCCGTGATAAAGGCAAACTTGTTATGGTCAAAGTTCGTGATAAATATGGGAAGATTTAAAAAAAACTATTGGGAAGTATGACCACTGCCATTTCCCAATAGTATATTTGTGCCTGTTATAGAAAATATTAACCTATCCAAATAGCATATATATATATATATATATATATATATATATATATATATATATATATATATATATATATATATATATATATATATATCAAGCAACTAAACCAAAATGTAAATATCCATAACCAAATACAAATATTCATAACCAACATGTAAATATCAATAACCAAATACAAATATCCATATCCAAACCAACATATACCAAATCAAAATAATACAAATAATATCCAATATCCAAATAAAATAAATACAACTAATGTCATAGAGTAGGGTCTACAATAGATTGGAGGAGGAAGAAAGTCCACATGAGATATGCAATGAGACACCCATCAATTCGTCGTACGTCGCATTGTTCTTACAACCACAAAAGTGACTTCTCCTTTTTGCCCCTCGCTATCTGCCCCCCACCAAATATGTCAATTAAAAACCCGCTCGGCCAACCGATTATTGACATAGTCCACTCGTTGGGGGTCAAGTTTGGAAATGAATCATATAAGGGTGGAGAGTCCCTACATATCGACGATGAAGCAGTGATGTCCTCTTCTACCTCCTTCCTCATCCCCTTACCCTTGCCCTCATCAAAGGTGGACCTCTACTAATGCTTTATGAAGGCGTACATATCTAGGACCTTCGTCTCCAACCTTGATAGCTTATCGTCATGGATATCCACCTTACGAGCCAGCACGATGTTTCTCGTCTCCATCCCGATAATCCTCGACTTCCCCACCCAAGAGATCATACCCTAGTCCTCCCCTTACAATCCACGTCAAGCACTTGGCTCAGTGCGTCCATAGCCAAAAATGCTTTGTCGGTATCAGACTGCTTCTCATGTACTTCCTTAAGCTTTGCCTGAAACGACAAAAAGTACATGATTAGTTAATTATGTTAATAAAAAAATTTAAACTTAATTAAAAATGAATAAAAATTATAACTTACAATTGTGGCTATGATGCTTGGGAACACTTCCTTATCCTTGCCCTTCTTCGTCCAAATTGCCACATAAGCATCAAGCCTATGTGGCCTACCCCTAAGGCCACTACCCGTCTCCTGAAATAAAATAATGCAGAATTAGTAAGTAATGCAAAGTAATGCTAAATTAGAATAACATAAAACTAAAATTAAAGATAAATAAAAACTTATCATCATGTGCTCCACCTCGGCGTAAGACGTCCACCCAGAGTGAAGCACCTTATACTCTTGACTCATTTGATTCTACATTCTATAAGTGCTCATATAGTTTAGAAATAGAGACAAAATTGAGTCCCCATCCTAGATACCAAAGAGCCTCAGACACTTCAATACAATTCATTCATCTTGTTTGATTGATCAAGGTATAATCACAACCAGTTGCACACTTTAGGACTGCATACATTGTTCATATACTGCATAATTTGTGTGTGTTGTGTGTTGTGTGTTAATTTCCCTTAAAATAATTTTTTAATTTTTTTGGAATTTCTAATGATTTTAAAACAATATTTTCATAATTCAAAATGGAAATAAAAAGTTTTGCGGCCATTATATAAATTCTAGTTATTGGATTTATCCCTGAAATGTTCACTTGGGTAGGAATCGAAAGCGCTAGAGAGTACAGGGTGCTTGTGTATTTAAGTTTGAGACGCGCGTTTGTTAGCCGTTGTTTGACTTACACCTGTCATCCTACAATTGGCTGAAGATGTGTTTGTTTTAAGAGACAATACCAGCGTTTATTATCAGTCCTTAGATTAAGCTTATCAACGCTTTGCACGCGTTCTTGTTCCAATCCTTGTGTACATCTATCCTCCAATCAGAAGCCTCATAACCAACCATTTACCTTTAACCATTGGATGGAAGTCAATGTTGCAAGACTTAATCTCAGCCCTTGATTTCGAACCCCCTTCTCGATCCTTCTCAGCCTTGTATATAAGGAGGCTAACCCTCAGCCTTCAAAAAGCTTTTTCCACTTCGTCATTTAGAGAGAGAAGAGAGAAGAGAGAAGAGACAAGAGAGAGATGAGTGAGATGAGAGAATAGAGAGAGAAACCACAGAGTTAGAAACCCTAACCCTAAATCATTCCAGACACTTCTTCAAACCCTAACCCTTTTACCAAAAATAGGTTTTTACCAAACACAAATCCTTAGTGTTTGGGAGTTTCTAAGTGTTGGTTTGAAAGTTGTTTCGTGCTGTAACCTCTTCGTTTTAAGATCTTGTGTCCAACTTAAACATTTGGTTGGATTTGTATATATGTTTCATAGAAATCATAGATCTAGTCTTTTTATGTTATATTACACCATAGATCTGCATTTTTTGTTTCTCGCCTTGAGAAATCTTTTTGTTGATTATTTTTTGTAAATGTTTTCATCTTCAAAATCAACAAAATCATTTTCTTTTTCGAGTTCTTTTGAAACAAAATCCTTGACCTAGTTAGAATCACACTTGGCGGTTTTCAATTTCAAAAACTGTTTTCAAAATCTTGAAATTGATTAAGATCTTGAAACGTCTTCTGAGCAAGATAGTCGTGGATTCTGGGTTTATTTTAAAGGTCAAATAAGTCTCAAGTTTCGTAAGAAGAGAGAGACTGAAAATCACAGCATATTGATATAATTTTTAATTTGTTAGGACTGTTTGTAAAAATAAGCGTGAGTGTGTGCATGCATGTGTTAGATCACCATCACATACACTTACACACTACAATACTGAAAGTGTTGGTAATAAGATCTTGAAATAAGAGTCGACATAAATATTGGAACAAAGTGGAAGTTAGCAAACTGGAAGAACAACATCAACAATCAGAACTGTCGAAAAGTTAGAAGGACACCAGTGGTTACATTCCTAACTTGTATAGGACTGATTTGGGTGCATGTGTGTTATATAGTTTGTAACTGTTATATTTTGTTTTAGTGAATTTTTCTTTTTACTCCATAAAGGGAGTCGTGGATGTTTCCTCAGTTGGGTGAGGTTTTACCTCGTTAAAAATCTTTTGTCATTAATCTTTCAACATCTCCTCATCTCATTATTGGTGGTGTGCTAATTTAAATCTGTATTAGTTTTGGTTTTCAAAACTTGTTTACAAATCTTGAGCTGATCTCGTACATGTTTTTAAACACATCTTGTGATTCAAAACTGATTTGGTTTAAAGAAAACAGTTTCTTTAAAAAATAGTTCGGAGTTACTTAAATAGTTCACTCCTGTATTAATTTAGTAACAATTTTTCACAGAGTAGTGCACGTCCACCTTTTTTGCCCGGTTTTCCCTCCCGATTGATGAGATGTCAATCGCCACTTATTGATCTCATTGTCCACAAACTACTGCTATTTTTTAAATGAGATCGTCTCCTTCGACGGGATAGTGTCACGATCTCTCAGAATGGCTCCCGGGTCTTCCCAAAGTACCGTGCCCGCATATTTTTTTCCACGTCTTATACTGATCCCTCAGTTGTTCCAACGTGGAGTCGCAGACATGTGGAGGCTGCCCGAATTGATCCTATCAAACAAATACAAGACAAAAGAAAGTAAGTGTTAGTTATATTTAAATATAAATATAAATACACTGCATGCAGTGCCCCTTAGATGGCCATATTGAGCTCATTTGGTAAGTCCCTCCAATCAGTGTACCCCAAGCCAATGATCTCCTTCAGCAACTCCAAGGATCTATCGAGTAATATCCTCTTATTCAATTTGCCCCATATTGGGGGCCTAGTGGCCGAGGATCCCTCGTCGCCTCCGTTACCAAGCTTCCCTAATAAAGGCATTTTCTGCAAGAAATATTGCTATTAGTATAAACATGTATATGAGAAATTGTCAAATCCAAATGAATTAGAATATTGTATTGAGATAACGACGCTATAAATATAAAAATATGGTTTCAATATGGGGTCATGTCATGGACTTTGAATTAATGCTTAAATTTATTAAAATCCAAATTAACATATTCACTAACCATAAAACCAATTTTGATTCAAATCCGATAATAACAAAGCACCAGAAGAATATAAGTTAATGACATTATAAATATTGTTTCAATATCGGGTAATGTCATGGACTATGAATTAATTCTTAAATTGATTAAAATATAAATTAACATATTCACTAACCATAAAACCACTTTTGATTCAAGCAGTAAACTGACGGGTTATTACAAGCACTAGAAGAATACACCGACTGGTTATTACAAGAATTAAACTGATCAAGTACAAATGAATTGAAAGAATTAAAAATTCATCCGATAATAATAACGCATGAGAATAATACACCACTGCTCATTACAAATACTAATTACAAATCTAAAAAAAAATTTAAATTCGGATTATCGTAAAAAATGGATTGATATTCGGTAAGAGCAGCCAAATCATCCACACTACTATTTATATGCTTTGGCGCATGTAGGATGACTGACCACGCTTCGTTGTTGATATACTCTGAGTAAAACACTTGCTTGAAATTTTGAAAAGAATAAACAATCTGCTTCTCTCCAACGTGTTGATTGATCTTCAACTTGGACAAGTCAACCATGATCACATTGGTTCCAGGATAAACTTTACAAGCATTTCTATCCTCAACTCTTACCCAATCATAGTAAATCACAACCTCTTTGAAGATTATATAGTCCAATTAAAATATATATCAAAATACACCATAGTAAACCATTTCATCTTCAACGAGGTTTTTATCTTTTGCTCTCGCTCTAAAATAAGGGAGAGCCTTGTATGAAAAGCTCGAGTTTTGTACATTCGTATTTTTCTCGTACACCCTTGCACCGAATATGTAACTGTTCAATCAATACTTTTTGTACTCTTGGGCCATGAACAAGGGTCCAGTAGCCTTAATGTCGTATCACCCATCTTTAAGAGATTCGAATATTAATAAATTAATTAGGTTAATTGTAAAGCTTTCTTATAATGTGACATTTAATAATAGAAATTTTCATTATAATTACCTCGGGTGACAACTACAACCAAAATTTGTTATCTGATTGTGCCATTATTTTTTGTCTTTCATTGTTCCCACAAGTTTCATATTTTCTTCATTGATCGCGACGAATGTCTTACAAAATTGATCATGTATAAAAATTAAAATATTATAAAATTTAAAATAATATGAACTTACTTTTTCCATTCTTCGACATCTTCATGTGTGTCAAATAGATAACGAGCTACTTGTTCATGTTGTAAACTCGTTAATTTCACTCGTTTGCCCATTAAATGACCACCCTCATCGACTAACTCATCACTCTCATCCACGTTGTGCGGGTCAGGAATATATTCCCGAGTGTAGATTGATGACTCCACGGTGATGTATTCCTCTACAATTGATCCTTCAATGTCTGTTGTATTCTTGACGTAATCTTGAAAACTTTCATCAATCTTTCAAATGAATACATCCACCAATATCGAACTGGTCCGCAAAGAAGTGCCTCGTCGCATAGGTGTACCAACAAGTGAACACTTATGTCAAAGAATGATGGAGGAAAGTACTTCTCCAACACACAAATTGCTTCGATCACCACCAATTTTGTGGCCACTATGTGATCTCAATTAACTACTTTCTCACTAAAAGAGAGAAGCAAATACTAATTTTCATAATAGCCCTCTGCAAATCATTGTGCTTAGAGAAACAGTGATTAAACAATAGAGGAACCAATTACATGATCATATGACAATCGTAGGACTTACACTTATGTAAATCATGAGTAACATAATTCATAATCCTTTTCAAGTTAGATGAAAAATTAGATGGAACTTTCAAATTATATATTGTGTCAAAAAGAACCTTCATTTACTCACTCATCAAAGTAAACGCACCAGGGGGGAAGTATTTTCCTTCTCCTACCATCTTCTTTTAACTATAGTTGTGTCTTAAGTTTCAAATATTTAAGGTCTTTTGTGCATTTTGTCCATCCTTTAAATGACACCCCCCCAAGGTGTGTGCCCATAATACATTCAGTGATGTTCTTCTCTGCCTGCATCACATATAATATATGGCGCACCCGGTTATTCTTTCAATAAGGAAAGTCAAATAAAATTGACCTCCTAGACCATATTTTTCTTGTCTTATTTTCATTCCCAATAAGGGTTTTCTTATGCTTGACATTCTTAGACCACATCAACTAATTGACCTCCTAGACCATGTTTTATTTTTTAAAAGAGTTAAATCCTTGCACACCCTTTTCCCGTAACTCATTTAATTCTTATACTAAAGGATCTATGTAGTAATCGATGTCCTCACTTGATGCATTTGGCCCAGGTATCAATAAACACAATATCTAAAATTCAGGTCTCATACATTGTAAAGAAGGGAGGTTGAGTGGGGCAAGGATCATTGTCCATAAACTTTGATTGGTGCTTAGATTTTCAAATGAATAGAAACCATCTGTTGATATTGTCAAACGAGTGTTACGATGTTCTCGGGAAAAATCAAGATACTCATAACACATCCTCTTCGAAGATGTAGAATCAATAGGACGACACATGATATTATCCCTTACTTCTTCCCTAGCACGCCAAGTCATTTCTTCTAGTACTGTGAAAAAACACTTTAATCTAGGCCCAAAGGGAAAGTATTTCAACACTTTTTGAGGCACTTTTGAGCTTATGCCTTCCTTGCCACTAGATTGGATATATCTAATTTCATCGCATATCGAACATCGATCGAGATTTTCATACTCCTTTCGGTATTGTATGCAGTCATACACACAAGCATAAATTGATTAATACTTTATTCCTAAACCTTTCAAAATTTTCTTCACCATAGGATAAGTATTTGGAAGTGTATTCTACTTGGGTAGCAAGCCCTTCACCCAATTCAAAATTCATGTCACGCTATTGCCAGACAAATCATATTGGGTCTTCAAACTATGAAAACAAACCATGGCATGTAAAGTTATTTTATCTCTCTCATAGCCATTGTATAACGGCTGGGTCATCAGAAATTTTAAACTTTGGTAGTAATCATCAAGGTTTATCCCGATATCTTTATTAGCACCTGAACCTTATACATCGTCAATGACCTCATTCTCTTCCACTTCATGAACTCCTTACGCATCATCAACTAAATCATCTAGCATATTATGTTATATATTATCTTCATCCCCTTGTACATCTATTCTACTTGTTGAAGGTTGCTGTAGAGGTTGCTCAAGGATAAAAGGAACATTCGATTCCCCGTGAAAAATCCAAAATCGATAACTATCTTCCATACTCGATCTTAACAAATGTAGTTCAACTGTTTTCCACTCAAATAATTTACCATTCTTACACTTAGCCCATGGACACGGGAACCCTTCATTATTATGACATCTCTTTACATATTTCACAAATTCATTAGCACCTCTTTGAAATACATCCCCTGATCTATTTGTCTCACCCATACAGTTTTTGTATTTATGATATTCCATCACAGCCACTACAAACAATCACCTATTATGGGTAAGAATCATATATTCATGGATTAGAATAAACAAAAGTGTGAACATTTAGTTCCCATTAAATAATTTACTACAAGATTGACATTTCATCGTTTCGTGTTATATTATAAAAATAATATGATTCTTATTTCCTCCATATCCTCTAAAAGGTGAGTGGTCATATCCCATTCAAGACTGTGTATTTCCATAATATACTTAATAGCACATGCACATTATTCCAATTTGAGGAAAATTCGGCAGCATATGCCCATAGTTCTCCAAGTACACAACATAGATTCGAAAGTGTAAGTGTTATTTAAACTTATTAATTGAAATAATACTTAACATCGCATCATCTAGTATGTACCCAGAGAACATTAAGATATGACATCATAACTTGCCCCAATAGTAACAACTTTAAGAACTACGAATACTATTACACAGAAACTATGCAGTCCTAAACTGTCCAAATGGGAGAAATTGAGAGTTCTCATTATAGGGATAATGACTCTCGAATGAGTCTAAGGGCTATTGAATGCATATGCATAAGAACTAGAAGGCTAGTGTCTATGCGCACTATATGTAAGGGATATAGTATATTTCATTTAATTATGTCTTATTTATATTCGATTTTTACACAATTATGTTTCATTTCACATCACAACCCTCGTTACTTATTTGGTAATAATGTTTATAGTGATGATTTATACATAGTTATATTTCATTTCGCACTACTAATTGTTTAAAAACAAGCTTTTAAAACTAAAAGTATGTTTCATTTAATTATGTCTTATTTATATTCAGTTTAATCACAACCCTAAATGTTAGAAATGCCTAGGGCCAACCAACTCAATGGCCATTTAAGTGTTCAAATCAACCAGTCAACAATAATTCAAGAATCCAAAATAACAACGCAAATACTAATGCGATATATTAGAAATTCTTAGGACCAACCAACTTAATGGCCATCTAAATGTTCAAAGCCACCAGTCAATAACAATTCAATAATTCAATAATCTCTCTCTATCTCCCTCTGTGTGTGTGTGTGTGTGTGTGTGTGTGTGTGTGAGAGAGAGAGAGAGAGAGAGAGAGAGAGAGAGAAATGTGTACCTAAATGTGTGTAGAGAGAGAAAGATGTGTCGAAATGTGTGTAGAGAGAGAAAGATGGTCACTGCTGCTGCAATTAGAATGAGAAATCAAATTTTAATTTCAGAATTGAATAACAATTTCAATTTATACCATTTTTCCCTAATAATTTTCTATATTTGTCTCCATTTTTAAGCTCCTCGCGCTGTCAAAGTTGATTATCCATTACATTGGTAGCTGGGCCGTTTGAATAGCTACAACATTTTGTAGTTGATCAAACTTTATAGATTAGAGACAAAATTTCATACCCCTCCATTTCCTAACTTCTATCCAAAATAAGAAACGTAACCAATTTTTTATTGATCCTCTGCTCATATATTTATTGTATATGTATACTCATCATACAGACCATTTTTTCATAGCTAACAAAAATGGCCCAAAATCCTATTCGTTTCAAAATATTGGGATGTGCTAAGATAGCAACCAAACTATGCCGAGCCATAGAACTCTATCCAAACTCAATTTTTGTAGCAATTGGTAGTCGTTCCATCGATAAGGCCTCAAAATTTGCTACAGATAACGGTTTGTCGGTTATTATTAAGTTGTATGGCCGCTACGAGGATATATTAGATGATGTGGAAGTTAACAGTGTTTATCTTCTGCTTACGATGAGTTTGCACATGCGTTGGGCGTGTTTGGCTGTCGAGAAAAAGAAGCATGTGCTGCTCGAAAAGACGATGGCTCTTAACGTGAAGGAACTGGATGTGATATTAGAGGCATGTGAATCAAATGGGGTGTAGTTCATGGATGGTACTATGTGGATGCATCATCCACGAACGGATATGATGATGAACTTTATATCTAATTCTCAAAGATTTGGCCAACTTGAAGCGGTAAGTTCTGTATTTTCATATTTTAGTTAGTCATGAATTTTCGGTAGTCTCAATTAACAAATAGTTTCAACATAAATACATATTTGTAAAAAAAGCATCTCTCGTTAATTTAATTCTCTTATTTTTAAATATCACCTCCTCCCCACTTCCTCCCCAACTCCCTGTCAACCCCAAAGCTTCGACAACCTTCGTTGGAACTATGATAGTGGGAGGTGAGGGTGGGGGTGGTGGGTAAATGTGTTTGTGAGCGACTTGACTGCACGTGTATTAAAAAATGTTCGAGGAACTATTCCATATATGCGCCTAGGAGTAATACGAATCCAAAATCGTTATCAACTTGATGTTCTTTTACAATAAGTCTTTGTATATTATATAATAGGGTTAATTATAATTTCTCCCTGAACTTTATTCCATTTTTCAGTTTACCACTTAAATTTTTATTTTTGACATTTAACCACCTGAACTTCTTAAATGAATTCAAATTGTCCCATTACGCTAACACTATTAATTTTTCACGGAAAAAAACATGTGACACTAATGTCACTTTTTTTAAAAGGGATATAAGTGTCTTTTTAACGTTTATAACAAATCCTATGATCCCTTATTTCCCTCGCTCCCCCTCCCCTTTCTCTCTAATTGTAGCCATGGCTTCTCATTTCCCTCTCTCCCTCACACACACACACACACAAACACGAATCTATGCGAACAACTCTGAACCCCTCCCCCCCCCCCCCCCCCCGCACACACACAAATCTCTATCACTCCGATCCAAAAATCCACCACAGACCACCCGATCCATCCCCATATCCCTTATGCCCCCTAAAACCTTTCACGTCTTTGTGTTGGAATCCTTTTTGTTTTATTTCAGCACGTGTTTAGTTAGTTTAAGTAATTATCTCTTTGTTAATTATTTAGGCTGGAAAGACTCCTAACTAGGATACTTGACCAATAAGTCTTAGGAAGTCTATAAATAAAGTCCTAGGACTCCTCCTTATTTTCATTTTTACTGTTAATGATGTTTTGAAATTCTAGAGATTGGAGTGATGTCTTATTTGTGATATTTTCATCTACGTTTCACATCAGATTAATTTTTTTTATATTTGTCACTCTGCACTATCCTTTTATTCTCATTTGAGATAAGGTTTGATGTGACCTCATCTAAAACTATATTCTTATCTAAATATATCAATATTTTTTTATAGGTTTTCTATATATTAAAGTATCATAGCTTTCGAGAAAAAAAAAGACGAAAAGAGTTAAAAGAACGGAGACCTTATCTTTTTTCATCCATCTTCAAACATTAATGTTTAATGATTTTGAGAAAAGGATAATAAATACGTCAAGGTAGTCTTTCATCAGAGCATTTCCCTGAATGCCTAACATCTAACTCTTTATTGGTAATCTGATACCTAAATGAATCCTATAAGGATATTTTTTCCAAATTCGCTCGAATCGAATATAGAGATGTCTCTATCATCATGCTATACTTTATATCGAATATTTACAATCATCCCCATCATTATGTTATCTCCATTGAGAAAAAAAATGTATTAGGAACAACCTTCTTTATTAATCTTTTTCAATCTACCTTTCCACATTTGAGTTTGCTAATTTCCATTTCAATTGTTTAATCAAGAACTTTTTATCAACGATGTTTGTAACCCTAATCTGCCACTTGGACATGTTTCTCTTTTTGTTATCACGATATTATTAATAAATTTGGAACTATATTAAACGACCATAGGGTGCAACTAAGGATCTTATACCAATTCGTTTTATGGAAGCTCATTTATATGATATCCTTGGTCAACAAGTAATGTAATCAAAATAATTAAGATGAAAAATGATTAACAAAAATACTAAGCAACCTAAGATTTAGGTAGTTCACTCTCTCAAATAATGAACACTCCACATGTGATGATAATTTTCCCATACACCTAATTTAGTAAACTTACAGCTTATCGAATGTTTATGTTCTTTCTGCGCAAAATGAGTTTTTACTTGAAAATGGAATCCCTAAATTCTGTCAATATTAACAAAAAAGATCCACAATCTTTTGCAAAGAGCATGAGACCTTAAAAATATTTTTTAAGACATTAATCCAAAAATCAGTTACAAGTTATTATAGTTTCGATCATAAAAAATGTATAGAAGTGAGGAATCCCACGACTTACAATATGATGAAATTGATCCCCGAATTTTTTAATTTATTCAGTCGCTTAATCAAATCATAATTACAATTAATGGATATCAACGGTGACACTATCTTCCTTTTGAAGTTATAAGATGATCTAGATGCCCACTTTTTCTTGTTATTTATTCTTTATTAAAACCCCTTTTCTATTATAGAATGCTAGGAATGATAGCCTTTATAACTTTTTTCTGCTAAAGGCACCCCTAATTGTTTTCACTCACGCCACTTGCCAAAAATGTCACACAAGTTGTCAAATTTATCCTTATCACCCCAAAGTGAGGCACCCCAAGTCAAAGGTATTTAAACCATTTTTTTCATTCATATTCATTTTATCCCATCTTCTTATCTATCTACAATTTTATTTCTCTCTCAAACTTATAAAATTCTAACCCCAACTATGCCACCACTACCTCACCCCTACCCGACCACCGCCGTTCTTGTTTCTGCGGCCCCCTCCCTACACTCTCACCTAATCTAATTGAACATCACATACATCCATGCACTAAGTATTAAAACCCTAAATCTAATTCAAAATCAGAAGAACACAATTGCATGTAAAAAAAACTAAATGGTTATTATGTTAATGTTTGAAAGTAAAAATCGATCAAGAAACAAGTAGTGTATATATGTTTCAACCATTAAAAATAATGCAGTGGTGTTTTTTTAAAAGTGTAACTATAACTTTGATGCCTAAGTATCGAGAACGACGATATTATACAAAAATCGAATACTGCTAAAATTCATAATTTTTGACACAAGGGTACCGGATGCAAGATTTTGGAGTAACTTTCTTCGGCACTTTGGTACCAAAATACATTTCCACTTTTGGTATATTACTAACCAATATATATTCTAATGCCGGGAGGTATTAAATTTTTATTATTGCTGATGGTGCCAGAGAGTATTTTGGTATTGTGGTGCCGAAATTTATCTGCACTTTTGGTATTAGGATACCAAACCAAAGTTTTCAAACCAGTCATCTTCATTCACTGTTACATTGTTGAAAACGCTATCGTTTTCAGTTCTGATACACCAAAAAAATTGGGAATGAAGTTTTTTTAACATTCATTTCTATTCATTTAATGTTTGAAAGGTTTTATAGAGGTTATGGACATGGTTTTATACTTCAGGATTCTATTTATTTCATGTTTCTTTAATTTGAAAACACCGGGTGCTACCTATTTCTTGGTGCTCCATTGTCTATAAAAAAGCATCTTGCAATTATCAGTCACTTCAAAACCACTTTGATAAAAAAATTCTTATAGTAAGGGTGTTTCTCGGCAATTGGAATTTGGATCTTTTGAAATTTCTTCAAAATTTGCAAAATTTAATTATTCTTTCCAATTTGAAAAAAAATAAAAATCAAAAACTATTTTTTTCCAAACTAGTAGATTTGGAAATTTATATTTTTCACTTTCTTTGATTTTCTTAGAATATTGGAAATTTCAAACTTTTGTTTTTGAAAAATCTAACTCCAGTCATCTTAGGGTGAGAACATGGTTCCATATGTTTACTATTGATTTTATCTCAACAAGATTTTACACTACCTATCTAAATTTTTAATAAGGTAATGCTTTAAAAAATGTACTCATAAATTGAAACTAAAGATAATATAAATAAATATTGAGTTGAAATATTATTGTAGGTCAAAATCTACTGAATATTAGAAAGTGTTCCTTAAAAACGAGATTGGTGTGATATCAAAAAATTCAAGTAAAAAGTTGAATTTTTATATGGTTTCCAATACCATTACCAAAAATTTTGGAAAATTTTGAAGTTGGAAAGTTTGTATCTCTTCAAATTTTTAATTAAATTATAACTTAATTTATTATTCAATATAATAAATAAAAATAAATCTAGGACAAAGAGATAAATTAGCAATATAGTTTGTATCAACAAGTAATAACATAAATGTTCAATACTTCAATTAATATATGAAAAACAATGTGTTATGGTGTACGGTCATACCCCCATTACCACAAGTAACACATGTTTTGATGTGTGTACAGGCTCTATAAGCTAGTGATAAACAAATACACATTATTTTGAAATAAAATTTCCAAATGGCACAACAAACACACACATAGATCTCTTGGCACTGATACAAACGTACATATTCTTATACAAAAAAAAATTAAAAAATTATCCATATAGAAAATTCAAATGGGAGAAGTTTAAAAAAACATGAAATACACAAACATATGTTTTTAAAATCGAGGTCATATTTAGTAATGCCCCCAAACCGTCACAACTTTATCCAAAAAAAGACTAATTAAATATAAAATGTGAATTTAAGTAACACAATTTTTTAAAATTGTAACGGTTTATTCTGGTTAGGTTTTGGTGAAGCTAAAAGTTGTTACAAAATATAAAATCATTCCATTAGAAAAAATTCTTTTGGTATAGTGAGAACCGCTCTTCAAGAATTCACACACGATATCTCCAAAAATAATATTCCCTCGCAAAATATGAATGTTGTTACTAAATTATTATGTCATTTTCTTCATCATAGATGACTTTATATCGCCTTAAATATAAAATCTAACTCCAGTAAAAAGTACAAGTACAAGGAAAGTAAAATGCTAAATAAAAGAGGATCTTTGAATTATTATCCATGAAGGATGTAAGAATTCAAATTCCAACAAACTACTATACTAAGAAATCCATTTCATATATAGATATGAGAATCCACCTTGAAAGGCCAGATTTATACTCAGTGCAAGAATGGAATGATTTGAATAACAATAATTGATTAGTAACATCTTCTATTGATATACACTGGACCCATTATTTCTACAAGTACATAGTGTTTTCTCATTCGAGGCTGGTGAAGATATTTACAAGAACGACATTCGCATAAAGCCGGATCTTAATGCCCTTAGTGCTCTCGGGGACACTGGATGGTACTGTATCCGCGCAATCTTATGGGCAACCGATTACCAACTGCCTAAAACAGTAACAACCTCTCCTGGAGCCGAGCTCAATGAAGCTGGTGTAATTCTATCATGCGACTCTTCATCAATCTGGGATGATGGGAAGACAAAAAGATTTTATTATTCTTTTCTAACCTATTTTATACATGACATGCCTGTACTTGGAACAAAGGGAACTTTGAGGGTTCATTATTTTGTGGTCCCAGTTGAAGAGAATGTTGGGACCTTTATGCGGCTTCGAGGTCCAATATTGCAGAAAATCCTCTTGGATATGAACTAAAGGCTGGAGAGTGTAATGTAGTGATGGATCTTCCTCAAAACGCTCTTATGGTGAAGGAGTTTTCAAGTTTGGTTTGTGGCATTAAGGCCAATGGTGGTAATCCCGAGAAGAAGTGGCCTACTAAAAGTAGGAAAACACAAGTGGTGGTGGATGCGGTAAAGGAGTCTATTGAGAGAGGTTTTAATCCTGTGGAGATTGTGTATTAGTTTAAGAGATTTTATGGGTTTCGCATGTATTTTGAATTGGAGTGGTGCTTATTGCATTTTGTTGGATATTTCATATGTTTTAAACTTAAATGTTAACTTTAAAATAAATGGGGGCTATTTTTAAGTATTTTTTTTGCTTTCGTCTTGTCTCCTAAAATTTTTTAAGCTTCTATCTGATGTATTTTAAAATTTTAGTAAGTTCTATAACCACTCAAAACTTCCCATAACTACTATGAAATCGTTCATCTTCCTTTTCGTAGATAATGACATTTGTCTCATAATGGTTAGAATATGATCAACAACTAAAAAATAAAAACATGGGAGTGGGTACGAATAAATTTTTAAAAATGGGACTAAATACTTAAGATCCCATTTTTAAAATATTCATTTATGTTCAAAAGTTGGTTTGGTTTCAACCGTGTGAGAAAGTTGGTTTTTAAAGAAGTTAATTTCTTCTCATGATTTTGTAACATCCAAAGGAGTTTTATTCCTTATATATATATATATATATATATATATATATATATACACACACACACACACATAGAGTACTGGTTCTGTGCATACCAGTCCGCATTTTAAGAGTGAGGACCGAACACATGTCACCTGCCAGTGAGCTCAGAAAAGAGAGAGAGTGTGCCTATAATTTAGCCTATAATTTCTAGGCTCACCGCCAGGTGACGTGTGTTTGGTCCGCACTCTTAAAATGCAGACCGGTATGCACAAGAGCATTATATATATATATATATATATATACACACACACACACACACACACACACGCTAGGGTATGCTCGCTCCTGACGGTACGATGATAATTTTCCAAAGTATCAATGTGAACTCCATCTCTACAAAACATTTTGGGAAAGTTTAGATGCACCCACATTTAGGGAAAATTTAAGGAAAGTTTGTATGCACCCACATAAAAGCATTCATCCAATTTTAAATCGACAAACCTGTTGAAGATATTAAGTAAAGGTCAATATGTAAAGAAAATTAAACAAACAAATTCATAAAACCATAATCCCATAACTCAAACCATAATATTCTTTAACCAAAATAAAGTTCTCATGTGTCTTGTGATAGTAAATGAGATGGACAATAGATTAACCAATTAGAAGGTTACATAATCCGGTAATTCAACATATAATCAATAAAATTACATATACTGATTGGGTGTAAATCCCCATAATTTTTTGGTTTATCAATTTTTGGAATAGTCACAGTATTAGTGGATGTCCAACCTACCAGGAGATCCTCGCCAACAAAAAAGAATTTAACACCTTATGAAGATCGTTCTTGATTATATGCCAACATGACTTGAAGAATGTCCCATCGAAACCATCCGGGCCAGCACTCCCGTCACTGTTCATCGAATAAATGGCCTTATGAATCTCCTCGTGTGCTGGTAATCTTCTTAACAAAGCATTATCTTCCATGGATACTTCATTTGGAATACATTCCCATAAAAAATTAGTTCCTCGATCTGTTCCATACCCCCTGCTGGCTGAGACATTGTTACACCTTGTATTCAATACCTGATCGAATACATTATTCAATACCACCATGTACTACACTAACTGATTGAATACCACCAACTGTAAAAATCAAAGCAGAGTGAGATCCCACCATATACTACACAATCGGGTATTTAAGGACAATGTAAATTTCCTTTTGTTCTTCAAAAATCAACTCAACTCACCGTTTCAAATGAAAATTAAGTTATACTATTATTTCAGCAAAATGTGCTACTAATTTTTCGCTTATGATCATACAAATGTGTATTGTATATTTAAAATAAAAACAGTTAGCAACCTTGGATCATATCTAGCAAAAACAGAACATAGCATCAAATCAAGCAGGGTCCAACAAATTGGAGGATGCTAGTTGGGTGGGTCTGTATAGAAAATAGCAGTAAATATGCAACATTCGGTACTCGTTTCATAAAGCCCCAAAATCAAGCCTCATCAAGTCTCCATCAGGAAATGTGTGGTCCAAACCAAATTAATGGTTCTTCAGACCCAACTAGTATATGTGGTGTGGTCAGGGATTATAAAGGAGTTTTAATAGTAAGTTGCAGTCTGGCCTAGTGTGAGAAAACATCTATTCAAACTATGAGAAGAATTATATTTTATCAAATCTCTTTTATCAAATTTGTGACAATAAATCAATAGGTATGGGTTTAAATAAAAGATTAGAAACTTATACCCCAAACGATGAGAACAAATATGTTTTATCAAATCTGTTTTTATCAAATATGCAACAATATATGAATAGGTCTAGGTTTAAAAAAAAGATTAGAAACGTATTGTGTAGTACCCCCAAAAATATCGCAAATGATGAGAACAAAAATGATCTTTTCAGAACAAAAATCTGCAACAATATATCAACAGAAACGATTAGAAAAATAAAAGGAAAAACGGTTAGAAAAATCCTCAACAATATATTAAAGAAAAAAACGATTAGAAAAACAAAAGAACAAAACCATTAGAAGAGGTACAGGTAAAAAAAATAACCTTATTGTTTATCGTATAGCCAAAACGATGAGAAGTGTAATGGGTTTGAGCAAATATGCTACCCAAACTGGAACAGATCTTTGGATACAATTACAAAAAACCCAACATTTAGTGACAATAAACTCTAAGTATCTGTCCAAAATCAAAATCAAAATCAGAACACATGAATACGACGTTCTGAGTTCTTATACTTCAGTCACTTTAGATATGAAACCGAAATCAAAACACACACCACCAAACACATGAATACAACTCCATAAATAAAAATAAAAATATAAGAAAGTAACCGTTGACCCAAAGAACCCACATTCTTCATAACCCATTATTCAGTCACTAACCCAAAGAACCTCTGTGTTGAATATCTTCAGAGAGTGCGACTTGGTATGTGGTTTTGACGGTTTGGAGTAGCATGTTTGGTGTCTGTGGAGGTAACTTGGTTTGAAGAGTGTGGTAACCGAATGTAAAGGGATGTCTCGTGAAAGTTATCAAAGATAAGGTACTTGAGTTGAGGTTGTTAGAGTGTGTGTAAGTCGAAAACTCGAAATGAGAAGTGCTTTTTTCTTGAGCCGCGTGCCCTGTCCTTCCTTAACTTCAAACATTTTGAACCATAAAATTCAATCCCAGCCATCCGTTAGCTAGACCAAAAACTCCCTCCTCCTCCTTTATTAGTCAGTGAGAAAGAAATTAGGGGAATCCAAAATTTAAGGGGCAAAAGAGGAAAAATTCATATAGATGACATCATCGATCAATCTTATGACATACATAAGTTTCCCACTTTATTATATGGATATATACTAAAGTAGGGGTATGTATGATAAAATATATATTATATTTTCTTCCTTTCATGCCCATGCATGAAATATCATGCTAAAAGGGTTTTTTTTCTTTTTTTTATGTAGGGGTATGTGTGTGTGTATATATATACATATTTTAATTTAAATTTTAAAAAATCTTTTTTTTTTGCCCGAGGCTATTTTTTTTTTTTTGCCTGGGGGAAAATTTATCGGCATGCCATCGGCACGGGCACACACTATTATATATATATATATACAGAGCCGATTAAATGTGGACCCACTTAAGGTTTGGTCCGTGAAAAAAAATTTATTTAAAATAATAAAAAAATATTATTTTGAGTTGATTTTTCGGGGGGTTTTATACATTTCAAGGTGCCCATAAAAAAATCACCTCAAAATGATTGTTTTACTATTTTTAAAAAAATAGGTCAAAATATGACAGTTTTAAACTGCTTAAGGTTTAAAATAGTAAAAAAATCATTTTGTTAAACACAAAAAAAATCAACTCAAAATTATTATTTTTTACTATTTCAAATAAATTGGTTCGTACCAAGTTCGCATGGACTTGATCCTCACTTGATCTTGCCTCTCTCTCTCTCTCTCTCTCTCTCTCTCTATATATATATATATATATATATATATATATATATATATATGTGTGTGTGTGTGTGTGTGTGCGTGTGTGAAACAAAATGTTTTGAACGGGGAGAAAAGAGAAAAAGGTTAGGAATAAAGAAAAGATATTCCCATTAAAAATATATCGTGTGAACATTTTGAGTTGGGGATCATGCACGTGTTGGCCAATGGATTTAATAGTGAAAGTAATATCATGCCGGGTGAGTGTAAGATATTGAAGTGAACCTACAATGGAATGGAACCGAGTAGGAGTAAGTTCAAAGGTGGAGGTTAGAGTGGAAGGTTTGACAGCCATGGGCATGGAAGAAGCATTAGCATCAAAGATGTGGGTATATTCCAAAATTTTGAGTGCATATGACTCTTGACTTAAAATAAGGCCTCGTGAAAATGGAATAATTGATAATTCGAGAAAATAATTAAAAGTACTTATGTCTATGAGATCAAATTTATGTGCCAAATGCTATGTAGCATGAGAAACAAGATGAGCATTTCTAACAGTAATAATAATATCATCCAGGTAGACTAATGAAATGAATAAAGAAGAGTCTGCCTAACTACAAAAAAAAGGTGAAGTAAGTACGACCTGTAGCGGTAAAACCAAGCTCGCGGATCTTATTTATGTCCATAAATGGCTTTTTGAAGAAGACAAACATGGTGAGGGAAATAGGGATGATTGAAATCTAGTGGTTATTGCATATATACATGCTCATCAAGAAAGCCATAAAAAATGCATTTTTAATATCCAACTGCCTTAGAGACTAATGGTTGGTAACAACTTACGATAAAATAATAGGAATGGTACCATGCTTAATCAGGGAGCTAAGGGTGTCATTGAAATCAATGCCTTCAATTTGAGTAAATCCCTTTGCAAATTATGAAGCTTTGTTCTTGCCTATGGTATCATCAACCTATTTTAATCATTTCACATGCATGTAAGGGTCTCGTGGGATAAGGGACCATGTAGAGTTCTTGTGGAGAGCATGAAGATCTTTTTTAATTGCGGAAATCCAATAAGGGTGTTTGAGAGCTTGATTGAGAGTATGAGGATCAAAAGAGGGTATGGAGAGAAGGGAGTTAAGATAGAGGGGTTTTGACAAGTGATCATGTCGTGTGTGTTAACAGAAGGAGGCTGAGACAGATTAGACGGGTTGGATGAGGGAGGTGGTAAATTAAGGTCTACAATCAAGGCAATACTAGGGGAATATTTCGAATTGGATAATATGAAAGTTGGAGTAAATGATGGAGGCTGAACAAAATTTATACGTTCATGTAATGAGGTTGGCGGGGAAGTAAAAGGTGAAGGGAATGGATTGGAAGAAGCAACATGCTCTATAGTGGTAGGGAAGTCAAGTAGTACGACTGAAAGTGGCATGGTTTGTGATGCATACTGGTTGTAGGTATGAGAGGGTCTTGTGGTCTAGTACCTAATGGATGACTTTGTGTGGGTAGAGAAGGATGAATTGATGTAGGTTGAAAAAGTCATTGTAAGTGGACGTATGGGTTAGGTCGGTTGTCTCAAAATTTTGGTTTGGCTTGTATGGAAAAGTATTTTCATCAAATATAATGTGTCGGGAAAATAAAAAAAAAAACTCTGGTGTAGGGACCAAATCGCTACGCTGGTGTTGGGAAAATAAAAAAACTTTGGTGTTGTATCCGATGAAGACATAAGGCAATGTTTTTGGAACATTTTATTTTGAGTTTTTCCCTTGATGTGAGGAAAATACCTGCAACCAAAAGTCTTAAGAGATGAATAGTTAGGATGAGCATTGTATAATTTGAAAAATGGGGACTTATTTTTTCATTTATTTGTGGATAGTCTACTAATCAAAAATATTGTTTTCATAAAGTCTTTTACCCACAAAAATAGGAGGAATTTTTCCTGGAACATCATTGTTATCCCATTTAGACTATGTGCTTATACTTCATGTTAGGGACACAGTTTTGTGTAGTTATTTTCGAACATAAGATGTGTCTTAGAGTTCCATTGTCTTCCAATAGATTAAGGAACTCGATACTTGCGAATTCTCCTCCACCATCGCTTTGGAATAATTTGATTACTTTGGAGAATTGAGTCGTAATTGTATTACAAAATTTACATATGTGGCATTAATGTCGGACTTCAATTTTAGAGGATGTAGGGAAGTGAATAGAGTATGGTCATCAATAAAAATTACACAATAATTCAAATGTTAAGAAGATATTAACTTTATCAAATGGACATAATGAAAATTTGTCATTTATTTTAAAAAAATATGTTTTTTCTCAATTGACAACTGACGTAAAACTTCTTTCCGTTTATTCCAACAACCGATGTTGAGACAATTATTCCAACTTAATGACTGTAATACTTTTAAGTGAGAGTGCCCTGGCCTTTGATGCCATATGAAGTCTGGAGCTTTTTCGGATTGAAAATAAGTGAAGGCCTTTATTTTTTCTTCAATAAAGGCATAAAATCATTTGTGTTTAGTTCCCCTGTCCAAAAGTTTTCGTGTCTTCTTTCCCTTTACCACAAAACCATCATTAGTAAAATGCACATCACGTTTATTTTCCAAAGTAAGCTTGCTAATGGAAGCTAGATTTTTCGTGAGTTTAGGTACTCCTAACACATTTTTCAATTCCATGTCAGGTTTTATATATTCTTTACACCAACATGAGTAATTTTTAGTTTTGACCTATTTCCTACCATAATATAGTCATCACCATAATAATGTTTTGAATGAGATAAAGTACCTAAGGTTTGAGTCATATAAGAATTGGAACCTGAGTTAATATAGAATGTATTATCAACACTCTCTTGAATATCCGTATTATCTTGACTTTCTTGTGCATTTAATTAATAGGATAAGTCCCACTTATCCATGCGGTTTATGGCAGTATGTTTGTTGTTGCCAAAAAGTTGGAAGACATTAAAGCTTGGTGATTTAAAATTACCATATTCAATATTTCCCTAGGAAAATTTGCCGGAACTTAATAAGTTTTGGGAGATTGTTGAACCTGATAGTTATGACATTTACCACCTTAATTAGGTTGTGTGCTTGCTCAAAAACCTCTACCTCTTGAGTTGAATTTTTTTTTCCTTGTATTGATGATTTCCATGCATATATGCCCATTATTTTAGTATCTTCCATTACCTTTGTAGTTTTCTCTACCACATTTGTTGTTGTTGTATCCTCTTCTTCTATTTGGATAGGACCCTCTGCAAGATATGAAGGCCATATTTGGGCCAGGTGATGAAGAGATGTTGGTTGGTAGTTTTGGATGATGTTTACGAATGTCAAAGATCCTGCATGAAAAAATCAATTATGCCATGGTTGGATATGGAGGTTTAACAAGTATCATAGTACGAAAGGTTTGGTATTTTTATCCCAATCCTTTGGTAAAAGCAATCACCTTGTTGTCTTAGTCTAGTTGCTTATTGGTAGCACATAAGTCATAGAACAATACCTTGAATTCTTTAAATACTCATCTACTATATTTTCATCAATGGAAGCATTTTGAATTAAATCCTTAAACTAAAATTCTTTTCCCATATTATCTTGTAGGTACTGTTCTTCTAAGTTACTCCAAAAATGATGATACCCTATTTAACACTTGGTATATAATACTCTCGCTATCCCCTCAACTACCCTCAGGCAGGAATAGAAGTCCCAAGAGAGGCTCATTGCACTATAGCAGACCTCAGACACCCTTTATTTTCCATGTAAGGGACAGTCATTCCAACATGCTTCCTCAGTAAAGCCTAGAGATAATAGTGTTAACTAATATTGTTTTGTTAATCATAAATTCGAATATGAATCATAAGGTTGTATCATGAATTAAACAGTTTTGACATGAATCCAAGATGTTTATCTTCATGTAATCACATAACCGAAAATTCCTTTTAACTATGATTTAAAAACTGACCTTTGTCCATCATTATTGAACGGATTAAAATGACTTGAATGCTCCTTTCTTGAATAGCCCGGAATATGAGAAAAATAAATTTCGGATTTTCTCTCCCTCCTTAGAAACAGTGTGTATTGAGATGACTCTAGATGGTGTAGAGGTCTCTATTTATAAGGGGAAGAGGGACGAAATCCTAGTGGTGGTGGGACTCTTTCCAAGTCTCCCACTAATGCCACTAACCATCACGTGACTAACGGATTAGGTTTACCCAAATCTTTTAATATCTTTATTTATCACATTCCTAATTAATTATCTGACATTTATTAAAACCACATAAATGGGAAATTCAGAATTTAATACAATTGAAATTAAATAATTAATTTCGTCACTAACATTAATTTCCAACAGTCTCCCACTTGGTCTTAATAATTCGTATAATTAAATTAGGTATCATAAGGTGCACAATCATTGATAAATTTTGCTAAATCAAACGATTCACGAATGCGAGTCATGGAATTTCCATGCTATTCAAGAGCATGGTTCCTCTCATGTACCACAACACCAATGTTTCATTCAACTAGCCTTTAATATTGGGTATCATAATGGCCTCATAATGTCCTTTTGAATAAGAACTATTTATGTCAACAATAATTCATAGTTATATGAATACATTCACAAAAGACATAAATAATAGAAATCAGAAACACTTTTATTGAATTCAAGTAATAGTGTCAAACAACTAAGCCAAAATAGGAATCATAATCCAACTAATCGAGACCGATCTCTTTGACATGTTACATAAAGGTCTTCGGAGATAGTCCTTTCGTAAGAGGATCTGCTATGTTATCACGTATACTAATATGATCAATTGACACTCTTTGTTTCTGAACTTCTTCTTTAACTGATAGGTATTTCATCTCAATATGCTTAGCAGCCTTAGTATACCTGTAGTTCTTCGAGAAGAAGACTGCTGCGACATTATCATAATAAATTTTCAGCGGCTTAGATATTGACCCCATAATTTTAAGTCCTGAATAACGTTTCACAGCCATAATCCATGATTTGTAGATTCGAAGAAACCTACGTACTCAGCCTCTATAGTAGATGATGCAATGACGCTTTGCTTAGCACTTTTCCATGAAACGGATCCTCCAGTCATAAGGAAGACATAACCCGAAGTGCTCTTCCTACTGTCAAGTCATCCCCCAAAATCTGAGTTTGAATAACCAATCACCTCAAGGTGATCAGTCTTCCGATATGTGAGCATGTAATCCTTGGTTCCTTGTAGGAACCTCAGAACTTTCTTTGTAGCTTTCCAATGGTGAATTCTCGAATTGCTTTGATATCTGCCTAGCATCCCAACGACAAAACTGATATTCGATCTAGTGCAGACTTGTGCATACAACAAGCTCCCTACGAGAGAAGCATAGGGTATGCCTTTCATGTGCTCCCTTTCTAAATCGCTTCTGGGGCATTGACTTAAGTTGAACTTATCCCCTTTCTGAAGTGGAACATTAATGGGATTGCAACTTTGCATGCTAAATATTTCTAAAACTTTGTTAATGTAAGCTTTCTGAGACAATCCTAACATTCCTCGTGATCTATCCTGAGATATTTCTATCCCGATCAAGAAGGATGACTCACCTAAATCTTTTAATTCAAAGTTTTTAGAAAGTTACTTCTTGGTTTCACTTAATAAACCAAGATCACTGCTGGCGATAAGTAAGTCATCATCATATAATACTAAAAACAAAAACTTACTCCCACTGATCTTCAAGTATATGCACCGATCAATAGTGTTTTCCTTAAACCCAAAGGATGTAATGGTATCGTGAAACTTAATGTACCATTGACAAGAAGCTTGTTTTAGACTATATATTGACTTCTTCAACATACAGATCATGTTTTCCTTTCCTTCCTTTATGAATCCTTGTGGATGTGCCATGTAGACTTCTTCTTCTAAACTCCCATTTAGAAAAGCTATTTTTACGTCCATTTGGTGCAACTCAAAATCATAATGAGCCACCAACGCTAATATGATTCTCAATGAGTCCTTGTTTGAAACTGGAGAGAAGGTCTCATTATAATCAATGCCTTCTCGTTGATTAAAACCTTTGGCAACAAGTCTAGCTTTATGTCGTTCGATATTGCCTTTTGAGTCAAGTTTGGTCTTAAAGATCCACTTGCACCCAACTCATTTTTGTCCTTCTAGCAATTCGACCAACTCCCAAACTTTATTGTCATTCATAGATTTTACTTCTTCATTCATGGCATCAATCCATTTATTGGAATTATCACTATTTAAAGCTTTTTCATAAGAAACTGGATCATTAATATTCCCTATGTTAAATTCGATCTCTTGAAGGTATACCACATAATCATCCGGAATTACCAATCTCCTTTCTCTTTGAGATCTTCTTAATGGCACTTCTTGTGGTGCTTTAAAAGTTTCATCGATTATATACTCATTATGTGGTTGTTCAGTTGGTTGATCATTCACTTGTTGTTCATTTTTATTGAATGGGTCAATGATCGGTTCAATAACTACATTAGGAACAACATGTATATTATGAACTCTGGGTATAGGAATTTATGCCCTGACTTCTTGAATGATTACCTCCCTTTCTTTTATACTCCCACTTACTTCACCTTCTTCAATGAATTTAGCATTTCCAGTTTCTATGATTCTAGTTGTATGATTTGGAAAATAGAATCTATATCCCTTCGACTTTTCTGGATACCCTATGAAATGAAAAGATAATGTCCTAGGATCCAAATTCTTTTCATGAGGGTTATAGATTCTAGCTTCCACTGGGCAGCCCCACACACGTAAATACCTTAAATCGGGTTTCCATCCTTTCTAAAGTTCAAAAGGGGTTTTTGAAACTGACTTACTCGGAACCCTATTTAAGATGTGTACAGCGGTTTTTAATGCATGTGTCCACAAAAATGAAGGCAATTGGGTCCTACTTATCATACTTCTTACCATTTCTATAAGGGTACGATTACGTCTTTCAGCTACACCATTCTGCCAAGGTGATCCTGGCATTGTGTATTGGGCGCAAATACCTAATTTTTCAAGGAGTTTAGCAAATGGGTCAGGGCGTTGCCCTGACTCTTCATATCTACCATAATATCCGCCACCTCTATCAGACCTAATAATTTTCACCTTTTTTCCTAGTTGCCTCTCCACCTCATTAATGTATATTTCAATGACGTTCACAGACTGAGATTTATCATGCAACATGTACAAAATGCAATAACGTGAAAAACCATCTATAAAGGTGATGAAATATTTTTCTCCACCAATGGATTGAATATCAAAAGGTCCACCTATGTCTGTATGTATTATTTCAAGTAGCTGGGTGCTTCTTGTGGCTCCTTTCTTTGTATGTTTGGTCTATTTTCCTTTAATACAGTCCACACATACATCATAACTGGCCCAATCCAGGTTATGGAGTATTCCATCTTTAATGAGCCTTTCAATTCTCGGCCTGGATATGTGCCCTAATCTTTTATGCCACAAATAAGCAGATTTTTCATCATTAAGTGTACGTTTCGTTCCAACATTAGGATGCAGGGTCACGAGGGTTTCAGAAAAATTCTTTTCAAGATTCAATCGAAATAAACCATCTAATAAAAATCCAGAACCAACATTATTAGAATTTTTAATCAAACCAAAACCATTGTTCTTAAATTCAATTGCAAAACCGTCTAAAGCGAGTTTAGAAACAGAAATTAAATTTCTAGAAATTGTGGGAACGTAAAAAGTTTCTTGCAAGTCTAAAATAAATACAGTGCTTAAAATCAGGCGAAAGACTCCAACAGCTTCTATTTTAGCCTTTTCCTTATTGCCCATGTAGAGAAAATGATTATTTGGATTTTTTTTGCGGATCGAAATGAAGCCCTGCATCGAATTAGAAACATGACACATAGAACCAGAATCAATCCACCAAGTGTTAGAAGGAGTGTTAATAAAGTTTGATTAGAAACAAACATAAATAAAGGGCTTACCCTTTTTCTCGAACCAGGCCTTTCGTTTATGACAATCCCTCTGGAAACGGCCCATGTTTTTACTGAAGTGACACTTGTCGTTATTTTCCTTCTTCACAGTAGCAGTTGATGGTTAAGCTTGATGAGACGGTTCAGGTCTTTCTTAATGCCCTTGCCGAACTTCTTCTTAAAACCATCTCCTTTGATTATAAGGTTTGCCACCTGTCCCTTAGTCACATGGCCATTCTGATGCTTGATCATTCCTTCCTCCTGTACCAATATGCTTTGCAAATCATTTACATTCCACTTATCTTTTATAGTGTTGTAATTGATTTGGAAAGGACCATACTCAGGAGGTAGGGAGTTTAGGAAGAATTGGACGAGAAAAGACTCACCCACTGTCATGCCCAAAACTCTAAGTCTAGCAGCCAGATTGGTCATTTCTATAATGTGCTCATTCATGGTTCGAGTACCATCGAACCTTATAGTGGTCAGGTCAGCCATCAGTTTCCCAGCAAGGGATTTATCAGCAGTGCGAAAGCGTTCCTTAATGTTGTTCAAATACTCTTTCGCGTTCGTAGTTTCAGGTAGGGAGGTCTAAATGTTAGCAGCAACACACATTCGCATAAACATTAGGGCCAACCTATTGGATCGAGACCATGTTTCATGGACAACAATTTCATCCTTTCTACTGGTATCAATAATAGCAGCGGGTTCATCACATATAATTGCCATGTCCAGGTCAAGAACCCCTAGGCTGAACTCAATTTGCTCATTCCATTCAGAAAAATTAGTTCCATCGAATTTGGAATAGGACTGAGCTTGCGAATACTGGTTAAGGGGAATTGCAATTAATAACAATGTTCACAAATTAAATTTTCACACACAACAAAAATTGCAAGGGTCGAATATTGAATTGTTGACTAAAGATTTTGGCATATTTCATTTACAATCTGAATATCACGGAATATGTATTAATCATCGCATAATGTTCATATTTGTAAAGATATATTACCCTATAATTCATTTATCATGGTCCCATAATTTTGGCATATGTGTTTGTTGCCTAAACATTTAATACCATGATTAATGGACTTAATGTCAACTATTCTGTTTTTACAAAAACTAGTTCTAATGTTGTTCAATTCAGATATTATCCTGTGTTGCGCTTCAATCCAATTTTATAACTGAGATTAGAATAAGTCTTTAATGAATGTAAGTATATTATTCGTACAAGCAGTCTCAGCCTGTATTTGGCCTTTGACTTAACTCAAATGAATAATTGTTTACATGTCTCAACTTAAATATAGTTAATCATGCCTTAATATTAACTATAATACGTAATCTATCAATAATTATAAAGATACCAATAGTAGCTTAAATGCCTCAAAAACAGAATTGCCCAGGTATGGTAAAAACACAAAATACATGTTTTTTGCCAAAAATGGCAAAAATGAGTTTTCACCATAGAATCGAAGTAAAACATGCCAGAAAACCAAAACTTTTTGCAGAACGTTAATATTAATTTTCTGCAAAGATTTATAAGCCCCGAGATTATTTCCTAAAATGGCAAAATCGGGGTTTTGAGGGCTTTAATGACGTCAAAACGTAAAAGTAAGGTGGTTCCCATTGTTTACAATTGGTTTTGTTTATTTCGACGTTTCCAGTCGACTATGTCAGTTTCCTAAAATTCTGAGCAAGTTTTGACCCTTCATTCTCACCAGTGAGTATTGGCGACTGAAGAAAAATGTCACAGAAAATCTCAGACACACTTTAAGAGCAGATTTAATGACAGAATTAAGACGTCGGAGAAGGTCTCAGGTACAAAATCAATTTCGTTCTTAATATCATAACACAAATTCGAATTACCATATGTACGATTATCATATCACTTTAAAAAATTTCAGATTTTCAGAAAAATAAAAATTCCAGATTTCCAGATTTATAAAAGATCATAAATCAGAATGTTATAAAGGAGTTTTCATTTATGGAAAACATGAGTTTATAAACCGCAAGCTCTGATACCACATGTTAACTAATACTGTTTTGTTAATCATAAATTCGAATATGAATCATAAGGTTGTATCATGAATTAAACAGTTTTGACATGAATCCAGGATGTTTATCTTCATGTAATCACAGAACCAAAAATTCCTTATAACTATGATTTAAAAACTGACCTTTGTCCATCATTGTTGAACGGATTAAAATGACTTGAATGCTCCTTTCTTGAATAGCCCGAAATATGAGAAAAATGAATTTCGTATTTTCTCTCCCTCCTTAGAAACAGTGTGTATTGAGATGACTCTAGATGGTGTAGAGGTCTTTATTTATAAGGAGAAGAGGTTCGGAATCCTAGGGGTGGTGGGACTCTTTCCAAGTCTCCCACTAATGCCACTAACCATCATGTGACTAACGGATAAGGTTTACCCAAATCTTCTAATATCTTTATTTATCACATTCCTAGTTAATTATCTGACATTTATTAAAACCACATAAATGGAAAATTTGAAATTTAATACAATTGAAATTAAATAATTAATTTCGTCACTAACATTAATTTCCAACAAATAGCACCAGAGTTTCGCCATGATTGATGATTAAAGCATACCTATGTTTTAAGAGAAATGACCTCCTAAGGTCACCTAACCTTCAATAGTAAGGGATATTATTACTTAGTACCTCAAGATCAACTGATGATAGTCCCAAAGTAATTTTAGACCCCAAGACCTTCGACTGGGATTCTACAACCAGTCTGGCAGAGTAGATGGAAAGAAAACACTATTCCACCTACCGCCATGACTCAAACCCACTTGCATTTAAAGATTCCATCCACATGTAATGCTATCAGTAACTACCTTACACTATCTGTAAATCCTTTGGCTTACATTTTCAAACTCCTCACGTTGTCAAAGTTGATTATCCATTACATTGGTAGGTAGGTAGTTTGAATATCTATGCCATTTTCGAATTGATCAAACTTTCTAGATTTGAGACATAATTTCATAACCTTCCATTTCTTGACTTCCATATAAAACAAGAAACGTAAGCATTTTTTATTGAGTAATTCTATTGTAACCGAATTTTTGATCGAATTTTTCTAGACACACTGACGTGGCGGCTTGTTATTGGTTGGTTTGTAGGTCCCACTGGCGTGAACCCCAAAAAATAATCAATAACAAGCCGCCACGTCAGTGTGTCTAGGAAAAGTTTGTCTAAAATTCGGTCACAATAAAATTTTTCTTTTTTATTCATCCTCTGCTCATATATTTATTGTATATGTATACTTATCATACAGACCATTTGTTCATAACTAACAAAAATGGCCCCAAATCCAATTCGTTTTGGAATATTGGGATGTGCTAAGATAGCAACCAAACTATGTCGAACCATACACCTCTCTCTAAACTCAATTTTTGTAGAAATTGGTAGTCGTTCCATCCATTAGATGATGTGGACGTTGACGCCATTTATCTTCCTCTTCCGACGAGTTTGCATGTGCGTTAGGCTTGTTTGGCTGCCGAGAAAAAGAAACACGTCCTACCGAAAAAGACGGTGGCTCTTAACGTCAAGGAACTGGATGTTATATTGGAGGCGTGTGAATCAAATGGGGTGCAGTTCACGGATGGTACTATATGGATGCATCATCCACGGAGAGATAAGATGGCGGACTTTTTATCTAATTCTCAAAGATTTGGCCAACTTAAAGCGGTATGTTTTGTATTTTCATATTTTAGCTAGCCATGAATTTTCGGTAGGGTCGATTAACAAATAGTTTCAACATAAATACATATTTGTAAAAAAAACATCTCTAATTAATTTAATTCTCTTATTTTTAAAAGGTAGTGATAACATGTGCTCTTGGGGCACATGTTTATTGATATACCCATATTTACCCCCTGACTGCCGGGATCAAGGCAACCCCTTCAGACGACCCTCCGAGGGGCCGACCCCTCATTTGGCTCCATATGACCCCTCCTGGACTCGGCCTTCAGCAGGACCCGGACGACCCTCCGAGGGGCCGACCCTTCAGCAGGACCCGGACGACCCTCCGAGGAGCCGACCCTTCAGCAGGCTCCGGACGACCCTCCGAGGGTCCGACCCTTTAACAGGCCCCGGACGACCCTCCGAGGGGCCGACCCTTCAGCAAGCCCCGGACGACCCTTCGAGGGGCCGACAGTACGAGGCTTAAATTGGACCATACTCACTACCAGGGGGAACTTTGCCCTCGGCCTCATATCATAGGCCGAGGGTGACATCATCTCAGCGCGTGGTTTGGGAGACGCGTGGAACAGTGCGCGTGAGGCACATATGACACGTGGCAGACCGTTATAACCGAATCACACCCTCACGTGAGGGAATATTATGCCATCATTTGGCATCTACAGGTGTCAACAGGGAATTGGTTAGATCATCATTCACATGCACCATGCTTACTTGGGGGGGTACACTACACCCCCCAAGACTTATATATACTTGTCACCTACAACCCTACAGGGGGAGAGATTATCGCAACCCTAGCTAAGAACCCTGCTTGTACACACAGTAGAGAGAGAGAGCTTATGTGCATTGTATCCAAGGCCATTAGTGCCCATACATAGTGGATCACACACTCACAGTGGATGTAGGCCAACTTGGCTGAACCACTATATATCATCATCTTACTCCTCTTATACTCATCCCCTTCTACACACATATACACTTACATACTTACATACCTGCATCTCTATGGCTGCCATGGCTACTACTGTTTGAGCTCATTATCACTTATCCGGTGGTGCTAAATCTTAGCATCATCAGTTTGGCGCCGTCTGTGGGAACGAGAAGACATCTCTTCCTTTGTACAGCTTGACCTCACTGGGCCCTCTGGTGGTGAACCAACACTCCCCCTGAGAGGAGGTGTTTCACCATTGAAGGAGACCCACTAAGGTTCCCAAGCTAACCAGTATTTTCTTCAGTTCAGCTCTTCATAACTCAAGCACATGGCACCTGAGATGCCACCGCCACCACTTCCCCCGCCGGATGATGGGGGAAGACCCAGTTCCAGTCAGCCACCACCTCAGTCTGAGATGGCTGATGTGGCAGCAGCCCTAAAGTCTCTGGCAGCCAGCCAGCGGATGATGCAGGAGCAGTTTACAGCTCTAAGTCAGAATATACTGAGACCACCAGGGGTCTCACCTGAGATGATTACTCCGGCAGCAGCTCCAGGACATCATGAGGCCAGGGGACCACCCCAGGCACCACATAAAGACCTGCCACCCCCTCAGCGGCGTAGGGATGTTGCTGACCCCCGGCGTTTACGCCTGGGGAGGCAAGGAAACCCTTGCCCCGAGGACAGGTATGATGATCTGGAGGAAGAAGAGGCTCCAGTAGAATGCTGGGAGCCATATGAGGTCTCCAACAATACAGTACGACCCCTCCAGGACAGTAGAGGAAAGTGCGGGAGACCAAACCCTGATGATCGCCCAAGAGGCTCTGCTTTTGACCGCCTGAGCAGGGGGTCGGCCTTCGAGAGGCTGGGCCCAGTGAATGACCTGCGAGACAAGCTGTCCAAGTCAAGAAGCGCAGCGAGATCTAGGAAAGAAGCAGAAGGCCGACCCCAAAGACGGGATGACGGCCAAAGGGAAGTAAATAGCCGACACAGGCCTGCCTTGGCGGAGCCCTCCATCCACCTCCGAGAGGCAGCAGGGGATAACATCGGCCAGGCCGACCCTGTGAGGCCCTGGAATGACTCAATCCAGAGGTTAGAGGATAAGATTGGCGACATACTGAAGAGCCGGGACCCTCTTCAGAGGGGATACACCATGGGCTCACCCTTTGTGGCAAAGATAGTCAACTTCCCCACGCCATCGAAGTTCAAGCCTCCCGTGGTCACCCCAAGATACGATGGGAGCACCAACCCTGTCCACCACGTGGAAATGTATCAGTCGGCGGCAGACATATACTCTATCTCAGATGAGATGAGGTGTCGTGCCTTCTCTGGTACCTTGACAGGGGCTGCGCATGTCTGGTACACGTCTCTTCCAAAAAATTCTATTGGAAACTTTAAGCAGTTGGCAGACCTGTTCATCCATAATTTCTGCTTTGGGGTGAGGCCACAGAAGAAGACCACACACCTGCTCTATGTTAAGCAGGGAAAGAACGAGACTCTGAGAGACTACATAGCCAGATTCAATAAAGAGAAGCTGGAGGTGGAAGACTATGAGGAGAGCATAGCTATGACAGCCCTGATTAGAGGGCTCCAGAAGGGGAAGCTATTATGGAAGCTTGCCGAAGACCCTCCGAGGACGATGGCTGAGCTGTTATCAACAGCAGGGAAGGTGATGAATGCCGAAGAGGCGATGGCCGCAAAACATGAAGACGAAAATGGAGGTGCAAATGGGAATAAATACCCCAAGAAGAACAAAGAGGGGAAGAAGAGGACCATGGATGATAAGTTCGCGGGGTACACCCCTCTGACGGTTAGCTGTGAACAGATCCTCAATGAGATAAAGAGTGACCGGACGCTGAAGTGGCCTGAGAAGCTGAGGGCAGCCCCCGGCAAGAGAAATAGGAACCTGTGGTGTGAATTTCACCAAGACCACGGCCACGTAACAGACAAATGCTTTGCTCTGAAAGATGAGATTGAGAAGATGCTGAAGGAAGGGAAGCTCAGAAAGTACGTCGATAAAGCCGACTTCAAGAGGGGCCGAGGGGACGACCCCAGAAAGAAGCGAGTCGATGCCTGCAGAGAAGGTCCTCAAAAAAGAGGGGACGACCCCTCTGATGATGAGGACGACCCTGACCTCCCGCCGAGAGACGACCAAGGCCCTGTCAAGAGGCTCAATATGATCTCGCTCGGGGTGGGAATGATCTCCGGGGGTTTAGCGGGAGGAGGGTCTGAGGTCGCCGACAGGAAGGCCCATGTCGCTGAGGCTAAGGCAGTGATGAAGACGGTGCACTCAACCTCCGTAGAGGTCAAGTCAGAAAAAAGGAAGAAGGTTGATATGGACACTTTGATTGTGGGATTTTCAAGAATGGACTTCAAGGGCCTATTGGCCCCGCATGATGACCCTCTCGTCATCACCACCAGGGTGCACGGGTGCGAAGTGCCGAGGATCCTGGTGGATGGGGGCTCATCCGCAGATGTGATGTTTTGGCCATGCTTCAAGGCCTTGGGCCTCAGTCGGGCCAGACTTGTCCCATACCATCATCAATTGATTGGGTTCAGTGGGGAGAAGGTTCACCCTCTAGGAATATATGAGGCTGATGTCAGGATGGGGGACGAGTGGCCGAGATGGCTCACCAAGAGGGTCAGTTTCTTTGTGCTGGATGAGCATGTGTTTTCGGCATACAACATCATACTGGGACGTATGGCCCTCAAGGGGTTTGAAGCTGTGCCGTCCACGGTCCACCAGATGGTTAAGTTCCCTACCCCTTATGGGGTGGGGGAAGTTCAGGGAGACCAGACGACAGCGAGAGAGTGCTACTACAACTCCGCTGAAGAAAGGGAGGCACACAAGAGGGCTACAGCCACTTACAACATTGATACCCTAGACCCCAGGGATGAGACGAAGCTCAAAAAAGGAGAGGCCGCTGAGGAGGTAGAACCCATCATCCTCGATGAGGATGACCCGGGAAAAACCGTCCAAGTTGGCAAATCTCTGAATCCTAATATCAAGGAAGACCTCATCAAACTGTTGAGGAGAAGGCGAAGCGTCTTCGCGTGGAGTCATGTAGATATGCCAGGGATCGACCCTGAAATCATGTGCCACAAACTCAATGTGGTAGAGGGAGTGAAGCCGGTAAAGCAGAAGAGGAGGATTTACTCTAGAGAAAAGTATGAGGTCATCAGGGATGAGGTTAAAAAATTAGAAGACGCTGAATTTATCAGAGAGGTCATCTACCCTGAGTGGCTGTCCAATGCAGTCATCGTCCCAAAGGCCAACGGCAAGTGGAGAATGTGCGTGGACTTCACAGACCTCAACAAGCATTGTCCCAAAGACAGCTTCCCTCTCCCCCGCATCGACCAGATGGTAGACGCTACCGCAGGCCATGAGCTCATGAGTTTCATGGATGCCTACTCAGGGTATAACCAGATTTTCATGAACCCTGAGGACTCAGAGAGGACCGCCTTCATCACTGACAAGGGGACATACTGTTACAGGGTCATGCCCTTTGGCCTAAAAAATGCGGGGGCAACGTACCAGCGCCTCGTAAACAAAATGTTCGAAGACCAAATTGGGAAGTCTATGGAGGTTTACGTAGATGACATGCTGACTAAGAGTCTGAAGGCAGAGGATCATGTGGCAGACCTGGAAAGGACCTTTAATACAATGGACAAATACAAAATGAAGCTCAATCCGGCCAAGTGTGTCTTCGGGGTCGGAGCGGGGAAGTTCTTGGGGTTCATTGTCAATCAAAGAGGCATCGAGGCCAATCCTGAAAAGATAAAGGCCCTTATTGAGATGAAGACCCCCAAGTCCATTAAAGACGTTCAGAGGCTCACAGGGAGGGTGGCTGCCTTGAACAGATTTGTGTCAAGGGCTACAGACAGGTGTCTACCATTCTTCAAGATCCTCAGGAAAGCCTTTGAATGGAGCGAAGAGTGTGATGAGGCTTTCAAGCAGCTGAAATCATACTTAGGGTCTCCCTTGCTGCTGTCACGACCCGTGCAGGGTGAACGACTGTACGTGTACCTTGCTGTCTCAGAATCCGCTATCAGTGCAGCAATCGTAAGAGACGAAGATGGGATACAGAAGCCCGTATATTTCAACAGCAAGGCACTCCAGGGGGCAGAGCAGAGATACCCGAGGATGGAGAAGTTGGCCTATGCCTTGATCCATGCCTCAAGGAAGATGAAACCATACTTCCAGTCCCATACTATGGTCATCCTTACTGACTCTCCTCTGAGGCAGGTCCTACACAAGCCTGAAAAATCAGGAAGGCTAATGACCTGGGCTATAGAGTTGGGGGAATTTGACATTGTGTATCAGCCTAAGACAGCCATTAAGGGGCAAGCCTTGGCAGACTTCGTGGCTGAGTTCACATGGGAAGAAAATGAGGCCGAGGGTGAGACCCTCGGGAAGGCAGATACAGAAGACAGACCCGCAGACACACCCGCAGAAATGGCTGAGACGAGCACCGCTAGAAGGAAAGTGACTGAAAACGAAGAGGGAAGATACATCTTTAGACAGGGGTCCCTCTCTGAGGGAAATTTTTCTGAAGAAAAGACTCCGTGGAGCCTCTTCGTTGACGGGTCCTCCTGTGATAGTGGAAGTGGTGCTGGACTGATACTATCAGCACCCGATGGCACAGACGTCGAGTACGCCCTGAGGTTCAATTTCAAAGCCTCCAACAATGAGGCTGAGTATGAGGCCTTGTTAGCTGGCCTCTCCTTGGCCAAATCCCTTAGTGTCAGCCAAATTTTGGTTCACAGTGATTCAAGGCTGGTGGTGAATCAGATACTAGGAGCCTATGAGGCCAAAGACGAGAGGATGGCTAGGTATCTTGATAAGGTGAGGTCATTGCTGAAAAACTTCAAAGAAGTGAAATTCAAGAGGATACCTAGGCTCGACAATGGCCGTGCTGACGCCCTTGCAAGGTTGGCCTCAGCTACTAGGACAGACATAAGGAGGACAGTCCCGGTAGAAATCTTGCTTCGACCAACTATCGAAGACGACGAGGGAACACTTGGTGTTTGCATGAATGTTTCTCAAGAACCTTCATGGATGGACCCCCTGATCAGATACATTAGAGGGGGAGAGATGCCAGAAGCGAGCCAAGAGAGGAAGAAGCTGAGGTACAGGGCTGCAAAGTTCGCTGTCATCGGAGACACGCTGTATAAAAAGGGGTTTCTGCTCCCCTTACTTAGGTGTGTGCATCCCTCAGAGGTCCCTTTCATTTTGCAAGACGTGCATGAAGGGTCGTGTTCAAGCCATATTGGGGGTAGATCCTTGGCAAAGAGGGTGATCACCCAAGGCTACTGGTGGCCGACCTTAGGAAAAGATGCCGCCGCATATGTTAAAAAGTGTGATAAATGCCAAAGATTTGCTACCATCCCTCACCAACCTCACCAGCCTCTCACCTCCATTACATCCCCATGGCCGTTCGCAATATGGGGGATTGATCTGGTAGGACCCTTACCGAGAGCAGTCAATAACTATCGGTTCCTCATCGTAGCAATTGACTACTTTTCAAAGTGGGTAGAGGCCGAGCCGATGGTCACGATCACGGAGCAGAAGACCTTCCAGTTCATCTGGAAGAATGTGATATGCAGATATGGTCTACCCAACACCCTCATCTCGGATAACGGGACCCAGTTCAAGAATGCCTCTTTACAGAAGTACTGTGAGAGGGTAAGTATCAAACAATTTTTCTCCACCCCAGGCCGACCTCAGGCCAATGGGCAAACCGAAGTTACGAACAGGACAATCCTAGATGGGATTAAGAAGAGGCTTGAGGAGGCAAAAGGAAGATGGGCCGAGGAGTTATATGCAGTATTGTGGGCATACAGGACGACAGTAAGGACCCCTACCGGGGAGACCCCATTCATGTTATCTTATGGATCAGAAGCAGTCATCCCCACCGAAGTGGAGTTTCCTACTCATAGGGTCCAAATGTATGATCCCCAGGGGAATATGGAAGAGAGAAGACTTGACCTAGACCTGATTGAGGGAATAAGGGAGGATGCTGAGATAAGGCAAGCTTCCTACCAGCAGAGGACAGCAAAGTTTTACAACCAAAGGGTGAAACAGAGGCCTATCGCAGTGGGAGACTTGGTTCTTAAAAAGACTTGGCAGAAACCCAACAAGCTCCATCCTAATTGGCATGGCCTATATAGGGTCATCGATGAAGTTGTCCCAGGGACCTACAGGCTAGAAAACTTAGAGGGGGAACCTTTTTCAAACCCCTGGAATGCAGACCATTTGAAGAAATACTATCAGTAGTGTTGTAAGGTCTTGAAAGGCCATAATTGTAATTGGGGTTGCTCCAACAGAACACTTGGAAAATTAATGAGAAATATCAGTGTTTCCTTCATCCTATTGTCAGTCCTAGCATGCATGGGAAGTTGAACCCTCGGCTATAATGGGGACCAGTGGAGGGGACGACCCCCCCACTCTCCTCAAAAAAGACGAGGGAAGACTAGATTAAAATCCATTAATTTGGTTAGTTGATCCCTCGGCTATAATGGGGACCGGTGGAGGGGACGACCCCTCCACTCTCCTCAAAAAAGACGAGGGAAGACTAGATTAAAATCCATTAATTTGGTTAGTTGAACCCTCGGCTATAATGGGGACCAGTGGAGGGGACGACCCCTCCACTCTCCTCAAAAAAGACGAGGGAAGACTAAATTAAAATCCATTAATTTGGTTAGTTGAACCCTCGGCTATAATGGGGACCGGTGGAGGGGACGACCCCTCCACTCTCCTCAAAAAAGACGAGGGAAGACTAGATTAAAATCCATTAATTTGGTTAGTTGAACCCTCGGCTATAATGGGGACCAGTGGAGGGGACGACCCCTCCACTCTCCTCAAAAAAGACGAGGGAAGACTAAATTAAAATCCATTAATTTGGTTAGTTGAACCCTCGGCTATAATGGGGACCGGTGGAGGGGACGACCCCTCCACTCTCCTCAAAAAAGACGAGGGAAGACTAGATTAAAATCCATTAATTTGGTGTATTTGGTCATGGGTAAAGGTGCCATGAACATTCATATCTTCCTGATATGAAGGGTTTCTAAGGTTTTCTTCACAGATAGAGTGACGTGAAGTGGATGGAGGATAGGCAACAATGGGAGATCTAGAAGAGTAACTCCTAGAGGATTGACACCTATTAAATTTTCTAAAATTTAGAAAAACATCACCATCCTTCTCCTCAATGATGTCTTCAACATCATGATTCTGACGCGGTTGAGGAGGAACAGCATTTTTTATAGCCCATGTCTCTGGGAAGTCAATTTCGTCCCAACTTATAGTTCTAGGTGTGTGAACATTAGAATCTATAAGATGTGTGTCAATTAACACAGTTTTACCAAAAGGACTTAATTGCTTAATATTGGGAGCTATAGTATTCATTACCTTGTAATAAATTCTATAGATAATCCCAACAGTTTCCGATCCCGGAAGAAAGTTATAACCTTTGGTTTGGACCCTAAGACTCAAACACTTACAAAGGTGCATATCACTTAAAGACAAGGTTATGTTTGGAAACACATCAAAATAAACTGGTCCATTACATAAACTAGTTTCGATAGCTCCTATCAAAGATTGTCTAAAGTTAGTACATCTACCATCACGTAGAGTAGCTTGAAGACAGGCGTTCATGCCAGACAGGGTCAAGGGTTTAAAAGCAATCTGAATTAAACCAATATGAATAAAGTGATAATTTTTATCCTTTATATGGCCCTGAAGATCATTTATGTTAAAGAGTTCGATAATCTTATCTTGCTCAGTCAAACTAAGGGTTTGTTCCATAGTTTTAATAGCATACTTGCTACGAAAGTTATACCAGTTAGTGTTATATATAACTTTAGGATGGACCTTAGGAATAGTCCACCTGTTCAGATCCTTCTGAACATCAAATTCAATTAAAGAAGAGTTCTTCGTGAACTCTTGTGTTGTATGTGTATCAATGGGTTCCATTACACATATGTTAATGTTTAGAATAGTAATAATCAAATGGTCTGGAATAGGAGTGTATTAATCAAATCAAAAATTTATTTAGATAAAACAATATGCAAATCAAAATTCTAGATCTAAATAAAATACTATTTAAATCGAAATTCGCCAGTTAAATGAATATAATAAGCCGAATTAGAAATCACTTTTGATACCCAGTGGTCAACGATTTACTTTGGGAATAAGCCTAACGCCTCCCTGGCTAAACGGCAACCCGGTTACGCGACAAGTTACCAGTATATCACAACCAGACTTCTAATTCTCCTTATTATTATCATTTAAATTAGGTTTTCAATATGAATAGAAATCATTTAAATAAGAAGATTAATGTGAATAGTGATTATGAAAATAGTTTTCTGATGTGAATAGTAAAATACTATTCACGCCGGTGAACAGTGATCTTCTGTTCAGACATGTATTATACCGGACAATAGTAAAGGTCGTTACTTTCGTACATCGGAAACATCATATCTTTTACTGTTCCGGTGCAATTGAAAGATCACAACCTTACTGTTCCGTGATAATACAGCAGACCAAATGTTACATTCTAAACACTAACACACAAATTAGCCAATCATGGCTCTGATACCAACAAGGAGAGGATCAATATGCGGAAATATAACTGGAAACTATTACAAATTTATTATTACAGACTGGAATTAAAGACAGAAATTAAAACTTACAAACTGAAGAGAAGTCCACCGGAATGTAGCCGGGAAGTTCTTATTACAAATATAGAGAGAGAGAGGGAGAGAGCTGAGTAAATAAAAGCGTAAGAAATGAATGAGGGGAAGCCCTCTATTTATACACAAAGGGTTGGAATAAATAATTCCTGAGTGGGGCCCTCCAGGTCACGGGAGCTGAGAGGTCGACAAAGTCTCTTGTCATCTTGTGTCGGCTGCTGGGCCATGTGGGGTCACACGAATCACTGGCGAGGCCAGGTGGGCCATCTACCTCAGATCATCTAGGCCATCCATGCCAGTGCTTGGGTGTAAGTCATCCAACCGTCGTGTTGGGTTAGTCGATCTCATGATGTCACAGTAAACTCTTAACTGTGGATTGGTCGGTATGGTGTTGTCGAACATTTCACTGATGAAAGGGTCGCCGACGAGGAAGTCGTCCTCTGGGTTCTGAGATTCTCCAGCCAGGCAAAAGAAAGGGTTATCTTTCTGGGCTGAGGTCATTGATGCATCGTCATCATCGGACGGGATAGGAATAGGATTCCTATCAAGGGTGTCTGAGCTAAGACAAGGTCTAGCTGCAGTACTGGGGGCGGTTTCTTCGCCAATCTTCAGCTGGTTCTGGGTATATTCCATTACCATTTTCGAGAGCTCCTGCTCTGTAGCTCTGGGATGCTTCTTCTTCATAGCTTTCTTTAAATCCAAAATTGGATTAGGTGCAGGCATCATCTGATCTGCAGGGGGAGGAGATTCTTCGACCGACTCCATGTTCTGTTGCAGACTGCCCTTAATCTGCACCTCTGTAGACTTCAAATCTACACCACTCCACCACCGATAGGAAAAGATGCGTTCCAGAAGAGGAACATTGAGAGAGTTAACTCTGCATTGCAAATTCCATCGCCAGATCCAAGGAATATCCATTTCCGAGAAAAATAGTAGGGTGTTTAAGCCTACCGGAGCTTTATTTTTCCCTCTCAAGAGGGGATGAAATTGACACCAAGGAAGAAAAAGTTTAAGCTTGGTGATTTCATCAGGGAGGAAATCAATTCCTGGGCCAAATTTGTCCCACCAATTGAATACCCATCCTGGGTAAGATTTTCGCAAAGAATTTGGGCACAAAACAAAAAACCAGGTGTGTTTGTGCTCAGCATTTTGGTAATAAAAAGCTTTAGTCCAAGCCTGGACATAATCCCAATAATTATATTGGCCACCAGCATGCGAACTTAATTTTCGTGCTTTTAAAGGGTGGATGCCCCATTCTCGGGGAGATATGAATTTCTTTAGAACAGCCTTGCTATAAGCAATGGGGGAATGGGTATTTCCCTGGTGTTTATTTGAATGATTGAACACCACTGATTCAGTTTCCACGAGAATCGCCTCGTATACAGTTCTGTATTTGCCTTCTTGCACTTGATAATTATGAGTATCAAGATACTGGGACTTAATTTCCCAGGGCGCAGACATCTGCTGCTCATCCTCTTCATTGAGGATTAGTACTAATTCCGAAGTCCTAATATTAGGAAGGAAATCGTACTTGATAGTTTCCAAAACCTCTTTAGCAGATTTCTTCTTGCTGAAAGGGTTGAGAGGGGGAGCATTCTTCTCCCTGTTCTTGGCACTCTGGCGTAAGAACTCAACATAATCCTGTATCGGAGGATATTGATCATCATTCACGATGATCTTTTCTTTTCCAGGCCGGCGAGAATACCCGCTGCCTCTGCCACGCCCACGAGAGGGGCCACTCATCGGTCCTGCAAAAACTCTCTAGTTAGAAAATCGGGAAGAGAGTTATTTTCCCCTTTGATATGTTCTATATCAAAATCAAAAGCCGATAAGTTTGCTTGCCATCTGGCAAAAATCTGTTTTGAAACAATATTTTCAACATCCTTTTGCAAAACCTGTTTAACAGCACTGCAATCAATTCGCAGCAAAAATTTCTGATTTAATAAATCATCTTGAAATTTTGAAATGCATTTAACAACCGAAAAGATTTCTTTCTTAATGGTGGAGTAATTTTTTGAGGCATCTTTCCAAGATCCCGAAGTAAAACGAACAAGTTCTTCTTTTTTAGTTAAAGAATTTATTTGTTTTAAAATACCACCAAAACCTAAATCAGAGGCGTCAGTCTCGACAATTTTGAAAAAAGAAGGATTTGCTAAAGCAAGGCAAGGCAATTGCTTGACTTTCAGTTTAATTTTCTGAACAGCTTTAGTATGCTCATCAGTCCAAGGAGCAGGATTCTTTTTTAATCTGGAATAGAGGATGGCACTATCTTGTGCAAGATTTTTATAGTAGTCACCAATATAATTGAGACTACCCAGAAAGCGTTGAAGTTGCGTCTTTTCCTTGAGCTCGTCAGGGAATTTAGAGGCAAATTCAATACTACGATCAATGGGGAGTATCTTCCCCTCTCCAATGTTATGCCCTAAAAATCTGACATTAGTCTGAAAAATTTTCATTTTAGGGGCGGAGACAACTAAACCATTAGTTTTGATAACATCTTTAAAAATCTTTAAATGTTTAAAGTGTTGGTCAATTGATGCAGAGAAGATAAGGATATCATCAATGTAAACAATTGAGAAATCAGAATAAGGAGTAAAAATATCGTTCATGATATTTTGAAACTCAGAGGGGGCATTTTTAAGCCCAAAAGGCAAAACATTCCATTGATAATGGCCAAAAGGAACCACAAAAGCGGTTTTATACCGATCTTGGGGTGTGATTTGGATCTGCCAGTATCCAGATTTTAAATCAAATTTGGAAAAAATGGTGGCAGAATGAAGCCTATCTAATAAATCCTTTTTATTAGGGATTGGATATCTTATCCATTGCAAAACAGTGTTGAGGGGTTTGTAATTAATTACAAGCCTAGGAACACCACGTTCTTGTTCAGCAGCCTTGTTGACATAAAAAGCTGTACAACTCCAAGGGGAATAACTTTTAGTTATAAGCTTTTTATCTAACAAGTTCTGGATCTCATTCTTACAAAGATCGAGGAGCTCAGTCTTCATCTGACTGGGTCTAGCTTTGGTCGGAATGGATCTTTCATGAAAATCTTTTTCATAAGGAAGAGAAACAATATGCTTCTTCCTGTCCCAAAAAGCATTAGGGATATCACTGCAAATTTCTGAAGTTAATTGATTTTTAACTATCTGAATTTTGCTCATGATATTAGGGGACATTAAATTCTTTTTAATGTTGAGATTACAGATTTCTTTCTGAAGAAAATTAAGATGGTTCTCTTTGAAAATAATGTTATTAGTCAAAGAGTTGATTTTCTTAATCTCAGGTTTAGTGATAAATTCAAAAAAAAAAATTTGATTTTGAATGGTGGTGTATATACCACTGGAATCAATTTTATCTATAGGCATAAGCATAGATAAAAACGGAGTACCCAAAATAATCTGTTGGGATAAATCACCAATGAGAAGGAAGGTACTGTCTAAACAAATTCCATTGTTACAGATGGCAACATTAGTTAATTTAAACCTGATGCCCATGCTATCTCCGCTAGCATTAAACAAAGATTGAGTAGTCTTCTCAAAGTATTCAGTAGGAACAATTCCTTCCTGGATACAGTTCATATCAGCACCGCTATCAACAAGAGCAATGATGTTACAAAGAGTAAATTCTTTGTTAATCACGAGGTTGATAGTAGTATACCACTTTTGGCTTGGTACACGGCTGATAACACCTAAATAATCCACTGAATCTTCAGTACTAGGAGTAGTGTTTGAAGTTCCTGGATCAGAATGCTTATGAGCATTCTTGAGACTATCGATCTCAGTCTGCATCTTGTCATGCTGTAACTTAAGTTGTCTTAACTCAGTTTTAAGTGTATTAACTTCATGTCTTAGATCATTAAGACTAGCAGGTTTGTTAATGACATCAGATTGTTCTAAACGATTAAGAACCTCCTTGAGGCTGTAATTTTTAAAAGAATCTGGAATACGAGCCTCTTCCTGGGCATAACAATTCTGAATAAGTTTTAGCTTAACGTCAGGGTCAGTAACCTGGTTGATGACATCAATCATATTCTGTTGCTGACTGGTAAGGACATTAAGACTTAATCCATTAAGTTGAATTATGGATTGGAGATGGTCGCATCTCTGAGTTAATTCATTACATTGACAGTCTCCATTCCCGGAGACATCAGAGTCGCTAGAACTTTGGATATAACAAAGCTCATCATCGCTTTCTGAGGAGGAATCCTCTTGTTCTTCAGAGGAACTGGAGTTAAGCAGGAGTTTGCTTAACTGGGACTTCAGATGTTCATCAATCTGAAGGGCGCTAATCTTAGCTTCCATTTTACATTTATTAGCATAGTGGCCAAACTTGCCACATTTAAAGCATTTAGGGCCAAATTTGTTAGTTTTCTTTTTAACAAATTTCTTTTTATGTTTATATTCTTTTTCTTTAGGAATATAAGCCCTTTTCTTTTTACGTTTATAGGTGGGTTTCTTAGGAACCTTCTTAGTCTTTTTGGAGACTTTATGGGTAGAAGTTCCCGTGTCAAAAGCAAACTGCTCACAAAACTCACCAAGCTCTTTCTTTCCCGAAAGATTCTGTTTCTTAAGTTGTTTCTGCAACTTAAGGTCATTACAAAGAGAGAGACCCTCTTGGATGACAATACTTATGAGTTGACCATAAGTATAGCTATTGTAAGGGATAGAGATTCCATTATTGGAGTCTCTAAGCTTCTTACGGACTTTCTCAGCAAAGAAAGTCGGAAGGCCACCGATAAACTGGGCTTTCCAATGCTCAGAGTTGCCATCTGCTCTCTGAGTAACCCTAGCAAGGAACACGTCCTTGTACCACCTAAACTGACTCAGAGTAGGACACCTAAGGTTTTGTAATAATTCTCTATTACGATCATTATGGTGATCCGTACTACCAATAAAGTGGAAGGAAATAGATAGCATAAGGGTATAGACAGCGTCTGGTACCATTATGTCTTGCATCTGTTCATTCTTAACAACTTTAGAAGCAGTAAGGATAGCACTTCTCTGACTATCAGTCAGAATGTTTCCCCACCAACCACTGAGGGTGCCAGTGAACCCGGCAACGATCATCTGCGCAATACTATAATCGGATGCATCATTATGTTTACATATGGTGGCATACATAGACATTTGATGGATCATCTCATAAATCTGGGATTCAGATTTACCATCCAGATTCCAGTCATAGATTGACTTGCCGTGGAAGGTGTTCTGTGCCACGGTGCTCTCTTCAAAGAGCAAATCCTGGGGGGTCGGCCTATGGTAATAAGTCTTGGAGGGACTAATATTATTACTATAGGTAATTCTATTAATCTCAGGAGGACGACCAAAAGATAGTTCAAATCCTTGAATATCTTTTAACGGGACATCTGATTCGATATCAGAATCAGAATCATCATGGGAAAGGGTGTTAATCTTAAGACCCTTGAGATTGTTTTCGATCTCTTTGAGCTTAGATATAAAATCCGTTTTAGCTCCAGTTTTAAAACCTTTTACTTCAATAGGAGGTTGAATTATAGGTTTAATCAGACTAGTCTCTAAGTCTGGGGTTTTTCTAACAGGGTTAGGTGCTAGATTAGTCTCAATTCTATTGAGCTGCTTACCTATCGTGTTAAGGATAAGGTTAGTGTAATTACCCTGTTTATAAAGAGGATTAAGTTCTTTATTATGGGTAAGGAGTCTAGTATCATTAGTCTCCATGTTAACGAATGCATTAACTTCTAGCCTAGGGGTATTACTACTTTGGCTAGTGCTACCAACATCTATGGAAAGAGGTTCAGTAGGAGGGTGAACAGCAGATATAATCTGTTTATTCACAGTGGTCCATTGAGTTTCATGTTTAACCTCAGGTTTAGGTTGATTTTCTGTTTCAAGAACAAAAAGTTTCCTATCTTTAGTAAACATGAGAAACCAAACAGCAAAAGAAGTAACCAATTGGTTTTCTTCCACCCATTTATAAAATTCATTTTTATAAAATTCTAACATAGTTTTATCATACTTTTTAAAGTACCAAGTCCTAAAACTAGACCATTCTGGTAAGTTAAACTCAGCACTAATTTCTTTCCTATTAATTGTAAAAACCATTAAAGGGAAGAAAGGTTAAAGTCTGACATTCATTTCAGACGGCGTAGGGGACGGTTCCCTGCGCTGAGAAGAAGCTGTCTTCTCATAAATACCATGGGGTATTTGGTCATGGGTAAAGGTGCCATGAACATTCATATACCAACAAGGAGAGGATCAATATGCGGAAATATAACTGGAAACTATTACAAACTTATTATTACAGACTGGAATTAAAGACAGAAATTAAAACTTACAAACTGAAGAGAAGTCCACCGGAATGTAGCCGGGAAGTTCTTATTACAAATATAGAGAGAGAGAGGGAGAGAGCTGAGTAAATAAAAGCGTAAGAAATGAATGAGGGGAAGCCCTCTATTTATACACAAAGGGTTGGAATAAATAATTCCTGAGTGGGGCCCTCCAGGTCACGGGAGCTGAGAGGTCGACAAAGTCTCTTGTCATCTTGTGTCGGCTGCTGGGCCATGTGGGGTCACACGAATCACTGGCGAGGCCAGGTGGGCCATCTACCTCAGATCATCTAGGCCATCCATGCCAGTGCTTGGGTGTAAGTCATCCAACCGTCGTGTTGGGTTAGTCGATCTCATGATGTCACAGTAAACTCTTAACTGTGGATTGGTCGGTATGGTGTTGTCGAACATTTCACTGATGAAAGGGTCGCCGACGAGGAAGTCGTCCTCTGGGTTCTGAGATTCTCCAGCCAGGCAAAAGAAAGGGTTATCTTTCTGGGCTGAGGTCATTGATGCATCGTCATCATCGGACGGGATAGGAATAGGATTCCTATCAAGGGTGTCTGAGCTAAGACAAGGTCTAGCTGCAGTACTGGGGGCGGTTTCTTCGCCAATCTTCAGCTGGTTCTGGGTATATTCCATTACCATTTTCGAGAGCTCCTGCTCTGTAGCTCTGGGATGCTTCTTCTTCATAGCTTTCTTTAAATCCAAAATTGGATTAGGTGCAGGCATCATCTGATCTGCAGGGGGAGGAGATTCTTCGACCGACTCCATGTTCTGTTGCAGACTGCCCTTAATCTGCACCTCTGTAGACTTCAAATCTACACCACTCCACCACCGATAGGAAAAGATGCGTTCCAGAAGAGGAACATTGAGAGAGTTAACTCTGCATTGCAAATTCCATCGCCAGATCCAAGGAATATCCATTTCCGAGAAAAATAGTAGGGTGTTTAAGCCTACCGGAGCTTTATTTTTCCCTCTCAAGAGGGGATGAAATTGACACCAAGGAAGAAAAAGTTTAAGCTTGGTGATTTCATCAGGGAGGAAATCAATTCCTGGGCCAAATTTGTCCCACCAATTGAATACCCATCCTGGGTAAGATTTTCGCAAAGAATTTGGGCACAAAACAAAAAACCAGGTGTGTTTGTGCTCAGCATTTTGGTAATAAAAAGCTTTAGTCCAAGCCTGGACATAATCCCAATAATTATATTGGCCACCAGCATGCGAACTTAATTTTCGTGCTTTTAAAGGGTGGATGCCCCATTCTCGGGGAGATATGAATTTCTTTAGAACAGCCTTGCTATAAGCAATGGGGGAATGGGTATTTCCCTGGTGTTTATTTGAATGATTGAACACCACTGATTCAGTTTCCACGAGAATCGCCTCGTATACAGTTCTGTATTTGCCTTCTTGCACTTGATAATTATGAGTATCAAGATACTGGGACTTAATTTCCCAGGGCGCAGACATCTGCTGCTCATCCTCTTCATTGAGGATTAGTACTAATTCCGAAGTCCTAATATTAGGAAGGAAATCGTACTTGATAGTTTCCAAAACCTCTTTAGCAGATTTCTTCTTGCTGAAAGGGTTGAGAGGGGGAGCATTCTTCTCCCTGTTCTTGGCACTCTGGCGTAAGAACTCAACATAATCCTGTATCGGAGGATATTGATCATCATTCACGATGATCTTTTCTTTTCCAGGCCGGCGAGAATACCCGCTGCCTCTGCCACGCCCACGAGAGGGGCCACTCATCGGTCCTGCAAAAACTCTCTAGTTAGAAAATCGGGAAGAGAGTTATTTTCCCCTTTGATATGTTCTATATCAAAATCAAAAGCCGATAAGTTTGCTTGCCATCTGGCAAAAATCTGTTTTGAAACAATATTTTCAACATCCTTTTGCAAAACCTGTTTAACAGCACTGCAATCAATTCGCAGCAAAAATTTCTGATTTAATAAATCATCTTGAAATTTTGAAATGCATTTAACAACCGAAAAGATTTCTTTCTTAATGGTGGAGTAATTTTTTGAGGCATCTTTCCAAGATCCCGAAGTAAAACGAACAAGTTCTTCTTTTTTAGTTAAAGAATTTATTTGTTTTAAAATACCACCAAAACCTAAATCAGAGGCGTCAGTCTCGACAATTTTGAAAAAAGAAGGATTTGCTAAAGCAAGGCAAGGCAATTGCTTGACTTTCAGTTTAATTTTCTGAACAGCTTTAGTATGCTCATCAGTCCAAGGAGCAGGATTCTTTTTTAATCTGGAATAGAGGATGGCACTATCTTGTGCAAGATTTTTATAGTAGTCACCAATATAATTGAGACTACCCACAAAGCGTTGAAGTTGCGTCTTTTCCTTGAGCTCGTCAGGGAATTTAGAGGCAAATTCAATACTACGATCAATGGGGAGTATCTTCCCCTCTCCAATGTTATGCCCTAAAAATCTGACATTAGTCTGAAAAATTTTCATTTTAGGGGCGGAGACAACTAAACCATTAGTTTTGATAACATCTTTAAAAATCTTTAAATGTTTAAAGTGTTGGTCAATTGATGCAGAGAAGATAAGGATATCATCAATGTAAACAATTGAGAAATCAGAATAAGGAGTAAAAATATCGTTCATGATATTTTGAAACTCAGAGGGGGCATTTTTAAGCCCAAAAGGCAAAACATTCCATTGATAATGGCCAAAAGGAACCACAAAAGCGGTTTTATACCGATCTTGGGGTGTGATTTGGATCTGCCAGTATCCAGATTTTAAATCAAATTTGGAAAAAATGGTGGCAGAATGAAGCCTATCTAATAAATCCTTTTTATTAGGGATTGGATATCTTATCCATTGCAAAACAGTGTTGAGGGGTTTGTAATTAATTACAAGCCTAGGAACACCACGTTCTTGTTCAGCAGCCTTGTTGACATAAAAAGCTGTACAACTCCAAGGGGAATAACTTTTAGTTATAAGCTTTTTATCTAACAAGTTCTGGATCTCATTCTTACAAAGATCGAGGAGCTCAGTCTTCATCTGACTGGGTCTAGCTTTGGTCGGAATGGATCTTTCATGAAAATCTTTTTCATAAGGAAGAGAAACAATATGCTTCTTCCTGTCCCAAAAATCATTAGGGATATCACTGCAAATTTCTGAAGTTAATTGATTTTTAACTATCTGAATTTTGCTCATGATATTAGGGGACATTAAATTCTTTTTAATGTTGAGATTACAGATTTCTTTCTGAAGAAAATTAAGATGGTTCTCTTTGAAAATAATGTTATTAGTCAAAGAGTTGATTTTCTTAATCTCAGGTTTAGTGATAAATTCAAAAAAAAAATTTTGATTTTGAATGGTGGTGTATATACCACTGGAATCAATTTTATCTATAGGCATAAGCATAGATAAAAACGGAGTACCCAGAATAATCTGTTGGGATAAATCACCAATGAGAAGGAAGGTACTGTCTAAACAAATTCCATTGTTACAGATGGCAACATTAGTTAATTTAAACCTGATGCCCATGCTATCTCCGCTAGCATTAAACAAAGATTGAGTAGTCTTCTCAAAGTATTCAGTAGGAACAATTCCTTCCTGGATACAGTTCATATCAGCACCGCTATCAACAAGAGCAATGATGTTACAAAGAGTAAATTCTTTGTTAATCACGAGGTTGATAGTAGTATACCACTTTTGGCTTGGTATACGGCTGATAACACCTAAATAATCCACTGAATCTTCAGTACTAGGAGTAGTGTTTGAAGTTCCTGGATCAGAATGCTTATGAGCATTCTTGAGACTATCGATCTCAGTCTGCATCTTGTCATGCTGTAACTTAAGTTGTCTTAACTCAGTTTTAAGTGTATTAACTTCATGTCTTAGATCATTAAGACTAGCAGGTTTGTTAATGACATCAGATTGTTCTAAACGATTAAGAACCTCCTTGAGGCTGTAATTTTTAGAAGAATCTGGAATACGAGCCTCTTCCTGGGCATAACAATTCTGAATAAGTTTTAGCTTAACGTCAGGGTCAGTAACCTGGTTGATGACATCAATCATATTCTGTTGCTGACTGGTAAGGACATTAAGACTTAATCCATTAAGTTGAATTATGGATTGGAGATGGTCGCATCTCTGAGTTAATTCATTACATTGACAGTCTCCATTCCCGGAGACATCAGAGTCGCTAGAACTTTGGATATAACAAAGCTCATCATCGCTTTCTGAGGAGGAATCCTCTTGTTCTTCAGAGGAACTGGAGTTAAGCAGGAGTTTGCTTAACTGGGACTTCAGATGTTCATCAATCTGAAGGGCGCTAATCTTAGCTTCCATTTTACATTTATTAGCATAGTGGCCAAACTTGCCACATTTAAAGCATTTAGGGCCAAATTTGTTAGTTTTCTTTTTAACAAATTTCTTTTTATGTTTATATTCTTTTTCTTTAGGAATATAAGCCCTTTTCTTTTTGCGTTTATAGGTGGGTTTCTTAGGAACCTTCTTAGTCTTTTTGGAGACTTTATGGGTAGAAGTTCCCGTGTCAAAAGCAAACTGCTCACAAAACTCACCAAGCTCTTTCTTTCCCGAAAGATTCTGTTTCTTAAGTTGTTTCTGCAACTTAAGGTCATTACAAAGAGAGAGACCCTCTTGGATGACAATACTTATGAGTTGACCATAAGTATAGCTATTGTAAGGGATAGAGATTCCATTATTGGAGTCTCTAAGCTTCTTACGGACTTTCTCAGCAAAGAAAGTCGGAAGGCCACCGATAAACTGGGCTTTCCAATGCTCAGAGTTGCCATCTGCTCTCTGAGTAACCCTAGCAAGGAACACGTCCTTGTACCACCTAAACTGACTCAGAGTAGGACACCTAAGGTTTTGTAATAATTCTCTATTACGATCATTATGGTGATCCGTACTACCAATAAAGTGGAAGGAAATAGATAGCATAAGGGTATAGACAGCGTCTGGTACCATTATGTCTTGCATCTGTTCATTCTTAACAACTTTAGAAGCAGTAAGGATAGCACTTCTCTTACTATCAGTCAGAATGTTTCCCCACCAACCACTGAGGGTGCCAGTGAACCCGGCAACGATCATCTGCGCAATACTATAATCGGATGCATCATTATGTTTACATATGGTGGCATACATAGACATTTGATGGATCATCTCGTAAATCTGGGATTCAGATTTACCATCCAGATTCCAGTCATAGATTGACTTGCCGTGGAAGGTGTTCTGTGCCACGGTGCTCTCTTCAAAGAGCAAATCCTGGGGGGTCGGCCTATGGTAATAAGTCTTGGAGGGACTAATATTATTACTATAGGTAATTCTATTAATCTCAGGAGGACGACCAAAAGATAGTTCAAATCCTTGAATATCTTTTAACGGGACATCTGATTCGATATCAGAATCAGAATCATCATGGGAAAGGGTGTTAATCTTAAGACCCTTGAGATTGTTTTCGATCTCTTTGAGCTTAGATATAAAATCCGTTTTAGCTCCGGCTTTAAAACCTTTAACTTCAAAAGGAGGTTGAATTATAGGTTTAATCAGACTAGTCTCTAAGTCTGGGGTTTTTCTAACAGGGTTAGGTGCTAGATTAGTCTCAATTCTATTGAGCTGCTTACCTATCGTGACCGGTGGAGGGGACGACCCCTCCACTCTCCTCAAAAAAGACGAGGGAAGACTAGATTAAAATCCATTAATTTGGTTAGTTGAACCCTTGGCTATAATGGGGACCAGTGGAGGGGACGACCCCTCCACTCTCCTCAAAAAAGACGAGGGAAGACTAAATTAAAATCCATTAATTTGGTTAGTTGAACCCTCGGCTATAATGGGGACCAGTGGAGGGGTAATGGGGACCAGTGGAGGGGACGACCCCTCCACTCTCCTCAAAAAAGCCGAGGGAAGACTAAATTAAAATCCATTAATTTGGTTAGTTGAACCCTCGGCTATAATGGGGACCAGTGGAGGGGACGACCCCTCCACTCTCCTCAAAAAAGACGAGGGAAGACTAAATTAAAATCCATTAATTTGGTTAGTTGAACCCTCGGCTATAATGGGGACCAGTGGAGGGGTAATGGGGACCAGTGGAGGGGACGACCCCTCCACTCTCCTCAAAAAAGACGAGGGAAGACTAGATTAAAATCCATTAATTTGGTTAGTTGATCCCTCGGCTATAATGGGGACCGGTGGAGGGGACGACCCCTCCACTCTCCTCAAAAAAGACGAGGGAAGACTAGATTAAAATCCATTAATTTGGTTAGTTGAACCCTCGGCTATAATGGGGACCAGTGGAGGGGACGACCCCTCCACTCTCCTCAAAAAAGACGAGGGAAGACTAGATTAAAATCCATTAATTTGGTTAGTTGAACCCTCGGCTATAATGGGGACCAGTGGAGGGGTAATGGGGACCAGTGGAGGGGACGACCCCTCCACTCTCCTCAAAAAAGCCGAGGGAAGACTAAATTAAAATCCATTAATTTGGTTAGTTGAACCCTCGGCTATAATGGGGACCAGTGGAGGGGACGACCCCTCCACTCTCCTCAAAAAAGCCGAGGGAAGACTAAATTAAAATCCATTAATTTGGTTAGTTGAACCCTCGGCTATAATGGGGACCAGTGGAGGGGACGACCCCTCCACTCTGCTCAAAAAAGACGAGGGAAGACTATATTAAAATCCATTAATTTGGTTAGTTGATCCCTCGGCTATAATGGGGACCAGTGGAGGGGACGACCCCTCCACTCTCCTCAAAAAAGACGAGGGAAGACTAAATTAAAATCCATTAATTTGGTTAGTTGATCCCTCGGCTATAATGGGGACCGGTGGAGGGGACGACCCCTCCACTCTCCTCAAAAAAGACGAGGGAAGACTAGATTAAAATCCATTAATTTGGTTAGTTGAACCCTCGGCTATAATGGGGACCAGTGGAGGGGACGACCCCTCCACTCTCCTCAAAAAAGCCGAGGGAAGACTAAATTAAAATCCATTAATTAGGTTAGTTGATCCCTCGGCTATAATGGGGACCAGTGGAGGGGACGACCCCTCCACTCCCCTCAAAAAGACGAGGGTGGACTTGATTTAAAACACCATAATTTGGTGGTAAACACCCTCGGCTATGAAGAGGGAAAATGGGAGAGACGACCCCATTTACCCTCAAAATGACGAGGGAGGAGTTGGTAATATTGTTAATTTCTAAGCATCACAAAGCAAAGACAGGAATAGAAGACAGTGATTATATTACAAATAAGGGAAATGTTTGATCAACAAAAATACAAAAAAAATGTTACAAGAAGAGGGTGTGGGCCACAGACAGCCACCCTATTGAGCACACTCAGAGGGCACATCGATTACAGGGGTCTCATCTACGACCACTAGAGGCTGATCCTCAGATGTGCCGGTACCCTCAACGTGGACTTGGGATTCAACCTGTGCCAAGGCCTCAGCAATTAAGGGGTCATCTAGCTGGACGGCTTCAAGGGAGGGGCGGATAGTCGTCACTGCATCAGCAAATTTTAGGACGACCCACCGACAGGCCGTCCTAATTCCCCTCTCAAGATACTCAAGGCCGAAGCCTTGAAACTCGTCTGAAACCTTATAGGCCTCAACAGCATCGGCCCCGGCCTTCCTTACTGCACCCTCAAGCTCGGTCTTGAAGTGAGCCCCCAGGTTATTCAAGGCCGCATCCTTGTCTTTAATAAGGTCGTCCTTGGCCTTCAGGTCTGCCTCATGCTGCGTCTGTAGCTCATTCAAGACCCTGGTATGCTCAACCCTCATACCCTCCAGCTCAGCCCTTGCAGTACCCAGCTCAGCCTTTGCAGCATCCAGTTCAGTCTGCAGAAGAGCCTCCTGCTGAATGGCCCTGTCAGCCTCTTGAAATTTCAGCTGATTCTCGGCCATCCATTTTGTAGCCGACGCCCAAGCACAAATAGACTGCACAAGAACAAGCAAACATTAAGAGGCCGAGGGAACAGATTGACAAAAAATTAACTGAGGAAGTACGGTAGAAACAAATACCTGGGCCATGGTATGCAGACCGTAATCATACACCTTGGCAGGGGGCATCTTCGACAAAAAGTCGTAGTCAGAGGCCGAAGGGGCAGAAAACATGGAGACCTTGGCCGCCCTTAAGTTGGCTATGAGGGAAGAAGGGTCAGACCTCAAGGATGCTAAATTTTGAGACCAAAATGCCCCCATGCTGGAGGCAGACCCCTCAGACACTTCTGCCCTCGCCCTCGTCCGTGCATCAGGACGAGAGCCCTCAGGAGCTTCAGGCTGCTTCCTTTTCCGACTATCCACGGTCGGCTCTACCGGCCTCGGCCCCTCGGCCGTTGACTTCCTCTGGGCTTGCTGAGGTTCCTTCCCTTTCTTCTTGCCAAGACCGGACAACAAGCTGGGGGCAGTCATCTCCCACAATTGGTCAGAAATGTTCGCAGGACGACCTGAAAAGAAGGAAATACGTCAGAAAGATACAGAGGCAAAGAGGGAACACTTAGAAGGAATCATAATGCGAAAATGGAAAAACACTCACATAATTCTGTCAAAGGGCCGACCCTCAGGCCAGCTTCTTTGAGGTGATGAGGGGTCATTAGATCTTCAAATTTTGGAAGTCCACCCTCTTTCCCCTGGTCCCTCAGATAGTCAACAATTACCCTCTCTTCCTGACTTAATCCAGGGTCAGACCGTGCCCTCATGGAAGGTTTGGACCATACCTGGGAAACCCTCGGACTATCTTCAAGAGGATCAACCCCAGAGGGGAACTCCCAGTCCCCAGAGATGAAGAAATACCTCTTCTTCCAGTCATGATTTGAGGTCTGGGCTACATGAAGGATCTTCTTGTCTGACTTCCTGGCCCCTAAGTGGTAGTAACCAGGCTGCTTGGACGATGAGGTAATGTTATAACAACCTATGAATAAGTCTGCTGAGGGCTCATCTGTGAAGACACTCTTCCAAAGAGATATATAGCCAAGAATTGCCCTCCAAGAGTTGGGGGGGAGCTGAGAGGGGGAAACCCCAAGGGCAGACAGGATCTCAACAATGGTAGGATGCAGAGGGAACCTTACACCAACCCTAAGCATCTGCTCGTAAACAGCAACCTCCCCCTCGTCTCCCTGATAAACTCGCTCATCGGGGTTGGGAACCCTCATAGTCACAGAGGACTTTATGCCGAACTGATGCCTCCACAGCAAGAGGTCACGATCCTTCACAGTGGAAACATAAGCAGAGGCGTGAGAAGTGTCAATGGGATCATCATCAGAGTCCTCAGCATAACCCTCAGCCTCCTGTCTCTCGTCCTCTTCACCTCTTGGGGGCGAACCGTGAAAAGTCATTTGAAATGCATGGGGGGATAGGGCCGTCACAGGGACAGCCTCAGAGGGTCCCACACCCTCGGCCTGATGGTCCTGGGCGCCCTCAGACGACCCTCTCCTTCCAGAGGGACCAGCACCTGCAGGTGAAGACGCACGCTCGTCCATACCACCCTCAAACGTCTGACTGTCGGATGGACGATAGGACGACCCTTGTGGCTCAGAGGGCAGAATTTTCTTCAAGGGGAGGGGAAAGATGGGTCGTACCCAAATGGGGTCGTCCCGTCGTCTCCTCTCCTCCTCTTCCTCTATGCGCCTGATCTCTATGAAGAACTTCTCCCTCAAGGATGGAAACTCGTCTGCTAAATCGTAAAGCCTCCTAAGCATTAAGGGGGAGACCTAACACTTGAGATGATTTTACTAATCTAACCACAAACGAACTCCAATTGACCAACCTATGACTTTTGGATCTAAAACTGGGAATATGAAAGGTTCGCTCAAGAACACTCAAGAACAGTCGAAGTCGTTCGCCGGAAAAGATGCCAGAAAAATGCGAGAAAAACCAGAAAAATGCTAAAAGGGGTTCGACCCCAACACACAAAGGAAATGGAAGAGCTAGAGGAGAGTTCAGGCAAAGAAGAGTACCTGGAAACAAGAGCAACGGCTGAGTGAAGAGCGATGGAGAAATCAGCGAAGAAACGGCTATGGAGTTAGCTGGAATTGTAGAGAGAGAAAGTAAGGGCGCGAAGATGAAGAAGAAGCTAGAAGGGGAAAAAGATTTGAAAATCCTTTAATATCTTTGCTAATTAAGGGGCTCACTTCCCAAAGCAAAACACAGCCCACGAGGAGGATATCATTAGGGCACAAAGCCCCAAGCATAGTACAGCCGCCTTACCTAGGGAACTGGAGATGACAGTGGGCAACCGCCCAAGTGTCACCTCATGTTGACAGGCATCCCTCATCTCACTGACCATACATCCGCCTCAAAGCAACACTATCCCTCAGCCATCTCAACAACATCAATGGCTAAGGGCTGGGGGGTGATTGATATACCCATATTTACCCCCTGACTGCCGGGATCAAGGAAACCCCTTCAGACGACCCTCCGAGGGGCCGACCCCTCATTTGGCTCCATATGACCCCTCCTGGACTCGGCCTTCAGCAGGACCCGGACGACCCTCCGAGGGGCCGACCCTTCAGCAGGACCCGGACGACCCTCCGAGGAGCCGACCCTTCAGCAGGCCCCGGACGACCCTTCGAGGGGCCGACAGTACGAGGCTTAAATTGGACCATACTCACTACCAGGGGGAACTTTGCCCTCGGCCTCATATCATAGGCCGAGGGTGACATCATCTCAGCGCGTGGTTTGGGAGACGCGTGGAACAGTGCGCGTGAGGCACATATGACACGTGGCAGACCGTTATAACCGAATCACACCCTCACGTGAGGGAATATTATGCCATCATTTGGCATCTACAGGTGTCAACAGGGAATTGGTTAGATCATCATTCACATGCACCATGCTTACTTGGGGGGGTACACTACACCCCCCAAGACTTATATATACTTGTCACCTACAACCCTACAGGGGGAGAGATTATCGCAACCCTAGCTAAGAACCCTGCTTGTACACACAGTAGAGAGAGAGAGCTTATGTGCATTGTATCCAAGGCCATTAGTGCCCATACATAGTGGATCACACACTCACAGTGGATGTAGGCCAACTTGGCTGAACCACTATATATCATCATCTTACTCCTCTTATACTCATCCCCTTCTACACACATATACACTTACATACTTACATACCTGCATCTCTATGGCTGCCATGGCTACTACTGTTTGAGCTCATTATCACTTATCCGGTGGTGCTAAATCTTAGCATCATCATTTATCATCCAAAATTAGTAAGTATAGTAAACAGCAAAAATTAAAAGCTAAACCCACTACTTACGTGCTCCATTCCCCCACCATCTTGGAAAAGAAAACCCACTACCTTCATGCTCCCTTTCCCGCCATTCTATATTTTTTTATGTTCTTCTTTGTTGTATTTAAGTAAGGATGTATGTATTAACAAATTTACTCATCATTCTAATATTAACAAATGTCGGATTCTTACAACAAAACAAACTATCACCTTTCTCTCTCACTCGCAAATAATTATCAATGTGATGAATTTATGGGCAAAAGATTTCTCCACTTTTTGAAGCCTCAAAAGCAGGAGAAAAGGAGTTAGTCATACTAATTACATTTTTTTTATTGTCATACTATTTACTTTTTTTTTCCATTTCTTGTTATAAAAAGGATTATCAAAATTGTAGACTTTATAATACTAATTCACTTTTTTTTGTAAGTACCATATTTTTATTTTTTTTATTGTCATACTATTTACATTGTTTTCCCCATTTTTTGTTATAAAAAAGGATTATCAAAATCGTAGATACGCTTTACATTTTTTTTATTGTCATACTATTTACTTTTTTTCCATTTCTTGTTATAAAAAAGGATTATCAAAATTGTAGACTTTATAATACTAATTCACTTTTTTTTGTAAGCACCATATTTTTATTTTTTTTATTGTCATACTATTTACATTTTTTTATTTTATTTTTTCCATTTTTTTTTATAAAAAAGGATTATCAAAATCGTAGACTTTATAATACTAATTCACTTTTTTTGTGTGTAAGTAACAAGTTTTTCAAATTTTTAGCCCTGTCATATTATTAAACTTCCGGTTGTTTTATTTTTAATAAGATAATAAAAAATCTTTAATTAATTATTAATATTTTTTATTCTTTTTTTTCAAAGCATTATTGACACACAGTATGGAGGAGATCACTTCAATCAAAGAAAATGCTTGGACTTAAATCAAATTCCTTATGACGAAAAGATTACTGATATAGTGGATGGTGAAATATTTCGTCCGGATGGGCAACAAAATGATATTCAGCCATTTGTTGGTCAATGTTTTTCTAATGAGGAAGAAGCACTTTTGTTTTCAATGTTTTTCTAGTGAGGAAGAAGCACTTTTGTTTTATCAAAAGTATGCAAATCATTATGGATTTGCAGTCCGCAAAGGCAGATTTATTAATAAAAATGGAGAAGTACGAAGGCGTGATTTTTTTTGTCATCGCGAAGGAAGTGCGCCGCTAAAATATTTCGACACTTTGAAGAACCAGCGTGATAGATCTTCCATAAGATGCGGGTGTAAATCATACATGCGGGTCACTCTACGTCAATCAGTTGATTGGAGAACGTTGAGTCATCTAATCATCTCCACTTGAGAAGGAAGAAGAAGAAAGTGTCATCCGAAGAGCTTGGGTTAAATCCTATATTTTTAGTTAAATACTAGTAGCAACCCTTATGACTATTTTGGATCAAAATATGGTGTCGACATGTTTTTTGGGAATTTTATTTTGATTGTGCTATTTTTTATATTTTATTTTTGAAACTCACAGTTATTTATTGGTGCAATATTTTCTATTATTGGTGCAATATTTTTTAGACTCACAGTTATTTATTTTTTACTATGTTTCACTACCCTTTATTTTTTATTGTGTTTAACATATCCTTTTATCATATCATGGGTTTAACAAACGTGTAATTGAAAAGGGAAATGAATAAATTTATGCAACGGTTGAATTCTTTAATTATTATCTGTTGATAGTGTATAAGAGTTACTAACTTTGGATGGATAAGAGTTCCTTTATTATGTTGCATTTATTGGAATGGGTTTTCTTTTCCAAGATGGTGGGTTTAGCATTTATTTTTTGTTGTTTACTAGAATTATTAACTTTGGATGATAAACATGTGCCCCAAGGGCACATGTTATCACTACCCATTTTTAAATATCACCTCACGTCCACTTCCTCCCCTACTCCCTCTCAACCGTCGAAGCTTCGACAACCTTCGTTGGAGCTCCAACAGTGGGAGGGGAGGGTGGGAGTGGGGGTGGTGGGTAAATGTGTTTGTGTGCGTGTTATTTTTTTGAGTTTTTTTTTATGTTATGAGTTTTTATGTTCCACCGAGAAATATGTTTGTTTTTCTTGCATTATTTTTTTTGGAAATCATTTTTTTACTTGAAATTTTTTAATTTGTATGTACGTAGGGGTGGAAGTTGGTGGGTGAGTTGCAAGGGAGTGGTTGGGGGAGGCTGCCGAGTGTCAGTGGGGATGAGAGTTGCTTTTCCTTTTTTTTTCATAGCAAAAAAACCTTACTGCAATTTCTAATGTCTTTATTTTCAACTGGTGCTTTTCTTTCCTTAAAAGTTTTTTTTCAATATTTTTCATATTTTTTTAAGTTCAGTTTTATTCAACAAATTTAAAATGCTTTTGCATAATTTTAAAATATTTTTCGATTATTTGAAAAAAACAAATATTTTCAGATTTTTAGAAGCTTTTTTAATTTTTTTATAACTTTTACTATAATTTAAAAAAAATTATTCATTCTTTTCGAATTTATTAGAGTTTTTTACAATATTCTGTAATTTCATTTTTTTTTAACTTTTACATTGCTTTGGACAAAAATATCCTCATATGCATGGCACATGCCCCATTTTCCATCCAAAAAGTTAACCGTGTTAACGTAATGGGACAATTTTAAGTTGTTTAGGAAGTTTACGGGGTTAAATGCTGAAAATAAAATTTTGGGTGATAAAGTGAGAAACATGGTAAAGTTCAGGGGAAAGTGTAATTAATTTATATAATCTTATATTATATTAATTAAAGACCACAACACTTAAATGTTTTACCATTATCTGGTAAATGATTTAAAGATGTATATGTGACTAATAACATTAGTCATTTAGTTATGATTTGTAACGTGTATTTATTTAGGGTGCGCACAATCTCTATTGGATTGATTTGCTCGAAATAATTGAACCGCACCCACATTTATCTTTCGGGGTTGTATAGATTCGGACTAAAATCGGGTTCATTTATTGATGCTCAAAGTTATTTATCTTGGTCTAAATCTTATAGGAATGAAGTCGGGTTCCATTGAATTAGATGGACTCGATTTATAATTACAAAACTACACCAGTGATCTCTATAACCTAATGAATATTGTGTACAATATACTGAAGAGTGTAAAAACATGAAAATATAGTAAATGACGTGTTTAGTTTGCCCCCATTTGTTTCTCTTTAGTTGTGCATCGTACCCACTATTTTTAATTACTAGTTTTTAACCCCGCACGATGCGCGAGCGTTTTATGTACGTTATATTAAAATTTATATGATATAGATTTTACCAATTGAATCACCATCAACTCACAAATAAATGGACATAAATTCACATGTACTTCAAGTAAGAGATTAAAATAATTTCACGGGGATATGATTTGTGAAAGTTCAAAATTTTGCAGTGGCAAATAATCACCCATTTCATGAAATTAACATTTCAAACAAAAAGATAATCTGTGAAAAAAGTTATTATTAAAATCTTGAAATAGAATAAGCTTGTCTTTATTTTTTTGGGAAAAATCCTTTAAATTAATGAAATAATTCAATGATTCATTTCCTTTCAAAACCTAGAATGTGGTGATTGTGTTTGGTCTTAGATTAGTGTATTGTATAGTTAAGTTTTGCAATTGATTGTATTTAGTTCATTAGTTGATTAAGAGATGTGTATTTTTGTCATTCGAAGAAAATTTAGTGGGCATGTAACATGCACACCTCTCAATCATTAAAAATAAATGGATCCCTTTCATGTTACATTATAATACTATAACAATTTATAGGAATAGAATGACAAGTTAAAAAGTTTGATGTAATTTACCTTCAAAAAGTATTTAAATTGCTAAACAAAAATATTAAATTATTTGAGTTAAGAAATGGTAGCGTACACTATATTTTTGTGCAATTGTCACTTCCACAACACAAAATAAACAGAATCCTTCCATTATTCATATGCATGGACATATATTTTAAGAAAAGAAGTTAAAACATTGTGAGATAAGAGAAACTATAAAGCTAACCCATTTTACTTAAGATTTTTTTATAATGGAGTGTTGTGCACTCTATTAAATGTTAATTACATAAGAAAACTAATTGAAAGGTAAGTATAAATCAATTTAAGACTTAAGGTTTTAACAATTGGCCCATAAATTTTTTCCTTGTGATTTACATTGAGTTTCCTCCCGATCTCCTATTATTTATGGAAAAATAAGCAAAACTCAATATAAATAAACATCTATACTGAACCCATTATCCGATTTTGATGGCAAAGCATCATCTGGTGATGCTTTAAATGGCGAAGGTTGTAAAATTCATACCAACGATAATGCATATTTTCTAAATCTTCACAAACTAATAGCAATTAAAAAGCCACTAATAAATAAAGAAAACAATAAAATAAGAAATCAATTAATATTAACTTATTTGTGAACTCAGTCATAAGATGTCATTGCCCAAATTAATCAAATTATCATAATATATGAAAGGATTATTTAGGATGTGATATTAACATACAAAACTGAAAGAATGTGAAAAAGAATAGACATTTGACCCATTTTAACAACTTGTAAGAGCTACCATATCTAAAAGATGATTCAACTTATACTTATCATTATTCAACACTATTTATCCTCAATTAAAAGATCTACCAGGTGAAAAAATGAAGCTCATTGCCAAGTGGGTAAATAATTTTTTTATCCGAGCAATATCTCCTCAGTGTGATAGAAATTGACGGGCAGCACTAAATTCCAATCTAAGAAATACATAGTTCACTCTCTCAAGTAACGAACACTCCACATGTGATGATAATTAGCACATACACCTAATTTAATAAACTTATAACTTATAGAATGTTTATGTTCTTTCTACACAAAATAAGTTTTTTTCTTGAAAATAGAATCCTTAAATTCCGCCAATATGAACAAAAAAGCTCCAAAATCTTTTTCAAAGAACATGAAACGTTAAAAATATTTTTAAGACATTAATCCAAAAACCGATTACAAATAATTAGAGTTTCGATCATAAAAAATGTATAGAAGTGAGGAATCTGACGAGTTACAATATGATGAAATTGATCCCCAGATTTTTTTAATTTATTCAGTCACTTAATCAAATCGTAATTACAATTAGTGGATATCAAGGGTGACACTATCTTCCTTTTGAAGCTATAAGACAATCTAGGTGCCCACTTTTTCTTATTATTTATTCTTTTATTAAAACTCCTTTTCGATTGTAGAAATCCAGGAATGCTAGCATTTATAACTTTTTTTTTGCTAAAGGCACTCCTAATTGTTTTCACTGATGCCACTTACCAATACCGTCACATATGTTGTCAAAATTATCCTTATCATGCAAAAGTAAGGCACTCCCAAGTCAAAAGTATTCAAACCATTTTTTTCATTCATATTCATTTTATACCATCTTCTCCTCTCTTTACAGTTTTATTTCTCTCTCAAACTTAAAAAACTTTAACCCTAACTATACCACCATTACCTCACCCCCACCCGACCATAACTCTTCTTGCTTCTGCTTCCCCCTCCCTACATTCTCACCCAATCTGACTGGACATCACATACATCCATGCACTAAGAATTAAAACCCTAAATCTAATTCAAACTCAGAAGAACACATTTGCATGAAAAAAAAAACTAAAAGGTTATTATGTTAATGTTTGAAAGTAAAAACCGATCGAAAAACAAGAAGTGTATATATGTTTCAACCATTAAAAATCATGTGGTGGAGTTTTTTTTAAAGTGTAATTATAACTTTGTGTGACACCCCACCTATTAAAATACTGGGTGGCCAGCCCGTGATCAAAATAAAATGTTGGTCTCATATGGCTCATTCTTAGCATTACTGCTGAAAACTTTTTTAAGTTACTAACCACCTAGTAATTTAATTAGACGGGTGCAAAATTTTATCTTTGTTCAATTGATAACATGTGAAAATCAAATAATAATTAAACCATCGACAAAAATTGATAACTGAATCTAACACAGATGAATAACATAAATAAAAATAATCGAATCAACTATCGGTTCAACGGTAAAATACAACAGTAATGACTTGGATAGACAAAGTCCAATAAATAACCGAATATTAAATTTGAGGTTGACATGACCAAAATGAGTACTGAAGTAAAGATCCTATAGTAGGAATAAATGAGACAAGCATCTATAGCAAAATCTTGCAACTTCCACACGAGCTGCAGCTACGCATCCCTGGATAGAATCCTCAAACTGGGCGTCCCTGTGAATGGGCACCTAAAATATTTTGACAAGGGTCTGAGCCCAAGTGAAACATTTTGAAAATATCTAGCAAGCAGTTAAGTTGCAATAATTAAATGCACACTTTTCATATTTAAGCTAGTGTCACACTCTCTTGAAACATAGTTCACCCCTCATCTAATGTGAACAATTAATGCTTGCCTTATACCTTTCCTAGTTAAGCTACACCACCTAACTAGCCATAACAACTCTACTTCTACATACTAACTCATTGTACCCACCCATATTACCCATACATTATGTTACCAAATTTGTAAGTCTTTTTTTAATAATTTTCTTAGTATATGTTTATTTCTCCCCATAATATAGTTATTTTTAATGTCACTATCTTTCTCTTCTACTAAACCCACACAGTAGAAAAAATCACACGTAAAAATATATCACACTGTTATATATATACTAACACGACACCCCCAAGCTGAGTTGCAGTGCGAGTATACTATGCTACAATGTCCTGGTACATCATCTACCAAACACACATAGTAGAATAAATCACAAGTATATATACTTATCACATTAATTATATATATACAATACAGCACCCAAAGTCCGATACCTGCGGTGCATGCATACTTTGTTATCAAGTCCCGATACATCACACACTATATAAAGGAATAAAGATTTAAAGTCACTCTAGAACCGTACCAATACAAATCACACATATTAGAGGCGAACACAGACCACGACTTTATGGGCTATGCACATACCAACGCACCCATATCACCCAAACTTATCAACTCACCGATAAGTCGTCCTTAGGCCCTATGCTCGAGGTACAAGTCAAGTATCCCCTCGAAGGCTCCTCAAAATAAGACTGTCTCCTTCACAACCTCCCGTGATATCAAGTATGGTAGGTATGTCATACACATAATAAAACATTCAAATCAGTATAGGTATACACACAACCTATATCATATATTCCATACATAGCATATATATCTCCCGAATATCCTACGTATTATTTAATTCCAATTACATTTCTTATCGTATATTCCCGAGTATCCCTCACTACTCGAAGTGTGCCAATTATCCTTTAAAATATTTTAGTAGGTGTTGATGTAAAAAAACTATATTTGACCTAATTAATTAATCATATATGAATATGAGTAAAGAAATAAGACTAGAGATTTTTAAAGTGGTTCAGCCTCAAGTAAACGGCCTACATCCACTATTTTGTATTACTGGGTATCTTGCTTTGATCACGATTATGCTTGCTTACTTCGTTTACCCTGCTGAGAGGGTGTTACAATGTATTTATAGCCCTTGGGCTGTCAATGTGAATAGGTAGTATGCCTTTATCAAATAGGCGTATACATATGTACATGGTAAGTAATGAGCATAATATAATAAACATTGAATCTGTCTGGTCGTTTGGTCTTCACAATAAGTTGCTCGGTACACTGAGTAGCTCGGTACTCTAAGTATCTCGGTACTCTGAGTAGCTCAGTACATTTAGTAGCGTGGTACTTGATCTTGTTCCATGTTGGATGACATGTGTCTCCATATAATTGCTCCACGTCATCTGACTAATTTTTATATCAACAGAAGCCCCCAATGTTTCACAGTTAAGGTTGGATGTGAGAGTGTGGAACATTGTAACCAAAAAGTTTCTCGGGCATATTTTTCATGTCTTGATTAATTATAGACCTTCAACACTTTAAAACTTTTCCACTTTGAATAACAGTTTTGAGCGCGAAATGGAAAATTTATAAATATTTTGAATTCTGATGACCGCTTGGGTATCTGCGTCTTTTTCCGTTGATTAGCCGTCGAGAACGCAATCGTCGTCACTTGTGATCATTACTTTTATCGTTTTCCGAGGTGGAATATATAAAGATGGCAAAATCCGATTGTCTTCTACTTTTTTCCATCTTATTTCCAAAGTCCTCATTTTCTCGTTTCTCTTCTTACGAACGTTCTTTCTGTCATCTGCCTTAGCTAATTCCTTAATCTTTTGTAAGAATTTCTTCCTTACTTCTTCTTTCTTTGCTTTAAACATTATGGTTCACCTTATTGAGTCATTATATAAGTTTAGAGACGATTTTGAGATTCCTTCCTGGGTTGATTTAGAAGAACCTGCTTATCCTTGTGATTTCTTTTCATTAGCAGAGGGGCACTGGTTTCCCTCCATTTTTGTAAATGAATGTGGTTTTTCTTTCCTACCTAATCCCATGTGTTTAGAATTTTGCCAATATTTTGATATTCTGCCTACAAAATTAGTTCCAAATACATGGAGGGTAGTTAATGGCATACATAGGCTGAATCAAATATATGGAACTCATCTAGGGAATCCTGAAATTATGTTTTGTTATAAATGGGTCCTCGGTGACACTAACTTTTATTTAAAAACTAGGTTTGCTAACAGAGCTTTAGTGGTCAATCTCCCTGATTCTAATCGGGATTATTTTGAATATGGGGTTGTGATGAAAAATTGGCAGCACCCCCCATTAAATGGAAATGACGTGTGACAAGGTCACAGGTGTCCACCTTATGGTAATGGGATAGGTTGTTCTTTATGTGGTGACAATTATTATGCAACACAAATAAATAGGATAAAGGCAAGCACCAAATAAGAACAAGGAATATAAAATGATAATCACACAACAAAGGATGTACGTGGTTCAACAAAGATGTGCCTACGTCCACGGTGGTGTAGTCGGTGTTATTTCTATATACTCCTGGGAGTAATTCCAGAGAATACAACTTGTCCTTTTGCCCCGGACTCAGGGTTCGATATATACATGTGCATTTAGGTGAGTGGGGAAGTTGGATTCCCCCACGTCTTCCATCTCTCCCTATAACCTCCCCTAATGGGAACGTGGGAAGAGATCGAATCTCAGTTAAAACAAGAAGTGGGGGGCCTCGACTTTGGGCCGTCAGAATTGGGCTACTCGTCCAGGCACATGGTCTTAGTTTTGGGTACCCACAATTGCCCCTAAGTTTGTTGGGCTATGTTTTGGGCTCAATAAATTTAAATTATTAGACATAATGGCTTTTTGTACACCGTGCAACTTTTTGAAAGTTGTGGAGCTGATTTTGGCGGCATCTGCTTCGTATCTTGTGCACTATGATTAGCAAAATTTGAAGGTTTTCTGGAATAGCCATCTTTCTACCGTCGTTTCAATCTTTTCAGCACTCTTCCATTCCCTGTGAGTTCTAGCACTTCGTACCTTCTTCTCTCAATATCCATTCTCATTGCTTCTTTGTCGTTTCGGTCTGTGCTCCTTCATCGTTCGAGTCGATCTTCTATCTTGTAAGTTTCTTGTACCCTTTCTTTGCACTTTCTCTTTGAGTTCGTAATTTTTTAGGGTTTTCCAATGGCAAAAATTGCAATAGGTCGGTCTCTGAATTTAGGAAGTTTTACAACATCCCTGAGTGGGTAGATATTGAGTGTCGTACCTCCCCTCCTAGAAACATTAGAGAGCTAGATGATGCCCATTGGATCCACGTTTTGTTGCTTTCCCACGGGAGACTCACTTTTCCTCCCAATGATTTGTTTTTGCATTTCTTTGCCTATTTTAATATTGTTCCTGCACAATGCTCGCCCAATGTGTGGAAAATAGTTAATGGCGTACATAGGATAAATCAGTCGTATGGTACTAGGTTAGGACTCATCGAGGTCTGTTTTTGCTATTCCTTCTCTCGAACTAGCTCTGGTGTCCTCTATCTCAAAGCTAGGAGCCCTGACAGGGTATTGGTAGTAAATCTACCTGATTCCCATAAGGACTACTGGCAAGAAGGTTTCCTTGTTAGAAACTGGAAGATTTCTCCCCAATTTGAAGGGTTGAGGTCTGAGAGGTTCTCATTTACCTTTTATGGGGAAGAATACATAGGTAGACATTGCACTGTTGTTTCAACTTTTGTTGATTTGTGATCTTTATAACTCTTCTTTGCTTTTGCTTCCACAATAAGGTCAAAGAACTCAGAACCTGCTCTCAGCAAGGTTCGTATCTCGAAATTGGTTAAGGTTTGGAATATTAGGGAGCCTTTGGGTGACGGCGATCATCCCAGGTCTGCTGCCTTTCTGCTCGAGTACAAGAACATTGGTTCCAGCTTCATTGCAAGGCCTGTAGACAGTATCCCAGATTTTGACTCCGCCGAAGAAACTGCTGCAGATCCTATCCAGTTGGACAAGGAGGAGAGAAGCTCTGAGAGTGACATTATAGGAGCCGTAATTAATTTGGGTGGAGGGAGCTCTGATAGTAGTAGTTCCTCAGATCGTGGGGAGGTCTCTAAAGCTCGAGAGTCATCAAGCACGTCCAGTAGTTTGAGCGAGGAGATGGCTCCACCTCGGAAGAACCTGATTCAGGATGATGATGATGATGAAGACCATATGCTTCTCGTACAGAGGTAAAAGAAGAAGAAATCTAGCTCTGGGGTTGTGGCTACTGGTTCCTGGTCCTCTTCTCAGGAGCAGGAGAGAAAGAGGAAGGAAGAGGAGCAAGTAAGAGAGAGAGAGAAAAAAGGAAGAAGAAAAGAAGAAGATGGAAGAGAAGAGGAGGGTAGAGGAGAGGAAGAAGAAAGAGAATGAGAGGGAGGAGGAGAAGAGGAGGGCAAAAGCGAGGATGAAGGCTGGGCAGGCCTTAGTCCCGGTGTCTGCGCTACCCGAGGGGGCTTCTGTTGCAATTTCTCCTCAGTTGGCCCCCACTCTTCTCAAGAGAGCTGTCCTACCGGCTGATCGCCAAAGGGCGGTAGGGTCTGACCAATGGGCCCTTCAGGCTAGTCAAAGGCTAGATTTGGTAAGATTCTTCCTTTTTCTCCCATGTTTTTATGAATTTCCTCATTTCCCTCTTCTAATGTCTTCTTTTTTCTGCAGTTTGTGACTGACTTCGTCATGTTGTATCGTTCACGCGATGAGCTAGTGAAGAAAAATGGAGATCTGGAAAAGGAGAACTATGCCCTGAAGCTGAAGGGTAAAGGGCTCGAGGCTAATTTTAAAGTTATTGATGCTGCTCGGATTTCATCCGACCTGGCTCTTGCTACTACCAACAAGGAGAAAGATACGGCAGTCAGGGATTTAAAATAGCTGCGACAGGCCTACGACCTGGTTTGCTCGAGCAAACTTGCTATTGTGGAGGAGAACAGAGTCCTTTCTGAAGAGCTGAAGAATAAGGAGTCTGAGGCGGTCACTGCCAAGGAAGACTCATACAATTCTGGTTGGACTGCAGCATATGAGGATGTTGAAGTTCAGATAGGTTATATTAGTCGTCTGAACTTCAAGAAGGGCTGGAACAAGGCCCTCATAGCTGCCGAAGTGGATGCTGTATCTCCCCTGTTTGACGAGCACGATCCAGGGCCGAGGCCAGTTGTAGATGAAGGACCTACCCCAGCTGTTGAAGGCACTGACCCTGCCCCTCAGGTGTCCCCTGCTGATGCTTCCCTTATCATGGCGATAAAGATTACCCCTACCGAGGGCGGTATTCCTGCTGATGCTGATAAGGGGAAAGGGCCATCGACTTCTGGGCCACCTGAGGTTCCTAACTAGTTATCTGCTAGAATTGCTTTATATTTTCGATTTTTTCTGTCTATAAACTTTATTTTCTTTGTTCGATGTAATCTCAACTTTTATCAATGAAAAGGCTTCTATTCCTTAGTGCACTGATTCGTCTCTTTCTTTCCCTTTTCTTTCGATTGCTCGTAGTTAATTGATGTGGATGATTACATTCCCGCTACTTCTCAATTGGGAAGGATGTTGGGACCAAATGTGAGCTCTGAAGTTCATCACACTTTTGTGAGGATCTGCAAGTCTCTGCGACTGAGGAACAAGCGCTTTATAGAGAAAATAGAGCTCGTCGCCAAGCTGAAGGATAGGCTTCAAGAGATGGAGGATATTGGTGCCTCAGTCCAAGAGGAGGTCAATGCGCTGAGAACGAAGCTATTAGAGGCCTTTGAGATCAACCAAGTTGGGGAGGTTCTCCAGTAGGAGAATGAGGCTCTGAGGAGAGAGGTCTCACGCCTTAGGGAGCATGCACCGAGCACTGCTCTAGCAGTATTACAGCGCTCCTCATCATCGCGATCTAGATCCAGTCAGAGTGGTGTGCCCCCTGCATTGCAGGGTCCTCTTTCGATTTTTCTGTGAGCTCGTAGGAATACCAGGGGTTCATCAAGAGAAATGAAGGAGCTTCAGGATGATGTTCAACGGGCGTATGTTATCGCTGTCGGGCTTCAGAGGGATGTTACTCAATTACGGCACTTGTTCAAGAAAGGTCCTCAACAAGTGTGGGCTGATGGCTACGACAAGGGTTGGTTAGATGCTCCAACAAGGTTGTCAGAGTTCGAAGAGCTTTCCTTTGTCAGGGGGTGGCTGAGTGCTTCGAAGGAGCTGCAAGTCCCGAGGAACCCGATGCTCTTGTATCGCCATGATATTTCTCCCTCAACCCTGATGCCTAACCCCTTGCGAAGGGATGATCGATGGATCCCCATCAATGCCATCCCTCGGCAATTATTGGAGTCGAATGCGAATGAGGTTGAGTAAGAGTTATCTCCTGCTCCCGATGACGGACGAAGAGCTCGAGTGGCTGATTATCTCGCTCAGAGGCCTCACCCCCATTAAGATTTTGCCTGTCATTTTTTTTTTGTATTTTTGATAATGTAAATGCTTTGGGCGAGCTCGCCGACTAAACATGTATCACCATTTTTGTAAATATGATGAATTAATGAAAAGTTTGTGTTTTGGGCAATTTTGCCGACTAAACATGTGCATCATATTCTTCATATTCTTGCTGCTTTATGATCTTCTAAATTTGTTTTGTCATGCAAGTGTCCTCCCAGTCCAGTATAATACCGAGATACCATTGTGCACCACTTTACCTTTTAGGTTGTGTCGTCACACTCCCTTAGGCCTAAGTGGGGCAATTAGCGAGGACACACCTGGTGTTGGATGCTTTATTCGATCAGGATTTTATTCAACCGAAGAAGGTTTGATGACCATTATAAAATTTGGTCATATTGCCTAAGGATCCCCTGTAGGGCTTCATATGTTGCCAGGGGCAATGCTAAGAGGTCTTTCGTGTTTCATAACGATGACATGAGGAGGGATATTCCCCTGCTATAGTATAGTGATCAATGTTCCTATAACTTGGAAAAGATGTGTGATAAATCTCATGTAGCTGTTACTTATCAGAATGTAATCAATTAAATAACTTTCATTAATGATAAGGGAAATGAAATTCTAGCTTCATAACAAAAGAATAAAAGAAAGATCGAAAAGTAAAATCTCTTGAGATTGGATGCGTTCCATGCTCGTGGTATTTCTCTTCCTTCCATCATTTCCAAGTGATAGGCGCCTTGCAAATCATCTCTTGTTATCTTAAAGGGTCCTTCCCAGTTTGGACCTAGCTTGTCGTCTGATGGTTTCACTGCGCTGCCCAGGACTTTCCTTAGAACGTAGTCCCCAACTCGGAATGTCCTCGGGTTAACCCTTTTGTTATAATGCCTCGCGAGTTGTTACTGATAGCTCACTAGTTTCACTAGGGCTAGCTCTCGATGCTCGTCGACTAGGTCGAGCATAGCGAGCAATGCTGCATCATTATGGCCCTAGTAGATAAGGTTGGACCTCATTGTTGGCAAACCTGCTTCTAGTGGGATGACTGCTTCCATGCCATATGTCAGCGAAAATGGGGTTTCTCCTGTTGCTCGTCGAGGAGTGGTTCGTTATGCCCATAGGATATGGGGTAGTTCATTTACCCATGCGCCTTTGGCTCACTCCAATCGCTTCTTTAATCCATCGATCACAGTTTTATTAGAAGCCTCAGCCTGGCCATTGCTCTGAGGGTAGGCCACCGAACTGAAGTGGTATCTGATAGCGTGTTCCTTACAGAAATTCTGAAAGGAGCCTCTTTTGAACTGTGTTCCATTGTCGGTGATGATGGTTCTGGGGATGCCAAAATAAGTGATTATATTTATCCATATGAACCTTATCATATCAGCGTCTCGGATGTTCGCCAGGGGTTCCGCCTCGATCCATTTAGTGAAGTATTCAGTTGCAACCAACAGGTATTTGCGATTGTCGGTGGCGGTAGGTAGTGGTCCCACGATGTCCATTCCCCATTGGGCGAATGGCCATGGGCTGGACAGGGATTTTAGATCACTGGCGGGTTGATGGACCATAGGAGCGTAAAGTTGGCATTTCAGGCATTTACGGACATACATCGCAGAGTCCCTTTGCATATATGGCCACTAATAGCCTTCCTTCATTGCTCGAAAGGCTAGAGACCTTCCTCCGATATGTCTTCCACAGATTCCTTCGTGAAGCTTGTGTAGCAATTGCTCGACATCTCCTGGGTTGACGCATTAGAGGTAGGGACCGGAGAAGAATTTTTTATACAAGTTGCCTTCTGGGGATAAGTGAAAGCGAGCAGCTTTGACTCTTATCTGGTGGGCAGTCTTATTGTCATCCAGGAGCACGCCATCCTTTAAATAGTCCCTTGAGGGGTCTATCCAGCTGGGGGCTGATCCCACCTGGAGTACCTGTTCCACGTTTGGTGGCTTGCTGTTGCGGTTAATGCTTGGGCGAGTGAGGAAATCGATGGGGATGATTCTTTTTAGGTCGGAGTCAACTGCCGAACTCAGGGTTGCTAGGGCGTCAGCATGACTGTTTTGCCCCCTGGGAAACTGCTGGACATTGATTTCTTTAAAGCTCGACATTAGTTTTCTCACTAAGGCGAGGTAAGCTGCCATCCTTTAATTTTTTGCATTGTAATCTCCACTTATCTGATTGGAAACTAGTTGGGAATCGCCGAACACCTATAAATGTTTTGCTCCCAAAGTGTGCGCCTTTTGGAGGCCGGCTATTAAGGCTTCATAATCCGCTTCGTTGTTGGAGGATGCAAATCCAAGCCTGATTCCTTGTTCAAGGATTGTATTTTTTGGAGTAATGAGGACAATGCCTACCCCGGCCCCCTTTTAGTTGGAGGCTCCATCAGCAAACAGTTTCCAGGTTTCCTCTGTTGCTTGTTTCTCCTTTTGCCTTACTGGTTGAAGTTGGTCGGAGGGTTCCTCGCCCGTGAATTTGGCTATGAAATCAGCAAGGATCTGACCCTTGATAGCTGTCCTTGGTTGAAATGGGATGTCAAATCGACCGAGCTCAACTGATAACTTAGACAGTCTGCCCGATAAATCCGCTTTCCTTAGGATTGCCTTAAGGGGATGCGATGTAAGGACGATGATAGTGTGAGCTTAGAAATAATGCTTCAGCTTTCTCGAGGCTACTACTAGTGCAAAGTCGAGCTTCTCCAATGGTAGGTACCTTTGCTCGGCATCCAGTAAGGTCTTGCTCGCATAATAAACGGGGTGTTTGATTCCTGCAACCTCGCATATTAATGCAGAGCTGACAGTGTGATTAGACACGGAGAGGTATGGGTACAAAGAATCTGTTTGCTGTGGTATGACGAGTAGTGGTGGAGAGATTAAGTAAGACTTGAGCTCGACCAATGCTCGCAAGCAATCTGGGCTCCACTCTACCATTTTGCTCCCCTTGAGAAGCTGGAAAAAAGGTTTGCACTTCTCGAAGGATTTAGAGATGAATCGATTTAAGGCAGTGAGCATACCAGTGAGCTTCTGTACGTCCCAGATTGTGCGAGGAGGTTGCACCCTATTGATTGCATCGATCTGGTCTGGGTTAGCCTCTATCCCTCTCGTACTGACCAAGTACCCAAGAAATTTTCCTGACTGGACACCGAAATAACACTTGCTCGCGTTAAGTTTCATTCGGTACTTCCTGAGGATTTCAAAGGTGTTTGACAGGTATCAAAGGTGATTTTCATTCTTCTTACTTTTAACGAGCATGTCATCGATGTAGACCTCCATGGTGTCTCCCATCTGATCCTTGAACATCTTGGTGACCAGCCGCTGATAGGTTACCCCTGCATTCTTGAGCCCAAAGGGCATGACCTTGTAGCAATATAACCCGACTGTCGTGATGAATGTCATTTTATCCTGGTCTGGGGCATATAAGGGGATCTGGTGATACCCTGAGTATGCATCCAGGAAACTCATTCGCTCATGAGCTGCAGTGGTGTCTACTAGTTGGTCTATTTTTGGGAGGGGGAAACTATCTTTAGGGCATGCTTTGTTGAGGTCAGTGAAGTCGATGTAAACTCTCCACTTCTCGTTGCTCTTCGAAACTACTACTAGGTTGGATAACCACTTGGAGAATTGTACTTCCCGTATGGATCCTGCATCCAGCAGTTTTTTAACTTCTTTTTCGACCGCTTAAGCTTTCTCTGGTGCGGTTTGCCGTGCCTTCTGCGTGATCGGTTTGAAGGTGGGATAGATGTGCAGCCGATAACAGACCATACCCGGATCAATTTCGGGCAGCTCGTATAGTTCCCATGCGAAAAAATCTACGTTGTGCCTCAGCAGGGTTGTTAATTCCTTCTGTTCCTGGTTGGTGAGAGATGCTCCAATCAAGAAGACTCTGTTACTGTCGCCATCTCCAGTTGTAACTTCTACCAGGTCCTTGATGAACCGCTCGGAGGGGAGGAGCCTGGTCTCCTCTACTCCAGGTCTTCCGTACTTTAATTGCTATTTAAAAGGTGTCAGACCCTCTTTAACTTTTTCGCTGGGCTGCTCAGCCTTCTTCTCTAGCTTTGGTCGGATGGCTGCTATGAAGCACCTTCTCGCCATTTCCTGATCACCGTGGATCTCCATTACTCCTCACTCGATTACATACTTGAGTTTCTAATGATAGGTTGAGGAGACTGCCTTCATCGCATGAAGCCATCCCCTGCTAAGGATGGCCTGGTATGGCGAGTCGATGTCAACTACCAAAAAATCGATCATCTTGGAGACGTTTCCAGCACGTATTGGTAGTACAATCTTTCCCAAGGGTATAGTTATTTTTCCAGCAAAGCCAACTAAAGGTACAGTAGCTTCCTCTAGGTCGGCGACGCTTAACTTTAATTTTCTGAATAGGTCGAGATACATTACTTCGGATGAGCTTCCTTGGTCGACGAGCAACTTGTCGATGTCAAAGTTAGCTATCCTGAGGGTAATGATCAGAGCATCATGATTCAGGGTCCTCACTCCCACCAGATCTTCATCTGTGAAAACAATATGCTTGTTATACTTGACGTCGTCTGCTCGTCGGCACTTTCCTGACTGTGACTTTGCTGGATCGATCTGAAAAGCCTGCATTACCGCTGTAAGTTTCTTCATCTCCATTCGAGTTGTGTTTCCTTGTATCTGCTAGGCATCAGATGCCCCGTGAATTACCGCGAACTCATGTCCAGCGTCATCTTCCAGCACGTTGTCAGGTCTCGCCTCTCTATTGGCATCCACTTTCTCTGCCCTTTTCTCCACAAACTCGTTCAAATGCCCAGACTGGGCCAGCTCCTCGAGGTGAGACTTGAGAGCTTTGCAGTGCTCAGTCTTATGTCCTCCCTCTTTGTGAAAAGCGCATCTTAGCGCATTGTTCCTCTTCGAGGGATCTCCTCCCATCTTCCTAGGCCACTTGATGAATGGCTCATCTTCGATCTTCGCGAGAATTTTGTAAATTGGTTCTTTGAAAATGGTGTTGACCGCCTGGAATGCTTTCGACGCATCATTGTTCCCTCCGTTATTGGAGCCATTTTTTCCCCCTTTTCTTTCCTCATTTCTTCTAGTTCTCCTGTACTGAGGTGGGTGACATCTTCCACCTTAGCGTACTTCTTAATGCGAGCCATTAGGTCGTCAATAGTCATGGCCTCCTTCTTCGTCAGGGACTGGTATAGAAGGGAAGAACTGGGTAGCCTAATTTTGAAAGAATCCACTGCTACTTGCTCCGATCAATCCTCGACCTCATTGAATAATTCCCAGTACCTTTTCGCGTAGTCCCGAAGGGCCTCTTGAGGCATTTTCTTCATTATTAGCAAACCATCCATCCTTTTGGGATGGGAGCTACTAGTAATGAATCGGGCCGTAAAGAGCTCGGCCAGGGACTTGAAACTCCTGATGGACCAGTGGGGAAGCCTTTTGAACCACTTCTGCACTACGTCATGCAGGCTCAAAGGAAAAATTCAGCACATTAGCGCATCCCGGTGGTTCTAGAGGGTCATGGCCTGTCGGTACTGCCTGGCGTGATCAATGGGATCAGTCTTACCGTCATAAATCTTGAACCTTGGAGTAAAAAACTTCTTGGGGGCTTCTTCCTCCTCAATTTCCGTCATGAAAGGTGACTTCATCTGGGTTTTGAGAGCTCACCTAGCGAATTCTCGGGTCGATCTGGTACCGTGGTGGGCAGGATGTTGGTCCATCTCCCTGCGGACCAGATTTCCTATGTTCTTGTCGCTGCGAGCAGGGCTCTGGTAACGGCGAGATCTTCGCAGCTGCTCGCGGAGGTCGTCGTTTGATTCGCCTCCTTCAACCTTTTGAGATCCCCACCTAGGGCTCCTTCCTCGCCTGAGGGCTAGGAGTGCGGTATGGATGTCTCCTATTATGAGGATGAAGCTCCCTCTCCAGTCTTCTTTTCAACCGAGCATTCTTAGCCTCGTATCTGCGAAAAGACTCCCTCTACTCGTGGAGCCTTGCCTCGTATGCATCAATCAATCTGGATATCTGTGTGGACCTCACTGGTCCTTGGCTTTCTTCTGAGGATGGCCTTTCCAAGTGAGCCTTTTGATCTGAACGTCGAACTTCAGACCTAATCATGCGAGGAGCAGGTGGTTCTTGAATATCCCCTGCCTGGGGGGCATTGCTGCTGTGACAAGACATTTTAAACTCCTTTTTTGGTATGGTCTTTTCTCAGGGAAGATAAATGCTTCCCACAGACGGTGCCAATTGTGGTGACAATTATTATGCAACACAAACAAATAGGAGAAAGGCAAGCACCAAATAAGAACAAGGAATATAAAATGACAATCACACAACAAAGTATGTACGTGGTTCAGCAAAGATGTGCCTACGTCCACGGTGGTGTAGTCGGTGTTATTTCTATATACTCCGGGGAGTAATTATAGAGAATACAACTTGTCATTTTGCCCCGGACTCAGGGTTCGATATATACATGTGTGTTTAGGTGAGTGGGGGAGTTGGATTCCCCCACGTCTTCCATCTCTCCCTATAACTTCCCTTAATGGGAACGTGGGAAGAGACTGGATCTCAATTAAAACAAGAAGTGGGGGGCATGGACTTTGGGCCGCCAGAATTGGGCTACTCGTCCAGGCCCATGGTCTTAGTTTTGGGTACCCACACTTTATTTTTAAACTACCTCTGTTTTTTGTTTGATAAAATGTTTCACTCACTTTTGATTTCTTCAATTTTAATTTGCAATTGACAGTAAAAGAAAACCCCCCAAAGAGAGTGATATTAATATAAAAGATTTGAAGTTTATCTGGGTTTTTCATCAATCAGTTGCCGGGGAGCACGTGAGAGTTTCTTCCTATTTATTGAAATATAGGAACACCACTTCCTCTTTTATTGCTCGGCCTACTGCTCCTCCTTCTTTGGTGATTTATCTTGAGCAAGATCCAATATCTTCTTCAGTTATTGAAGATTTTTTTTTTGATTTGAGTATTGCCATTGCTAATCTAATGACGAAGAAGAGGAGAATGCCTGATCTCTTTGCCAAGATTGTCCCTGGTGCTGATGTGCCAAAAAAGAACAAAGAAGATGTCTCATCTTAAGGGACTAAGAAAAAGGATGTTGCTCTATCTGGGTGGCAATTACACCTATTAAGGAGGTTACCAAGAAGCCCATTGTAGTTCAAAAAAAGGCAACACCTTTGATTGAAGAGGTTGCACCTTTGAGAAGATTGAGAAGGGGTCTTGCTAAGAAGACCATTGATGTTCCTTCTTAACCTGTTGGGATTTAAATACCTTACTTGAGTGCTGATCCTCCATCATTCATTACTCCTGGTTTGTTCAGGAAATTGATCTGGTGTGGAACTCTTCCTGATCACAGAGCTGATAAAACCTCCACTCCTCGAGGTAAAGTCTCTAATTTGACAGCCCAATACCTTGCATCAGTAAGTGTCATTATACCTTATCATTTTAGTTCTGCTTTTAATTTTCATATTCTAACTTAAGTTTATCCTTGTCTTGCAGTTTTTGGAGTATTTCAATAATATCTTGGATAATGATGAATCTATAAAAGATACCTCCTCTTCCAGTGAAGTAGAAGAAGACCTTACTAGGTTATCAAAATCTTTTAAGGCCTCCCGACAGAAATATGAAGATGACCAAAATTCTTGGGAGAATAAAATCAAGGCTTATCAGACAGCACAATAAAAAGTTATGGATGCTACAAAGGAGGTTGATCTAGCTCGAAAAAAAGTTATGGATGCTTCCAAGGAGGCAAAGGAGAAATTGAAAGTCTCCATTACCTACAAGGAGGAAGCTGAGGGCAAGATTGAAGAGGATGAATGGCATAAGAAATATCTTGAACGGAAAGTAAAATCTGTTGAAGGTCTACTTCGGGAGAATACTTCCTCGGAGGCTAGGACAAAGGGTGGAACAAAGCTCTAACTTCTACCTTAGCTTATATGGAGTATGCAAGTGTGAAATTCTTTAGGAATGGATGGGTTGTATTGTTGAAAGAGCTCAACATTGCTGAAGACTCTGAATTATTTTAGAAACATGTCCATGGCCCTCCTCCTGCCATTGGAGAAGAAGAAGAAGAAGAAGAAGAAGAAGAAGAAGAAGAAGAAGATAAAGATGAAGTTGGATCTGCTGAATCTTCTTTCATAATGGTATAACAAACACCTACTACCACTATCCCTCAGTCTTCTGAGCAAGCCCAACAGGCAACTACTTCTTTCGAACAATGTCAGATGCCTTCCAAGAAACTTCAGCAACTAACTCCTTCTTCAAAAACAGTTGAAGATGTAGTAGGGGATACGGATAAGGTGTAATGTTGTTCAGCAATTTTCTTATTTTCCTCTGTTTTTCCTTTGTTTTGTACCTATGGTTGTACTTTCACCCATTATGATTAATAAAATTAATTTGTTAATTATCTGAATTTCTCCTCTACTATTCAATATAGTTGCACTATTATTGATCTATTTTTACTTTTCCTTGCTAGTTTATTTCCAGGATGCAACTACTATCATCTCATGATATAGAGTTGATGAAGAAATGTATAGACTACTTCAAAGTTGTTCGTGTAGGTTTTACTGAAGCACAAATAATTGACATTCTTGGTTCTGATGCCTCTAACCGAGCAATTGAGGCTTACCAGTATTTGAAATGTTTACTTGATCGTGCAGTAGTGAATAACGTAGCTTACTATGAAATGATTGAAGATATCCAAGGAATGATTGGAGAACTTCAACTTCAACATAAGGAAGCCACTACTCTTCTCCATGAAGGTTATGGGAGGAAGTACCAACAGTTAAGTGCTGATCGGGGTTATGACAAGTTTATTTCCGCCCATAATAAGAGAGAGTGTGTTCTGAATTTTGAGATTGAGGAGCATAGAAACATTGCCAAAGTGTTAGAGGAGGAAAATAACGCTCTGAGAGAAGAACAGAGATGGTTAAAATCTACTTCTTGCTCTGGAGCTATAGTCCCAATTAATGATGAAGGTATTTCCTTTTCGGAGACCATAAATTCTTCATTAGGGGAATAGTTGGAAACTTTGAAAAGAGTTAGACTTGTATCCACTTTTCGAGGTAGAACAAGGGCTGGTCGGAGTAGAATTGAAGAGACTAGAACTGAGCAGGTCTTAGAAAATCAAGTTGCTCAATTGACAACAAAAAATCAGGCTTTGGCAGAGATGTCCTAGAAGATGCGAACTCTTAAAGAGAAATTATCCAATCAGAGTTCTTCGTTGCAGAATAAAGAAAGTGTGCTGAAAAAACTACACCAACATGTTGAACGACTAACTTATCAGTTTCATAAGCAGCCTAAAGAGTTCTGGATGGAGGGATACAATGAAGTTTTATATCATCTTAATGCCAGATTGAAGCAATCAAACAATGAAGGGTACAAACAGGGATGGATGAATGATTTAACTGTAATGAAGGTTGAGCAATGAACTAAACTGTGGGATTAGTATGACCCTGGACTACTTGATCTGCCAGTACCACCGGTCCAGCTAGATGCTAATTGGATTCCATTTAGATCCATTCCTCACTATTTGATTTCAAAGTACCTAGGTGATTATGGCCTTCATAAAGACTTTAAGATATCCCGACCACCTCATTTGTTAAATTGACCAAGTTTAAGAAACACCAGAATGCTACAAAACTTGAACTTTATCAATTCTTCTTATGCTTTAGATGACTGTCCAGTTGGAACGGATCTTGTATCAAAATCTGAAGGAAAGAAACCAATAGAATAGGCTATTTGTATTTTGTTAGTAATTGTGTAAATGAAGAAAAATCATCTTCTTGTAATTCTATTTCCTTAGAAATCAAATAATTGCATGATGTTTATTCTGTCAATCTTTGTTCATAAGATGAGATCAACAGTATTAACACTATACTTATAACAATAATGGGTTACTTTTCAGTCATTGAGTATATATATGCGAATGGATATTTTGTCATTTTTTATTTGATTGCCTAGACAATGGAACTTTTTCCCCATATGTTTGTCTAGTTGTAGTGACCTATCACCTATAAGTGCCTAAACAATGGAATGTCTATCCCTTATTCTTACTTAGTTGTAACAATCATGTAAATAAATAATTGCCCTGGTTCCTAGATAGTGGATATTTTACCCAACTTCTCGCATGGATTAGATGCCTCTTGGGTCACCCATAATCAAGCAGGACTTGCCTTTATCGATTGTTTTACCAACATTTAGTTGGTGGTTATTGACGTCGATCATGCTGACTAATATTTGGTTGGTGGTTACTGATGCCGACTAACTTTTATTTAGCAGTTATTATGCGTGTTTTCAAATGCTACATGATGCAAAGTTTGTTAAGTGTAGTGTGTAGCACTAGTACTCTAAAAAAAATAAAACAAACAAATGGGGAAATCATCATTTTCATTCATACTGAAACAATTGAGTGCATTGGTTGTTACATTACTTGTAGTACTTTCGCATGTGCTCTGCATTCCAGGCATTTTTGAATTCTTCCCCTTCAAGAGTTTCTATTCTGTAAGTGCCAGGTCGAACAACAGTTGTGATACAATAGGGCCCATGCCAATTGGCCTCCAGTTTATTATGTTTTTGAATTACCTTCTTGAGCACATAATCTCCTTCCTTAAGATCACATTTCTTGACCCTTTTATTATAGAACATAGCAGTCCTTTATTGATAGGATGCATTTTGGATTGTCGCATCTTCTCTAAATTCTTCGACCATATCCAAATCCAAGCGTCTCATGAAGTCACTCACCGGAGAATTGAGCACTCTATGAGTATGTAATCTGAGTTCAGCCGGTATCACTACTTCACTCCCAAAAGTCAACATGTAAGGGGTTTCTCTAGTTGTTGTTCGAGGAGTTATTCATTAAGCCCATAACACTGAGTGCAACTCGTTGATTCAAATCCCTGTAGATCATCTAATCTCTTCTTTAACCCATTCAGTAGACTTCTATTCGTCACCTGTATTTGCCCATTACTTTGGGGATGACCTAGAGCGGAATGGACTTTTTGAATGTTGGACTGTAGACAGTACACTGCAAACTCATCATTGTTGAATTGGGTACCATGATCAGTGATAAAGGCATGTGACAGACCATATCTACAAATAATATTCTTCCAAATGAATTGATAGACCCTTTCATAGGACATATAGATGAGAGGTTCAGCTTCTACCCACTTTTTGAAGTAATCAACAGCTACCACCAAATATTTGAAATTTCCTCTTGTAGTTGGCAGAGGCCTAACTAAATCTATTCCTCATAGAGAAAATGGCCAAGGTGAAATGATTGGTGTTAGCAACGCCTGAGGATTTCTTCGTATAGTATAAAATCGTTGACACTTGTCACATTTTTTAGCATAAGTCATACAATCAGTGCACATTGTTGGCCAGAGTTCTTCCTGTTACATGATCCCCACAAGATCCTTCATAAATTTCCTCTATTAGTTCCTTGACTTCTGCTGGATGAATACACCTCTACAAACAAGCTATCAAGCCTCTCTTGTACAGAACTCCATTATTCAAAACATACTTGATAGCCTTGTACTTCAACCTTTTGGCTGCAAGTAGGTCGGCTGATAAAATACCTTCTTCAATATAGGCCCTAATGGGATCCATCCAAGATGGTCCCATATCCAAGGCAATAAAATTCACCATCAGGTCTTCATTAATACTTATGCTTGCAAGTACTTCAATGGGAATTATTCTTTGTAGTTCGGTGCGAGTAGATGAGGCTAATCGAGCAAGTGTATCTGCCCTTGCATTATCCAGTCTAGGTATTCTAACCACCTGAACACCTTCCAAATTGGCTATAATCTTTAGAGCCTTGGTTAAGTATCTTGACATGAACTCCCCTTTTAATGCATAAATACTTAGCATCTAATTCACAACTAATTGTGAATCGCTGAACACCATAACTTGCTCTGCATTCAATGATTTAGCTAGGTTAAGGCCCATAATCACGACTTCATACTCATTTTCATTATTGAAAGCTTGGAATTGGAAATGCATAGCATATTCAATGTCTATCCCATACGGACTATTGAGAATAATTCTAGCTCCGTAACTTGTTTCACATGAAAAACCATCAACATATAAATTCCATATAGGAATATCATCAGCAAACCCTTGATATGAAAGAATCACTTAATGGAATATCTTGTCCTTCATTTCTTCACACTCATTTTTCAACTCTTGTACTTTACTAGAGGATTTTGGTTGATCGATTTCCATCCCTTCTTATAAATCTGCTGCTGGGAGTTAATTGGGAATATTTTATGTTGATCCTCTAGTATCCTTGAATTTCTCTATATTGGCCCCTTGTTGATCGGAGTCATCTAGGTAGGTAAACTCAATAATGAAATCTTCCACTGCCTATCCTTTGATAGAAGATCATGGCTCATAGATAATGCCATATTTCGCTAACTCCACTTCTTAATATATCAATCTTCCAGAGTTTTTTGTCTTATTTAAAGCCTGTCGGAGTGGCATGTCAGTATACACCACGATTGTATGGGATTGAAAATACGATTTTGTTCCCCGTCTTGCTTCAATCAATGCCAATACCCGCTTCTCCAGTTTGGGATACCTGATTTCTGCTCCCCTGAATGCCTTATTAGTATAATAAGCTAGTTTTTGCACTCCATCTTCTATTCTTATCAAGGTCGAACTAACTGCACTTTTTGAGACAGCTAAATAAACGTATAGTTGTTCTCCTTCTATTGGCCTTCACAATAAAGGAGGTACCCCCAAGTATCTATTTAACTCTAAGAACGCCTTCTTGCATTTGTCGTTCCAATCAAAGGCCTTTTTAAGCACCTTGAAGAATGGAATACATCTATCCATTGCTCGGGAGATGAATCTATTGAGAGCAGCAATATGCCTCGTAAGGCTCTGCACTTCCTTCTTGGTGGTTGGAGATTGTAACTCCAACAAGGCTTTTATCTTGTCAGGGTTTGCTTCAATACTTCTTTTATTCATAATGTATCCGAGGAACATGCCTTCCTGTACGCTAAAAATGCACTTGGCCAGGTTTAGCTTCATTTGGTACTTCTCCAGTTGATCAAATGTATGGCTCAGATCGGTTATATAGTCAGTAGTTTTTTTTCTTTTAGTCAACATGTCGTCGATGTATACCTCCATAGTTTTGCCAATTTGCTCTCAAATACCTTATTCACCAGCCGCTGATATGTAGCACCTGCATTTTTAAGACCAAAAAGCATAACATTGTAATAATATCCTCCTCGGGGGATAATGAAAGAAGTACTTTACCTATCTTCTGGCTTCATTTTAATTTGATTATATCATGAATAGGCATCCATGAAGCTTATAAGCTTATTCCCTAAAGTTGCATCCAATAGTTGTTCTATTCTGGGCTAAGGAAAATGATCTTTTGGGGAAGCTTAATTCAAATCTGTGAAGTCCACGAATATTCTCCACTTATTATTCTTCTTGTTGACTATCACAACATTGGCTAACAAATCTGGATATGTCACGTCTTTGATGAAAGAAGCTTTTTGCATCTTTTCCACTTCTTCTTGAATAGCCTAGTTCTTCTTCGGACTAAAGACTCTTCGCTTTTGCTTCACTAGTTTGATCTCCTTATTGACATTGAGCTAGTGGCATAAGAAAACTGGGTCTATCCCCAGCATATCCTCACGACTCCACACAAATAGCTATTTTCTTTACTTCAAAAATGCTACCAGCTCCTGCTTTAGTACTGGATCAAGTGAAGCACCAATATGAGTTATTCTTTTTGGTCGCGCGTCATCCAGAATAATACTGGATCACGAGGCCTGTGATACAGCTCCAACTGACCAAGTTTCAAGTTCAAACTATCAAAAAAAAGGGTAAAACATGATATCTGCCAAGCTACCATTATCCACCAGCACTTTTGAAATGATTACATCCTTCATTATCATTTTGATCACCAGAGGATCATCATGAGGATACAAAACGCCTTCTAAATCATTTTTAGAAAAGCCAATGACCATCTTATATTTGTTGACCTTACTTGGGCGATCTTCTTCTGCTAGATTTATTCGTTGTATATAGGAATAATCTTGAGCCTCATTGAGGTAAGCTTTCCTTTAAGCGGTATGATCACCCCCTCTTGTGTCTCCACCTATAATCATGTTACAATCAAATGAACCGAACTAAATCGAAAATACCTCACGCTTAGGTTGTCTAGGGCTTTTTAGGATATCAGGATCATCTTCAGGTTCATCTTTATGCTCCATTTTCTTATCTTCTCTTGGTCGGCAAGGAGATTTGGACCTATGTCGAGCTCTGTTGTTTGTTCTTCCACCGTTCTGACGATCAACAAACTTGTTCAGCTTTCCTCGTCTAATGAGTTCCTCTATCTCATTTTGGAGAGATACACACTGCTTGGTCGTGTGACCACGATCTTTATGGAACTCTTAATATATGGATTTATCCCTCCTCTCAGGGATTGTCTTTAGATTTTCTGTCCAATTCAGTTCCTCGCTTTTCTTGATTTCCTCCAGAATGTGGTTTATATCCACCTTTAAGGGAGTATAATTTGTATACTTCCTTAAGTGATCCAACGTTTCTTTGCCTTTCGATTATTTTCTCCCACCGCTATTCTTATGATATTTCTTCTCTGACTTGCCTTCAACTTTAGCCTCTACTTTTGCCTCATCATTCTTCTTCGCAGCCATAGCCTCCTCGGCATTTATAATTTTGGATGATTTTTCCATCAATTCATCCTTGGATTTGGGGGGATCCTTGGCCAAGGTGTAATACATCTTGTCTGGGAAATGACCACTCATGAGAGTTATGACGGCTGTCTTATCCTCATAGTCTATGACCTCTAGTTTCTCGTTATTGAAACGAGTAATGTAGTCTCTGGTACTTTCACCTATTTTCTGCCTAACACTCAACTAATGTTCTACCCTTTTAACTATCTTTTCACCAAAATAGAAATTTCCTATAAAGAGCTCTACCAATTGGTGGAAGGTTGCAATCTACCCCCTAGGAAGGTTGTTGTACCATATCTGAGCATATTAGGTAATGGTCCCTGAGAACGCCCTGCACCTCATTTCATCTGGGACAACGTAAATATCTGTTATAGCTTGGTACTGCTCTATGTGAATAACATGATCTATTTTTCCATTGTACTTCGGTGTGACCATAGGAGCCTTGAATTTTGTTGGTGTGAAAAAATCCACAATTGCTTGTATAAATGGAGATCCCTTAATAAACGTTCTTTGTAGAGGGTTCTTGGCCTTGGTTATCTCTCCTAAACTGTCTTCTAATCTCTGAATAGATCCTTTCCATGCATCATTTCCAGACCCTTATTTATTTGTATCTTCTCGAGCAATAGATCGTGTAGAATTTTCCTCTTGGGATCTTTCTCTTTTATCTACAGGTCTCGGGTTTAGATGTGATTGGGCTGAGCCTTTCCTTAAATCATTTGATCATTGAGAATTTCTTGACGCAGACCGAGGAGGATTTATTTTCCTCTTGGGTCCCAAACAGTCGAAGGGAGAGGCTCTGCTCAACCTTTTTAGAGCACTTAGTCTTTCTGGCATTGGAGTGATGTTTTCTTGTGAATCCAGAATTCTTATAGGGGAAGTTCTACCAGGGTGATAAGATGGATCACTTAAGTTTCTAGAATAATTGACTTCGGTATGTCTGGATCGTGACATAGATCATGACTATCATGAAGATGGAAGATGCATGCTTCTTTGGACACTTTGTTGGACTGTCTGGGCAGATGCTCCATTTTAAATAATCTGAATGAACTATCGCATAGTTTCCTGCATACCCATTTGTCACCTGGCTAAGCTCGCCAAGATTCCTGTGATATCATTTGCATTTGGAGGGGCAGAAGGGTTAGGATGATTCCCTTCATTATTCTTATTGCTATATTTTAGGATATCAGCCATTTATGATGAGTTTTTTGGTGAAAATGCTATGTATAGTCGTTCCTACAGACGACGCTAATCTGTTGATGTAAAAAACTAGATTTGTCCTAATGAATTAATCACGGATAAATATGAGTAAATAAATAAAATGAGATTTTTAAAGTGTTTCAGCCTCAAGGAAATGGCCTACGTCCATTATTTTGTATTACTGGGTATCTTGCTTTGATCACGATTATACTTTCTTACTTCGCTTACCTTACTGAGAGGGTGTTACAATGTATTTATAGCCCTTGGGCTGTCAATGTGAATATATAGTATGCCTTTATCGAATAGGCGTATACATTTGTACATGGTAAGGAATGAATGTAATACAATAAACATTGAATCTGTCTAGTCATTTGGTGTTCACAATAAGTTGCTCGGTACGTTGAGTATCTCCGTACTCAAAGTAGCTCGGTACTCTGAGTAGCTCGGTACTTGATCTTGTGCCATGTTGGATGGCATGTGTCTCCATATAATTGGTCCACATCACCTAACTAATTTTTATATCAATAGTATGTAATTTACACATATCCTACTCATATAAGTCAGAGGTTCACTCATCCCCCGAATTCGTTACATTTCAAATTACATCGATTAATCTAATCAATTTCACATTCATTAATTTATTAAAGTAGTGTCACCTAATTACAATACTCCGACTCACTCATATGGTCCGTATCTTCACCCTTTAGAATTTGTTACACAAAAATCCACTATTAAGGTTAACACCTCTCGTTAAATTCACTATTCGATAATTTATTATATATCTCTATAATAAATTAAACCGACTACTCTGAGCCTAACTCTCGTAAAACTAGCCTGAGAAATATCAGAGTCAAAACCCTGACCTTTAATTTAATTACAATCACCTCAATTAATTTTATCCAAGTGGTGTCACTCAACCAAAATGCCCGGACTCCCTTTATTGGTCCGTATTTTAACCTTTTAGAATTCATTTCACCAAATTCAGTTAATAAGTTAAACACCCTTATTAATTTTATAGTCCTTAATATACATACCATAAGACTCTAAGTATTAGGTCCCATTTAATTTCTATAATCCACCATAAGATACCAACCTGTATGCTAAATTCATCCAAAATTCCCATTTGAATACGTTCGTATATTTTCGATATATATTATCGAGTGTCGTTTATTATAAATACTCATAAATCCATAATTCAGATTCATCCCAATCTCATCACGGGATAAAATAGGTTTCCTTAAAATTGTTTTCAAAGTCCTTCACTCATCTACGGACATCTCCAAATAACCCGAATTTATTTCTCCCTAAAGATGTCGGTCTCACGCACCCTATCATAGAAAATCATATCAAATCCAAAAATATAAAAAAAAATACGAGATCGGCGCCCACGTGACCGTGACAAAAATATCTACAATATCATATTTTGCAATAACTGAAGGGGTCGATCGATCGATGAATTCAGTCGATCGATCAATCAGCCAGATATCAGTCATCTTCCCCGACCGCTTTTTCCACCATTTTTAAACTCCGAAGCTTTCCAACTTCAATCCAGACCTCGATTACTTTATTTCCCATATTTATTTCATCTATAAATATGTTCAAACACTTATATATGACATTAATCCTCAGTGGTTTTCATTAAAATTCTAGGGTTCATAAGTTGGGTTTTTCCCAATATCCCTTTAATCACAATTCTCAATTCGATTCAATAATCAGAATTCAATAATAATTTCTACAGGTTTTCAATTCTAAATCATATTCTAGCGTCATATGATATTATTCTCACATCAATTAAACATCAATTTCACCTTTAATGATTAACTCCCCAAAGCCCAGAATTAACATGTGATACCCTCCCAAAAATGAATTTTGCTATAATAACTCATCCCCAAATGAATATGTTTTACACCCACCATGATATGAATCAGAATACCGAAATTTAAATGAAAGTAAGTTGAACTACTTGACTGGTTAATTTCGTAGGTTCTGATTTCCTTTGTTGTAGACGAATGTTTGTCGAAGAACACACTCCTCGTCCTTTAGTTTGGCTCCCAAAAGATCCCCAATTTCTTCCATTGTTTTCCTCTGCATCTCTAGGGTTTCTCTCCTTGAGTTATGACTGCCCCAATTCCCTTAATTAGGTTTTATTTCATTAATACCATTTTCAAGCTTATGGGCCAAATTAAAATGGCCCAAACACTCCCGTGTGGGCCCGATTATTCCTAAAATTGTCGCGAGACCCGATCACTACCCCCCGAGTATTCTTTTTCGATTATTTTGACCTATCTGGAGTCAATCATGCACTCAAAAATGCCAAATTACGACCCCATACATTCTGAAGTTTCGACCCCAAATTACGACCCATGTGAATTTCTAAAAATAACCCGACTTAAATAAATCTTAATTCACCAAATTAATATAAATTCTCCAAATTAAATAATTTCTCCAACTCACCAATATTATTAAATTCTCTCGATTAATTAAATCTTTTATCACCAAATTATTTAAATTTTGTATCCTCAAAAATACGGGGTATTACATACTTCTCCCCTTACAAAGGAATTTTGTCCTCGAAATTAAGATAAGTCTAGTACTCCAAGCCTCAAATACTTCCCCACTAACATGTCCTTAAGATCGCTACACATATTTCTACCTCTTCTAAACGCGAATTATATTAAAATTAAATTAATTGTCCAGGGCGCCCATACACCCTATACCCATGCATAACTGCACAAGGGCTACCCGATCCACTAGCCATAATTTGTAATACAACTTTCAACTCATAGTTATAACTACCTGAGTGCATAATAACCAAGGTACCAAAACTATGTGCTAGTGACCAAACTTCTCCCCACTTCCAACATTGCGCTAAGTTTCATGTGTGGGGTGTCTCACAAAGTGAAATCCAAACAAGGAACCCCCCGATAAACTACTACCTAGCATTACCATCCGTTTGGCCCTCAGTTCATATCACGTACCCACAAATCCCGTCTCCTGACACAAAAGTATACTCGACCATTTTCATGTTACCAAAGACATCATACAATATAGCTCCTCTTACTATCACTAGTATCTTGGTACGATTCAATCAAAATCTATATATCCTCGCTCGATAAAAACATAGCCACCCTGGATCAATTATAACAATAAAAGAATTTCCTCATAAGTATATTATGCAACACATGATAACATATATACACGAATATTTATGCTAAACCCTCTTTCAAGTGATAACTAGCACATGTAAATCATATCTCAGAACAACGAACACAAACTCTCACCATACTATATATTATAGCCTAAATATTTCAGTATAATTATCAGTTACGTCTCATACGTAATATATTTATCTCAAGCTTAGCTCTGCACTCTTGATGTGGATATATCATATTGTTATTCTCGATTACCCCAATTTGAAAATTAAGTCCTTCTCGACCCTGCCCCACCCATTAACCTGTGGTGTAAAATTTTCTCAATCCATACTTCGTAGCACTACCTGGCTCCACTGGCCATATAACTCATTAACTCTCATCTTAAAGTGTTTCCTCTAATCCTTTAATAATTTAATAGTTAAAACCGATGCACTAGCATCCAACAACATCTCACTATTCCCAACATTTATTACGATCCATATGTGTAACCTCCCGTAACGAAGTTCAAAAGAACTTTTCCAAATGGACTATCCCCTAGCATTGTCGGTCAACGAAATCCGTGTATCCCAAGCACATAACCAAGATATTATAAATTTTGTCTCCCAACCCATAAATCAAATCATCTATGCCCATGTCTCTCAAGGCGTCACACGATACCATGCTTTCACTATCACTAAGTTCTCAGCACTTACACAATAATGAGTTAAATCTCTCCACTCAATGGTAAACTCGATATACCCTGAATCACATTAGTAAAAGTCCCTATGCACCGGGATTCAATATAACTAGACCTATGTACTCTCTAAAGTCTATTTCATACAAATATCTCTGGAAATTCAACCCTCTTTTAAGTGAGACATCATAAAAATACCCATCCTACCCCGAAATAGCAAACATAATATGCTTGGTATAACTTCTCACCATCGCTTAACAGTCTGTACTTAGGATAGAACCATACCTCGAATATTACCTCTCAAAACGATATATCCTCATAAGATATATATATATATATATATATATATATATATATCCTCTCAGTGTTTACACCCTCTCCCCCGTGGATGGATCTAAAGAGAGCCCCTCTACTCAATGGTGAATAACCACACATTATAGTTGTATTTACGATAGCTCTATTAAACCCATTTCACATGCGAATCTGGTACAATAAACTACGTTGACTCGCTCGTGTCACAAAAAACAGATCCCAATCACCCCGGGATAATACTCATAGTTTCAATTGCCAATAGCACTTGTGGTTCAAATAGTCCAAGGACATAACACCCTCGTCCCAACCAAAACTTCTTATAACTATTGCCCCTACTGGGCATCCCTTCTTTGTCCCCTAATTCTCTTCGGACAAGATCTACACATGTGTTCCTACTCTTTAAACATAAGACACCTCTCTGTGCCATCCCCCTTTTCCTGGCCCCACTATCCATGTTGGGGTTGTGCTTATCATGGACCTAATGGTCTGGACCCTAATTGCTGCCCTTGTTGTCCCTTTGGAGCCACTAGCCCTATGGGACTAATTGCTGGCCTTAACGGCCCTAATTGAATCCACGGTCACCTGGTAGGAATTTTATTGATCTCAATTTTTAAAATGGGTTCCCCAATGGTCATACCCTCCTTTGGTGCCTCACTAGCACTATTAAATCTAGTCTTACCCTTTGGTTAGGTTCTCTAACTCTCTTGGCTCCCTTCTCACAGAAGAGATGATGTAAACTTGTAAACGTATGGCCTGGACTACATTATCACTTGTCATTCTAGCCGAATTTTCCCTATCCTCGCTTGTGTATTTTCACCACGAGTCCATTTTTAAATTCTGGACCCCTTTTTTTATTCTCCGTATCCACCTCATTGAGTACGAAGTTCTCTACACAAGTCAACTCTCCTTCATGTTCGGCCACTGTTCAGACCTTTTGAAGTAGGACTGAAATTTCCTTTACCCCTCTGTTTAAACAATTGATGAGGGGATTTGCGGTTAAATCGCACCTCAATTTCCTCGTTATTCATGGTATCCCTCCATGGTTGTGGTGACCGAATCCCATTGCTACAACGTCGTTCCTATAGCAAAATCCTGCAACTTCCACACGAGCTTCAGCTACGCATCCCTGGATAGAATCCTCAAACTGGGCGTCCCTGTGAATGGACACCTAAAATATTTTGACAAGGGTCTGAGCCCAAGTGAAACATTTTGAAAATATCTAGCAAGCAGTTAAGTTGCAATAATTAAATGCACACTTTTCATATTTAAGCTACTGTCACACTCTCTTGAAACATAGTTCACCCCTCATCTAATGTGAACACTTAATGCTTGCCTTATACCTTTCCTAGTTAAGCTACACCACCTAACTAGCCATAACAACTCTCCTTCTACATACTAACTCATTGTACCCACCCGTATTACCCATACAATATGTTATCTAATTGTCATGTTTTTTTGTTATAAATTTCTCAGTATATGTTTATTTCTCCCCATAATATAGTTCTTTTTAATGTCTCTATCTTTCTCTTCTACTAAACCCACACAGTAGAAAAATCACACGTATACATATATCACACTGCTATATATATACTAACACGACACCCATAAGCTAATTTGCAGTGCGAGTATACTATGCTACAATGTCCTGGTACGTCATCTACCAAACACACATAGTAGAATAAACCACAAGTATATATACTTATCACATTAATTATATATATACAATAAAGCACCCCTAGGCTGAGACCTACGGTGCATGCATACTCTGATATCAAGTCCCGATACATCACACACTGTATAAAGGAATAAAGATTCAAAGTCACTCTAGAACCGTATCAATACAAATCACACATATTAGATGCGAACACTGACTACGACTTTATGGGCTACGCACATACCAACGCACCGATATCACCCAAACTTATCAACTCACCGATAAGTCATCCTTAGGCCCTATTCTCGAGGTACAAGTCAAGTATCCCCCCGAAGGCTCCTCAAAATAAGACTGTCTCCTTCACAACCTCCCGTGATAGCAAGTATGGTAGTTATTTCATACATAATAAATTATACAAATCAGTATAGGTATACACACAACCTATATCATATATTCCATACATAGCATATATATCTCCCGAATATCTTACGTATTATTTAATTCCAATTACATTTCTTATCATATATTCCCGAGTATACCCCACTAATCGAAGTGTGCCAATTATCCTTTAAAATATTTCAGCAGGTAATTAACTCATATCCTACTAATCTAAGTTATAGCCTCGCTCATCGCTCGAATTTGTTACATTTCAAATCACACCGATTAATCTAATCAATTTCAAACTCATTAATTCATTAAAGTAGTGTATCCCAACTACAATACTCTGACTCACTCATATGGTCCGTATCTTTACCCTTTAGAATTTGTTACATGAAAATCCACTATTAAGGTTAACACCTCTCGTTAGATTCACTATTCGATAATTTATTTTATATCTCTATAATAAATTAAACCGATTACTCTATTCCTAACTCCCATAGCACTAGCTTGAGAAATATCAGAATCAAAACCCCGACCCTTAATTTAATTACTATCACCTCAATTAGTTTTATCCAAGTGGTGTCACTCAACCAAAATGCCCGGACTCCCTTTATTAGTCCGTATTTTGACCTTTTAGAATTCATTTCACCAAATTCAATTATTAAGTTTAACACCCTTATTATAATTAATAGTCCTAATACTCATCCCATAAGACTTTAAGTATTACGTTCCATTTAATTTCTATAAATTAAATTCCACCTTAAGATACTAGCCCGTATGGTAAATTCATCAAAAGTTCCCATTCGAATACGTTCGTATATTTTTTACACATATTATCGAGTGTCGTTCATTATAAATACTCCTAAATACATACCCCAAATTCATCCCTATCTAATCAAAGGATAAAATAATGTTCCTTAGTATTTTTTTCAAAGTCCTTCACTCATCTACGAACATCTCCAAATAACTCGAATTTATTTCTTCCTAAAGATATCGGTCTCACACACCCTATTGTAGAAAAATCACATCAAATCCAAAAAAACAAAAAAAAAATGAGGTCAGAACCCACTCAACTATGACAAAAATATCTACAATATCATGTTTTACAATAACTAGAGGGGTCGATCGATCAATCGACCAAATATCAGTCATCTTTCCCGACTGCGTTTTCCTACATTTTTGAACTCCGAAGCTTTCCAACTTCAATCCATACCTCGATTACTTTATCTCCCATATTTATTTCATCTATAAACATGTTCAAACACTAATATATGACATTAATACTCAGTGATTTTCATTAAAATTCTAGGGTTCATAAGTTGGATTTTTCTTAATATCCCTTAAATCACAATTCTCAATTTGATTCAATAATCTGAATTCAACAACAATTTCTACAGGTTTTTTATTCTAAATCATATTCTAGCCTCATATGATATTATTCTCACATCAATTAAACATAAATTTCACTTTTAACGGTTAAATCCCCAAAGCTCAAATTTAACATTTGATACCCTCCCAAAAACGAATTTTGCTATAATAATTCATCCCAAAATGAATATGGTTTACACCCACCATGATATGAATCGAAATACCGCAATTTAAATGAAAGTAAGTTTAACTACATTCTTGGTTAATTTCGTAGGGTCTGATTTTCTTTGTTATAGACAAATGTTTCACGAAGAACACACTCCTCTTCCTTTAGTTTGGCTCCCAAAAGATCCCCAACTTCTTCCATTGTTTTCCTCTGCAGCTCTAGGGTTTATCTCCTTGAGTTATGACTGCCCCAATTCCCTCAATTAGGTTTTATTTCATTAATCGTGTTTTTAAGCTTATGGGCCAAATTAAAATGGCCCATACACTCCTGTATGGGCACGGTTATGCCTAAAATTGCCGTGAGACCCGATCATTACACCGGAGTACTCTTTTTCGACTATTTCAACCTATTCGGAGTCAATCATGCACTCTGAATTTTATTCGAATTACTTTATAACATTCTCAGATTTTGATCCCAAATTACGAGATATGTGAATTTCTAAAAATAACTCGAATTAAATAAATCTCAATTCACCAAATTAAATAATTTCTCCAAATCACCAATTTAATTAAAGTCTCCCGATTAATTAAAGCTTCTATCACCAAATTATTTAAATTTTGTATCCTCATAAATACGGGGTGTTACACTTTGATGCCGAAGTGTCGAGAACGACATTCTAATACTGCTAAAATTCATCATTTTTGTCACAAGGGTATCAGATGCAAAGATTTTTGAGCAACTTGCTTCGGGACTCTAGTACCAAAATATATTTCCACTTTTGGTATATTACTAATGAATATATATTCTAATGATGGGAAATTAAAGTATTATATGTGGTGCCGCTATTAATTTTTTTCTATTGCTAATGGTGCTAGAGAGTATTTTGGTATCGTGGTGCCAAAATTTATCTCCATTTTTGGGATTAGGATGTTGAACAAAAGTTTTCAAACCATTCATCTTCATTCGTGGTTATAGTGTCGAAAAACGTTATCGTTTTCAGTTTTGTTACACTAAAATTTTGGAACGATATTTTTTAACGTTCATTTCGATTCATTTAATGTTTGAAAGGTTATATAGAGGTTATGGACAAGGTTCTATACCTCAGGATTCCAATTGTTTCATGTTTCTATGAGTTTGGAACATCGGGTTCTACCTATTTTTCAGTGCTCCATTGTCTATAAAAAAAAGCATCTTGCATATATCAGTCACTTCAAAACCAATTTGATAATAATTTTTGAACAAATGGGGCAGTTGAAGATGATTTTCAATGGAGTTTGTGGTGGGTGATGAGGATTTTGGATTATTTTGGTGGTTGGCTTTTAAGTTTTAATTTTTTATTTTTGTTCTTTATTTTTTTTAAGAAGTGTGGTGCCAAAATTCTTTACATTTTTGTAGATGGTGGTGCTAGAGACAAAAATGGGGCATGAACCTTTATAAATAGGCAAGTTACTGAGTTTAGAGTATGATACAAAAATCATGTGCGAATGTAATTTCGAGCCGTTAGCAAATCCAAGTCTATGAAAGAATGTATTGGGAGTTGGAACAATTGTCTTAAACCAAGAACACAAATTGGCTTTTATAATATTTGGAGTTCATTTGGAATGCATTGAGATTAACAATTTATAATCCCAATGCATGATCAACAATTGAAAATTTCACTCCATGATATAAAAAAATTCTATTCGTATAGAGCTTATGTACCGAGAAGTTAGTAAATAATGATTTTAAGTATCTTTCATTTTTAGGCACACTTAACTTTTCAATATATGTTAGGTACTATATATTTAATAATGATTTATATTATTGATAGTCTCCATCCTTTTGAGGATCTCATCAAAATAATTTATTTTTATTTTGGGCCCCTAACTATTCAGTATATTTTAATGTTTTAATGCTTAACTGGATACCTTTTCTTATTGTAAGGGTGTTTCTTGGCAATAGGAATTTGGATCTTCTGAAATTTCTTCAAAATTTAAACATTATTTCCAATTTTAAAAAAAAAAATCAAATCGGTAGATTTGGAAAAAATTAAAAATCAAAAACTATTTTTTTTCCAAATTGGTAGATTTGGAAATTTCAATATTTCACTTTCTTTGATTTTCTTAGAATATTGGAAATTTCAAACTTTTGTTCTTGAAAAATCTCACTCCAGTCATCTTAGGGTGGGAACATGGTTCAATATTTTTACTATTGATTTTATCTCAACAAGATTTTACACAACCTATCTAAATTTTTAATAAGGTAATGCTTTAAAAAAATATACACTCATAAATTGAAAATAAAGATAATATAAATAAATAATAAGTTGAAATATGATTGTGAATCTAAATCTATTGAATTTTAGAAAGTGTTCCTTAAAAACTTGATTTGTGTGATATAAAAAAATTTGAGTAAAAAAGTCAACAATTTTTATATGGATTCCAATTCCATTCTTAAAAACTTTGCAAAATTTTGAATAAATCTAGGACAAAGAGATAAATTAGCAATACAGTTTGTATGTACATGTAATAACATAAATTTGAATACTTCAATTAATATATGAAAATGACGCGCTATGTTGTACGATCATACCCCTGTTACTACAAGTAACAGATGTTTTGATGTGTGTACAATCCCTATAAGCGAGTAATAAAAAAAATACATAATATTTTGAAATCAAAAATTCCAAATGGAACAATAAACACACATATAGATCTTCTGGGCACTCATACAAATGTACATGTTCTTATACAAACAAAATTAAAAAATTATCCATAGAGGAAATTGAAATGACAGTAGTTTAAAAAAAATAAGAAATACATCAACAAATGTTTTTTAAAATCGAGGTCATATTTAGTAATGTCCCCAAACCGTTATAACTTTATCCAAAAAAGGATTAATTAAATATAAAATGTGAATTTAAGTAACACAATTTTTTAAAAATGTAACGGTTTATGCTAGTTAGATTTTGGTGAAGCTAAAAGTTGTTACAAAATATAAACTAATTCCATTAGAAATTGTTTATTTTGGTATAGTGATAACCGCTCTTAAAGAATTCACACACGATATCTCCAAAATAATATTCCCTCACAAAATATGAATGTTGTTACTAAATTATTATGTCATTTTGTTCATCATAGATGGCTTTGTATCGCCTTAAATATAAAATCTAACTCCAGTGAAAAGTACAAGTACAAAGAAAGTCAATTACTAAATAAAAGAGGATCTGTGAACTATTATTCATGAAGGACGTAAGAATTCAAATTCAAATCAAATTCCAACAAACTACTATACTAAGAAATCCATTTCATATATAGATATGAGAATCAACCTTGAAAGGCCAGATTTATACTCAATACAAGAATGGCATATTTTGAATAACAATAATTTATTAGTAACATTTGTTATTGCCATAAACTGGACCCATTATTTCTACAAGTACAGAGTGTTTTCTCATTCAAGGTTGGTGAAGATTTTTGCTAGAACGACATTCGCGTAAAGTCGGATCTTGGTGCTCTTGGGGACTCTGGATAATACTTCATCCGCGCAATCTTATGGGCAACCGATTACCAACTTCATAAAACAGTAACAGCCTCTCCTGGAGGTGCGCTTAATGAAGCTGGTATAATTCTATCATGCGACTCTTCATTAATCTTGGATGATGTGAAGACAACAAGATTCTATTATTATTTTCTAACCCATTTGACACAGGATATGAGTGTACTTGGAAGGAAGGGAACTTTAAGGGTTCATGATTTTGTGGTCCCAGCTGAGAAAATGTTAGGACCTTTTATGCGGCTTCAAGATCCAATATTGCAGAAAATCCTCTTGGATATGAACTAAAGGCTAGAGAGTGTAATGTGGTGATGAATCTTCCTCAAGACGCTTTTATGGTGAAGGAGTTTTCAAGTTTGCTTTGTGGCATTAAGGCCAATGGTGGTAAACTCGAGAAGAAGTTGCCTCCTATAAGTAGGAAAACACAAGTGGTGGTGGATGCGGTAAGGGAGTCTATTGATAGAGGTTTTAAGCCTGTGGAGATTGTATATTAGTTTAAGAGATTTTATGGGTTTCGCATGTATTTTGAATTGGAGTGGTGTTTATTGCATTTCATTCGATATTTCATATGTTTTAAACTTAAATGTTAACTTTAAAATAAATGGGGGATATTTTTAAGTAATTTTTTTTCTTTCGTCTCGTCTCCTAAAATTTGTTTAGCTCCTATCTGATGTATTTTTAAAATTTTAATAAGTTCTATAACCACTCAAAACTGCCCATAACTACTATGAAATCGTTCATCTTCCTTTTCGTAGATAATGACATTTGTCACATAATGGTTAGAATATGATCAACAACTAAAAAAAACATGGGAGTGAGTACATATAAATTTTTAAAAATGGGACTGAATATTTAAGATCCCATTTTTAAAATATTCTTTTATGTTCGAATGGGCCTGTGTGTTATCTCCGAACTTTCGATTTTTCCAATTTCGATCTGATTTTTTTCGAATTCGGAATGAAATTTTAGTTTGCTGATTTTCAATTTTTTCGAAATTATGTCGATTGAATTTTTTCTGAATTATTTTCGGAATTATTTTTTGATTTTGAGTTTTTCCTATTTTTCTGATTTTTTGAAAGTTTTCCATATCCCACATCAGTTAGAAGAGAATAGGGCTCCAAAATGTGCTATATAAAAGGAGAGTATCTTCCTAACATCTAAACAAATGAAAAAACGGGTCAAATCCTCATTGGGTTGACCCATTTTGTTTGTTTCTTTAAAATGATAATTTTGAGTAATTAAAAATCCAAAATTTATTTTTTTGAAATTTCTGGATTTTTAATATATTTTGTGAATTTTTTATTTTTTCTGATTTTTACCGATTTTTTGATTTTTTCGAATTCCGATTTTTTAATTTTTTTTCGAAAGAATCAGATCGAAAATCGAAATAATTATTGTATTTTAAAAATAATTGGAATTTTTTTCAAAGAGGCATTTTCCGATCTGATCGAGTCGAAACACAGCCCGATGTTCAAAGGTTGGTTTTAACCGTGTGAGAAGTTGTTTTTAAAAGAAGTTAATTTCTTCTAACGGTTTTGTAGCATCCAAAGGAGTTTTATTCCTTATATATATATATATATATATATATATATATATATATACATACATACAAAGCCGGTCAAATGTGGACCAGTCCGCGTGGAAAATTTTATTTAACTAATAAAAATATATAATTTGAAGTTGTTTTTTTTTTGGGGAGGGGGGGGGGGGGGTTTAAACATTTCAAGCTACCCATAAAAAATCAGTTGAAAATGATTGTTTTACTATTTAAAAAAAGGGACATATACCAAATAGTCCCTCGAACATTTTTTAAACTGCTTAAAAAAATCGGTCAAAATATGATAGTTTTAAACTGCTTAAAGTTTAAAATAGTAAAAAAATTCATTTTGAGTTGATTTTTTTGTGGGAACGTTAAAATGTTTAAACACAAAAAAAAATCAATTCAAAATTATTAGTTTTACTATTTTAAATAAATTGGTTCGTACCAAGTTCACATGGACATGATCCCGTCTCTCTCTCTCTCTCTCTCTCTCTCTCTCTCTCTCTCTCTATATATATATATATATATATATATATATATATATATATATATATATATATATATATATATATATATATATGGGGTGGTAAACATACGGAGAAGATACCATGCTATCCATATCCATATCCGCTATCTGGATGTACTATCCATATCCGTATACGCTTGGATAGTAAAAACAACTATCCATCTCCTCTCGAATTCTCCGAATTCGGATAATATCCATATCTGTTTACATTTCTTATCCTTTACAGTTGACTTGCCTCTTTCAATAGGTAAAATGAATAAAACTATCAAAAAAGCATCAATCTCTAACTATTTAGAATCAATAAATTGATTTTTCATTTCCTAATCAACAACTTAGAAATTATAATCAACAATTTAGCCCTAATAGCTGTTGTGTGCATCTCTTTGTGTGTGTATTATTGTGTTCATTTATGTGTGTGTTGTTGTGTACGTAGGGGTGGCAATTCTGGTTAGTTGTGTCATTTTCGAGTCGCGTTGATTTTTATTTGTATATAAGTTTTTGGTACTCTTAAATCTACACAACCTAATCGTGTCAAGTTCGGGTCATTTCTGGTTATTACCATAAACGGGTTATCCTGTCAAAAATTGCCAGCCCTATTGTACGACTGTGTGTGTCGCTATGTGTGTCTGTGTGTTGTTGTGTAGGTGTGTGTGTTATTGTGATATTGTGTGCATGTGTATTGTTGTGTGTATGTGGGTGGGTGAATGTGTGAGAGGGAGAGGGGAGGGGGACGAGATTAACGAGTTACCAGTTAAGGGAAGGTTTGGGAGAAGAGGGTGTGCGCCAAAAATGAGGAGAAGGGGGAAACGAGTAAAATGATAGAGACAAATTTTAGGTTAAATGTTTATTTTGAGTTTACTTTATCCTCTGTTTGTTATTTTCTATTGTTTTCTTTTTAATCCATTCATTATCTTTTGACTTTTTAAAAGTATTATTTCTTTATTTTTTTCAAAATGAGTTAAAAGTGATGATTAACATTTTTAAAATATATTTATAATTTACATTACATATGATAAATATTATAAATAGTAATTATACATAACTAATATTAATAATAAATTGTTATTAAATACAATAGGGATACGGATATCTGGAGAAATGGACATTCAAAAATATAGATACTCCGTCTCGGATACGGATTATCCGTGTCTGATACACATACTATTCGTATCCATATCCATTTTTTGGGATAACTATCCGTAAAATTCGAACTCGGATACCGGACAGATTCGAATTTTTGAATATCCGTTTACACCCTTAATATATATATATATATATATATATATATATATATATATATATATATATATGTGTGTGTGTGTGTGTGTGTGTGTGTGTGTGTGTGTGTGTGAGAGAGAAACAAAACGTTTTGAATGGGGAGAAAAGAGAAAAAGGTTAGGAATGAAGAAAACATATTCCCATTCAAAATATATAGTGTGAACATTTTGAGGTGAGGATTATCCTCTTTTTAGCCAATGGAGTTAATAGTGTAAGTAATATCATGTCGGGTGAGTGTAAGATATTGAAGTCCACCTATAATGGAATGTAACCGAGTAGGAGTAAGTTCAAAGGTGGAGGTTAGAGTGGAAGGTTTGATATCCATGGGCATGGAAGAAGCATTAGCATCAAGGATATGGGTATATTCTAAAATTTTGAGGGCATATTACTCTTGACATAAAATAAGGCCTCTTGAAAATGGAATAACGGACATCCCAAGAAAATAATTAAAAGTACCTATGTCCTTGAGATCAAATTTATGTGCCAAATGGGATGTAAGCTGAGAAACGAGATGAGAATTGCTAATAGTAATATTAATATCGTCCAGGTAGACTAATAAAATGAAGAGAGAAGAGTCTGCCCAACTACAAAAAAAGGTGAAGTAAGTACGACCTGAAGCGATCAAACAAAACTCGAGGATCTTATTTAAGTCCATAAATGGATTTTTGAAGAAGACAATCATGGTGAGTAAACTAGGGATGCATGAACCCGATTAGTTATCGCATATATACAAGATCATCAAGAACGCCATGCAAAAATGTATTTTTAATAACCAGCTACCTTAAATACCAATGATTGGTAATGAACTACGACAAAATGATGCGAATGGTACCATGCTTGATTAGTGGGCTAAAGGTGTCAATGAAATCAATGCCTTTAATTTGATTAAATCCCTTTGCAAATATTCGTACATTGTGCTTATCTAAGGTATCACCAACCTACTTTGAGCCTATCATGTGCATGTAAGGGTCTCATGGGATAAAGGACCATGTAATGTTCTTGTGGACAGCATGGAGCTCTTTTTTCATTATCTCAATCCAATAAGGGTGTTTGAGAGCTTGATTGAGGGTATGAGTATCAGAAGAGGGTAAATAGGTGGTGAGAAGGGAGTTAAGATGGTGGGATTTTGAACAAGTTATCATACTGTGGGTGTTAAGAGAAGGAGGCTGAGACGGATTAGATGGGTTCGATAAAGGAGGTGGTAGGTTAAGGTCTACAATCAAAGGAATACCAGGGGAATGTAAAATAGAAAGGGTATGGTATCAGTAATTGTAGGTGAATCATTCAAATTGCATAATGTGATAGTTAGAGTAGGTGATTCAGTCCAAATAAAATTTCAACTTCACGTGATGAGGTTGGCGGAGAAGTAAAGGTGAAGGGAATTGATTAGAAGGAGCAACATGTCTATAGAGGTAGGAAGTCAGGTAGTACGACTGGAAATGGCATGGTTTGCGATGCATACAAAGAAACCAAGCCTCTTGGCCCAGTGGTATATGGATGCCAATGGAACAGTCTTGGGGGGATTGGGTTTTGTTCGCAGTTCGATCCCTGGCACTATCAAAATAATGCTTGTCCAGCGGAAGCCACGAATTGCCAATGGGGATTAGTCGAGGTGCGCATAAGCTGGCCCGAACACCTCATGGTATACTACCAAAAAAGAGAATTAGTGGGTATAAGAAGGGTCTTGTGGGATAGTAGTTGATGGATGACTTTGTGTGGGTGGATTAGGACGAATTAATGTCGCTTGAAGAAAGTCATTGTAAGTGTCCATATGGTTTAGGTCGGATGTCTGAAATTTTTGGTTTAGGTTGCATGGAAAAGTATTTTCATCGAATAAAACATGTCGGGAAATAAAAAAAATTCTCATGCAGGGACCACAACACTTATTCCCTTGTGAAGGGTGTTGTATCCGATGAAGACACAAGACAATGTTTTTGGAACAAATTCATTTTGATTTTTTCCCTTGAGGTGAGGAAAACAACTGTAACCAAAAGTCTTAAGAGAGGAATAGTTAGGATGAGCATTGTACATTTTGAAAAATGGGGAGTCCATATTTAATTTCTTTGTGGGTAGTCTATTAATAAAAAATATTATTGTCATAAAGTTTTCTACCCACATAAATAAGGGAAATTTTGCATGGAACATCATTGTTAACCCCATTTAGACCATTTGCTAATGCTTCATTTCTGGGACACCATTTTGTTGAGGTGTTCTCAGACATGAAACATGTCTAAGGGTTCCATTGGCTTCCAACAGATTAATGAACTCCATACTTGCGAATTCTCCCCCACCATCGAATGATTTGATTGTTTTGGATAATTGAGTCATAATTATATTAAAAAACTTTACGTATGTGGTATAAAAGTCGAACTTCATTTTAGAGTATGTAGCCAAGTGAATATAGTATGGTTATCAATAAAAATTACACAATACCTAAAATGTTAAGAAGATATTATAGGAGTAGGACCCCACAACTCATGGTGAATTTTATCAAGTGGACATAATGAAATTTTATCGTTTATTTAAGAAAAATTATTTTTTTCCCAATTGACAACAGAAGCAACAACTGATGTGAGACAATTATTGCAACTTAGTGACTGCAATACTTTTGAGTCAGAGTTCCCTAGCCTTTGATGATGCCATATGAAGTCTAAAGCTTTTATATATTGAAGAAAAGTGAAGGCATATAGTCATTTGTCTTTAGTTCCCTTGGCCAGAAGTTTATGTGTCTTCTTGTCCTTTACCACAAAAACATCATTAATAAAATGCAAATCACATTTATTTTCCAAAGTAGTCTTGCGAACAAAAGCTAATTTTTCATGGGCTTGGGTACTAACACATTTTTCAATTCCAAGTCAGGTTGTATATATGCTTCACACATTTTTCATGAGTAATATCTAGTTTTGACCCATTTCCTACCATAATAAAGTCATCACCACAATAAGGTTTTGAATGAGATAAAGTACCGGTTTGAGTCATATGAGCATTGAAACCTCAGTTTATATAGAATGTATTATCAACACTCTCTTGAATAACTGTATGAGTTTGACTTTCTTGTGCATTTGATTAATAGGATTAGTCCCATTTATCCATGCAATTTATCGTAGTATGTATGTTCTTGCCAAAAATTGAGAGGCATTAAAGTTTGATGTTTTGAAATTACGAGATTCACTATTTTCCTTAGGATAATTTATGGGAACTTAATAATTTATGGGATCTTGTTAAACCTTATAGTTGTGACCTCTACCACATTTATTGTGTTGTGTACTTGCTCAAAAACCTCTACCGCTTGAGCTAAAATTTCATGAGTAATATTGTTGATTTCCATGCATGTATGCCCCATTATTTTAGTAGTTTCCATTACCATTTTAAGTTCCTTTTCCATGGTTGTTGTTTTTTTATCCTCTTCTTCTATTTGGATAGGAGCCTTTGTAAGCCTTGAAGGAAATATGTGTTCCATGTGATGAAGATTTGTTGGTTGGTAGTTTTGGATGATGTTTATGAATGTCAAAGATCCTAGTGAAGAAATCAATTATGCCACGGTTGGATATGGAGGTTTAACAAGCGTTTTAATACAAAAGATTTAGTATTTTTGTCTCAACCCTTTGGTAAAAAAAATCACCTTGTTGACTTCATATAGTGACTTATTGATGGCAGATAAGTCATCACACAATCCCTTGAATTCTATGATGTAGTCATCTACTATTTTTCCATCAATGGAAGAATTTTGAATTAAATCGTTAAAATAAAATTCTTTTCCCATAGTATCTTGTAGGTAGTGTTCTTTTATGTTACTCCAAAAACCATGATACCCTATTTAACACATGGTATATAAAAATATTTTTGTTACCTCAACTACCTTCGTGCTGGAACAGAAGTCCCAAGACTGACCCCTTACCTCAGACAGGCCGCTACTTGGTCACCACAACCTCTGATGATCTTAAGAGAGGGTTATAGCACTAGAGCATACCTATGACACCATTTATTTTCCATGTAAGTGACAGTCATTCCAACATGCTTCCTAAGCTAAGCCTAAAGATAATAACATGAGAGTTTCTCCATGACTGGCGATCAGCGAAGACCTATGTTTTAAGAGAAATGACCTCCTAAGGTCCCGTAACCCTCAACACTAAGGGATATCAGTACGTAGCACCTCAAGATCAACTTATGGCAATCCCAAGGTAGTTCCAGATCCAAAGACCTCCGACTGAGCTTCTATAACCAGTCTGGCAGAGTAGATGGAAAGAATAATAAGATTCCACCTAATTCCACCACTCAAACCCACTTACATTGAAAGCTCCCATCCATATTTAATGACACAAGTAACTACCTTACACAATTGAAAATCCTTTGGCTAATAATATATCACATTGTTGACATTGTCAGACCTCAAAAGAACCATAGTCATATTATGACAGTTCACTCATTCTATTTCCTAGAGTTTATATGTAAAGTAAGGCTAGTGAAGGATTCAAATGAAACTAATCTTGAGCAAGCTAAAAGGTTAACATGCTCAAGCGATCATACTCCCAAAGAACTAAGAGTTTCAGCCTCCATAAGTGTCTACTCTTCGTTTCATACTCTCTCAAACCACTTTTGAGAGAAAATACTTAAAATTTAAGATCATTTCCAATAGTCTTATACTTTGTATACCTTGTTGAGTCATAAATCAATACTCAGGAACCCTTAGAAAACCCCATCAATTACTTCCTAGGGTCCATGGTATTGTTAATGAAGGCTACAAGGCCTCAGACCCTCTTCACCAAAGCTCAAGAGGTCTCACAGATTGTAATAACTATTTTATAATCAAATATATAGTAAAACGCCTTTGATAGTGGATGGAGGGTCCTCAACTGAGGTCTAAACAACTTGAAACAATTGTTTCACACTTTTACATTTCTCTCCTCTTACGTGTCTAAGGTCTAGAGGGGACTAATTTTGGGTCTAAGGTTATTTACGATTTTTACAACCATCAGTTTGGTGCCATAATTGGGAATGACAAGTTACACTTCTTTCACAATTGAACTTTTCTTCTTTTAATATTCTAACCATTTTGGCGTGTTCTTTAAATGAATGGAGGCTTGACAATGAGCTCTAGGAGCAACTACCTACCATTATCAGTCCACTTCATTTACCCTCAACGATAGAGGAACCAATGTCGATAGTGATACTAGGGAGAACCACGAGCCTCAGTCAGGGGTGGAGAATAATCTAAAGGGAGATTAACAACCCAAATTCCTATCAAGGATGTAAGGAAATATTAAGAATTGAGTAAATTTATATGTATTGTCTTAATTCGTGTTTCGAAAAAACTTGTTAGAGTCATAGGTTAGGACTTGATTTTTTATTATTCAAGCTTGTGACATGTTATGGAATTTTGTAGTGGCTAAAAATAAAGCGACATCGAGGATACATCATGTTTTGAGCCGAGTTTCACCTTCATCGTCTGAGGGATCTCAATAAGGTATGAATACATGTTTATGTTTATTCCTTGGAGTGAGTTTTTGGTGTTGGTTTATAAAAAGATTTTATAAGAGTTTTAAATGTTTTTTTAAAAATTCAGATGTCGTTAGATGGACCTTAGGTTTATCGTTCGAACGATTTTACCCACCTCGTTAGAAAATTGATCCAACAAACTTCGAATGAGATACTTCTAGTGTTCTCAGCAATCTCGTTATAAGTCTTGTTAGAAGGTGTTCGAACGATATATGTAACCTTATTCTAGTGAGATATAATTTCATTAGAATAAGCTGACGTATTTTCAAATGTAAACTTCTTTTTCAAGATTATCTCATTTTTGAAAAACCTTCTGTAGGTGCAAAAAATCTCACCCGTCGGAGGGTGCCAATTCATCACGATACAAGCATAAAACTAAATATAAGAGAGACAAATATTTACATGGTTCGACCATGAATGGCCTACGTCCACGGGGCTGCTGCTGTGTTCCATTAGAATGATGAGAGAGTTTTACATGAGGGTGTTTCTCTATCTTTTAAGCCACTTTTCACAACGGGGGGTGTCCCCTTTATATAGAGTTAGGGGTTACATTAGGATTATAAATATGGATGAGTAACAAATATGGATGAGTCCTATCTTCGTGGAGTTTGATTCCAATCTGATATTGCTCCTCGGTCTTCTAGTTTATCAAGGACTCTAGTCCTACCTATATTATTGGCACATCTGTTGCTCGACATCTTGACCGGGGTGCTCGCCACGTGTCATGCTATTATGTAGGCATATTTTTTGCCCTCATAATAGCCCCACAGGTTGCAATTCAGCTGAGTTGATTCTGGGATGAGCTGGGAGCAGGTCCATAATCTCTTTAAACGTATGCATTTGTTGATGTGAACTAGACTGGCGTTCTTTGTACTGTCATTCAAATTTTAAGCCCTCTTTGGTTGATCTTCTCGCCTTCAAAGGTTTTTAGATGAATGCATGGCCTGAGTTGAGAGACGTTCAATTGATATGGGAACCGGACTCGAGAGTGTCGACTCGCCTACGTACCCTCTTGGGATCAGGTCGAACGTAGTTTATTATTTATTTTATTACATGGACCAATTCGTGAGGCCAACCACAGGCCTGTTCAGAATTCGTTTGCTGAGGCTTTTTCGAGCGTGCATCAAGTTTAGGGTATCTCCTTGTATTTTTATCGTGTATGGTCCATTTGCTAAGGCCTACCACTAGCCTATGAGCTGAGTCTTGCTCGAGCATGTACCTAGTAGGGGTAAGACCATGCATTAGGTTTTTCATATGGTCCAATTAAAAAGGCCGACCAAAGGCCTGTGCATCAAGGCTTGCTCGAGCACGTACCTAGTAGGGGTAAGAACCTGAATTAGGTTTTCCATATGGTCCAATTGGAGAGGCCGACCAAAAGCCTATGCGTCGAGCCTTGCTCGATCATGTACCTAGTAGGGGTAAGACCCTGCATTAGGTTTTCAATATGGTCCAATTGGATAGGCCGACCAAAAGCCTATGCGTCGAACCTTGCTCGAGCACGTACCTAGTAGGGGTAAGACCCTACATTAGGTTTTTCATATGGTCCAATTGGATAGGCCAACCAAAAGCCTATGCTTCGAGCCTTGCTGGAGCACGTACCTAGTAGGGGTAAGACCCTACATTAGGTTTTTCATATGGTCCAATTGGAGAGGCCGACCAGAAGCCTATGCATCGAGACTTGCCCGAGCATGTACCTAGTAGGGGTAAGACCCTGCATTAGGTTTTATAACATGTGATATGTAATCATTATGCTTATTGTACTTAGGTCTTTCCCACAAGCCAATGTAATACCAACTACGTTTGCATTTTTCCATTTTCTAACGACTCGCATGTAAATGTCCGCATATTTTACCTTTTAGGTTGTGCCGTCACACTTACTTAGGCCTAAAAGGCGATGGCAAAAATGCACCTGGTTTAAGGGCCATCCACCCGTTCAGGATTCTAACCGACCAACATAGTTGGCGACCAACCTGAGTTGGATTTTTGCCTAGGGATCCCCCATAGGGCTTTTATTATTGCCGGGGCAAATCGTGAGGCCATTTGTGTTTAGGGATGACCAAGGCCTGTGGACTTACTTAATTTAATGGGAATAAGCAAGAAGGCTGTTGTAATTAAATCAAGCTTAGTCTTGATCATCATTTGAAAGACTAATTCTGGTGTTAACCATATTGGCATCCATCCTGGGTTAACCTCTTCTATTTTGCTTTAAATATTGCAGTGAATCTATTCACGTGTCATCATTACCATGGAGCCCCCAATCGGGCTGTGAAGAGAAGATTGTCCGACCGTTCATCCAGTTATTTGATCTGTATAATCGAGATGATAAGTGTGCCCGATCGTTCCTCGGGGCTTTATTGTGTTGAAGAGTGTCACGTTGATCATTCGTCGAGCTGGATATAATTAAGGATTATCTTACTCATATAGCTCCATGTAATGTATCGTTCCTCGGGGCACACTTGTTCGTCGACCATGAATGGTGATTCCAGGAGGCTATGGAAGACACCATATAGCTTGTGCACCTAAAGAAATTGATATAAGTTCAAAGAGTCCTTTTGCAGAAATGTGTTGATCTGATATGGCATTCAAGAAACGTTGTTCCTTTAGAGTGGATATCTTAGTGTTGATGACGCGTTAATTCATTGCTTGGTGATAGTCGATCGCCGTGGTTTATCTGACGATGTTGCTCGATACATTCAGGGTGGTCTAGTGTTGTTATCAATATGTTTTACACATTGACTGTGATTTTACTGGATATCTGACTTCTTACAGTTTGGATTCATCCTTATTGATAAATATAGTTGATCGTTGCCCTTCATGCTGTTTTATATGATATTGGATCTTTGTTGTACAGATCGCCCAGCTTTTCATTCGATGAGGTTGAATTAAATAAGAACTGTATTACCCAACAGTTTATCAGAGCTTGAGACGTGATCACATAATGTCAACTATCCATCGAAGTTGAGGGTCCGTCGAGGCAAAATTGCAAAGGACCTAGTAGATGTTGCGAACGATCCATGCTCGAGCATCTGTCAGAGCATTGATAAGATAAATGCTGCCTGAATGCCTATCGAGGCAAAAACTATAGAGGATCTGATAGATATTACGGGTGATCCATGCTCGAGAATCTGTCGAGGCAAAAAGGACCGAGCAAGTATTACGAATGATCCTATAGTGTTAGTGAAAACTAACCTCCCAATAAATGCAATGTTGATCATTAATTGACTGTACCAACCATCTGTTGGGAAAGAATATAAGAATTATCCTGGCCAACCATTTGTTGGGGATAAAATGCGACATGTGTGGAAAATATCTTCGGGGCTAAATATATATAAATATTTTGTCGATCATTTGTCGAGATGAGCCTTGAATATGCCTGATCATCCTGCAGGTCAAGAATCATAGAGCCAGATAAGCCATTCTGAAATTCAAGAAATATCAACGTCCGAGCATCTGTCGGTTATAAATAATATTGTCCAAGCATGTGTTGGGTCCAAAGTGGTGTAACGTGCTCGACCATCCGTCAGAGCATTAACAAAATAAGTGGTGCCTGGCTAGTCTGCCAGGGCAAAGTTGTACAGGTGCGAGTAGATATAGAAAGCGATCTGTGCTAGAGCCTCTATCAGTGCATTAATAAGTTTTCCAAGAGCTTAAGATTGTGGCCGAGCATTCGTCGAGACTAAATCTTGCACCGATGGAAGTTAATAAGTTGCTCGACCATTTTTCGAGGCTAAATCAAGAGAATTTATCATGCAATTCGTTTATTCAGTCAAGGAATATATGATGTGCATCTGCTAGAACATGTGTCGAGGAAAATATTCATAGTATTGAATGAATGATATGAACGATCCCATAATTTCTATGATAAAATTTCATGAGGATGGCCATTCCCGAGCATCCATCGGGCCTACGCTAGGTATTAGTAAAAATATTACAGCGACCATCCATCGGTATAACCAATAATAGCTAGACGATAATATTGAAATTTAAAGTGATCGAATAAATGACATGAGTGCTCTATAAGTGCGCCCCATTATTTATGTGAACAAAATAATTGTAATAAAGTTGAATAAAAGATGCTAAATTTGTCAAATATATCCAGGTGTACGACATAGGAGTTAATTTGGAATTTCTGCAAATAGCTCTAAGCAAATACTCATTCGTAAGTTAGTTTCAGAAAATTATTTTAACAGAAAATTCGTGTAGTGACACAATTACTAAGTATGCAGTATAGATATCCCCCTGCTAACGAATTTATGATGATAAAAATCGTGAACATAATTTGTGAGCAAATAAGATATTATGAGACGGAAACGAACAATGTACAAATAAATGTTTGTATCCATCAAGTGGGGTTGTGCTAAATACAAGAATTATCCTGACCAGCTATCCACTGGGGATAAAATAAGACTTGTGCGGTAGATGTATTTAGGACTAAATATATAAAAATATTTTGCCGATAATCTGTCGAAATGAATCTTGAATGTGCCTGACCGTCCTTCAGGTTATGAAACATAGAATCCGAGCTTCAGTTGGTGTAATAATAATTTTTCCCAAACATTTCTTTGAGTCTAAAGTGCTATAGTGTGCTCGACTATCCTTCAGAGCATTAATAAAATGAAGGGTGCCTGGATAGTTCACCGGGGAAAAGTTGTAGAATACCGAGTAGATGTAGCGAGCAATTCATGCTCGAGCATCTATCATAAGATTGTTGCAATTCGTGCTCGGGCAATTCGTGATTTCCAAGGACTTAAGATTATTGCCGAGCATCCATCGGGACGGAATCTTTTACCTGTGGAAGTTAGTAAATTCCCCGACTATCTGTTAAGGCTAAATCATATAGAAGTTATCATAAAAATGATATGTTCAATAAATTATATAAGATATGCATCCGCTCGGCCATTTTTCGGGGAAAAAATTCATAGAGCGTATGAATGTAATAAATGATCCAATGATTTTTATTGACAAAAATCCAACTGAGATAATCGCGCCCGATCATTCGTCGGGGCTGAGCTAAATAACCAATAATCTCCTCCCGATGAGATTAAATTCGTGTAGCTGAATGACAATACTGAAAATTAAAATGTTCGAATAAATAACATGACTGCTATATAATTGCGCCCCACTTATTTATGTGAGCAAAATAATTTGTAATAAGGTCGCATAAAAAAGTGAGAACTAAAATCGTTGTAACAATTGTAATTTAGTCACATGGTCCATTAAAAACTTTTTTAGAGAGAACCGAGCAATGCAAATATATCTCAAATGTAAGACATAGGGATGATTTATAATTTTTGCAAAAATATTTGGACTCCAAGAAAATATCCAATTAAGTTTGTTTCAAAGATATGTTTCCTCATAAATCTACATAAGGCTGCGAAGGAAGAAAATAGCAAATGTTAATTTCAACAATTTTAAAGATTTTTAAAGCTTCACTGAGACTCGTGCTCCTAATGGGTTTTAAGTATGTTTATTAAAACACACAAGTGGGGCGTTCGCCGAGCTCGTCTAGGTACTCTGTTCACCGACCAAGAAAGGTGGTCCGACGTCGTAACTGGTGCTCGTCAAGCTATTCGCCGACCAGTGACAATATTTCATTGGCGACCTGAATGTTCTCCCAGGGACCGATACAGGTTAAGTTCACAGGTCTATTGACAAATAAAAGTTGGTTGTTGGTCGACGGTAGGTCGAAGATGAGCTCACTGATGCTCGATTGCGAAGTTTGTAGGTCGGGGATGATCTCGCTGATGCTCGATTGGTGCTAGATGGTGTGTACCCACGTCGTAGATGGGAGATGATCGAAACTGAAAATCGTTCGTCTCCCCATGATTTCTCTTTGGTCGTACATAACAATAATTGTGAGAAATCCACTCCTCGATTGCGTGCCCAGAATATGTGAAAGCATTTCAGTCAAAAATAATATCTTTATACATATTTTTTAAAGATGTAGAGATGATCCTCGATGCCATATCTTATCTATATTAGTAGTTTGTTGTGGGATTACTGTGTCCAATCAGTGCTGAGTGATCACCCCAGTGACCGGAGGGTATGGCCGATGTGATGATGATCACTGCAATGAGGTCGATGGTCGCTGACCACCATGGGAGGCCCGGTTGTATGTTTCCCATATGAGTTTGCTGATGTAAATAGAAAAATCACCGACGGAGACCCAACTGGTTTTATTACTGCGATCAAATTGGATGTTTTGCCCATGGGTTGGTGACGACGGCCATGGCGGGCCACTTTTTGGCCACTTGCCCTTATGTTCGGTGGCCGCGGCTACGTGTACAGCTGGAAGATGATAGGTCCAAGATCACGGGTACAGACGTGGCCAAAAGACGTCTATTCTCCACCCGAAAATTTTGGGATATCTTCGAATACATACGCATAGATATGGTCAATGCCCAAGAGAGAAGAGGACGGTTTTTTACGTTTATCTTCGACGGAAGAGTCTCAGATCTGGGAATTAAGATATGATGTAACCCAGTAAACATGTTTGCCCAGAAAAATATCAAGATAGTCAGTATTTTTAAGCATTCGTACAAAACTTTTTGAATATGAAACTCAGTGTTATGTAAATTCATAAATGAGAACCATGATAAAACGAAATGATGCGTGCATAAAATATATTATTTAAATGCAAAGAAAGAAAGAAAAACTAAGCTCTTGATGAGGTTTCGTGTGTGTAAATCATTGTGTCGTAATGTAAATCTTCATCTCGTGAACGAGAAGGAAAAAATTTTTGTGTCGTTTCCCACAGACGGTGCCAATTGTAGGTGCAAAAAATCTCACCCGTTGGAGGGTGCTAATTCATCACGATACAAGCATAAAACTAAATATAAGAGAGACAATGATTTACGTAGTTCGACCATGAATGACCTATGTCCACGGGGCTGCTGCTGTGTTCCATTAGAATGATGAGAGAGTTTTACATGAGAGTGTTTCTCTAGCTTCTAAGACCCCTTTCACAATGGGGGGTGTCTCCTTTATATAGAGTTAGGGGTTACATTAGGCTTACAAATATGGATGAGTAACAAATATGGACGAGTCCTATCTTCGTGGAGTTTGATTACAATCCGATATTGCTCATCGGTCTTCTAGTTTATCAAGGACTCTAGTCGTCCCTATATTGATGGCGTGACGGTTGCTCGCCATCTTGATCGGGGTGCTCGCCACGTGTCATGCTATTACGTAGGCATATTTTTTTCCCCACACCTTCTATAAATAGGAGTACGGATCAGTAAATTTTAGAGAGACTTTTCTAAGATTTTTGAGTGCACAAAATTGTTTACAAAGTTTGCTAAGTTTGTGTGTTTGTTTTGAGAAAATGTTTTCAAAACAAAAATCATACTTTATACCCATGCTTGAGATCCAAGAATCCTACATATGTATGTCATTTTTAGATCTCCCTTCTTTATATTAAAGTGGTTTTCTCTTCATAATTTGAGAGTTTCTTGAGATGGATATCGTGTTTGGTATTGTGCGGTGGCTGGACTGTTCATTAGACAAGTAAGTTCGGTAAAATATCGAGTCGTGTGAAAGTGTTTGCTTTGTGTGGCTGTTGGAAGGCATACAATAGTGACTGCAAAGAAGGTTATAAGGATAAAGGAAGCGCGTTAAGTCTTAAAGGCGTCGAGTTTGTAAGTGTTAGGATATAAATTTCCAATTGAGTCCTTGTATTGTTTTGACTTAATTCCGTGAACAAAACTGTGTTTATAATATGTCATAGGGAGATTTTATTTTGTCACGATCCCACTTGGTCTATGACGTATTGAAGAAAATTGAAGACGTTGTGACAAAACTTCAAAGAAATAACCATGCCGAAGTTTAAATTGGTGCAAGTTTACTCGTCTTCAAGTTAATTGCATTCCGAGATCACTCAGGTATGAATGCGTATAATTAATGGTGATCGAAATTGTTTTTATAAAAGATAAGGATGTATTTTTATAAAGAAAAATGTTTCAAAATGTTTTTAAAAGTGTTTTAAAGGTTTACACTAGGTTTTATTCTGATAAGCTCGAAAAGGAGTTTGACTAATTTGGATCTCTTTTAAAAGAGACGTTTTAAACAAAAAGTCAAAGAAAGTCAAACTGACGCAGGGTCGTTAAAACGACATGTCACCTCATTCGAGCGAGATGCCTATGTCGCGCGAACGATGTCGCATTGTCGTTCGAGCGACACATTTTTCGAGTCGCCACTAAATTGTTATTTAAAGCGTGTTTCTATTAGAGTTTCGTAAGTGTGCATCTGAAAAAAATAGTATACCATTCAGTACATGTTTGCACATGTTTTCTAAGGTTTAAAAAGATTAAACACATCTTTACAGTTTGCAAAGATCTGAGTTATCATTCATATATGTTTAAGTGATCTTGCTGCACTAAGAAGTTTGTTCTATCATTGAACATAAAGGGTTTTGCAGTGAAGAAAAGAGAAGGACTTCTTATTCGACATCGTAGACGAATCAAAGCCAATCGGTGGACACCGAGACATTCGAGGAGTCGAGTGTTATGGACAGGTATCGTGGAAGATGAAATTTCTGTGTGGGCAATATTGAAGAATAGTTGAAGATCAGAAAGTCCGTCAAGACCCGTGCGGATCGAGTCATTGAGTAAGGCTAATCTCTCTTTGTAAAACCATTGTTCGTAGTGATTGTCTGGCTTGGGCCGTCCGAGGTTGTTATCCCGTTTTGGGTTTTTTCCTCGTACATCCGGCATTGTGAGTATTCTTTACTTTATTTTACTTAATTTAATCACTAAATGCATGTTATGATTAATCAAGATATAATTAGTTTAAAGTAAGAATTGAGTTTTCACCACTTGGTTTGGTTCAAATTAAAAGTTGAATAAATTTTTGGAGAAAAAATGGTTTTGTTTAAAACACACATATTTGGCACTTTTCAATAAGTAAGTCTACATTGGTCTTATAAATTGGCAATCTTTTAGTGGACTTGCATGGTTGGGTCGTTTGTGGTTTTTTCTATTATGGGTTTCCTTGTAAATTGTCTTGTTGTGATTTACATATTTTACTCTTCCTTATACTCACCTAGATGCATGTTTTATTCAAGACTAAAATTGATAAATTATTTTACCCAACATTTGTGGTTTACTATATTGGTGAAAGTAAATTAAAAATTGTGAAAATAAAACTTGGTGTATAAACCCTAGGGAAATTAGCTATCTCAAATTGGTATTAGATTGGGTTACACTAGTTTGTTGTGTTAGATCCCTATTTTGTGCTTGTTTAGGGTTTAGATAGAGTTTAACTGAGAGGGTAGTTCCATTGACTGATATCCATTGTTTGATGGGTTAAACTATCCCTATTGGAAAGTGGGGATGCAATTTTTCTCGAAATATTTAGATAAGAACCTTTGGAACTTGGTTGAGTTTGATTGGACTCTCTCTACTGAAGGTGGTGCTCCTATGGCATGTACCTCTTGAACATAAGCTAAAAAGAATGCCTCAATTTTTTATTCTAAAGGTGTAAACGCTATTTTTTAGGATGTGACTACTGAAGAGTTTAAGCGTGTTATGATATACGAGAGCGCGATGGATGCTTGGGATATTTTATGATCCACACATGAGTGAACATATCCTATCAGGGTTTTCAAGTTACAAAATATGATGACTAAGTTTGAGACATTTGTGATATTAGAGGATGAGTCCTTTGATGAGTTCTATGCCAGTTTGTTGGATTTTCATCTATAAATGGAATTCTATTGTTGTCTTAACTGTAAGAGTACAAAATTGGAGATAACAAATAAAGTGTCAATAATATATATCAGAAGGGGGTGAGGATACGAGGATTAAACATAATTTATAAGTGGTTCAGCCTTATGAATGGCTTACGTCCACTGGGTGACTTGCTATAATTACAGTGACCTCCAGGAATACAATCGTATCTAGGGTTTGGATATATCCATGTGTTAGTGTATGATGATTACAAGCTTAGATATAGAATCAATTATGTCTCTATCTGAGATTATTTAGCCTTCCCTTCCATTTGGAGGGAACGCTCCATTTATTGTAACCCTGGTAGAGGGAATAAATTTGCTGGCTAGCATGAGCCTAGTGGGGACCTCCTAGATTAATGGAGCACTCATTGAGTAATTAAAGGGAATTGTAAATCAAGTGGGGGAGTTTGGCACATGCTAATAAAATGTAAATCCGTATGGAATGTTGCCTAACTAGTCACCAGGGTCCTAAGAAATTGTCTTACCTTGTTGTCATCCAGCCAAGCAAGTCAGGTGGATGCAATTTAAGTGGCCGAGCTCATGTTCTGGCCTCACTTCAGCCGAGGCCGAGCTCCTTTAAGTAGGAAAAATCCTTTATACAAATATAGTATAACAAAATCCCCCAAGACTTTTCTTCAAACTTCTTAGGAGTAAGTGAAGTTTTTCTTTGTCCTTATTGCTAACCAATATGCTTTGGTTCTCTGTTTGGTCTAACTATTCGGCCGTCCGAACTTACTGCCTTCAAAAAACCTTTTTCTGTATACTTAGACTTGTCACACGTTAGCAATCCGCCTAAGTTCTAAAAATAAACTCTGTGCATGTGTATGCATCTGTAAGTATAAAAGCGGGGCAAAATAGGTCTTTGGTTTATTTAAAAAGAAACAACTCTGGCTTCTTGAGAGAGAGAGAGAGAGAGATTCACCATTCATCTTCCAACCGAGGCTCACGTTTGTTCCTTCCAGAAATCCAGCCATCCTTCCAAGTCCTTTCAAGTATTTTTGCCTAACTTTCTCTCATTTTTATTTTGAAATTTGTCTTCCTTGTAGGTGGCGATTTGTTTTTCCTTTTAGTGATTCTTTCTTCAATCGTTATTAATTGCCAGGGTTTTATTTTCACCGGCGTGAGGGTTTTGCGAGGGTGAGTTTTTTCTTTGGCTAAAGCTTTTTCTGTAGTAATAGTGGGTGCCCCATATAAGTGAGTCATCTAAGATTTGGAGACATATCTATGAACTTCACCAAATATACCATGGGGCTTTCTCTGATAGGTTTCCCCCTTCTTTACAAACTCTTATCCTAAAAGTCGGTACCGAAAACCCTAATTGTACCCCTATGTTAGCTTATTCTACTTCTTCATCCCCCAAACCCCCAAGCGTTGAATATAGTACCTCTGAATTTCATACTTCAGAGAGTTTGGATAGTGCAAACATCGGGGTGGGAGAAAAAAATTATGCAGATACAAGCGATACCACAGTTTCTATGAGGTTAACTTTAACAGAGAGAGACTTGTTAGCAAAAACATCCCCTCCCATATCTCCAGTAGTTGTTCCTCTTACAGACGAGGATATGGACTTATATAAGGCTTATATCCTTTCCTTTGACCCAGACGGCTCCGATGAAAAGTGGTACAAGAGTGACATCCGAGCAGAAGACTTGGTTAATCTTAGGGTCTTGTATTCCATACCTGAGGAGGTTACTATTAGGATCCCATATCTACAAGAGAGATCTTATGATAGGAGAAATAGCGATGAAATTTGTTTCTCTATCTGGTATCTCCAAGTATGAGTTCGTCTACCACTCCACCATTCTATTAGATACTATCTGAAAGGCTTCGGCATGACTGTCACTCAATTCCCCCCAATGCTTATGGATCTATAGTAGGAGCTATGATCTTCTGGAAAAAGTATAGGGGTTTTGATGTAGATGGGGGCATTTTTAGGTCCGTGTATGGTGTTGAGTGCATTATTTTCTATCATTTATACCAAAATCTAGGCCTTATTAGCCCTATTGCATCATAAATAAAGAGCTTTTATAACTGTTTTTGCTATTTAAAAGAAAATACAAAATTTAAGAATAAATCAGGTTAACAATTGCAATTCTAAAACCTCTTACTCACGTCTTATACTCATGAACTTGAATATTCATTGTTAATCACTTGTATAAGGTTTGTTTTTAGTATTGACGGGTTTAGAATGAAAGCGACGAAGTTTGGACACATTTTGGGATTGAAACTGTCACTCACATACCTTCAGAAGCAATATGGTAAATTTAGAGGACGTAATTCAGACTCGTACCAAACATGGAAATTGTGGGCCTTGAATCCAGGGACACCTGGGTTCAAACGGTGTGTCAATCGGACCTTAAACGAAGAAGTTATGGATGTTCAATGTTCAAAATTGAATCGAAGTCAAAGTCAAGACCCAGGTCAAGCCCGAAGTCAACCCCGTGACTCAGACACTATTGAAATATTTTTGGGCATGAAAAATGGGTCATGTCGGTTCCTGCGGTTTGTCGATTGGAGGTTGTATGAGAAAGATATTGAGTTTGGGGGTTTATTTGTATTTTTGGAAATTTTTTTGAAACATTGGTTAAATATTTTTTTTTGCGATTTATTAATAAACAAGGCTTGTGGCTTAATGGTTGTTGGTTTGAGATGAGGGCATGAGGCAGGGGTTACCCCTGCCTCCCCCAATTCTCTTTTTAGTCAAAAAAACATCGAAAGAGTATACACCCCTAAGCGCATCTCACACCTTTTCCCCCAGACACATTGCACGCGTGTCTCATGTGCAGGACTGCTATCTCCCCTTCTCTTTTTGAGGCAACACACGGGTCTCTTCATTAATTCCGTGATTGTTTTTTTTTGTCCGAAAATCCCACTAATATTCTTCCTTTTCCTTTTATTTTAGGGATAATAATTAACAAGTCATATTCACTGGATTAATGATGCAAGAGATCCTTTGACTGAGTCAATGGTGTTGTTGATACCAAATTTAATCTGCTGACGTGGACCAATCATACGAAGACACCTGGCTATCTACATGGCAACAACAGACCTCTCCGAGGAACTCACAGGCTCCGAGGAATAGACCTCTCCGAGGAACTCTTGAATACCAGGAAGATCAACAGACCCGAGCTACTCAGACGGTCCGAGCTGCATCTCGGCCACAGCATTGATTGCCAGATAACGAACAGTCCAACTGGTTCATTAAATGATTATCCTTGACGCACAAGCCTAAGGGCATTAAATGTATTACCCTTTCATATGTATATCATTTAATGTATCGATCCTTTCATGTACAGCCTCAAGGCTATAAATACATTGTATCTCCCTCATTCAAAGGGACCGGAATTTCTTGAGAGAACTTGTAATCAAGAATTCCCCAAACACTCAGCAATAACATAACAGTGGATGTAGGCTTTATTCGTAGCCGAACCACTTTAAAAATCTTTGTCTTATTTATTTATCTGTGATTGAAAAATTAGAGCGATCTAGGTTTTTACATCAACAGATTGGCGCCGTCTGTGGGAACGTGTTACAAGCGTTGTTCTCCACCAAAAGCTAAGTTTTTATTTTCTCTACGTATAATCAATTATACATACATCTTTTGATTCAATCATGATTTTTATGTTTATATACATAAATTAATTGTCCAATTTTTATCTGCAAAATGTTGCATATCATGATTTTTAAATCATAACTGTTAGATTAATTCTTATTTAGAAATCTGAAAAATAGTAGATTTCATAAATCATAATTCTTTGCTTGATCCTCAAGTTTTAATTTTATATCATGAAATAAATATTTTAAATGATTACATATGCCAATATATACGACGATGATGAGATCTAATCATTTTCATTGTTGATTTTGAAATAAATTTTGTAAGATATTTGATGTCTATTCATATTCCCATCATATTTTTAATAAAAGAATGGGAAAAGGTTAAAGACAATGAAAAGTCTTTTCATGGAAATCATGACCCATATATATTCTCTCTCTCTTTAAGTTTGAGTCTCTTTGCATTCACAAGTTTAAGTCTCTTTGTATTTATTTTTATGAACTATATACTTAATTTGGTTCATCTTCCATCTATGTCAATAAAGTCAAATTGATTGATTTTTTATATAAATTTGGTAATAACTTTAATCATTCACCATATTTTTATCTCTCCAAATTGGGAATAGGAAGGGATCAATAAAAAAAAATAATAATTTTCTCTCACCTGAAAAATCATTACTCACCTCTTGTAAAAGAGGATCAGTAAAACAATCATGACCATATCAAGACTCTGGGCACAAATTTGATATGTTAGCCCCTCGTTCATCACATCACATGGTTTCTTTATCGGAATCACACGATATAGTGGATTAGATAATTATTCATTTAATCAACATTATTAATGCTTAAATTTTACATCGAATGCTATTTTTTTTATAAGGATTCGAGATATTCTGGTCAGCCATCTATATTGTTGGTCGGCATCATCCAACCATATATTCTATAATTTGAGTTATCCTTAAATGTTGGTCGGCAACATCCATGTCGTTTGTCGGCAGCAGTATAATCTTGGGGTATTAAAAAAAAAAAAAAAAAAAAAAATGCTAAGCACCCCTGATATTTTGAAATTAATATTTTTATTTCTCAAGCATATACATATCATATATTGAGTGGATGAGTAAATTATTCTCATGACTAATCAATTCAGCCTACACATATGGCAGAGCAAATTATTAATTTTTACAGGCACAAGATTCAATGCCGACGAATGCTGAAGCACAAATTATTCTATATCCGTTGGGATTCATATTTTATATTTATCTCAGCATGGAGCTCGAAAAAATTTCTTCTCTCTATATATATTCGGCTCCGAGGAAAAGCTACAACAGTTATTATATTTCACCCCCAACGGATAGTTGGTCGGGGTAATTCTTATTTATATTCAGGCCCAGATATCTGCTCCAGCACAAATGATTCTATATATCCATTGGGATTCATATTCTATATTCATCTCAACATGGAGCACGGCGAGATATTTATTATCGTATTCATCTCTGAGGGGAACTATAACATTTATTATATTTCACCCCCAACGGATAGTTGGTCGGAGTAATTCTTATGTATATGCAGGCCCAGCAAAGTTCTCGGCCATATTCTTATGTTCTAGAAAATATTATTCTTATTCGGCACTCTGCAATTATGCCTCGACAAGATACTTATTCAGCTTTAAGGAGAATTACAACATTCGTTCGGATAATTCTTATTTATATTCAGGCCTGACAACGTTCTCGGCCATATTCTTATGTTCTGAAAGATCTTATTCTTGTTCGGCATTATATGATTCTACCTCGACGGATCGGCGAGGCACTTTATTATTTTTAATTATTCTTTATATCTATTTGGATGCATATTCTATTCTCATTTCAGCAAGGATGTCTCCAGCATTTATTATATCTTATTCAGATCCAAGGATGTCTCCAGCATTTATTATATCTTATTCAGATCCAAGGATGTCTCTAGCATTTATTATATCTTATTCAGCTCCAAGGATATCTCCGGAATTTATTATATCTTATTCCCAGCAATCTGTTGGTCATCGTCGAGGAGGTATCCTGCAATTATTATATCTTATTCCCAACAATCTGTTGGTCATCGCCGAGGAGGTATCCTGCATTTATTATATCTTATTCCCAACAATCTGTTGGTCAGCGCCGAGGAGGTCTCTAGCATTTGTATTATCTTATTCCCAACAAATCTGTTGGTCAGCTCCGAGGAGGTCTCCAGTATTTATATTATCTTATGCCCAACAATCTGTTGGTCAGCTCCGAGGAAGTCTTCATCATTTATTATCAATTACCACCAACTCCGATTGGTAGATAAAATCCAACTCCGGTTGGTAGACAAAATCCAACTCCGGTTGGTAGATAAAATCCAACTTCGGTTGGTAAAAAAAAAAATCCAACTCCGGTTGGTAGATAAAATCCAACTCCGGTTGGTATTGGTCGATAAATCTCATTCAAAGTTCACATTCCACAGTTGGGGGCTTCTATTACAGATATATTTGTTCATTTGGTGGCACATTCTTATATCATCATGCAGCCGAGCATCAAATTCAACCCCGACTAATCATCATTCAGGAGTTATTGTTCTTGCTCAGGAATTACTTTTAATATTGAAGTTCAGGAGGTATATTGAAGTTCAGGAGGTATATTGAAGTTCAGGAGGTATATTGAAGTTCAGGAAGCATATTGAAGTTCAGGAGGTATATTGAAGTTCAGGAGGTATATTGAAGTTCAGAAGGAATATTGAAGTTCAGGAGGTATATCGAAATTCAAGAGGTGTATTCAGAAGTATCAGGAGATGATGAAAGAAAGCGAAAAATATTCCACCGAGGAACTCTGTCAGACCAGAAATTAGAAGACAAGTTGCCTATATGGAGGCTATATGTAGATGGCTCATCTTGCACTACAGGCTATGGGGCAGGGATCGTTTTGAACAGCCCAGACGAGGTCGACATGGAATACGCCCTACGTTTCTAATTCAAAGCTTCTAATAATGAGGTTGAGTATGAGGCCATGGTTGCAGGTCTTAATTTGTCAAATACTATGGAGGCACAGCAGGTTATTGTCTTCAGTGATTCTCAATTGATCATAAACCAAATGTTGGGAATATATGCAGCCAAAGGAGAATTGATGATCAAGTATCAAGCAAAGGTGATGGAGTTGGTATCAGAGTTTGTTGCTGTTCAACTAGTAAGAATATCAAGAATGGAGAATGTGAGAGCATACGCTTTGGCCCGATTAGCATCAGCTACTCGTACCGAGCTGCGATTGAAGCATTAGAAAGACGGAGCATAGATGAAGACCTGACGATGAATATTATTACCCTTGATTTAGGAACATCTTGGATGGATCCTATCAGAGCATATATTAAGGAGGAACAATTACCGGAGGATAAGCTCGCTGATAAGAAATGGAAGTTAAAAGCTGCTCGGTATAATGGTATTCGGAAGATAAGCTCGCTGATAAGAAATGGAAGTTTAAAGTCGCTCGGTATAATGGAATTCGGAAGATAAGCTCGCTGCCAAGAAATGGAAGTTTAAAGCTGCTCGACGAGGAATTATGGCAGGTTTGCAAAGATGTGTACATCCCTCCGAGGTGAATTGATTAAAGAGATCCATGAAGGGTCCTGTGGAGCCCATGTAGCAGGTCGAATACTTTTGCAAAATGTGATGACGCAGAGATACTACTGGCCGACGATGAGAGCTGATTGTATAGCCTATGCCAAGAAATGTGACAAGTGCCAACGCTTTTCCTCCATCAGAAGAACTTCACAAACATTATTGACATCCATCATTTATCCTTGGCCATTTTCTATGTGGGGATTGATTTGGTTGGACCATTGCCGACGACTCGAGGAAGATTCAAATACCTCGTCATCACAGTAGATTATTTTACTAAGTGGATAGAAGCTGAGCCACTTATTGACATGACATACGAGAAGAAGAGTATCCAGCCCCGAGAAGAATCAAGCTATACAAGAGGAAATGAAGACCGAGCCAAAGAGAGATCTAGATCTCCTCGTCGGGCAGAAGAAAAACAATAAATGGAGAATGTGTGTTGATTTCACCGATCTCAACAAAACAGCGGATGCTACCTCAGGACACGAGCTGCTCATGGATACTTACTCCTCTGGCTACCACCAGATTAAAATGAAACCTGAAGACATAACAACGGCTGATGAACAAGGTTTTTGCCGAGCAAATCAGTTGCAATATGGAAGTCTATGTTGATGACATGCAAGAAAGCTGCTGATCATTTGGTTGACTTGAGTCAAACTTTTGATCAACTGGATAATTATCAAATGAAACTCAACCCGACGAAGTGCACATTTGGAGTACGAGAAGGAATGTTCCTCGGGTACATCATCAACCAGTGAGACGTTGAAGCAAATCCAGACAAGATTAAAGCCCTTTTAGGGTTGCGATCCCCAAAAACAAAAGAAGAGGTGCAGAGATCAGATACCCAAAGCTGGAAAAATTGGCAGTGGCATTAATTAAAGCAAGTAAAAGAAGGAGGCTGTGTTTCCAGGCCCATACCATGCATACCGACATGCCATTAATACAAGCTATAGCAGAGTTTACTGATCTTAATACTCCCGAGAAACAAAAATTGCTCGCTGATCAACCTGTGGATGTTACAGGATCAACCAAGAAGACTGCTCTAAGGAGCCATGCTCTACGGAGCCATGCTCTACGGAGCCATGCTCTACGGAGCCACGCTCTACGGAGCAAAAGTGCTATAAGTAGCCAACCTCCTTTGGTTAGGAGGACACGCTCTACGGAGCAAAAGTGCTATAAGTAGCCAACCTCCTTTGGTTAGGAGGACACGCTCTACGGAGCAAAAGTGCTATAAGTAGCCAACCTCCTTTGGTTAGGAGGACACGCTCTAAGGAGCAAAAGTGCTATAAGTAGCCAACCTCCTTTGGTTAGGAGGACATGTTCTAAGGAACCAAAATATGCTCGAAAGAGCCAAAAGCTTTAAGGAGCCAAAAAGTGTACACCAGCATGATCAACTACGGTTGGTAAGACTTTATATATTCTCACATTACAACTCATGTTGGTCGGGAGGTAACATTATTACAAAAAGTTCTTTGAAGAACAAAATTTTCCAAACTGTACCAAGTATGGTTGGTCGGGGATAAAAACCCACTAACTGTAGTTGGTCGACAAGGACAAATTATTGACCTTAGTTGGTCGGGCACATTTTTATATTTGAAAGTAAACCAAGTATGGCTGGTCGGGGATAAAAACCCATCAACTGTAGTTGGTCGACAAACATTATTTATCCACCTTGGTTGGTTGGAAACAGTTTGAATAAATTATACTCATTACTTTATTATTAAGTGATCGAGCAACATTACTAATACTTGTAACTTTTTTGGTCGATGAACCATACAATATTGTTATGCAAGCACAAATAATAATGTGTTTGATATTTACAAAATAAATAGCAAATTCAAATTTGCGAACAAAAATGAAATTCTTTCACTGAATTCAAAATGAATTATGCAAATTTATTACATTGATATTAAATTGTGTACTAACTATTACATTGAGATTCCTATTCTATTGGTTTCTTTTCCTTCTACTTTTGAAACAGGTTCCTCACCAGCAGGAGGATCATCTAAAATATAAGAGGAGTTTATGAAGTTAAGACCTTTCAACATTCTGATATTCATCACAGATGATCTATCCGAGAAGCATTAGCCCATTCCCGAGAAGCACTTGCACGTCCTCGAGAACCTCTTGATCGTCCCCGAGCAGAGGAAGAAATCAAAATCAACATCTACAGTACTGAGATCTTTGCTACTACTGTCTCGACCAACATTGAAGAAGAAGTTGCAAGAAAATGTTTCGAAGTCCACCACTAGCTCACAGGAGGCAGTAGGTCGGCTAGCAAACCAATCAACATACTTGAAGATTATGATAAGCTACAAGCGGCATCATATGTCGTCCAGAAGATAATGCACTTTATGTTGAACAAATCAAGAAGGTAGATCAAGAATTTCAAGAGCACCGAGCAACACTGCAGAATAAATACTCCATCCTTTCAAGTAAACTATCAAGCATGAAGTATTGGGGGCTTCTGTTGATACCAAATTTAATCTGCTGACGTGGACCAATCATACGAAGACACCTGGCTATCTACATGGCAACAACAGACCTCTCCGAGGAACTCACAGGCTCCGAGGAATAGACCTCTCCGAGGAACTCTTGAATACCAGGAAGATCAACAGACCCGAGCTACTCAGACGGTCCGAGCTGCATCTCGGCCACAGCATTGATTGCCAGATAACGAACAGTCCAACTGGTTCATTAAATGATTATCCTTGACGCACAAGCCTAAGGGCATTAAATGTATTACCCTTTCATATGTATATCATTTAATGTATCGATCCTTTCATGTACAGCCTCAAGGCTATAAATACATTGTATCTCCCTCATTCAAAGGGACCGGAATTTCTTGAGAGAACTTGTAATCAAGAATTCCCCAAACACTCAGCAATAACATAACAGTGGATGTAGGCTTTATTCCTAGCCGAACCACTTTAAAAATCTTTGTCTTATTTATTTATCTGTGATTGAAAAATTAGAGCGATCTAGTTTTTTACATCAACAGGTGTCAAAGGTTCCATTTTGCCAACTCAACATATTAAAAGGACATATACACCCTCAAAATGTCTTTAAGGGTTGTTATGTCGTTTTTGGCCTAAAAAACACATTAAATCTTTAAAAGTTCATAGCTTCAAATCTACAAATTCAAAAAAAATTATTTTTGGAATCTACTCGTCAAAATCTATCAAACAACACCATTATTTGATATTTTTTGACGGAAAATATGAATCAAATAAATTTACTGTTTTTGTAAAACCTCTAATGTTTTTAACAAAAACTCCATTTTTTCGGCGAAACTCTTCTTCTTAAGCTCGGGCAATGGTGCCACTAGCGAGAACCAGAAAAAAAAGGCGAAGAGAGAGAGAGAGAGAGAGAGAGATAAGGAGAGAAAAATAGTCTAGTGAGAATTTTGGCGACCTCGAGCGAGATTTTTTGGTGGGCTGTTTCCGGCGAGTCTCTGGTGGGGTGGGGTGGGGTGGGAGTGGAGGTAGCGGTGGGCTGCTAGAGAGAGAAAAGGTGTGGGATTATGTTTTTACTTTTAAAGAGAGAGATAAAGTAAGTGGGTTTAAAATGGGTATATGTGAGAGCGCATTTGTTCAAATATATGTAGTTTATAATGAAAAAGGACTTGGTGCATTAAAAAAAGTCAATAGAAATTAATGCATCTTTGACCCAATAAATAGGACTAGCCATAAATTATCCCTTTATTTTACTACTCCCCACATTCCCTATTATGGTCCCCACTTTTTTTTTATTGAACCCATGCTTTCCACCATCCCCCTTTAATTCTGATAAGATGTTCCTTTATTTTCTATTTCTTTTTCTTTTTAAAAAAAAATCCTTATGATGTGTTTTGTGCCTTCTTTCCCCGTTGATTATTATAACTGATAAAGTAAACTTTTTGGTATATTTTTCTTCGTCGTTGCTTGAAAAACTCCTCTAATCAAAACCTCAATTACCTACAAAAATGATAATAAAACTAGTGTAGAGCGGTAAGTAAGGGTATCAATCCACATCAAGAGGGTAAGCTAGAGACAAACTCAATTGTAATTCAATTTTTATTTTCATTTCGAAAATTTTCTTTTCTATTTTTTTTTAGATTTTTAAAATATTAAAATAATTATCAAAGGTGAACGAAACTATACTAAACTACATGAGAGATGAAAACAACTAACTACAAAAAAGGAGATAAAAATGAAACTAAGTAAATCTAACTAAATAAAAAAATCTAAAATATGAGACTAGCGAGAAAATAAAAGTGTGAACAATCAAGGTATAGGATGACTCAAAATATTTTTGTTATTCAAAATTAATTAGTTCATTAAAATTAATTATCCCAAGTTAGTATCAAAATCACAAATCAACTCTCGTTGCAAATGTAATTATAATAATAACATTTTAGTTAATTAAATTTAACACTCCTACAACTCTTGAAAAGTAGATCTAAACATCATTTAATAGATCATCCGCTAGGATCGATCTAGTAGACTAGTTTAAATCATAGAAAATAAATTTTAGAGTTGAAATTCAAATCGTAATACCGCACTTGAGAGACCCCTATCCCTAGGGGTGTGCATGGGTCGGTTCGGTTCGGTTTTTGACCGCAATTCAGACCGAACAGATCGGTTCGGTTTTGAAAAAAATCAGACCGAAACCGAACCGACGATGAAAAAAACCGCCGGTTTCGGTTCACATCGGTTTCGGTTTGGTTCGGTTTCGGTTCGGTTTTAACCGCTTTTCAGTTTTGGTCCATTTTTTGTAGGTCGGTTTTCGGTTTTGGTCGGTTTTGGAGGTTGGTTAATGGTTTTTGGATATGAAAATAAAATATATTTAAGGGTTTTTTAATATATAATATTAATGTCGGTTCAGTTCGGTTCGAATCGGTTTTTTATTTGTCTAAACCGACAACCGAACCGATATTGTCGGTTTTTTAAATCCTTAAACCGCAAACCGAACCGGGCTAAAAAAACCGCCGGTTTCGGTTCGGTTCGGGCCGGTTCGGTTCGGTTTTCGGTTCGGCCTGTTTTTTTGCACACCCCTACCTATCCCTAGTTCGAATCTAAAATGGGTATTATGACTAGAATTCCGATTTTCTCTCGAAAATCATTTACCCTCTCTAGAGGCGTAAATACAAAAGTAACAGTGCAAAATTAATCATCAAAGAGATATTCAATTTAAATAAGCTAATTAAAATAAGTTTAACATCAAATAATCGTCATCCCACCCCTTGAAAGGGTATCTAGTCTAACATGATTTTAAACATGATGAACAAATAATCAAGGCTATAAACAAATAAAATAGAAGGGTAAGAGGACAAATCTTCAAACAAGTCTCCTTGATTTGCAAAATTGGATTCTAATCCTCTGTTGAAATATAGCAACATCCATTCAAATTGAACTTTCCACAATATTCAATTACATACAAACACTCATTTGAATCACTCAACAATTAATTTCTCACAATTCTCTAAAAAACTAAAATTAAAATAAAAACCTACCTAAAGAAATTAAAAATATAAAGAGTTTCTCTCTCTAACATTCTAAAACCCTAATTTGCTATTTTAATGATGAGCATGGTCTTCTTATATAGTAGGCACATGGAGAATGGGGGTGAGAGGTGTGAGAAGGTTATTTTTGGGAATTGCACAAGTTTGCATGTGTGTTGGGTGAGGTAGTGGTTAAGAGTGGGGGTTTAGTTGGGTGGAAGTTTGTTTGGGGCTAAAATGGGAATTGGGTCGAAAGGGGTATTTTAAACATGTGGTGTTTAGATTTTTGACTTTGGTTTATTTGGCAGGTGACAAAATCGATTTGGACAAGGGATTTTTGGGTTCAGAAATGGCACTCGGGTATGGGGTTTGGATGAGCTCGGGTAGTTCGAGTTTGTTGAGGTCCGACGGATTTCAGACTGTTGGATGTGATAATCTGGGTAAGCAGGTGTAGGGTCGGAGGGAGGGGCGATTTTTGGTGTCGTGATCTAGTTGGGGTATCCGGATTTGGACGATGTGGGTTTGGGGTGTTGGGTCGAGTTGCCACGGGTTGTGGAGATTGTGAGGTTATGAGGGTATGAGAAAGAGAAGGGATGGGTTTTATGGATTTGGTGGTGAGAGTTTGGTTGGTTGATGTTAATGGGGGATGAGGGAGAGAGAGTGTTTGAGGTTGAAGATGAGTTGGGTGGGGTTAGTGTGTAGGTGGGTATATGGGAATGTGGGTGAGGGTGAGTGAGTATGTCTGGGTGTATGTATGGCATAAAGTATTTAGGGTGTCTGTGTTAATTTGTGACCCTTAAAATAACACTAACTAACTAAAATAAAATTAACAAAATAAAATAAAAACCTAAAAAATAAAATCCTATTCTAAAATAAAACAAAGACTCAAATAAAAATGAAACTAAAAAGAAATAAAAAAATTAAATTAAAATCTATTAAACAAAAAATTAAAATCCTAAAAAAAGTAAAATCTATTAAACTAAAAAAATAAATGAAATCCTAAAAAATCTAAATCCTAATAAAAATAGAACTAATAAAAATAAAGATAAAATAAAAATATACTAATAAAAATAAAATAGAAAAATAGAAAATAAAACCTATAAATTCTAAATAAATCTAAAATAAAACCTAAAAATAAAATGACTCTAACTAAAAATTTAAAGAAAATATAAAAGGGAACAAACTAAACACAAACAGGCTTGGGGTAATGATTTGGGCTAGGTTTAGGCTCGGGTAAAGTTACGGGGGAGGGAATTAGCTCAATTTGACTGCAAATTGCCTCGAAATATAGCTTTTGACACTGCAACTGCAATCATGCCTGCACATTGAACATTTACACGCATAAGACCATTATTGTTGAGAATTAGCAACTAAAATACATCTATGCGGGATATAAAATGTACACTTTTGGGTGCTTATCAATAATCGGAAATTATTCCTCCTAGCGTTTATTTATTCTTCCTCTCTCCAATGTCTTGTTGTCCCCCACATTTTTGTGTTATTTTATTTGTATCATATATGTCTTGAACACACAAAGTGTACACTTTGTGTGTGTGACATACACATTTTGAGAGATAAATTTGTAAAGGGAATTACTTAGACAAATTTAATTTTGTGAGCACCAAAATATTGTACCTTATATGTATTTTGGAATATTTGGGAGATTAATTCTGTACAACTTGGGAGGAGAATTGTGTATTGTAACCCAAGTTTTGGACTCGAAATTTTGTAAGTTGAAGTTATTAATGAAAATTATTATTTCATCTTGCAATGTTTGTGTTTCAATTATGACGTGTGACTAATTTTATTTCTCAAACTAGGTAAAGTTTTATCGTGATTAATAAATTTGTTCATTTTAATTTAATCCAGTATTTATTACCAATATGTATCAATTAAAACTAAAAATTCGGTATTCATTTAAAACTACACGAGAATGTGTTTTAAGCCTATGAAATTATTTGATAAATCATATTTCGAGAATTTAAGGTTGAAATTTTTGATGGGTTACGCTTACATTAAATTGTTTTGATATCTCACGCTTAAATATACATTAAACATTGAAAATTGATATAATTACGGGAATAGGGATTTAAGGTGTCTATTTTAAGAGACATTAAAATATTTTGAGAATGAGTATTGTTTTATTTTTCGAAATGTACGCGATGAGAGTCGGTGCATTTTTTAGTTATAAATTTGGAAAAATACGGTATTAAATTAACATGCAACTAATTAAAATTTATAAATGGATCCGACGTCCTAGTTTTCTTACATATTTGATATTATCATTTGTAGTCATTTATTTAATTTTCTCTTGTTTTAGTTTAAAACTCAATCATATTCTTACACTCATTTGTCCAGTGGGAAAATTAGTACCTTATATATTTATCAAATCTCTGTGAGTCCGACCCGTACTTACACTCGATTTTTTTTAATATACCGTGCACTTGCGGTAATTTTAACATTTTAAATTTGACAATATATGTCGTGAAAGAGAATCATAGGACTCTAGGGTACTAATATTTCCCCCTAGGAAGTCTAATGCCAAAATGGTTCCAATCTCCCAGACTAGCAATCATAACTGGTCGAAATATGTCTTCGTCTCTGGTGCGTGGGAGTTCTTCCCCAAGATCCAGAAAGGGGATTAGATGAGCCCAGAGATTGAACCCACTCTAATTTTCTCACCAGGAAAGCCTCTTCCTTAGATAAAAGGCTAATGGAGCTCATAAGTAAAGTTCGCACCTCGAACCCCATGTATTTTGAGGACATATATACTCCAAAAAGATTTTGGAGAATAAATAATTACCTATCCTTTAGCACTGTTGACCTCAACACCTATAAGCCTACCAAGCCTGCTGAAAGGGAAGAATAGAGTTTTGAAGAGGAAAAAATGGTTGAACTTGAGGTCGTCCAAGTTGGTGACGATAGTGAGCCCGAGCAGTAGGTTGAAGAAGGTTAAATTTTTTCACAAGTGTTAAATCGTCCTAATATTAGCCGACCTTGGTCTTCAGTCTGTACTTCACACTTTTTTTTATCAATTTGCTAACTTTTATGTTTCCCCTATCTTTTTTGCACTCTCCCATCCTCATTCTAGTTCACCCTTAATGGTTCCACCAAATGTCTAAGAAAAAAATAAAGGCCAATCAGTTGCTAGAGTTGGCTGTGAAAGCAACTACTAAGAAAGAAAAAGAGGAAGCGCGCATTAAACAATGAAATGATGATCACCCCATATAACCAATGTTGAGGCTGCACGGTTAGCGACTAAGGAAGCCAAAAAGAAAACCATTTATAAAGGCAAGAGGAAAATCTATGAGGTCCAGCATGAATCTAAGAAAAGGCCACTAGAGGATCCTTTCCTTAAGGATCCTAAGGAGTCTTGGACAATAACTCGGAGGTTGGTCAAATAGGTGGATTATTACTCTCCCTATGGCACTGTTGATCCACTCAAGATGGAGCCCCTGGTTGACAAATATGAGCTGATAACTGATCCTGACTCTATCTTACTAAATATGGCTAACACTCCTGTTGTCTTTGGATATGTGGGGTACTATCCTGACTTTCACTTTATGCAGAGTGTGGATGTGGAAAACTTGTTGAACTTCACCTCCCATGAGGCTTATACAGTAAGTTAGTTAGTTTGTTTATTTATTATACTCTATTAAGACGTGCTTATTTTCTTTTATTAAACTCACTCTTCAATTTTGCAAAGTAACCAGGCTGCCACTATCTTGAGGGAGAATGCCAAAACTATTGAGAATGTTATTGATGAACTAAAGGCTTCAAAAGAGGAAATTGAGAACAAGATGAAAACTCTTGAAGATGATCTGACTAAAGTCCAAAATAAGTTGTCTCAAAATGACCTAGGATGATCTCAAGGCTGCCAAGGATAAGCTCGAGACTTTGAAGGTGAAACTTTCTTAGGCTTTGGTGGCTCCATCTACGACAGAGGCAAAATATGTGAAAGATTTAAAGGCCTCGAAGGAGTACATATTTGAGACCACCATTGCCTTCCTTAAGGGATATGACAAATTGAAGGAGAGGGTTGACAAACACTACTCTGATATTGACACAACTTTCATATCTTCGGAGGGTGATGATGATGAGACCAATTCTATGCAAGCGGAAGTAGAATCTTCTAGGCGAGCAGAAGAATCTACATCTGACGATGATCCCCAGGTGGTTCAAGTGGTGGAGGGTGAAGCTGCTGCTGGCGAGTCAAGGGTTGCTTATAATGAAACTAATCATCAAACTACCACAAAAGATACTGGATTTTATTCTTAATTTAGTCCTACTTTATTTTTTTATCCGTTTTAATATGAAAAATATTTTTTGTGAACATTTGTAATTATAATTTTTTTTAACCAATATGAAGTTTGCAATGCTTATCTCTCCTTATTGTGTTCTTATGGATGTTGCATGTATATATTGTGTTCTCTCAATCCTTTATTTTATTCTAGTATCTATTAGCATGTAGCATTACTAGTTCTTTTGAAGATGAGGTACAGTCAATGACGTGCACTAGATCATTTGGGTTAGCTGAAACTAACCTGATCAACTTCCTGGATTAATTGGGTTGGATGAAACCGACATGGTCTACTTGTTGGATCAATTTGGTTGGTTGATGCCGATCTGACCCAATTATTTGGCATAGTAAAAAAAGTTCATTTCCAAATATAAAAATGGTATGTGATTGGATCTTTTCGATACATTCTCTCCAAAAATATTTTTATGCAATCAAAGGCGTGCATTAGATTAATTAGTTCCCAACCCGATCTACTTATTTGGTGGAGTCAAAGACGTGCATTTCCAAATATAAGGAAGATGTGCGATCGGATCTTATCGATACATCCTTTCAAAAAATATTTTTATACAATCAAAGACGTTCATTAGATCAATTGTGTTGGATGAAGCCAACTTGATCTATAGAAATAAATAACAATTGGATCAAGACTTAAGGAAATAAAAAATGTTTTCAAATAATGAATCCTTTTCGCTTGTACACCTTTAATGCGTTCAGTTGGTAGACATTAATTATAACATTTTTTGAGGTGCTCCGAATTCGTTGGGTTTTTTAGTGGCTCCCCTTCTAATGTTTCAATACGATAAGTTCCAGGTCATATCACTTCAGCCACACGATATGGAACATGCTAACTGGCTTCTAATTTGTTAGCTTTTCGTGGGACTTTCTTTAAGACATAATCTCATTCTTTGATTGTGCTTGGCTTGACTCTTTTATTTGAGAATTTAGTAGTGCATTGTTGATACACTTCCACCCTTAGTGTTGTTGCTTCTCTGACTTCATTTACAAGATCTAAGTTCAATCTTCTTGTAAAATAACTTTTAGGAGAAACAAAATTCAGTACTCCATGGCTTGGTAAGACGATATCCACTAGTACCATGGATTTGCTTAAAAAGGACAGAAAGTAAGGAGTTTCTCCTATTTCTATTCGTGATGTTATTCTATAAGCCCATAAGACACTTTGTAGCTCGTTTATCCCATTTCCCATAGCCACTTATAGTCTTCTCTTCATTCCGTCTAGCAGAGTTTGGTTGGTGACCTCTGTTTGTCCATTACATTATGGATGAGTTGGTGATGAATGAAACTTCCTTATGTTGGATTTTTAGCAGTACTCTTGGAATTCATCATTGTCAAACTGAGCCCCATGATGAGCGATGAAACTATACAGGATTCCATACCTAGTTATCACATTCTTCCATATGAATTGGAAGACTTTTGCATAGGTCGTCTTAATTAGGGGCTAAACTTCCACCGATTTAGTAAAGTAGTCTATTGCTACTACCCAGTACCAAAATTATCCCTTGGTCTTTGGCAGAGAGCCGACCAGATCTATACCCCATATGGAAAAAGGCCAGGGTTACTTGATTGGTACCAGTTCGGTGTCAGGTATCTTGTGCAACACTTTGAACTTTTGGCACTTATCTCACTTTTGCGAGTAATGTTAATAATTGTTTTTCATTGTTGGCCAGTAATATCCCTGAATGGCTATTCTTTTTACCAACATTCATTCTGCTGCATGAGATCCGCACGATCCTTGATGAATATCTTTAATCAAATTTTGTACCTCCATGGGATGTATGCATCTCATCAGTAAGACCGTGAATCCTCTTTTATACAGGACTCCCATGTCTATTGCATACTTATCAGCTTTGTAACGCAGTCTTTTTTGCTTCCTTATGGTTGGCTGGTAGGGTGCCTTCCTCTAAGTATTTGATAATTGGATTTATCCACGATGGACCCATAATGGTGAGTTTAAAGAGGTTCACTTATTCAACATCGATACTTCTTTATTCTAGTATTTACACGTGAATAGTTCTTCTGAGCTCTGCTCTTATGGTTGAGGCTAGCTGAGCTAAAGCATTTATCTTAGTATTCCCAGCTCTTGGTATCCTGATTATCCAGAGTGCTTTTATCTTTATGATCTGAATTTTAACTTTGGTTAGCTACTTCAATGCGTTCCACTCTCTTTCTTAGTATTCTCCTAACACTCGATTTACCACCAGTGGTGAGTCAATGTGAGCCTTAATCTGTTCATACCCCAATGATATAGCTAACTCCAATCCAACGTTTAAGGCTTTATATTCTACCTCATTATTGGATACTTCAAATTGGAACCGCAAAGCATATTATACATCACCTCCAGCGGGCAAGTTGACTACATAGCCAACTCCACTACCATTATCACATGATGATCCATCGACAAACACCTTCCACACTTTGAAATCGTTAATGAAATCTCCTTCTTTCAGTGAACCATTTCTAAAAATGACATTTATTGGGTTAGCCTTAGAGGAGGATTCCTTGAGGTTTTGTTTTTTATCGTCTTGTGTTGCCTTTATTAGTTTGACTGGGTTTTGGATTTGCTTGACATGAATTATAGATATAGTCATTGTGACTTGATCTTCATTATAAGTGAACTCTGTAGTGAAGTCTACTACAACTTGCCCTTTTATTACCGCCCTTAGTTCATATGAAATTTTGTACTCCCCCATCTCTATGTCACATGCCATTAACCTTCCAGATTTTTCAAGTTTATGGATAGTTTTCCGAAGTGGAAGATCAGTGTAAACTATGGGTGGCAATGTGTCGTGTTCTGTCGGTTTCATATGGGGTCTAATCGGGTTCATGTCAAAATCATCTCTACCCAAACCCGACCCATTAATCCTTTCGTGTGTACCATGTCATGTTTTATCGGGTTCGTGTCACGTTTGTATTATGTTCAAGTCGTGACTTAACGAGTCGTGTCATGTATTTACACTAAATGGCTTGATCTAAACCCGATTCGTTAAGCTGTCGTGTTCAGCGACTCACCTGTTAAGCACCCGTATTCGTTAAGGGTTCACCCAAACCCACTAAAAATTCATATGGGTCGTGTCGTGTGACAATATGACACCCATAGTGTAAACTACTATTGAGTGAGCTTCAAAATATTATTTCATCTTTCTAGATGCTACCATCGGAGCCAAGGCTAGTTTCTCCATTCTGTAACATCTCACTTCTGATCTAGAAAAATCTTTACTTGTGTAATATACTAGCTTCGAGGTTCCCTTGTCACTTCTGATTAGGGTTGAGCTGACAGCTGATTCTGATACAGCTAGGTATAAGTACAGATTTTCTCCTAGAATTAGCCTTGATAATAACGGGGCCTCCCCTAGGTATCTCTTTATCTCTAAGAAAGTCGTCTGACATTCTTCCATACATTTAAAAGATTTTTTGATAACTTTAAATAATGGAAGGAATTTATTCGTGGCTTTGGACACGAACTTGGGAGGCTACAATTGGATCAACGCCTGGATCTTATCAGGGTTGGCCTCTATGCCCCTTTGGCTCACGTACTTAGCCAGGTTTAGATTTATTTGGTATTTTTCTATCTCGTCAAACATCTAGCCAAGGACTTTTATATGATCTTCTGCATGGGTGATTTTGGTCAGCATATCATCCACATAGACTTCAATGTTTTTTCCAATCTGATTCTCGAATACTTTATTCGCCAATCTTTAGTAAGTGGCACTTGTATTTTTTAGTCCGAAAGGCATTACATTATAGCAAAAAGTACCTCAGCTAGTCATGAAATATGTCTTTTCCTTGTCTTCTGGCTTCATTTTGATCTGGTTATAGCCAGAATATGCATCATAAATCTTAGTAACTCGTGATAAGCTATTGCATCTACCAACTGATCTATTTGTAGAAAAGGATAATAATCCTTAGGCCATGCTTTGTTTAGGTTTGTGAAGCCACACACATACGCCATTTTTCATTCTTCTTCGGTACCATGACCATATTTGCCAGCCACTCCGGATACATCACGTCTTTAATGAATTTAGCTTTCTTCAGTTTTTCCTCTTCCTCTTGTATCGCCATATTCTTATCTTCTGAGAAAACCCACGTTTTTTATTTAATTGACTCACCGTCTTTAATTATGTTAAGTTCATAAAAAATGATGGTAGTATATATTCCAATAATATCCTTGTGACTCCAAGAAAATACACCCTTTCTAGTTGAAGGAAGTCCGCTATCTTCTTCTTGAGGACTAGATCAAAGGACAAGCCGATCTAGGCTATCCTTTCAGGGTGTTCATCATCCAGGTTTTACTAGCTCAGTTGCTTCGATGGCTTCCCTAGATATTATCCTATCATCATCCTAAGGATATAACATCTCGATCTGATAAGTTTGGTTTTATTTCTTCCTTCCCCTTTCATCAACCAAAGTGAAGTAATATTCATGTGATTCCACTTAGTTCCCTTTCACTACACCGACACCGTAGTTGGTATGGAATTTGAGGCATTAGCAAACAATCAAATTTCTTCAGACAATTCTTCTAAAGATTATATTGTAAGATTGTGAGATATTCTTATCAAGGAAGAAGAATCTCAATTTCTCTATTCTACAGACCGACTAGGTTCCTATCATGTCTTCTTATTCAATGATACCTAGTGGGTACACTTTTTCTCCCAAAAATTCGATCAAAGGAAAATGATAGGCTTCTAGTTTTATGTCAAAAATCTTTAATCTTTGGAAGAAATTATTTAACATGGCATCGGTCAAGCTACCATTGTTTACCAGGATCCTTTTAACATTTTTGTCATATATCATTACTGGTGAATCATCATGAGGAATAACCTTGAAATATCATCCATGGAGAATTTTATGATCAATATTTCCTTAGTGATCTTGTGAGGGCGTGTGTCTTCCACAGCTGCCATGTTAAGATATTTGTTGTTGAAACAAGCTCTCGCCTCATTGGGAAATGCTTTTCTTTCAGCTGGTTCATTACCACCGCCAGCATCTCCTCCTGCAATAAAATGGTATCCAAAGGAGATCATGTTCAGATCTTCTACAGGTTCAATAGGATAAGGTGGGAGGTCAGGATCCTCCTTGTCTTGGTTCTACCATTCTTTCTTTTGGTCTTGTTCCCTGGTATGAAGTGATCTCGATCTCCTCTTAGTCTTTGATCCCCATGATCTTGTGATGGTCTTCTATTTTTCTTCACATATTTATTGAGCTCCCCTCTCTTGATCAGGGCCTCCATTTCATATCTTTAAGGCCAAGAAATCCTTGGTCTCATGTCCAAGATCCTTATGAAATTTACAGAACTTGCTCTTGTCCCTTCTCCCATTAGGAGTCTTCCGCTTCTCTAGCCATTTTAGCTCACCATTTCCTTAGATCTTGTCAAGGATATGGTGCACTCCAATGGTTAAAGTATTCTATACATCAAACTTTTGGAATGGCCACTTATCGTTCTTCCCCTTAGGGACTTCTTTATTTTTCTTTACTGAACTGCTATTGTCCTCGAACTTTTTGTGACTGAACTCCTCTGCCACCATGGCAGTCTCTGCATTAATGATGTTCCCCACCTTGGCTAAGAGTTTGGCCATGTGGTTAGGGGGATCTTTAGCTACCATCCAGAATAATTTTCCAAGTAATAGGCCACTCATGATAGCTGTCATGGCTACCTTTTCATTGTAGTCCATCACTTCTAGTTTCACAGCGTTGATCCTGGTAATGTACTCCCTTGTCATTTCATCCTCACATTTTTGGACACTTAATAAGTGAGCTACCCTTTTTCCAGGTTTTTCTCCGAAAGTATAAATTATTTACAAAAAGGTTGGCCAACTATTTAAATTCTGAGATTTCCTCTCAAGGTAAACCATTGTACTAGATTTGATAGGGAATAGTGAGAGTGCTCGAGAAATGCCTATAACGCATCTCATTAGCTATAGAGAATATGTCATACACGACTTGGTATTTCTTAACATGCAAAATAGGGAATTATTTTCCTTCAATTTTGGGAGTAATTACTGGTGGATGAAATTTTACAGGAGTGGGATAACTAACCATATGGGTCGTTAGTGAAGATCCTTGAATAAAACTTCTCTGTAAGGGATATTGGTTTTTATGAGATCACCTAGATGATCTTCTATTATTTTAATAGATCCCCTCTAAGGTTGAGCTTCTTCAGTCACAATGTTAGGTTGTCTGTGGCTTTTTGTCGAACAAACTTCCCATGAACGGACCTGATCACGTTGCTTTGATGACCTTGCATGGCCCCTTGAGCTTCCTCATCATCCATTATTTGTCCTCTGGCATTTTGCTCGTCCCGTGTCTTCATTGGGGTGAGGATGTACTCGCACCCCTCTTCTCCTCAGTCTGTCAAATACTGGCACCTTATTAATTCTTTTAAAAGAATTTATACATTCCTTCTAATACATTTGGTTATCATCATCATCACTTGTCTGTAGGGTAGAGGTCCTACCAGTCTAGTAAGATGATTCTTATAGTTTAGACTCTCGTAGCCGAACAAAGTTGTTCTTCTTCGATCCCATGTACAATCTTCTAGGATTTTCCAAAGTTTTTCCTTGGCTCTCGAGCCTACTATCCCAATAGGGGGCATCTTGAGGTGTTTTTGGTGCTTTCCAGCACTTCTTGCTAGGGCTGGGGTGTTTGGTGGTGAATCTACTCATTTATGTGTAGCTAGAACACTTTGTGTGAGTTGCCTCACCTTCTCTTGAATAGATTCTTGTCTTTTAACCAAGCTAAGCATGAATTTGGATAGGTCTCCTATTCCAATAGGAATAGAGGGGGGGTGCATCTTCCTTTCCCTACTGCTTTCTGGGTGTTCAACCATCATTACAAGGAGTGTCCAGGAAAATAGACTACAATGAGATTTTTGTATTTTTGTTATGAAGGATTGTTTTACACGATTTTGCATAAAACTGGTAGGTGAGGCTGAAATCCAAAGATTTTAGATAAGAAATCTTGCTGGTAAGAACTGTTAAATGGGTTTATAAGATTTCAATTGGGGAACTTGGCACTTCCGTAATTACATAATTGGGTTAAGAAATAACTAGGCTTTAGGCGTTTACCACAGACAGCACCATTCTCTTATCATCCAGAAATAAGATTCAATTATTGTCTCAGTTATAAGAGTACCAAATCAGATATAACAAACAAATGGTAGATAATAGATATCAGAAGGGGTGAGGATAACAAGATTAATAATAAGATATAAGTGGTTCAGCCTTAAGAATGACTTACGTCCACTGGGTAATTTTCTATATATGGAGTGACCTCCAGGAATACAATCTTGTCTAGGATTTGGATATATCCAGGTGTTAGTGTATGATTATTACAAGCTTAGATGTAGAATAAACTATGTCTCTATCTAAGATTAGTTGGTTTCCCCTTCCATTTGGAGGGAACCCTCCATTTATTGTAAGCTTGGTAGAGGGAATAAATGTGCAGGCCAGCATGGGCCAAGTGGGGACCTCCTAGATTAGTGAAGCACTCCTTGAGTAATTTAAGGGTCTTGTTCATCAAGTGAGGGAGCTTGGAATATGTTAATCAAGTGTAAAGCCAGATGGAATATAGCCTGACTAGTCACCCGGGTCCCAGGTAATTTTTTTGCCTTATTATCATCCAGCTAAGCAAGTGAGGTGGATGCAATTTAGGTAGCCGAGCTCATGTGATGGACTTACTTCGGCTGGTTCTGAGCTATTTTAAGTAGAAAAAAACCTTTATACAAATATGGTATAAGATTTAATATTATCAATTCTTCATTCAACTTAGATAACCTATCCCCGAGTCTAGAGAGGTGCGGAAAATCTTAAGGCCATTTCCTGAAAGATTTAACGCCAAAGTCACAGTCCTAGATTCCCTAGGTGGTGTTGACACTATGAGAGTCCAAGATCTGGTAAGCTATTTTCCAACCTATGATATTAAGTTGTGTCCTCAAAAGAAAAAGGATAAAGAAAAGGACATTTCTTTGAAATTTCGAAAATAGTATGTGTCGAATTCTAATAGTGACGATGAACTTGATGCTGAAGAGATTTCTAGGTTTGTTAGGAAGTTAAACAAGTTTATTAAGCTTAGAGATACGAAAAGTTTTTGAAAAGAAAGTTAAGAACTTTAATGACCGTGCTAGGAAGAATAGGGATGGTCCTAAGAAGGTGGATGTTAGGGATATGTGCTTTGAATGCCATGGGTTTGGGCATTATTCTCGTGAGTGTCCCACTAGTCTAAGGAAGGAGGGTAAGAAACCTAAGGTAAATACCACCCTTAGTGATAGAGAGTCAGAAGAGGAAGTTCACTCCCATATAGAGCATAACTACATTACGTTCATGGATAGTCATGTGGGCATAAATGAAATGTCTTCCATCACTGAAGATAATCATGCGCATGACGGTTTCAAGGTCTGATCTTTAGGTTTTCAATCTAGTGAGGAGAGGAATGATGGAGAAGAAGAAGAAGATGAGGAGGAGGATGAGGAGGTGGGTAGTGATCTTCAAGCGGTCTTTCAGTAGTTATACTCTAAGTCGCTAAAGTTGAAAAAACCCAACTTGCATTTAGAAGCTAAGATGAAGGAATGTGTCATAGGGAATGATAATGCTAAATTAATTGAGGATATTAGGACATGTGAGAATACTTTTAAGAGAAGCTAGAGTATGTTAAGGGTGAGAGAGATAGCCTTCGTTGTTTGATGGAGGTTTTGAAAAAGGATGTAAGGACATAAGTTTATAAATGTCTGTTATCAATTAGTATGTCGTTTACTGATACAACCGTTGAAGAATGTTCAAGATCACATATGCAACAAGACGGATCCGAATATCAAGTTTCTTCAACAATCAAGCCTCTGCGAGATGAATTTGGTAAAGGTTGTGCTTTTATTCCTTATCATTTCACTTAGAATATTGGCATATTTTTCATCCAAAAATTTCTAAGTGTTGGAGCGTAGTTTTTAAGTTTTTCGTCAAAATTATTTTTTGAAGTTTTAAGGGGCATGATTTAATGGAAAAAATAAAAAGAAAAATATTTATTTAATTGATCGTTCGAGAGATAGAGCCTGTCGTCCAAACGACAACCAGTCTCGCGTGAAGCTCATTCGAACGACGTGTGGCATCGATCGAGCGACATTTCTTTTTGTTCGTGCGACCTACCGCCTTAGATTTTCTATTTAAGCGTGCTAAACAACTCCGTTTTTCTTAAGAAGACCTATGATTTTAAACAGAGACGAAACTGCTATTGCAGAAACATTTGTCTTCTCACTTTTAGCTTTTTAAACTTTTTTGTTTTTCAATTCACAAGATCCCAATGTTTATGTGAATTGTTTTAGAACCCAAGAACAAACTTTTCTATTGTTAAACTTTTGTGGAGTGAATCTCTACACCACAAGAGTGAGGTCATTGAGGTTTGTTGCTCGTGGATCTTTGCTGAAGACTGGACTGCGGTTCATGTGGGTTCACTGCATGGAATCCATTGCTGACTCTAGACTGCATGTCTATGTAGGTTTGTAGAGGTAAACTCATTGAAGATTTCATTATAATTGTAAATTGTGATTTAATTATAGTGAAATAAAAGGTTTTTTCCTAAGGATATTTTTCCTGAAATATGTGAGTTCGTATATTTGTGTTTATGTTGGTTTGACACGCACACACGTAGATTTTTGTTTAAGGGGTGAATTAATTTGATTTAAAAATTGACTCTAATTAAATAAGTTTGTAGTTGGAATTTGCGTATTTATTTAAATTGACTCGCACACGACACTTTTAAAATTGGTATTAGAATAGGTTTCACTAATTTATTGTGAATTCCTTTTTTCGCAAAAATTGATTGATATTAATTTGTTTGAAAAATCTGTTTTCTGAAAAATCGTAATTTTTTCGATGGAGCACTTATGCAATCGGATGCCCCACTTTGATAATACGGGTCAGAGTTTCGATGATTTAAATAGTTTGAATTTGACGTTTGCTAAAATAATTGGTTTTTTTAAAAAAGAAAATTCTCGTTTTAAATCCGCTATGGATCTTTTGCAAACGGTTCAAAATCAAAGAGATTTTTATCATGACAAATTTGTTTCTTTAGAAAAAGAATTGGAGGACTTTAAAAACTCTAGAATTTGTGTTTATACCAAAGTGGATAAAAATATTTTACTCGATGAGTTTGTGGCACGTGAGGATACTCCTAGGGATAAGTATGAATATTTTAAAAATGATTGTGATAAACTTCTAGGAGTTATTGAAAATTTAGAAAAGGAGTCCCTAAAATTGGAATAGTCTAATTCTTTGCTTGAGTCCAAAATTTTGGAGTTCAAAAATGATTTGACAGACTTGAGTAGTCTTGATAGCAATGGTAGTGGCTCTTCGTGTTCTCATGTTTCGAGTGTTAAAGCTAAGACCATTATTTATTTTAGAGGGTTAATTAATCTCAAGGACGACGTTAGAAAAGGTCAATCCATAGGTGTCGTTCCACCCGTTTACACATGTTCACATCGTGGTAGGAAAGGTCACCTTAGGCATTTTTGTTTCGATCTTAGAAAAAGTCCTAGAAAGTTGAAGTCTAGTGTTCCTTTGGTTCCCAAAACTCCTATGCATCGTTGCACACCTATTTTGGTTAGGAAATCACTTTTGGAGGCATTAGATGTTAAACTAGTTGATTTTCGGTTTCTTGCCATGACTTTTCTCTTTCTATATCATATAGATGACAGTGTTCTCATGTTTGTCATACGCTAGTTGTGCTTCATGATATATTTTAGCTAGTGTTATAACTTATGTATTTTTTGTATTACTTTTTATTTTTGAGAAAACTTTTGAAAAATATGAAAAAAAATTATATTTTGATAATATTTTTGGAAAAAGTCAAAAAGAGTTTTGTATTTTTTTTGCTTTTGCATCGTATATGGATGGACATTTAGGATGACCGAGTAATAATTTCTTTCCATATCCCCGTGACGATTTGATAGTGTTTTTTATATGCATCATCATTTTATTTTTGGGCTTATTATATTTAGAGTCATTGAGATGTAATTTAGTTATTACTACCTACATGTTTGACTCATTAGTTCATTTAATGCACACCTGCACATATTTTTTTATTATTGTACTTGTTTATCGCATATTAGTCGAAGTGTTGTCATCTCAATTTTGTCTTTAAAACGAACTATATGCGAGAAAACTTGACAATGGAAGTAGTGCATGTAAAAACCGTTTACCGTGAGGATTTAATTACAACAAACTATGATGAGTGTATCATGAGAAAGGGTTGCGAGAGTATAAAATTAACTCGTCGTGAACGCCACCATTTAAAAGAGCCCGAATAAATTTAAAGGCAATAAAAGGATAAATATGCCAAAAAGGGGTCACCTCAAAAAGGAAAATATACTGATTATTATTTATGAGGGAGTTTGGATGAAAAGAAATGAAAAATGGGTTTACGCCTCCTGACAGCATCTTGAAAAAGCATTCATAGCTTTAGACGTTATTGGTGTGGGAATCACTTTTGACTTTGATGTGAGTGGATGTCATTTAAATTCAACATTTTTTAAAACCTAAGGACGATTCTGAGATTCATTCGATAGGAGTACACGTATGCATCATGCACATATATTATGTTTGATTGCGTTGATTTGCCTATTGAATATGTTCACACCCATACATTCAGTACCCAAAATTTGGTTGTCTTAGTGTAAACTCATGGTGTGTGATTTTTTTGTAAAATTATTTTTGCGTGTTTATATGAAAAGTTGAAAAATAAAAAATAGTATGTGAAATCTTTTGAGTATATCATTTCCATGCATAGTTTGATTCAAATTTTCTATGCACAACTCCACGCTTGATTTGTTTATTGGTTTCCATGTCTATTTTAGTCAAATAAAAAGGGGGAACGAATTATGAGATTTTTTGCATTATGGGGCAGATTTGATTATGATGATTGATGTATTTTTATATAATTTCAAACTCGATGCATCACGAGGTATTTTATTTTTCTCATGTTTGTAGGTACAATAATGGAAGATCGTATATTACACACTCTGATGAGAAAAGATTGAAGATTTGAAGATTTGATGTTGAAGCCTTGGAAGAAAAGTTTTGAGACATTCATGTTTAGTACCTTTTCATTTTGGGGTTCATGAGGGAATTAGTATTCTATAGGCATTTTATGTTTAGATAATTCAGATGTTTTTATTCTGTACCAGCATAGACATAGGGGGATATTTGTAAGGACATAAGTTTAGAAATATCCGTTATCAATTAGTATTTCGTATACCGCTACAACCATCGAAGAATGTTCAAGATCACATGTGCAACAATATGGATTCGAATATCAAGTTTCTTCAACAATCAAGCCTCCGCGAGATGAATTTGGTAAAGGTTATGTTTTTATTCCTTAGCATTTCACTTAGAATATTGGGATATTTTTCATCAAAAATTTTCTAAGTGTTGGAGCAGAGTTTTTAAGTTTTTCGTCAAAATTATTTTTTCGAATTTTTAAGGCACAACATTTACTGTCAAAAAGAAAAAAGAAAAATATTTATTTAATTAATCGTTCAAGTGACAGAGCCTATAGTTCAAACGACAGCCAGTCTCGCGCAAAGCTCGTTCGAGTGACGCGTGGCATCGTTCGAGCGACACTACTTTTCATTCGAGCGACCTGCCGCCTTAGATTTTCTATTCAAGCGTGTTTTTTCTTAAGAAGACCTGCTGCAGAAACATTTGTCTTCTCACTTTTAGGTTTTTAAACTTTTTTGTTTTCAATTCACAAGATCCCAATATTTATGTGAATTGTATTGGAACCTATGAACATACTTTGCTATTGTTCAACATTTGTGGAGTGCGTCTCTACACCACAAGACATGGGTCATTGAGATTCCCTGCGCATGGATCTTTGCTGAAGACTGGACTGTGATTCATGTGGGTTCACTGCGTGGAATCAATTGTTGACTCTAAACTGTGTGTCTATGTAGGTTTGTTGAGGTAAAATTATTGCAGATTTTATTGTAATTGTAAATTGCGATTAATTATAGTGAAATAAAAGGTTTTGTCCCGAGGGAATTTTTCTTGAAATATGTGAGTTAGCATATTTGTGTTTATGTTGGTTTGACACATGCACACACGTAGATTTTTGTTTAAGGCCTGAATTAATTTGATTTAAAATTTGAATCTAATTAAATAATTTTTAGGTGGAACTTGCTCATTTATTTAAATTGATATCGCACACGACACTTTTCAAAGGACCTTCTTGAGTTTGAAGAGTTTAGGCATTTCCTCGAGTATAAGATTGTGGTGGCTTGAGTAATTTCAAATTTTATTTGGAGTCTAGGTTAGAAAAGTTGGATAAAATGTTAGGCATTGTCCGAATCAAAGATAAAAATTATGGGATTGGATTCAATAATGCTAATACTTCTACTTCTAAATCCAAGACAATGCTTTTGAGAGAGACAACTAATGCTAGGGGAATTATAAAAGGTTAAGCCAAGGTAACATTCCTCGTGTCTAAACTTGCACACACTATGGTAGAAAAGATCACATTAGGCATTTTTGTTATGATCTTAAAAAAGGTCCTCGGAAGGCTAATATTAGTGTTACCAGAGTTCCCCAAGCCCAAATCCATCACACTACATCTATGAGGATTAGGAGATTCGATTTGAAAGCACTTAATGTTAGGCTTGTTAACTTTCGCATGCTTTCACACGATTCATCACATGCTATTTCTTATGAGCGATCACTTTTATGTTTTCATACACTAGATTTTGTGCTTCATGTAATATTTCCTTACTAGTTGTAAGATGTTTATCTTTTATATTTTGATTTTCCATTTTTTTGCATCTAAATGAGAAAAATACAAAAAAAAATGTTTATCTTTTGAGTCGTTTTGAAAAATGTCTAAAAGCTCAAAAAGATTTTTAGTTTTGTGCATTTTAGTTTTACACATATTGTGTGGCATATTGGTGTGTTTAAATCCCATTCCTTCCATGTATCCATGTGACCAAGACATTTGATTATGATTTGGAATGCTTGGGTTGTTCTTAATCATGTTTTTATGAAGTAGTTTGAAATAGATTTGCATGATGTATTCACTTTGTATATGCCTCCTCACACACTTTGAATGAGCTCTTTTGGATTTTAACTTCATATGATACATGAGATAAATGAAGTGTTCTCCTAACAATCTTGTTATGTACATATATTTTTTTACTATATGGGAGTTATGCATGTAAAAGGACATTACCCGTGAGTTTGGTGCTTCATTAAAAATTTATGTATGTACGAAAAAGGGCTATGAAAGGAGAAATTTCTTTTGCGTGAAAGGCCACCGTTGGCAAGAGCCTAAAAGATTGATAGGTAATAAAAACAAAAAAATTTCCAAGGCTAAATTTTTTACATTGATGCTTCATAAATTAGATATCTTCAAAAGAAAAGCATAGAGAGAAAAATGATAAAATTTTGAAGGTATTTAGTTGAAGATGGGTTTGCACAATGAGTCATAGTTGAGCTTAATTGTTTTAACACCATCAATTAGAGAATAATCAAAATTTCTAGGCTAGTGTGCTATGCATTTGTTTGTCCTTTTGATTTCTTTATTTGACTTATGAGGATAAATCGAATGTTGATAAATTATTATTGTCAAGTAGATCTACTTTAACATTTTTGAGTGATTGGGTCTTTTTCTATTATTTCTAGTTCATTCCCCTTCACTCCATACCACCATGTTGAGACACATTGTTACTACGTGAGTGTATAAAACTTATGTATATGTGTCTTTTGTGCCATTTATACCTATATATAGTTATGCTTTACTGGTATATGTCTTGTTATATATATGGTATGTTTTGTGTTTTGAGTCTTTGCATTTTTATTTAATCCATGTTTGCCTTATGCTTTGTCTTTGATTTATATTGTCATGTGTTATGATCATCCTGATATCTTATACTTAAATTCTTGCATCATAGTTGATATCATTTTCTCGTACTTTGGATTATTTGTACTTGTGTTGCCGAATTGTTCATCGATGCATGCTTGTTTCGTATCATTGCATGATATACTTGATTTCCTCATGTTTCCATGTTTTAACATTACGAGGGAAATTTGGTTTATTATTGCTCACCTTATTCTTTGTCTATTCCTAAACAAAAAGGGGAAAAAATGGTATCTAACTCGTTTCATGTAAAGGATATCTTTAACTTGAGGGGAGACATCCTTTCTTAGGTAGAGATGATTAGATAAGGGGGTTGTATGCGGTTTATATATTATTATATTCCCTTTTCAATTGATGGTGTGTTTAACTATGAAGGTTACTAGTGATGCGGTAATGGTTTACACAAGAGAAAAGCTACTCAATTTGTGTTGGTCAGTCTCGCTTGTATTTTTTCTTTTTGGGGTTTTGGGATTGAGTTTTAGTGAGTTTGATGGACCAGTAGTTTTCAGTTTTGAGTTTTGTTTTGGAATTGACAAACGGGGACATTATAAGGACAAATTTTCGAATCGAGTCAATTTGTATGTATTGGCTTTGTTCCATGTTTGGACAAAAATTGTTTGAATGGTAGGTTAGGACATGAGTTGTTTGTCCTTCAAGCCGGTAATGTGTTATCGAATATTGTAACTGCAAAAAATAAAGCAAGATAAAGTATACATCGTGTTTAAAGCTAATTTTTGTCTTCATCATATGAGGGATCTAAATGAGGTATGAATACATGTTTATGTTTGTTCCATGAATTGGATTTTAGGTGTAGGTTTATAAAAAGGTTTTATAATATTTTCAAAATGTTTTTTAAAAATTCGGCATGTCGTTTGAACTACCTTAGGTTTATAGTTCGAACGATTTTATGCACCTATTAGAATATTGATCCAATGAACTTCGAATGTTGGGATCTCTTTGGAAGTCTCATTAGAAGGTGCTCAAATGAGATATGTAGCCTTGTTCGAATGAGCTCTGATTTCGTTCGAACGAGCTGACGTGTGTTTCAATGTAAACTGCATTTCAAGCTTACCTGGTTTATTGAAAACCTCCTATAAATAGGAGTACAGAGAAACAAATTTTAGAGAGACTTTTCAAATCTTTTTGAGTTCACAAACTTGTTTAAAAATCTCTTTAAGTTTGTGTTTGTTTTGAGAAAAAGTTCACCAAACCATTACCCTAGGTTACACCCATGTTTGAAATCCAAGAATCATACATACATATGTCATTATGAGATCTCATTGTTTTGCAGCAAAGTGGTTTTCTCTTCGTATTGTGAACATTTCCTACGATGGATATCGTGTTTGGTTTTGTGCGGCATTTAGACTGGTCACTAGAAAAGTAAGATCAGTGGGATACAGAGACATCTGCATTGTGTTGGATGGTGGAAGGCATCCAACAGTGACTAAAAAGAAGGTTACAAGGATCAAGGAAGCGCATCAAGTCTTGAAGACGTCGAGTTTGTGAGTGAGTTTAAAGTGGTCCTGTAAACTGCCTATATCGCAGTGGACTTGTGTGGCTGGGTCGTTCGAGATTTTTCCCATTGTGGGTTGTCCTCATACATCATACTGTTGTGATTTATGTATTTTACTATTGCTTATAATCACCTAGATTAATTCTAAGGTCAAGAATAAAGTCAGTAAATTATTTTACACAACACTTATGCTTTACTATATTCGTGCAAGTAAATTAAAAGCTGTGAAAATAAACTTGGTGGTATTTTCTCTACATACCCTAGCGCACTTCGCTTTCTCAAAGGACACTCTATAACTCCCAGGAGATTAGTCTCAACATGGTTCCAGGGTGGCTATGCCTAAGTATAATGAGATCAAGAAGATGCAAGACCAGTTGAGAACTTCCTCAACCAATACAAGACATAAACTCCTAACACCATAGATTTAGTTCTCCAAAATAATCTCTCCCTCCCTTATCTAATGACGTTTAACATGGGAAACTCCAACATGTGGGGGGTCGAAATTAACACAAATATCTATGAAATTGTCTTTCTCTTACACTCCCTTGAGGATTAAACCTTGGTGAAAAACATATGCAACCTATCACTACTCCTCTTATCGAATTTAATAGAAAGAGGACCTATTCCTTGGTATATGTCACCCTCCCCCCGTCACCCTAAGTTCCAAAGATCAATGCAAAACCATCTAGAACAAGTTCATAGTGGTGGATCTCCCACCATCTTACATCATGATCAAGGGAAGACCATCACTCAATGACTTAAGTGATGTCATCTCAACTCGAAGATCGATGATGAGGTTTTCAACCCCCAAAAGAGTAGGAGAAGTTTTTAGGGAACATAAGAAAGCACGGGAGTGTTACATGACTTCCATGAGAGAAAGGATGAGATAATTGAGACTCCTCAAGATTAGTCTGACGTCCCAAAAAGTGCACAGAAGGTCTCAGACCCCTTATCAGAGTATTACCTCCACCACTAATTCATAATCTCCCTCTAGAGAGCCCGATCATAGAGATGCTAAGCATGGATACTCCAAATCCATAGGATGAAGAGAAAGAAAAAAGGGTGATATATCGGAGGCTCTGTTCACTGTCTGCATTAATGCAGAGGATCCAACCAAAGAATTTTATATTGGGGTTGGCCCGAGCACCTCCCTCATAGAAGTGCTTAACAAGTTCATAAGGGATAACAAAGAAGTTTTCATATGGAATCACACACATATGATCAGAGTGGTTCATGAGGTCATGGTCCACCACCTCAACGTGTACCTTAACCACAAACCAGTCCGCCAAAAGAAGAGGTTCTTTGGACAAAAAAAATAATGCTTTAGTAGAGGAAGTTGACAAGTTCTTAGTATCCAACTTCATCAGAGAGGTCAAATATTTGGATTAACTTTCTAACATGGCCCTCGTACCCAAAGCTAATCAAAAATAGAGAATGTGTATCGAATTCACTTATGTCAACAAGGCATGCCCCCAAGGATGCTACCCTCTACTTAAGATTGACACCTTGGTGGATTTAAGAAGTCATGAGGTCCTCTCATTCATGGATGCCTATTCTGAGTACATCCAGATCCGAATATCCCCAATCAATGAGGAAAATTCCTCATTAATTACAAAAAAAGGTAGTTACTATTACAATGTTATGAATTTCATACCAAAAATTTAGGTGCTACTTATTATAGGGTCGTGAACTTCATATTCCAAGACCTCATAAGGAAGACAATGGAGGTTTATGTGGATGACATGCTGGTGAAGAGTCTAGTGGCCTCAAACCATGTGCAGAACCTCAGAGAGACTTTCACCATCCTCAAGAGGAACCAAATGAGACTCAACCCAAGTGCAGTATATACCCCATTATAGGCCAACCTAGGGAAGATTCATGCTTCGTTGGATACGAGGTATGCTAGAACAGTAAAAGAAGTTCAAAACCTGGTCATAAGAGTTTCTTCCCTCAACTAGTTTTTCTTAAAGTCCACATAAAAATTCCTATCCTTCTTCAAAATACTCAAAAAGGCCCTTGAATGGAATCCTAAATCCGATGAAGCCATCCTGAACCTCAAAAATTATTTGGGACCCCCACTGATAGGTTGGGTTTCACCACGGCGCGAGAGTCACCTACACGCCGATCGTTTTATATTCGGCTCACCAACTCTATATAAAAAACTAAACTTATGACTACACTCAAAAAGGGAGTATAGCGTCCAAAATTGGGTATCGAATCCACAAAGAATGATGCTAGGTTGTAATCAAATTATTATTTCAAGAATAAAAATGTAAAAGGTGATTAAAAGAAAAGAAAACTTAATCTACGCATATAATTAAACTATACTAACAAACACGAATAAAAACTATAGGTTGCATCGGATATTCCTCACCCCGAGTTAATTAGTATAAAATGGTTACATGGGTCGACGAATTATTAAGATTGTGTCTCGTTTCGACAGTTAATTAAATCAAGAGTTATCACACCCCTAAGTTTTCATAAAAGTCTAATAAGATTTTGGCGTCAACAAATACCCCAAAAATTACGCACGTAAGGTCGTAAATACGGAGCATACATGATATACCCCGTTAAATCTCCTAGGCGTAATAACTAGGACAACCCACTAGAAATAAACTCGTAAACTCCATCACCAAAGCAAAGCAACACATCAACCCAAAGTGAGTTCATTCCAACACAACCTAGGCTAATTTAACCTAGAGAGCATGATAAAAACGCGGTAAATAAAGTGATAAATCTACACTTGAAAGTATGTAAATAAATGCAATAAATCTAAACTAGAAAGCAAGTAAAAATATGGTAAATAAAGAAATACAAACACTAGAAACTCGGATTGATAGAGAAGATGGAGGATAGTGTTCTACACAACCTCGACGGGCAAACCCCTCTGTATGAGCAAACCCTCAGAGGGAGAAAATGACACACTCCCCAAACCCTCCAAATCCTATCTTCCCTCTCTTATGGGAAATGATCTATTATTACAAGATATCTTTCAAAACAAACCAAATTTGGTTTATATCGTAAGTTGAAAAAGAAATAAGGGGAAAAGAAAATAAATAGAATGAAGGGAAATTGTCGGGTAACTGATGCACCCGGTCGACCGTGAGTCAGGGACCGGTCGATCGGTCCTTTAAGTTAAAGCCCACTGGTTACTTCACAAGGCAAAATCCCAAGACGCGATCGATCGGCAGTAGGGGCGCGGTCGATTGGTACTCTATTTTCTGTTGTCATTTGTTCTTCACATGGGAGGAAAGATTCAAAACGGAATCGGCCATAACTTTTTCGTCCGAACTCGAAACAACGTGCCATTTGCAACCACACGATGCTAACTCAATAAACTACGAATCCTTGAAAATTACGTAAGACAGAGATAAAGTGTGAATTGACTAAAATTCGCTTGAAGTAGCATCCGGTGATGAAACCTCTCTGAAATGCAGTGAATCCTCACTTTTAGCGTTCCAATACCTAAAAAAAAACAATTAACCCCTACAAAACATATATATGTCCAAATTCGAGGTTGTCGGGTTAACGAACATAAATATAGGAATTAAGAACATAAAAATGCTAGAATGCACAATGGTAAAGGGAACGAATATGCAATATTCGCGTCGTATCACCCACCATTGCTATCTAGGACTATCACTGGGGAGGATTTATATTCCTACCTTACTGCATCACAAACCACTATTAGCTCAAATCTGATTCGATAGAAGTTTGGGGTATATTACCTCATTTACTATGTTAGTCTAGGTCTACAAGGGGATGAGATAAAGTATCCAAATATGGAGAAACTAGCCTTCTACCTTATCATCTTAGCCAAATGTCTGAGACCAAATTTCCAATCTCATACCATAGTGGTCATGACCAATCAACTCCTCTAGTAGGTCCTCCATAAGCCCAATACCTCAAGAAGGCTTGTCAAGTGGTCCATGTAGTTGGGAGAGTTTGATATCAACTATCAACCATGAAGTGCTATCATTATGACATTCAGTAACCTAGAGGAAGACCTTAAGAGCTCTAGAGTAGAGGTAAGAATAGTGACTAAATATCACAGGCTACTGTTACACCAAGAGATGTACCTGAGCCCTCTCACATGGATATTTCACGTGGATGGCTCCTTAAACAACTCAAGAAGTGGAGCTCGACTTCACTTAGTAATCCCTGCGGGAAGAATTATCTACCATTCTCTCCGTTTCAAATTCAACGCCTCTAATAATGAGGTAGAGTAAGTGGAATAAGTAGAGTCCATTATCGACTCTTAGGAGTGGTTAACGAAGACGCTAAGGTATTTGAGGCCAAATGTGAAAAGATGGCGGGGTAGTTATCAATTGTATAATACCTTATCAAGAGGATCCCCATATTTTGCATCAGAAGGTTCCTATGGGTAGAAAATTCAAAGTCTGACCATTTTTCATGGTGTCTTCTTCAAATAAATTTTTTTTAGAGGTCCTAATTATCACCTTGTACCAACCAGGCATCACCCAGCTCTTAATAAACATTGCAGAGGTCGATTAAATCTCAGACTGGACTACTCCCATCATAACCCACCTCAGAGGGGGGTCCTACCTAAAGACAAGCTTTAGGCTAAACGAGTGAAGTCCCTAACTTCTACATACTACATGGAAATTTGGGTATTGTTCAATAATTGTTACTTCTTAGTACCTCACCGATGCTTAAGCCCATCAGAAGCCAACTATGTCCTCAGAGACCTCCACGAAGGTGTTTACGGTGCCCATACAGGCCTGAAGACCATAGCATATAAGGCCTTGAGTCTAGGGTACTTTTGACCAACACTAGGGAAGGAATCCAAGGACCTATTAAAGCAACGTAACAAGTGTCAGAGGTTTGCCTTTGCACCAAAGAAGACAATGGGAGATGGCTTCGATGTTAAGTCTATGACCCTTTTCTCAATGAGTAGTGGACTTAGTAGGACTTATGCCCCTGAGCAAAGGTCAAACAAAGTTATGTATTATGGCCTTTTATTACTTCACCAAGTGGGATGAGGCTAATCCCTAAGCCACCATCATGGAGAGGAAGACTACTAACTTCATTTGGAAAAACATCATATGTCGGCCTGTTTTGCCCAAGGTCATCATAGCATAAGATGACAAATAATATGACAACCCCACTTTTCGGTACTTATGCTTAGATTATGGCATAAGCAACCAATAATCCTCCTCAAACCATCCTTAAGCCAACAACCAAGTTGAGGTAACCAACAAAAACATCTTCCACAGTTTAAAGAAAAGTTTAGAAAAGGCAACTGTGTTATGGCCTAAAGAGTTGCCAAACATTTTGTGGGCGTATAGGACCAAAATCAGAGGTCCGTGAGGGGAAACTCTGATACATCACGAATATTTCATATTGGCTCCCTTTATCTTCATCCATTCTAGCACTTTTTGTCTTACTTATTCCTATGTGTATGCTATTTAACAAGACAACCTCTAGTTTGTATGTTTATATGATTTACGAGGTATAATTGAGCTTTTGTAGGTGTAGGAATGCTCATGGTGTGGATTGGTTGCTTTTCGAGGAAGTTTTATCGTTTGACTTTACTTCAAGGGAAATTTAGTAATTTCATACTTCTTCTCCAACTCAGTGGAAATCTACGGAAGTGTGGTTTGTTGAGTTAGCTTTGCGTGGCCACGAATGACACATCATTTCGAGTTTGGATGAAGAAGTTATGGACGATTCGTAAAGCAACTTTTCTCCTCATTAATGACCAAAGGACACTAGAAAACATGGGACCAATCGACAAACCATTAGCTCCCAGTCGACCGGTGATTCAGCTTTTGCCTATGTTCGAAGACAGGGTATTTCTCACTATGATCGGTCGATCGGATCCTGACCCGTGGTCGACTCAGCCTCCCAAATCTTTGACACTTCGTTCCTTTTTTATTTCTTTTCTTTTCAACATACTATATAAACAAACTTTTTTATGTTTTTGAAGATATAATTCATTTTAGGTTAGTTTTGTAGTTTGGTTGGTTGAGAGCTCATTTTCCATCTTTCTCTTTCGGTGTTGCCCATTTGGGTGTTGTAAGTTGCACTATTCATCATCCATACCATTAATATAGCTTTATTTTCTTCTTTTCTTGCTTTAATATTCATTTACTTGCTTTATACTTAGTTTTTGTTAGTTTTTTTTATTGTTTATGTTGGGTAATTAGTTTTATTTCTTGCTTTAAATATGTGTTGTATCCAGTTTAAGGGTTGGGGTCATGTTTTCGCCATTAATGGGTCTCGAGCTCCGAAAAATAGTTTTTGTGTAAAATTGCATTTAATTGAAACCTCATGTATTAAGTTGGAATATTATGCATTTAACTTTCTTTGTCACGCAATGTTAGTGTTTAAAGCGATATTCTGAATTTAATCCATGTGTGATCATTTTCAGTTAAATGTTTAATCTCGTATTTGTGGGGCAATTTCCTTTATGTGTGATGTTTATAATTAATTTATTATGAATGGTTAAATATTTTCGAACCGAAATTATAACTATGCGTTGTTTAGCCCGTGGCGGGGATGTGATTCCAACTCTCGTTTTATTAATATTATTTAGCATAGTTAACTTCTAATTTTCCCTTTTCCCGTTTTAACCTCCATCACCTTTTACACTTTTATTTTAGAAGTAATAAATCAATTAAAAGCTATCTAACGTTCCCTGTGGATTTTTTATACCCGGACTGGTCGTTATACTCCTGTAACATTCCCAATTGATTTAAAAAATTATCCATCTACGTAGACCAATGAGACATGGATATATGTTCTCCTACGTGGCAATATTCACATTAATTAGCTCAGAAGACAGTTGGTCGGCTGACTAGGTGACCAATCGAAAGAATATGAATGGTTAACCGGCCGACCTACCAACCTGAAGAATATATGAACCATCAAGAATATCAAAGGCCATTGGTGTAGAGTCATTGTGTACACGTGAATATCAAGAGGCTCATTTATTGTATATACATTAAATGCCTGAATATATAAAGGCATTACATCTCTTGGGTTCCTGACACCCCCTATAAATATATACTTTCCCAGAGATCAAAGGGATGAACTCAAATCACTGATATGCACACCATACTGAATTATTGTAACCCTACTAAATAACAACAATAGTGGACGTAAGCTATTTTGTAGCGAGACCATTTTAAAAATCATTATCTCTTTGTGTGTGTGGTTTAAGTTATTTCCCTTATTTTTATATATGGTTAAAAAATTTGAGTTAGTCCATTTTTAGACATCAATAGATTGACGTTGTCCATGAAAAACGACACAAAAAACCATTCCTTCTTGTTAAAAGAGACGAATATTTACATTTACAAGTCAATGATTTCTATGAAGCATCATTAAAAGATAAGTCTTTTTTGTCTTTTCATCTGAACAATTACATTTTATATATACCTCGTTTCATTCATTCATGATCTAGTGTATATACAACGATGTATTTATACTACTGTAAAATGCTACACAAGCATTTAAAGTTCCTTATCAACGGAGTTATCCACGTCATCAATCTCTATAATACGCTCAATAAGAGTTGTTAGTGGCATATGTGCATTTCCTTTCTCTTCTCCTATTTCCTCTCCCCGAAGTAAATGAGGTCGTCCCATCCTCTGCCATAGGTCGCTTTTGCATACTCTCTTGGTGACTTTTGCATACCCTCATAATTAATCAAAAGACCTACTTTCTCTCCGCTTCCCTATTTTTTCATACCCTTATAATTAATCCTTATAAATCTACTTTCTCTCCGCTTCCCTATTTTTTCTCCAACTGCTCTTTATGTCTTTATCTCCATATTCTCTATAATTTATTAGTAGAGACAAAATGTTGTATTTATCAAATACTCACTCCCTTTCACTCTCTTCATGGCTTCATCTCCATTATTCTCTTCTCCATTATTCTCTTTATAGTTTATTGTTAGAGACAAAATATTATATTTCTCAAACACTTACCGCCATTTTTTAGCTTTGTCAACTTCCGTGATGAAATCGACAAACAAAGACCCATGCTGATTTCGAAGACAGTGAGCGTACTAGGCCCGTCTTAAACAAAGAAAATCCGAGATAAAAGGTAAATCATAGAACGATAATCCAAATCTCAAAATTTGTAGATGAAACTGAAAATGTTCGATGGGTTTTTACATCAACATTGGAACTGTCCAATGGGTTTCCCCCAATTTTTTGTATTTCTCTGATTTGTTTCATTTCAAATTTTCAACAAGAAAGGGAAGAAAACAGTTGGTATACTTTATTTGTTTAACACCAGGCCTTATTTTTCCTGGAGGTCAATAATTCAGTTTCCCCTATTTCTTTCTTTCATTTTTTTGTTATTCTTCCATCACCTAAATCTATTCGGTAATGGTCGTATCACTATATATTGGCGGTGTATCTGAGAATTTGATTACTGACATCTTTTTTATCTCTTTATCTTTTATTTCATCTTAGATTTTTTATTACTACAATCATGATTTTTGTTGTGCTGAATTTTTAGTTTCTTTTTTGGGTGAAGGCATTTCAATCCAACTTCAGGGTTTTCGCAATTAGTCCTTCCAAGTCTTCATGTAAAAACAACAACCGCAAAAAATGTTCAACAATTCAGCCATTTAGCATGTATATTGACATACATCTACTACGCTATCTATCTATATATAACTCGCATATCTTTTTTGTATGTACACATTTTGATGTGTGTACGAACAATGGATGAAAGAGAATATTATGTTAGAGCTTTGTGGTTTACTTTTGTTGTGGGCTACCCCAAGAAAATCTGATATATGTCCCTGATAGAACAAAGCTATATGGTTTGGTGCATATTAGATGTTTGTTAATTTTACTGAAAGAGCGTGTAAGTTGGAAAATATAGCTACACATATGTCGTTAATTGGAGATAAATTAGGGAAGAAAAATTTGGGTACATCCTTAATATGTATGTCTTTTTACTCTTTGTTTTATAAATCCAGGTAATCCAGGTGTGACATCATATTCAATGCAATGTAGATTTTACCTTTGAAAGTGCAATGAATATTGTCCTTAGGAAAATCAAATCAATACAAAAGAATTATGTATGCAAATTTGAATTTTTACTACTTAGAAATGACATGGGATTGGATTTTCTTTCTTATATGCCATGGATTCTCTATCTTATATACAAAAGAATCAGGTATGCAAATTCGAATTTCCATGGAAGATACCGAATTAGTAAATTTGTAAGTTCATTAACGGAATTCGGTCTTTGGTTGCAAGGCCCGGAATCGATTTGGTTTGATTTTAATCCCTCTTTGATTGCCGTACTAGTTTCTTATAATTTGCACAACGCTATTTATTTTGAATAAATTTCATAATCATTCACGTGGAATGATTCCTTGAATATCTGAACTCTCCTGATAGTTACAATAATTCGCTTATTTTTCTACATGCAACTTGAAAATTGGAGATACAGATCCTCTTTCTCTGTCTTCAAGAGATTTCATCTTGATACACAAGTCATAATTGAAAAATGGTGATTGGTATGAAAGAAAAAAATCCAACAACACATACAGAGGTATATTCGCAGAAAAAAACAATCCTCACAAGAAGGATATCACAAATTCATCAAAAGGGATGAAAAATTCAACGCATATACAAAATGAATTAAAAGCGGATCATTATCCCACTTTTCTTTTATAGAATAGGGGATTACTGTGGGATATGGGATTGAAATCACCTTGAGCCAGTAAACCTACGATTTGGGAACTGACCTGCGGTCTCCGGTCATCTCCGGTTATTTTCAACCTACGATTTGGGAACTGTCATGCACCTGAGCAACCCGCTCATATCTCAAAAAATCGCTAGCAAAATCACAGCTGTAATCACACATCAGCAAAGTTGCTCGACCATCTTCGTGGTCGGCGACCTCTATACTACAACAACGACCACCCTTATTGGTCGGCATCATCACGAACTATCTTTTATTGGTTGAAAACAGTGTAGAAACACTTTTTTTTTTAAAGAGTAACATGAGGTGTGCTCTTGACTAATTCATATTCGCAGTTCGTGGTGTTACAGATCGAATTCGAGACCAAACTCAATATATCTAAAGACTATCTTAATGGAAACCTTATATTACTAACCAAGAGACTTGATTAAAACATTTTTTTATTGATCCGCAACTTCACCGTACCTTTTTTATTGGTCGGCAGCTACAGTGACGAATCTAGAGGAAAACCTCCGTTAGGCCATCACCCTTGATCGACGTCAAAAGATTAAACCCATAGGTTAAAACGCATAGAGCTGTTTAAATCTCTCTATATTTAACTCTATTAAATCACACAATTTGTTGTTTAAGGGCTTTTGGTTTACCTCCAAATACTTTATACTTCACAACTTTATGTGGAAATAATTGTTTGAACCAACTTACATTTGAGTAGTTGCTTGGACTTCAAATAATTTTGCAAAAATTCTAGACTGAACAATTATGCTTTACATGTGGTACATATTTGATAAAAATCTACTCATCGGACATGTATTAAATGTGACACGTATTCGGCATAAAATTTATTATTTAATATTTTTATTGGCCGATGTTCGAGGAAATACCTATCACATATTGTTTGGCCGAATAAATCAATCTCATGATAATTTCTATTCGATTTAGCCTCAACAGATTGTCGATCAATTTATTAACTTCCACGAGTACAAGATTTAGTCCCGAAAAATACTCGGCCACAATCTTGATCTCTTGAAAATATTATCAATACTCCGATAAATGCTCGAGCGCGGATCACTAACTACATCTACTCGGTACTATACAATTTTTCCTCGACAGATTAGCCACGCACCATTTATTTTATTAATGCTCCAACGGATGATCAAGCACGCTTCAACAATTTAAGACCCGACAAATGGTTGGGCAAGATTATTTCTTATAACCGACGAATGCTCGGGTGTTGATACTTCTTCAAATTCATTATTAATTATCTGACAGATTCATCTTGACAAAAGATCAGAAAAATATTTATTGTCATATACTTGATCCCGAAGATATTTGCCATGTAAATTGTATTTTATCCCCAATGGATAGTTGGTCGAAATAATCTTTATCAACATTCAGTCCCCACAAATGGTTGGCATAGAATATTATTGATCGACATTACATTTATTATTGATATTCAACCCTAATGAATGGTTTAGAAATCTATCTTTCTCTAACAATGGAGGATCATTCGTAATAATTACTCGGTCCCCTCAGGAATTATTTAATTTAACCCCGACATGTGTCGTCACTTTCATTATTTATCTGGATTTGTCACTAGCTTTGATGGATATTCGATGCAAATTATATATATTATGTGAATCATCACAATTTAGCCCCAATGGACTGTTGGGCATTACCAGCTACATGTTCATCCGTTAGTCAACATTATATTTGCGATTCAAGTTCAGATACTCGGGCATGCTCATTATTCGATCGTTCTATATATAGTCGACATTATGTTGCAACAAAGTCCCGACGAATTTTCGGGCATTATTATTATTATTATTATTATTATTATTATTATTATTATTATTATTATTATTATTATTATTATTATTATTATTATTATTATTATTATTATTACTCAGTCTCCTCTTCATAAGGCCGACTAGGGTCTCCGCAGTTACGTTGACATGTTCACTGCAACATTAATCAAGCAAGAACTAACAAAAATTGGTCTAGAACTGAAGACTGAAGACATTTCAACAAAGCACCTCAGCTGCATAACCAAAATCAAACTTCCCGTATAACCTCTTCTCCGGACAAATCACGAGCAAAAAGTTCATCAAATCTAGGAAAATCCATTGCACTCTTATGGACGACAAGATCCGACCATACTTGACTAACGCTGGACAAGATCCTAACATCAAACGTCATGTATGACTTCGTCTTTGACAAGTCAAGAATAAAAAGTTCGTAAAACTTTATGTATAAACACAAGAAGTTTTACCCGACTGGGTTAAACACAAGAATACATATATACATTCCTAAACACAAGAACACATGTATACATTCATAATACACTTGGTCTCCACTGATAACTAATGCTACAACTTAGATCAACAAAATTATTTACAGTTTTATCTAAAAATAGTATTAGTAGAATCTAAGGCATTACAATCATTACTGATCCGACTAACTAGTCTACACAGATTACCTAGTCGCCAAGTTATATAAGAACAAAATTAGTGGAATCTAAGTTATTACAATCATCACTGATCCGACTAACTCATCTACACAGGTTACGTAGTCGGCAAGCTCATTAAAAACTAATTACAAGCTTAATACATTTCAACTAATTATTCCAACACTAGTGGCTTCCGCAAGATAGTAGGAAAGTAAACACAGTCATTAAAAGTAACTAACAAAAGATTTGAGGAGTCATTTCAGGGAACATTTTTCCTCGACTTTATCCACCCCTAGTGAGAGCAACATCAAGGGAAGAAAAAATGAATTACCTTTTAGTGATTCGCAGTTTTTCAAACTACCTGTAAAAATTTCATGAATAGTGAAATATATTACAAAGTCTAGTAAGTCGGTTGCCAACCACCAGCATACTTAAAGGACGAGAAAATATTCAGAGATCATATTCCATCCTAGGGGGCTTATTAAATTGTTCATGTTGCTAAGAAATTACATGTGGCACATTATGGAAAGTAGAATTTATAACATCAAATAGTACCAGTTGGACCAACAACATCAGGACATTTGTCCTCCTAGGAAGATACCTCAACACTTCACCAGCACTTGGTCGGCTCCTTGGTCGGCTCGAGACCTAATTGTTCGATATACCAACCGATCAACTCCAGAAGGTGAATCGTTAAGAAGAAGAAGGGTCGTGCATATTGGAACTATCAAGAGACACTCCACAAATGTTTTAGAAGGCCAATAATCTCACTCATTATGTAGGGGCGTAGAGAAACTTTTCAAAATAAATACTCCATCCTTTCACTAAATCATCAAGCATGGAACATTAGGGGTTTTTGTTGATTCCAAAAATTATCCATTTACGTGGAACAATGAGATATGGACACCTGTTCTCCTACGTGGCAATATTCACAATAATTATCTCAAAAGACAGTTGGTCTGCTAACCGAAAGAATATGAATGTCTAATTGACCGACCGACCAACTTAAAGAATATGAACCATCAAGTATATCAAAGGCCATTGGTGTAGAGCCATTGCCTTATTTGAAATGGCTCGTTATAACTATTTAGATAGCCTTAATTGTTATGAGAATTGTTTTCAAAGTTATACTCCCAAGACTATGCGAGAATGCCTACAAATTCTTGAAAATGAACATCTTGAGCATGAAATTTAAGAATTTGTAATTAATCCCTCATCTCCTTAGGAGTGTACTTTGGTAAGCGGGGAATAGTCTAGCTATGAGAAAACCTCCCAAGAAGATGTCATGTCTTCTTGTTGGTTTGATCATGAGTTAACTTTCAAGGTATTGAATGACCAATATGAGAGTCTTAAAGTTTGGTCTTTAGAAATAAGTGCTCAATTGGATGAGATCATTTCTTCTTCATAAATCCCGATTGAGGTTGAAACATGCGTTTCTCCTCTACCCGATTTTGAGGAATAAATCATTGAGAGTGATCCAATAAATTTTTAATCTCAACCTCTTATTAATTCTTCCAATTGTATTAAGGTTGATGGCCCTTCCCTTCCTTTATTCCCTACTATTATCGATCCATTAAATTTATCACAAGAATCAGTTGAAAGTCATGAGGATTTTAACCATATCCCTGAACGAGAATGTTATTTTGAGATGCTTCATCTCATGGGCTATTTAGTTTCACTTTCCCCACCTCTCTTTCCAATTTAAAACCTATAGGATGTGATTTTAACTTTCCTGATATTAATTTGGCCTTGTCCCTCTTAGCATCCAAATCCCACATCACCCCTCTCAAATTTTTAATTCGTGATGGTTCATTTCTTATGCCTTACACTTGCCTTCCGTTGTTCAAACGTAATTCTTATTTTCTGGGAGGCATGCATTCAAAGGAGGGTACACCAGTTATCCTTCAAAGTCAAATTATTTTTTAGGTGGACCCTAAATTTTTTTGATTTCTACTGTATAGTTAGATAGAAGTTCAAATTGTAGATTGTAAATAGCTAGTTTTCTTTATTTATTTTTTCTTTCTTTCTTTTTAATTTTAGTCTAGTGTAATTAGTTAAAAATTTTGTTGTTCTTTTTGTTATACTTGGTTCTAACATGTTTTGTAAAATCAATGGACTCGTACTTATCGGGGATCGCTCCACTTTGGGTAATATCTTTTTTTCCACTCTTTATATTGTGTTCTTGATTTTTATTGAGGATAATGCAACATTTAAGTTGGGGGTGTGTGGGATATTCTGTCCATTCTTTATTTAGTTTCATTAATTTTATCATATGTTAGTCACTAAGCATGCTTTTGTTGAAACATTAAAAAAATTCAAAAATATTTTCTTTCTTTTTTCTCCTTTGTTGGGCGTTTTGCCTTTGTTTCCGATGATAACTTTCAATGAAAGCCCGATCCAATAGACAATTCAATGATGCATGATCTCGATTTTAGAAGTTATTAGACATTAGTCCTCAAATAATAGATATTGTGAATAACTTCACGAATTTAAGTTTAATCCCATGATCATATGCACTTTCGTTGTTTTAATGATTTGGCTTAAGGCATTTATAACTCGACAATTTTTTGTTGCATTATATATACTTACATCGAGTAAGCTTTGGACTTTTCTTCATTTGTGAGTGTTTATACACTACTCTTTCCTCCTTGAAAATGTTAAATTCGTCGGTAATCTCAATATTCTTTTATTTGATTGTTCATTAATTAAGTTCATATTTTGAAATTTATTACTTAAGCGTGATTTTCAAAGTTGTTTTGACTCGAGAATTGCGTAAACTTTTGGAAATTATCGTCATCCATCTTTTTATATCACCCATAATGACCTTGAACTCACCTTATATATTTTCCCTAGTCAACCCCTTTGAGCCTTAATATAGTCTTTCGTTTCAAAACCCAAAATCCCATAACCAACTCCACATCGTAGTTATAAACCATACATATCACCTTCTATACCTTTGTTTGGAATGATACTTGGGATTGGATGATGTTCTTGTAATGTGGTTGCAATTAAGCATGTGAGAGTGAGAAAAGAAAAGAAAAAGTAAAAAAGCAAAAAAAAAATGATAAAAAGAAGAAAAGAAAGAGAAAGAGAAAGTTTGTATATGATGTATATATTGTTTAATCATCCTTGTTGCTCTCCAATTTCATATATAATGCTTGTTATGGAAATCATTTTTCAATTTTGGTATTGCCCACAATTTTTCATTATCCCAAGTTTGTCATCCCCGAACAACTTTGATTCCGTACATATTCCATCCTTTCATACCCTTAACCCCAAATCTATATTACAACCCTATAAACTCCTATGTGATCTTAGGGTGAACTCAATTCAAAAATTTGAATAGTTTTGATAATCTGTGAAAATACATTTCTCCTCCTTTAATGATGGTATCTTTCATTGAGATTACAATTTTTCATTTTATATATAGCATTCTTCATTAGTGACATGTGTGCGGCCTTGTTTCCATTTACATTTACTCTTTATGCATTCATGTGCCGTGTAATACCTCCCATTCATAGTGATTTCATTTGTTGAGTGTACACACCAGTGAGGATTGATTTATATGCATGGTTTAATGTTTATTATCCGGTTTATATAAGTTTTACTAAATCATACTTTGCATGTGGTCGCTCCCTTCCCACTTTTAAGGTTTTAATTCTATGAAGTTCATTCTATAATGTCAATGACTAAAGAATTTTGTGTGCATTCATTCACTGTGTGAATAAAATGTTGGAATCCTTTTCGTTGTTGTTGGGCTTGTTGCATTATTTTTTGGGCATAATTTTTGGGAAACGTTTATGTTTTTGGGTTTCATCTCTGAAAATACTCACGAGACAACACTCGTCCACTAGGGTAACCTAGGGGTTTAACAGCTTATTGCATATACAAATACAATCGTGTTCCCTACGAAAGTGGCATTTATATATTTTTTATTTGTATGATTATATATGTTTTGGAATGCCTTTTGTGGACTGGTTTTGTTTATTTCATTACTAGGAACTAGCTCGCTGAGTTAGCTTCACGTGGTCACGAATGGCACGTCATTTCGAGTTCAGACGAACAAGTTGTGGCCGATTTCGTAAATCACATTTTCTCCTCATTAATGACCAATGGACATAAAAAAAGGGGACCGATTGACCGACCCTGAGCTCCTGATCGATCAATGATTCAGATTTTGCCTATGTTCAAAGACATGGAATTTCTCACTACGACCGATCGATGGGGTCCTGAACCGCGGTCGACCGGGACTCCCAGATCTTTGACACCTTATTCCTTTTTTATTTATTTTTCATCTATTTTGTTTTTAACTTACTATATAAACAACCTTTGGTTTATTTTTGTAAGATATAATTCATTTTAGGTTCGTTTTAGGGTTTGGTTGGTGGAGAGCTCATCTTTCATCTCCCTCTTTGAGTGTTGCCCATTTGGGTGTTGTAAGTTTCATTATTCATCATCCCTACCATTAATATAGTTTCATTTTCTTCTTTTATTGCTTTAATTCTCATTTAATTTCTTTGTAGTTAGTTTTTGTTAGTTTATGTTAGGTAATTAGTTTTGTTTCTAACTTTAAATATGTGTTGTTTGAGGGTTAGGGTCATGTTTCCGCCATTAATGGATCTCGAGCTCCAAAAGTGAGGTTTTGTGTAAAATTGTGTTTAATGGAAACCTCGTGTATTAAAGTTGGAATATTATGCGTTTAACTTTCTTTGTCATGCAACGTTAGTGTTTAAAGTGATATTTCGAATTTAATCCATGTGTTACCATTTTCGGTTAAATGTTTAATCTCTCGTTTTTGGATTAATTTCCTTCATGTGTGATGTTTATAATTAATTGATTATGCTCGGTTAAATGTTTTCGAACCAAAATTCTAACTATGAGTCGTTTAGCCCATGGCGGGGATGTTATTCAAACTATTGTTTTATTAATATTTTTTAGCATAATTGATGATGCTAAGATTTAGCACCACCGGATAAGTGATAATGAGCTCAAACAGTAGTAGCCATGGCAGCCATATTGATGTATAAGTGTATAGGTATGTAGAAGGGGATGAGTATAAGAGGAAATAAGACAATGATGTATAGTGCTTCAGCCAATTTGGCCTACATCCACTGTGAGTGTGTGATTGACTAAGTATGGGCACAAATGGCCTTGGATACAATGCACATAAGCTCACTTTCTCTCTCTACTGTGTGTACAAGAAGAGTTTTATCTAGGGTGTCAATCAATTGATCGATCAATCCCCTGTAGGGTTGTAGGTGACAAGTATATATAGGTCTTGGGGGGAGTAGTGTACCCCCCTAGTATGCATGGTGCATGTGAATGATGATCTAGCCAATCCCCTGTTGACACCTATAGATGCCAAATGATGACATAATATTCCCTCACGTGAGGGTGTGATTTTGTTATAATGGTCTCCCATGTGCCATGTGAGCCTCACGCACACTGTTCCACGCGTCTCCTAAACCACGCGCTGTGATGATGTCACCCTCGGCCTATAAGCTGAGGCCGAGGGCAAAGTTCCTTCTAGTAGTGAGTCTGGACTAATTTAGGCCTCGTACTGTCATACCCTTGGAGGGTCGTCCGGAGCCTGGTGAAGGGTCGGCCCCCTGAGGGGTCGTTTGGAACCTGATGAGGGGTCGGCCCCCTGAGGGGTCGTCTGGAGCCTGATGAGGGGTCGGCCCCCTGAGGGGTCGTCTGGAGCCTGATGAAGGGTTAGTCCCTGAGGGGTCGTCTGGAACCTGATGAGGGTCGGCCCCCTGAGGGGTCATGCGGAGCCTGATGAAGGGTCGGCCCCCTGAGGGGTTGTCTGGAACATGATGAAGGGTCGGCCCCCTGAGGGGTCGTCTGGAACATGATGAAGGGTCGACCCCCTGAGGGGTCGTCCGGTTGAAGGGTATATCTGGGTATATCAATCACCCCCAGCCCTTAGCCATAGGTACTGTTGAGATGGCTGAGGGATAGTGTTGTAATTGAGATGTGTATGATCAGTTAGGTGAGTGACACCTGGGCAGATACTCATTGTTGTTTCAATTTCCAAGGCATGGCGACTGCATACTTTGCCTGGGGCTTTGTGCCCTAATGATGCCTTGGTTAATGGGCCCATTCAGTACTAAGGTATTTAAGAGATTTTTGAACTCTCTCTCTTCTTCTTCTTCTTTGCGCCCAAGATCTCTCTCTCTAGCCTTTCACGAGTCTTCATTGCCATTTCTGCAGTCTTCGATCCTCTAAGCTTAACAACTTTGGCAGTCTTGCTCTCTCTTTATCAGGTAATCCCTTTAGCCCATCGCTCTCTTTTATCTTCATTTCTGTTTGCTTTTTAGGCTCGTAGGGCTGCATTTTCCTTGGGTTATCTCATAACTTTTTCCGGTGTCTTCTCCGAAAACTGGTTCTTGAGTGTTCTTAATCAAAACCCTTGAATTCCTTTATTTCAATCCAAAAGTCCAATCTGGTCAATTGCCTACTTGTTTGTAGGTAAGTTTAGTTAAATTCTCTAAGTGTAGGGTCCTCCCTTTAATGCTTAGGAGGCTTTATAATTTAGCATCTGAATTCCCATCCTTGAGAGAGAAGCTCTTTGCAAAGATCAGACGAATAGAGGAAGAGGAAGAGAAGAGATGAGGGGCTGACCCTAACTGGGTACGACCCATCTTTCCCATTCCTCTTGCCATAATAAAACTATTTGAACCATCTGAGTCTTGTGGGTCGTCCCATCGTCCATCCGAGTGTCATTCAAGTGAGATGGACGAGAGAGCATCCTCGCGAACTGGCGCTGGACCTTCCGGTAGGAGAGAGACAGCTGACCTAAGCCCAGGCCGAGAGGCCGAGGGTATGGTTCCCTCCTAGGCTGTCCCTATGATAACCCTATCTCCACATGCCTTCCAGATGGCATTTCCCCTCAGTCCTCTGGCAGATGACGAGGCTGAGGGAGAGGGGACTGAGGACGAGGGCGATGATACAGATGACCAGGTTGATACCTCCCATGCCTCGTCCTATATCTCCTCCGTTAGGGATCGCGACCTCTTGATATGGAGGCATGCCTATGGAGTGTCCCCCAATATAACTATGAGGGTTCCCTCTGAGTCTGAGAGGGTCTTCGAGGGTGAAGAGGGAGAGGTTACAGTATACGAACAAATGTTCAAGGTTGGTGTCAGATTCCCTCTGCATCCTGCCATCGTAGATATCTCCTCAGCCCTTGGTGTTTCCCCCTCTCAGCTTCCTCCCAACTCTTGGAGGACGATCCTGGGCTACATCTCCCTATGGAAGAATGCTTTCACTGATGAGCCCTCGGCTGACGTATTCTTGGCCTGCTACAATATCACCTCCTCGTCCAAACAGCCCGAATACTATCATCTGGGGGCGAGGAGGTCTAAGAAGAAACTCTTCCACGTGGCGTAAACCTCCAACCACGATTGGAAAAAGAGATTCTTCTTCGTCTCTGGGGAGTGGGAGTTCTCCGCCGAGGCATCCCCTGCTGCCGATGGTTCGAGGGTCCCCTGTAGATGGTCTAACCCATCAACGAAGGCTAGGTCAGACCTCAAACTTAGTCTGGAAGAAAAGGACATCGTTGAGTATCTGAAGGGACGAGGGAGAGGGGGTGAGATTGCAAAATTCGAAGATTTGATGACCCCCCGGTTCCTCAAAGAAGCTGGTCTGAGGGTCGGCCCTCTGACAGAACTATGTGAGTTATACTGAATGTTTTCCATTCTTTACTTATTTTTGAAGTGTTTCCTCTTTATCTCTGTACTTTTCTTACGTGTCGTACCCTTTTCAGGTCATCCTGCAGGTGTATCAGACTACCTTTGGGAAATGACTGCTCCCAGCTTACTATCCCGCTTGGCTAAGAAGAAGGGTAAGGAGCCTCAGCAGGCTCCGAGGAAGACGAAGGTCACTGGGCCGACGGTTGTTGAGCCGACCGCCGATAGCCACAAAAGAAAGGAGCCTGAGGATCCTGTTGACCCTCGGCCGGATTCTGGGACGAGGGCCAGGGTCGAAGCATCTGAAGGGACTGCTTCTTCATCCAGCATGGGGGCCTTCTGGTCCCAGAACCTGACACATCTCAGGGCCGAGCCCTCATCACTGATCACAAACTTGAGGGCAGCCAAGGCCTCAATGTTTTCTGCTCCCTTGGCCGCTGATTACCAGTTCCTGTCAAAGATGCCTCCTGCCAAAGTGTACGACTATGGTCTGCACGCCCTTGCACAGGTATTGGTCTTGACCCACTTATTTTAATTTCATTCTTTCACAAACTGTTTCCCCAGCCTCTTGACATCTGTTTATTTTTAGTGTGCAGTCTGTATGCGCCTTTACTTCGGCCACCAAGTGGATGGCTGAGAACCAAGCAAAGTTCCATGAAGTCGAGAGGGCTATTCAACACGAGGCAGATCTTCAAACGGATCTTGATACTGCAAGGGCCGAGTTGGAAAGTACCAGAACTGAGCATGCAAGGATCCTGGACCAGCTGACGAGGCAGCACGACGAGGACCTTAAGGCCAAAGACTTGCTTATCAAGGAAAAGGACGAGGCCTTGACCAACATAGGGGGTCAAGCACAAGACTGATCTTGAAGCAGCCATAAGGAAAGTCGAGGCTGATGCTGTTGAGGCTTATAAAATTTTTGACGAGTTTCAAGGCTTCGGCCTTGAATATTTGGGGAGAGGAATCAGGACGGCCTGCCTGTGGGTCGTCCTCAGGTTTTGTGATGTCATCTCCTCGGTCCGCCCGTCGATTGAAGCAGTCAGATTGGACGACCCTCTGATCGCCGAGGCTCTGACTCAGGTGGAATCACAAGTGTAAGTCGAGGGTGTCGGCACATCTGAGGATCATCCGGTTGTGGTCATTGAGGAAACCCCTCTGATGGATGTTGAGGCCCTGCCCTCTGATATTGTTCCATAGGGTGGCTGTCTGTAGCCCATACCCTCTTGATGTGATTAACATTTTTGTACTTTATCTTGTATGACACTGGCATTTCATTTATACTATCGTTTCCTTTGTTGTCTTCCATATTTGCTTCTTGTACTATTTGTTTTGTGAATCTTTGTTAATGCCACTAACCTCTCCCTCGTCTTTCTTGAGGGTGAACGAGGGGTCATCCCCTGCGTTGGCCCTCATTATAGCCGAGGATTAACCACCAAATTAACGGTTTTAAATGAAGTATTCCCTCGTCTTTCTTAAGGATAGTGGTGGGGTCGTCCCTCCACTGACCCTCATTATAGCCGAGGGTTCAACTTACCAAATTAATGGTTTTCAACAAAGTTTTGCCTCGTCATTCTTGAGAACAGTGGTGGGGTCGTCCCCTCCACTGACCCTCATTATAGCCGAGGGATCAAATTACCAAAATAATGGTTTTTAATGAAGTTTTCCCTCGTCTTTCTTGAGGACAGTGGTGGGGTCGTCCCCTCCACTGACCCTCATTATAGACGAGGGATCAGCTTACCAAATTAATGGTTTTTAATGTTTTCCCTCGTCTTTCTTGAGGACAGTGGTGGGGTCGTCCCCACCACTGGCCCTCATTATAGCCGATGGATCAAATTACCAAACTAATGGTTTTTAATGAAGTTTACCCTCGTCTTTCTTGAGGACAGTGATGGGGTCGTCTACTCCACTGACGCTCATTATAGCCGAGGGATCAAATTACCAAACTAATGGTTTTTGATGAAGTTTTCCCTCGTCTTTCTTGAGAACAGTGGTGGGGTCGTGCCCTCCACTGGCCCTCATTATAGCCGAGGGATCAAATCACCAAATAAATGTTTTTAAACAAGTATTCCCTCGTCTCTCTTGAGGACAGTGGTGGGGTCGTCCCCTCCACTGGCCCTCATTATAGCCGAGGGTTCAACTTACCAAATTAATGGTTTTTAACAAAGTTTGGGGTCGTCCCCTCCACTGGCCCTCATTATAGCCGAGGGTTCAACTTACCAAATTAATGGTTTTTAACAAAGTTTCCCTCGTCTTTCTTGAGGACTGTGGTGGGGTCGTCCCCTCCACTGGCCCTCATTATAGCCGAGGGTTCAACTTACCAAATTAATGGTTTTTAACAAAGTTTTCCCTTGTCTTTCTTGAGGACAGTGGTGGGGTCGTCCCCTCCACTGGCCCTCATTATAGCCGAGGGTTTAACTTACCAAATTAATGGTTTTTAACAAAGTTTTCCCTCGTCTTTCTTGAGGACTGTGGTGGGGTCGTCCCCTCCACTGGCCCTCATTATAGCCGAGGGTTCAACTTACCAAATTAATGGTTTTTAACAAAGTTTTCCCTCGTCTTTCTTGAGGATAGTGGTGGGGTCGTCCCTTCCACTGGCCCTCATTATAGCCGAGGGTTCAACTTACCAAATTAATGGTTTTTAACAAAGTTTTCCCTCGTCTTTCTTGAGGACAGTGGTGGGGTCGTCCCCTCCACTGACTCTCATTATAGCCGAGGGTGGTTCTCTGTAGATGTTTCCATGTGTACTAGAACTGATAACCACAGGATGAGGGGAAGCACTGATATTTCTCATTAATTTCCCAAGTGTTCTGTTGGAGCAACTCTTATTACAATTATGGTCTATCAAGACCTTACAACACTACTGATAGTATTTCTTCAAATGATCTGCATTCCAAGGGTTGGAAAAGGTTCCCCTTCTAGGTTTTCTAGTTTATAGGTCCCAGGGACGACTTCATATATGACCCTATATGGGCCATGCCAATTAGGATGAAGCTTGTTGGGCTTTTGCCAAGTCTTCTTGAGGACCAAGTCCCCCACTGCGATTGGCCTCTGTTTCACCCTCTGATTGTAAAACCTTGCGGCCCTCTGCTGGTAGGCGGCCTGCATTATCTCAGCGTCCTCCCTCCTTTCCTCAATCAGGTCCAAGTCGAGTCTCCTCTCTTTCTCATTTCTCCGGGGGTCATACATTTGGACCCTATGAGTAGGAAACTCAATCTCGATAGGGATGACGGCTTCTGAGCCATAAGCTAGCATGAGTGGGGTCTCTCCGGTAGAGGTCCTCACTGTCGTCCTGTATGCCCACAGCACGGCATATAACTCATTGACCCATCTTCCTTTTGCCTCCTCAAGCCTCTTCTTGATTCCATCTAGGATTGTCCTATTTGTAACTTCTGTTTGACCATTGGCCTGAGGTCGGCCTGGGGTGGAGAAAAATTATTTGATACTCACCCTTTCACAGTATTTCTGAAGAGATGTATTTTTGAACTGAGTCCCGTTATCCGAGATGAGGGTGTTGGGGAGACCATATCTGCATATAACATTTTTCCAAATGAACTGGAAGGTCTTCTGCTCTGTTATCCTGACCATCGGTTCGGCCTCCACCCATTTTGATAAATAGTCAATAGCTACGATGAGGAACCGATAGTTATTGACTGCTCTTGGTAAGGGTCCTACGAGGTCAATTCCCCACACTGCAAATGGCCATGGGGATGTAATGGAAGTAAGAGGCTGATGGGGTTGGTGAGGGATGGTGGCAAATCTTTGACATTTGTCACACTTTTTTACATATGCCGCTGCGTCTTTCCCCAAGGTCGGTCACCAGTACCCCTGGGTGATCACCCTCTTCGCTAAGGATCTGCCCCCGATGTGGCTTGAGCACGATCATTCGTGCACATCTTGCAAAATGGAAGGGACTTCTGAGGGATGCACACACCTAAGTAAGGGGAGCAAAAACCCCTTTTTGTACAAGGTGTCTCCGATGACAGTGAATTTTGTAGCCCTGTACCTCAGCTTCTTCTTTTCTTGCCTTGCTTCTGGCATCTCACCCTCTTTAATGTATCTGATCATAGGGTCCATCCATGAAGCTTCTTGAGAAACATTTAGGAAATTACCAAGTGTTACCTCGGCGTCTTCAATAGTTGGCTGAAGCAAAATTTCTACTAGGACCGTCCTCCTGATGTCTGTCCTAGTTGCCGAGGCCAGCCTCGCAAGGGCATCATCACGGCAATTATCGAGCCTAGGTATCCTCTTTAATTTCACTTCTCTGAAGCCTTTCAGTAATGACCTCACTTTCTCAAGGTACCTAGCCATCCTCTCATCCTTAGCCTCGTAGGCTCCTAGTATCTGATTCACTACTAGCCTTGAATCACTATGGACCAAAATCTGGCCGACACTAAGAGACTTGTCCAAGGAGAGGCCTGCTACCAAGGCCTCATATTCAGCCTTGTTGTTGGAGGCTTTGAAGTTGAACCTCGGGGCATATTCAACGTCTGTTCCATCGGGTGCTGATAGTATCAGTCCAGCTCCACTTCTGTTGTCACAGGAGGACCCGTCAACGAATAGGCTCCACAGAGTCTTTCCCTCTGAAAAATTTCCCTCAGAGAGGGATCCCTGTCTAAAGATGTATCTTCCCTCTTCGTTTTCAGTCGCTTTCCTTCTAGCGGTGCTTGTCTCGGCCCTATCTGTGGGTGTGTCGGTGGGCCTGTCTTGTTGGGAATCTGTCTTCCTGAGGGTCTCACCCTCGGCTTCATCACCTTCCCAAGTAAACTCGGCCACGAAATCCTCCAGCGCTTGCCCCTTAATGGCCGTCCTAGGCTGATACACTATGTCAAACTCCCCCAGCTCTATAGCCCAGGCCATTAGCCTGCCTGATTTTTTTGGCTTGTGTAGGACCTGCCTAAGAGGAGAGTCGGTGAGGATGACCATTGTATGGGACTGGAAGTACGACTTCATCTTCCTTGAGGCATGGATCAATGCATAGGCTAACTTCTCCATCCTCGGGTATCTTTGCTCTGCCCCCTGGAGTGCCTTGCTGTTAAAATACACATGCTTCTGTATCCCATCTTTGTCTCTCACAATGGCTGCACTGATGGTCGACTCTGAGACGGTGAGGTACACATAAAGTCGTTCACCCTTCACGAGTCGCGACAGCAGCAAGGGAGACCCTAAGTATGACTTTAGATCCCTAAAAGCCTCATCACACTCTTCACTCCATTCGAAGGCCTTCCTAAGGATCTTAAAGAATGGAAAACACTTGTCTGTGGCCCTAGACACGAACCTGTTCAAGGCAGCAACTCTCCCTGTGAGTCTCTGAACGTCTTTAATGGACTTGGGGGTCTTCATCTCAACAAGGGCCTTTATCTTTTCAGGATTAGCCTCGATGCCTCTTTAGTTGACAATGAACCCCAAGAACTTCCCTGCTCCGACCCCGAAGACACACTTGGTGGGATTAAGCATCATCTTGTATTTGTCCATCGTATTAAAGGTCCTCTCCAGGTCTGCCACATGATCCTCTGCCTTCAGACTCTTAGTCATCATGTCATCTACGTAGACCTCCATAGACTTCCCAATTTGGTCTTCAAACATTTTATTTACGAGGCGCTGGTACGTTGCCCCCACATTTTTTAGGCCAAAGGGCATGACCCTGTAGCAGTATGTCCCCTTGTCAGTGATTAAGGTTGTCCTCTCCGAGTCTTCAGGGTTCATGAAGATCTGGTTATACCCTGAATAGGCATCCATGAAGCTCATGAGCTCATGGCCTTCGGTAGCGTCTACCATCTGGTTAATGCGGGGGAGAGGGAAGCTGTCTTTGGGACAGTTCTTGTTGAGGTCTATGAAGTCCACACACGTTCTCCACTTCCCATTGGCCTTTGGGACAATGACTGCATTGGACAGCCATTCAGGGTAGATGACCTCTCTAATAAATTCAGCGTCTTCTAATTTTTTGACCTCGTTCCTAATGACCTCATACTTTTCTATAGAGTAAATTATCCTCTTCTTCTTTACCGGCTTCACTCCCTCTACCACATTGAGCTTGTGGCACATGATTTCAGGGTCAATCTCCGGCATATCTACATGACTCCATGCGAAGACGCTTCGCCTTCTCCTCAACAGTTTAATGAGGTCTTCCTTGATATTGGGCTTCAGAGACTTGCCGACTTGGACGGTTTTTTCCGAGTCATCCTCATCGAGGATGATGGATTCTACCTCTTCCACGGCCTCTCCTTTCTTTAGCTTCGTCTCATCCCTGGGGTCTAGGGTATCAATATTGTAAGTGGTCGTAGCCCTCTTGTGTGCCTCCCTTTCTTCAGCGGAGTTGTAGTAATATTCTCGCGCTGTCGTCTGGTCTCCCTGAACTTCCTCCACCCCGTAAGGGGTAGGAAATTTAATCATCTGATGGACCGTAGACGGCACAGCTTCAAACCCCTTGAGGTCCACACGCCCCAGTATGATGTTGTAAGCCGAAAGCACATGTTCATCCATCACAAAGAAACTGACCTTCTTGGTAAGCCATCTCGGCCACTCGTCCCCCATCCTAACATCGACCTCATATACCCCAAGGGGATGAACCTTTTCCTCACTGAACCCAATCAATGGATGATGGTATGGGACGAGTCTAGCACGGCTGAGGCCTAAGGCTTTGAAGCACGACCAAAACATCACATCTGCAGATGAGCCCCCATCTACTAGGATCCTCGGCACCTCGCACCCGTGCACCCTGGTAGTAATGACGAGAGGGTCATCATGTGGGGCTAAGAGGCCTTTGAAGTCCATTCTTGAAAATCTCACTATCAGAGTGTCCATATCAACCTTCTTCCTCTTTTTTGACTTGACCTCCAGAGAGGTTGAGTGTACCGTCTTCGTCACTGCCTTGGCCTCAACCACATGGGCCTTCCTGTCGGCGACCTCAGACCCTCCTCCTGCTAGACCCCCGTAGATCATTCCCACTCCGAGAAAGATCATATTAAGCCTCTTGACAGGACCTTGGTCGTCTCTCGACGGGAGGTCAGGGTCATCCTCATCATCAGAAGGGTCGTCCCCTCTTTTTTGAGGTCCTTCTCTACATGCATCGCCTCGCTTCTTTCTGGGGTCGTCCCCTCGGCCCCTCTTGATGGCACCTTTGTCCACGTACTTTCTGAGCTTCCCTTCTTTCAGCATCTTCTCAATCTCATCTTTCAAAGAAAATCATTTGTCTGTTACGTGGCCGTGGTCTTGGTGAAATTCACACCACAGGTTCTTATTCCTCTTGCTGGGGGCTACCCTCAGCTTCTCAGGCCACTTCAGGGACCGGTCACTCTTTATCTCATTAAGAATCTGTTCACAGCTGACCTTTAGAGGGGTGTAACCAGAGAACTTGTCATCCGTGGACCTCTTCTTCCCCTCTTTGTTCTTCTTAGGGTATTTACCCCCGCTAGCACCTCCTTTTTCGTCTTCATATTTTGCGGCCATCGCCTCTTCGGCGTTCATCACCTTCCCTGCTGTCGACAACAATTCAGCCATCGTCCTCGGAGGGTCTTCAGCAAGCTTCCATAACAGTTTCCCCTTTTGGAGTCCTCCAATCAGGGCTGTCATAGCTATTCTCTCCTCATAGTCTTCCACCTCTAGCTTCTCTTTATTGAATCTGGCTATGTAGTCCCTCAGACTCTCGTTCTTCCCCTGCTTAACATAGAGCAAGTGGGTGGTCTTCTTCTATGGCCTCACCCCAAAGAAAAAGTTATGGATGAGCAGGTCTGCCAACTGCTTAAAGTTTTCAATGGAATTTTTTGGAAGAGACGTGTACCAGACATGTGCAGCCCCTGTCAGGGTACCAGAAAAGGTACGACACCTCATCTCATCTGAGATAGAGTATATGTCTATTGCTGATTGATACATCTCAACATGTTGGACAGGGTTGGTGCTCCCATCATATCTTGGGGTGAACTCAGGTGGCTTGAATCTTGATGGCGTAGGGAAGTTGACTATCTTCGCGACAAAGGGTCAGACTATGGTGTATCCCTTCTAAAGAGGGTCCCGGCTCTTCAGTATATCACCGATCTTATCCTCTAGTCGCTGGATTGAGTCATTCCAGGGACTCATAGGGTCGGCTTGGCAGATGTTATCCCCTGCCGCCTCTTTAAGGTGGATGGAGGGTTCTGCTGCGGCAGGCCTGTATCTGCTGTTTACTTCCCTTTAGCCGTCATCCCGTCCTTTGGGTCAGCCATCTGCTGCCTCCCTCCTGGACCTTGCAGCACTTCTTGACCTGGTCAATTTTTCCCGCAGGTCATTTACTGGGCCCAGCCTCTCAAAGGCTGACCCCCTGCTCAAGCGATCAAAAGCAGAGCCTCTTGGGCGATCATCAGGATTTGGTCTCCCGCACTTTCCTCTACTATCCTGGAGAGGTCATACAGTATTGTTGGAGACCTCATATGGTTCCCAGCATTCTATTGGGGCCTCATCTCCCTCCATATCGTCATACCTGTCCTCAGGGCAAGGGTTTCCTTGCCTCCCCAGGCATAGACGCCGGGGGTCAGCAACATCCCTACGCCGCTGAGGGGGTGGCAGGTCTTTGCGTGGTGCCTGGGGTGGTCCTCTGGCCTCATGCTGTCCTGGAGCTACTGCCGGAGTAATCATCTTAGGTGAAACCCCTGGTGGTCTTAGTATGTTCTGGCTTAGAGCTGTGAACTTCTCCTGCATCATCCGCTGGCTTGCTGCCAGAGACTTTAAGGCTGCCGCCATATCAACCATTTTAGACTGAGGCATCGGCCGACTGGAACTGGGTCTTCCCCCATCATCCGACGGGGGAAGCGGTGGCGGTGGAATTTCAGGTGCCATATGTTTGAGCTATGAAAACCTGAACTGAAGAAAAGATTGGTGAGCTTGGGAACCTTAGTGGGTCTCTTTCAATGGTGAAACACCTCCTCCCAAGGGGAGTGCTGGCTCACCACCAGAGTGCCCAGTGAGGTCAAGCTGTACAAAGGAAGAGATGTCTTCTCGTTCCCAAAGACGGCGCCAAACTGATGATGCTAAGATTTAGCACCACCAGATAAGTGATAATGAGCTCAAACAGTAGTAGCCATGGCATCCATAGAGATGTATAAGTGTATAGGTATGTAGAAGGGGATGAGTATAAGAGGAAATAAGACAATGATGTATAGTGGTTCAGCCAATTTGGCCTACATCCACTGTGAGTGTGTGATTGACTAAGTATGGGCACTAATGGCCTTGGATACAATGCACATAAGCTCACTTTCTCTCTCTCTACTGTGTGTACAAGCAGAGTTTTAGCTAGGGTTACAATCAATTGATCGATCGATCCCCTGTAGGGTTGTAGGTGACAAGTACATATAGGTCTTGGGGGGTGTAGTGTACCCCCCTAGTATGCATGGTGCGTGTGAATGATGATCTAGCCAATCCCCTGTTTACACCTGTAGATGCCAAATGATGACATAATATTCCCTCACGTGAGGGTGTGATTTTGTTATAACGGTCTCCCATGTGCCAGGTGAGCCTCACGCGCACTGTTCCACGTGTCTCCCAAACCACGCGCTGTGATGATGTCACCCTTAGCCTATAAGCCGCGGTCGAGGGCAAAGTTCCTTCCGGTAGTGTGTCTGGCCTCATTTAGGCCTCATACTGTCGTACCCTCGGAGGGTCGTCCGGAGCCTGGTGAAGGGTCGGCCCCCTGGGGGGTCGTCTGGAACCTGATGAGGGGTCGGCCCCCTGAGGGGTCGGCCGGAGCCTGATGAAGGGTCGACCCCTAAGGGGTCGTCGGGAACTTGATGAGGGGTCGCCCCCCTGAGGGGTCATCCAGAGCCTGATGAAGGGTCGGCCCCCTGAGGGGTCGTCTGGAACCTGATAAGGGGTCGGCCCCCTGAGGGGTCGGCTGGAACATGATGAAGGGTCGGCCCCCTGAGGGGTCGTCCGGAACATAATGAAGGGTCGGCCCCCTGAGGGGTCATCCGGTTGAAGGGTATATCTGGGTATATCAATAATTAACTTCTTATTTTATCCTTTTTCCCGTTTGAACCTCCATCACCTTTTACACTTTTATTTTAGAAGTAGTAAATCAATTAAAATCTATCTAACATTCCCTGTGGATTTTAGATGCCCAGACTGGCTATTATACTCCCATAAAGAGTGTAGTAATAGTTTAGGTTTTTTTCATTGAGCCGGTGAATCGAAAACAATAATAATGCCCTTACACGAACACATGGTTGGCGCTTGATCAAAATCCATTATCCCTGACCTTTGGAACTTAGGCGGTGATCCCAACAGAGGTGGAAGTACCCACATCAAGGGTATCTCAGTTTGAACCGAAAGCCAAAGTTGAAGGACTAAAGAGGTCTTTAGATGAGTTGTAAGAAAATAGGGATGCTCCCTAATCAGATTGGCCGTCTATAAATAGTGGACGACCTTCTACTTCAAAAACAAATCCCTAATGTAGTGGGGGACTTGGTCTTGAGAGAGGTCACCCTTGTACCCATAAATCAAGGTAATGGAAATCTACAGCCCAAGTAGGAAGGCCCCAATGTAGTCACCAAGATAACAAGTCCAGGGTGTTATTACCTTGGGGACATTGAAGTATTTGAACTTTCGTATCCTTGGAATATTGAGAACCTAAAAAAGTACTATCAATGATGTATCCTACTACTTGAATGAAATGAAAATAACATTTTTTGTTACCTACGAAGTTTCAACCTAAGTATTATTTAAGATTTACAAGGACTTTACTTGGATCCTAAAGGTCTAAGGAACCACACTTTGAGTATCAAGGATTTCAGTCTTGGATCTAAAGTTAAACCAAGGCCAAAGGGCCCAAACACAGAGTTTCAAGCACTTAAACTTTTCTTCTAGGTTTAAGCTAAGGTCTCAAGGCCCAAACTTTGAGTTCAAAAGACTCCAACCTTGGCATCAAAATACTAGTCAAATGTCCCACGGTCCAAAAAGAATAAGACATCATCATGGTCTTCACCTTTGAGCCCATTCAAACTGGCAAAAGGTCTAAAAACCCATAAGCAGTCAGCTCAAAGCCTTTTTACTCACTTAAATTATTTTTTTCAAGAAGGATGAGGTTATACACAAATGCAAAAAACCTTAGTCAAACATTTTCTTTAACCTCGAGTTTTGAAAAAACACAAGTGTGAAGTATACCTTCTAAAACAACTTAAATAAAAATTCCATTTTTTCGAGAAATGTTTTGGGGGGATACGTGTTTGAATGTAAAATAAATTTCCCAAAAAACTCCCAAGTTTTATAAGTAAAGGTGAAAAGCCCAACGGTTGAGAGGTCTTCAGACCCAATATGGCCATCAAAATTGTCCTCTGTTTAGGAGATATGATCTAATGGATCTTCATGCAAGTACAAATAAAAAACACCTAAGTTCAGAGGTCTTGCGACCAAACCCTTTGTGGGACTCTAGGTTTCAAAATTTTCTAGGTCTGGAGGTTTTAACACACTTATAAGGACCTCATATTTCAAATTTTCTAAGTTCAGAGGTATTATGACCCATAGAATAATTTCCAATTTCAAAACACCTAAGCTAAGAGGTTTTATAACCCTTTATGGGACTTCAAGTTTCAAAGAACAAAGGACCCTTACAAGAACCTCATATTTTAGTTTTTCTATGTCTGGAGGTCTTATAACACTTTGAAGGGTTTTAGATATCAAAATGCCTAAGTTCAGAGGTCTTAGGACCCATTGGCGGGCTTAAAGTTGAATAAATTTCTAAGCTCTAAGGTCTCAAAAACCTTAGCTGAACTAGTCATTCTATACTAAGGCATTGGTCCCTGGTAAAAAAAGTTTTAGATTGAAATCTAAGGTCTTATGACCTTTTAGAGATTTATCGTTTAGCCTTTATACCTAATTTTTTAAGGGGTAAGAGTTTGTACACAAAATTTGTGCCTTAAATCATAAAAAAATAGAAGTATCAAATACTCTATGGTTATAAGATCTAATAACCCATCATAAAATCTCAGTCTTGACTTTAAAATGCTCACAAGTGTTTGGAAGAGATCTTAGGACCCTTAGAGCCATTTTAACAAGTTTGTTGCTCAAATTATTTTTGTTACCAATAAATCTTGGGGGCTAAGGGAGAACTAACTACTCGTAGACCTCAGATAGATGAATGTCACGAAAAAAATCCTTAGCAAAGAAAACTAAAAAATACAGTAAAGATAAGCATTACAGGAAATACAAAGCAACACAAAGAAATACAAAAGTTGAAAAACTCTGGTATTACACTCAAAATACCCACTACCATAATAGTTCAAAATAAAATAAAAATATATATTACATAATCTTCAAGGATTGAGATCGGTGTGGTAAAAAAGATCTTCACTTTTAGGGGGTTTGATTAAGCCTTAGTGGTATAGGCTTTCTTCAGGGCTTCTTCTTTTTAGATTGTGGAGGCAAAGGCTTCATTAGCATCACCACCACTATTAGTTTCATTATCTTAGATCTCTTTAACAAATAGGATAGAGATATCCACATCATGAAAGAGTGTCTGAACCATAGACTTGTAACCTTTAAACCCAGAGCTAAAATTCTAGAAAAGAAACCGCCTAAAGGGCTCAGACTTAGGATATGCATCCAATTGTTACTTAACCACGATATGGATATTCTTTGTATCTCCTTATTCTTCATCTAAACCACAACATATTCCTTATGCATCTATTAGCCTTTAGAGGTTAGCAGGTCCTTTACGATATTATGATCAACCACCTCTTGCTTTAGAAGACCCATGTACCTCCCTTTCTGAAGAAGCTTCTATTGAACAGCTTGAAGCTTAAGAGTCTGATCCAGGAGGGCCTACATAACCACTTTATGTTTAAGCTGATCCAAATTATGAGCTTCCTCGACCTTATCTATGAACTCCCTCGTAGACAACAAAAGGGAAACACTATCCATGAGGTCTTCTCATTCAATATCTTGTCCTGCTCCAGTTCACTGCTCTTCAGCTTCAGGCATACCCTATTATTCTATAGGGAAGCCACCACTAACCTTTAGTCATTGATGATTATGTTCATCTCCAACTGAAGAAGGTCCCACTTGTTTTCCAACTCCACATCCTTTAGTTCAATCAATGGCACCCTCCATAAAAGCCTCTGTTAAGTGCATCTCCTTAAGAAAAAGAAGAAAAATATGAGAAGATGGTACTGAGAGAAAAATACGATATGGAAAATTCAAAAGAAAAATGAGATTTTACCATGCCCAAGAAGTGGATCAATTGTTGGGTGTTGGCTGAGGTCCATATGGCCCTCAACGTGGCCACTATTTGTGAGCAGTTTGTTTTGTCCATTGCATAGAGTGCGTCCAAGGATGAAGAATAGGACTCCATATCCTTTGGAGTCTGAGGTCTGGAATACCTCTTTACTCTGGGAGTCCACAAATACTTCCTCATATTAGCAATGGGCCCCTTGAGTTAGTGAGAGACCTAATATACCTCTTTCATACCCCCACCTTCTGGGGAGATACCAATATATCTTTCCCTTTTTAAGAATCATGAAAAGCTTCATCCATTTTTAAGAATAAGGGATGAAGGTCCCTTAAAATATAAGGATCGTTGTTGGTGGCCCCAAAGGTCCCACCTGGCCTCGAGTCTGCTTACAGTAAGGATAGGTTTTTCGTGGGCTCTAACACTGAGCCTGCACCTAACTCTGTACTCAATTTTTCCTTCTCTACCATTTTAACCCCGGTAACTGGAATGTCCACCGAGGCACTAAACTTCATATATTTGGTGGGCTTAGACCTTTTCTTCTCATTGAGCATGACCACAGAAAAAATCTCTTTTAGCAAGCTGCCTGGCTATCATTCGTTCCTCCCATTAATCTACTGGATCAACATCAAATAAGAGTTTGCTATCAAAGGCCCATACATGAAGTAAAGACATGAAAAATAAAATCCAAGTTAGTTACATGTGGAACAATCAAACTTAAGAAAAATACTCTCATTAGTAGAAGGGACGACTTCCTCAATCCTTAGAGGGAGCCCAACTTTACTCTTATGCTTGTCGTCTTTGCCCTCAGAGGCCGCTGGAACCTTAGTGGAGACTTCAACAAGTCATTATAGTGGTGTTCAGGAGTATGTGTACATTGAGTTCTTCCTAACTTGTAGCAAAACTCCCTAAGGGGACCTCTCGTTTTACAATGGGTTCAAATATAGACTTGTTTATGTCTAACTTAGTTAGGTCATTTAGGTTGAACTGTCTTTTGTGGTTTAGGTTAACACCCATAAGGATCTACCACAAATTTAGGAACCAGTTTTAGTGCATCATGGGAAGTGGATGCACCATCGTAAAGTGTTCATTGCCTCTCCCTAAAACCTCAAGCGAGGCTAAGAACATCTTTCCTACCTTCTTAGACGTATCCACGAGTTGGGATATAAGGGATTCAAGTTTCTCACGAACCTCGATGAATCTTGAAGATATCTCGTAAGACTATCCACTTTGTTAGTCAAGTCACTATTTTCCCTCTGCATTAAAATAACTCTCTCTCCCAAAGAAACTCTCACCGAGGACTCGATCTTTCTCGAATCTCTCAACTTCTTATCTAAACCTAGCACCCAAAGCACCAAATTTTTATTTTGCTTATTTGTTTTAAAGGACTCGGCATAGAGTTCGACATAAGTGCATTGAAGATCACTTTCTTCCTCATTCAAAAGGTCATCTCCCTCACTCTCTCTGACACGCTGTCTAAGTCATCATGTTTAGCCAATTCCTTATCGGTGTGAAGTGTACTGGACGTACTAACATGACTTGTTGTGAAACGCAATGAAATTACATTCCTGCGATGATTCATCCCTGGAATCCACCGACTCGACATCGCTATCAGTAAGAGTGTCATTATAGGCAACCTAACCCTTGACCTATTTCTTTAACCTTGTAGCATACTTTTGATCTTTGTGACCCTTACCCCTTACTCATATCACGTCTCCTCATCTTTCTTAGGGTAGTCTCCTTTCGCTTTTTCAAAAAAAAATGCCTGATTTATAATCGTTATTTTTCTCAAAACTTTTATTTTTGTTGGAAGTATTTTCTTTTCTTAGTTTGAGAAAATTTTCAAAATTTTTCACAAAAGGGAAAGATCATTGAGATCAAAATCAAATTTGGAGTTCGAAGAGACCTCCTCTTTCTTTTTAAATTGAGCTTTCAAAGTAATCCATTTTTCTTTCAGTTTTTGAGTTTTAGGGATCATATCTATTTCATAAGTTTGATAGTCTCCTACGAGTTTTTTTAACCTAAGAGTATTTAAAATTCTCAACTAATTAAGGGCCGTAACTTTAGGGATACAACGGGATGATAGCAATCTCAAAATCTTTTCAATAATTTTCATCTCAAAAATTCTCTTACCCAAATTAAAACTAGAATTGACTATATTAGATAATCTACCATAAAATTAATCAAAAGTCTCAAATTCGAACATAGTTATAGTTTCAAACTATGTGGTGAGATTTATATCTTAGAAGCTTTCACAGCATTAGTACCCACATGAGAGTTGAAGAGTATCCCATGCTTCCTTAGACATGGAACGCGTCATAATCTGACGAAACTCATAGGAACTGACTGCACCAAACATTGCACTCAAGCCACGAGAGTTAGAATTACTCCATTTAAAATCATCCTCTTTCCAAGCAGTGGCATATTTAAGACTTTCGACACTATCGTTAGCCGCATTGGGTGGTGTCCACCCTTTTCACAGACAAGCCAGACTCCTGTATCAATCGATTTCAGTGCCGACCTCATTCGAGCTCTCGAATATACATAATTTGACCCATAAAAATAGGTAGCCTATTATAAAAATTGTCCATATAATCCCAATTTTAAAGATCAAACAACAAATGAGTGTAACCATCTCTAATACCAATTTGACAAAGTGTGTGCAGGGGACTTATACGGATTTACTTGTATCTTAGGCAAAATAGACAAATTAACTTTTTACCAAATTTTGTATTGATTTAAATTAAAGTGAATATGTAATCTAAATTGAGGCTAAATTCCAAAAGAAATAATAAGATGAGAAATTTGAGAAAAAATCCCTTTCGGGAAAAATCTATATTCAACACTATTTTAGAATTGATAGATACAAGATGACTTACATACTACTTAAAGATCCACCAAGTATAACATAGAAATGTCTTCAAATCTTCAATAGAAAATTATGTAACTATACCAAATCCTGTGAATGTTCAAGGACTTTGGCCATGACCAGGCATGTGGGCCGCGTCCCAGAGCCATTACCAAAATGGGTGCGACCATTTTCATTGGTCGCGGCCCAGATCCATGACCAAATAGGGGGTCATGGACCTTTGTCATCATGGAGGATGGTCGCGGAGAATGGCCGTGACCGATCCATACACATGGTCACGGCTCCGGGCCGTGACCCACATCGGGATGGGAAGAATGGAGTCATAGATATGGATCGTGATGAATGGGGGCGAGGCAAAATTGGTTACGGCTATAGGTTATGGAACACACTAGTATAAGAAAATATTAGTCACGGTTATCAACCGCGACAAAAAGTGGGACACAAATCTGTCCACGTCTCCTGGTCATGACCCACACCAGCATAAGAACATATTAGTCATAGTTATAACCCGTGACAAAAAGTGGGAGACAAATTCGATCACGGCTCCTGGTCGTGACCCACACTTATATGGGAAAACTTTGGTTATGGGTATAGACCGTGATGAATATGGGGAGATAAAATTGGTCACATCACTAGGTCGTGACCCACACTAGTTTGAGAAATCATCAATCACGATTATAGGCCATGACTAAGGGATGATAATGTTAAATATGATGAAGGCTCTGGGACGTGACCTAATTTTTAACCACGAGGAAAAAAATTGTTATAAGAAATAATTTGTGTGTACGTCCATACGAGTATCAGTCAACAAACACTGATCCTCGTATAGACGAATCATTTACTATTAGTGATGCCTTTGATTATTTTGGAGCAGTGGTTGTCCTATACTTGTTCAAATACGGGCTGAAACCCTGGCAAAAGTCGCCAACAGATTGCGGGTTTTTGAAATTGTGGGCACTGAATTTCTCGTCGCAAGAGCCATGGAAGTTTAAGAGATTCACGATCAGATATTTATCATGGACAATCATTCGAGAGGTGTACCAAATGTCCATGATAGATTTGTACTCCACCTCATATTCGGGATGAACCATCTTAGGCTCTGTATTGCATTAAGAACTTGGGAAGTTGTCAAAGGTAGTGTAGTGTCTGTCTAGAGTAGCATGGGTGTGTGTGTGTGTGAAATACAACAAAAAATTTAAAACATGCACACTTAGGATTAAAAATGTGTTATAGGCAGGGGCACCCCCAATGGCACCATGAGTGGCACAAAAACCTTGTGCTTGTCCAACGTAACACGTAGCAATCCATCATGCAACCACGGGACTCCCATTTTGGGGATAGGACAGAAATTCGAAAACAGGCACACTTAGGCTTGAAAAAATGTCACGGGGGGGGGGGGGGGGGGGACCCAGTGGCATACAAGCGGCGCTGCGAGTTGCACAGACACCTCGTGCGCAACTATTTGGAGTTCAAGAGTTTTGCAAGTATTTAGAGCTCACAAGTTGTGAAACAGGACATCATTATTAGAATTTGACCAACAGATAAAGTGGCCAAGTAATAAAAGATCCTTCAGAATTCCTTAATTCCATCTGTTCCCCCTATCGACGTACATAGGTACATCTTCGCACTCATTGGATATTTTATCAATCTTTATTTGAGCCTCACCCCTCTCCAAAGCTCGGTCATATACCAGAGTTTCGATAACTGTGGAGATGAGTGTGCACATGCCAACCATTCTTGTATCTCCTAGGTCCCTGATATAGCATTTTTCTCCATAGTCATTGTGAGTTATTGACGATGATGCAAGTCCCGTAACAGGCAGAGGCACAGGGAGGGGAATGTTAGAGGAGTCATAATTTGGGAGGGGAATGGAGGAGTCAACATTTTGGAGGTGAATGTTGGATGAGGAGGCATTTGGGAGGGGAATGTTAGATGAGGCGGTATTCGGGAAGGGAAACTTGAAGGGGAAGGATAGGGTAAACTTTGAGGAGGAAGGTAAAGGTAACCTTGAGGAAGCATTGGGGGTCTATAACCTTAAAAAAAGTCACAAGTTTCCTAATTTTATTTGACAAGAATCCCAATTATTTTTAATCTCCTACGCATCCCCAATGGTCCTAAATTATTGTTCCTCTTGGGTCGAGATAAAATCCCCGATTAAAGAAATCTCATCCACAAGAATTGCGATGTATTTAAATTTTATTTAGGCATATGTGAGCCAACACCTGTCGTCCTCCCACATTTGTCCTTTCCAAAGGTCTGGATCAGGGCATCATTTTCAAGGTCAGGGTCATTATTAGGCCTCGAATCGCACTAACTACTAATGGCCTCTATTAATTCCAGCATCTTAGGCATGTACGACGGAAATTTATTATCTTTGTCCCATGAATGTATATATTGGACCGATTTGGTTGTTTAATTGTATCTAGACCATCCTTTGTCCTACTCCCCCATTTATTCTGCAAATCCTCAAATGATTTGGATCCCAACCTGTGGATGTTAGTTTTGTGCGCCCTATTGTGTTTGTTTTTCTCCTTTTGGACGAACTTTTTCTCTTTCACTTATTCCTTAAAAATATATTTCACCGCTCCATCGGCATTTCAACATTGGGAGGAACTCTCTCTTTCAAAGATAAAATATTAAAGCTCCCTACCTCCTTCGGGAAATATTTCTCTTGAAGGTTTCTCCTGTATGTCCTCAATGATTAAGCAACCCGAGATAGAACCCTATTCTTGGAATTGTTGGAAATGATAAATGATTGCAGAGTTGATCATATATGTCATCTTTGACTGCTTGATCAACAAGGTTCCAGTTGTTTGGTCCACCGAATCCCATGTTTATTTTTTTGAGAGATAAACATCGGGCTTTAATGTTCAGCGCATCATTCCTATCACCCATCGGGTTATTCCCAATAAGGAAGAAACCAATGGTCTTCTTTTCATTCAAGAGGGAGGCTGGATGTGGGTGTTGGAGCAACGTGAGTCCTGGATAGGGGCGTTGGAGCACTTGGAGTTGGACTTAGTGAGGAGTGAACCATTGGTGGAGTTGTTAATTACTCAGCTATTGGTGTTGAGAATTTCGGTTTTTCACGAGATGAGGAACCTCGTTGGGGTGTCACCTTGTTACTTGATATCATTTGGTTATTTCCTCCTGATATCTACAAAAATGAAAAATCATAAGTGACTAAATAATTATAATAATCTAAAATTATTACTAATTAATCAAGCTTATGACTATATATATATATATATATATATATGCACACACACACCCCTTTTCATAGTACAACTTTGGAATATGTTCAATTTGTCGAATCTCCATCCATTCGGTATTAGTTTTTAAGAATCTATGAATTTCTTGCACGTGGTCAACTAGGAGGAAGGGTATTTATGATTGATTGTTGATTGTTGATTTTCGTGACATAAACTCGGAATCCCATATTTCTCAACTTATTGGCAAGATTCAATTTTACATGAATATGTCTCAAGACATCACAATCTATGTCAATTCTCTATGTACGCAGTTGTATCCATGACGAGCAGATTTATTTTATGCACTCTCTAACAACGCAGTCACGATCAGGCCTACGTCGTGATAAAAACATATTAATGTGCACACATATTTGCGACTCATATTTAAAGTAGAGGAGTAAAGAATTGCTAAAATATGAATAACAGGAAAATACATGTAAAACATGAATAACACGATGACAGACACGATAAGACGACTGATGCGAGTCTTAATAGCCACACGAACACAACACATTAGGAGTACTATTAAAAAAAAATCACGACACGCTTATAAACCCCAATACAATGTCACGACACGCATACACCCCACAATACAATGTTAGAAAAAATCTATTTAATTATATTTTATCAAAAAAATTCCATCTAATTATATTTTGTCAAGAAAAATCACGACACACATATAACCCCCAATACAATGTCACAACACGCATTTAACCCATAACAAGATAAATGTAATTTTTTTTACTTATTTGAAATTTATTTAATTATAGTTTGTCAAAAAAAAAATAATGTCTAGGATTTTGAATAATATTTTGTCAAAAAATTGCCTCCAATACAATGTCTAGGGTTTTGAATAATATTTTGTCAAAAGAAATACCCCCTAATACAATATCTAGGGTTTATTGACATATAATACAATATCTTCATAGTTACACACAAACACACATACACAAAGATACACACGCGTACACACACACACACACACATAAACATAAATCTATACAGACACACACATATACACACATACACACACATACACATATAAAACGAAATACACATAAATAACTAGGGTTTTGTATTACCTTTCAAGAGAAATCGAAATCGAACCCAATCGCAAGAGAAATCGAAGCAAATCGTACAAAAATATGAGAACCAAATTGCCTAGGGCTTTAGACTTCCGAAATCGATCGAGTAATAAAATCCCAATGCCTATTTTTTTTAGAAGAATGATAATGATCACGGCCTAGAGTCGTGACCCCTAAACTGCGAGCCTTAAAATCCCTTAAACTATGACCCTTTTTTTAAAAGGAGTGACATTAGTCATAGCCCCCAGTCGTGACCCACACCAAGAAATGGTCACGGCACCCAGCCGTGACCCCCAATGTATGTGTGGTGCTTCATTATGCATATGGTCACGGACTAAGGATGTGAACAATCCATGACCAATCTTGGAGGGAATTTTGGCGTGAATGTGGCACCAAGATGGTCACGGAATGGTCATGACCCAAGTCCATGACCCACGGTGGTCAGGGATTTGGTATGTGACCAATTCCAAAAGCATCCATGACCTAATGTGGTCATGGATTAAAAAATATGACGACGGTGTGTGATACCGATTTAAATTAATTCAAAAGTTTCCAAGTAAACCTTATTTAATTGGAGTCTATTTTTAAACCAATGTAATTCAGCCCCTAAACATGCAACTACGTGTGTGCATGTGTCAAACCATAAATAAGACATAGCGTGTGACACAAAAAGATGCTGGCACACAAATACTCAGGAAAAAATCCCCGAAGGGCAAAACCTTTTATTTCATTATAATAAGTAAATCATAACTTACACAGATTATAATGAAATATAATGACACACGAATACCATCACGCATCGATCGGTGTCATCAGCAATGAATCGCCACGCAGTGAACCCACATGGACCACAATCCAATCAGTAAAGGAAGAACCGCAACACTCCTCAATGGCACGTAGCCATAAAACTTCGTAGAGACTCCCTCAGCAATAACACGCAACCCTTGGTTGCAGAGATCTTCCCACAAAGATGAACAAAAGCAAAGTAGTGTTCTTGGGTTCCAAAAGGATTCACAAAAATATGGGAATTATGTGTGAATCAAAACATGAGTTTTTTGGGACTCAAAAATATGAAGACTTTAGCTAATAGAACTCTAAAAAACGTCTCTTCAAGTCTTAAAAAATAACTCCCCCGAAGTTGGCTTTTATAGAAAAACCAAAAGAGTTTTGAGTCGGTGGGACTTTTGTTGTGCGTGTAACCCAAACCAGTTCACCTATGTACCCCGAACCGGTTCACTATGCGATTCACGGTACCTCGCTGGTTTGGGGTTAAAAGAAATCATCATTCTTCTATAGGATTTTCTCCATCTTCAAAAGGACATAACTCCTTCACTGTAGCTCGGATTGGGGTGTCGTTTCTTCCAAGATATTCATAGCATCGATATCTTCAAATTTACATTTGATCAGACCTCCAGACTATGGCTATAAAATTACCAAAATGCCTTTGAACTTTCATATCTTGTCTTTCTTTCATTATCTGACTTCACTAGCGTACCACTTGCATAAAATCCATAAAATCGGGGAACGTGAAGTCATTAAGGAAGATGTGGGAAACTTGATGGAGATGTTGAATGCTTGATTCCTAGAATTTGGATAAAAGCCATCATGTGATATCATGAAGTGACGTGCCAAATGTAGCGGCGTACGACATACACAAATGTAACATATCGGACTTGAGAAAATTGTCCTTACATGGACTTGGTCACGCCAAAGGTTAAGATGGTCATGACCAAAGTCCATGACCAAATGGTCACGGAACTCGGCTGTGACCCCCATGCCATGACCATTTACGGGATTTGGTGTAGTGTGTAGTCCAAAATCGCCCACAACAAATAGCTCTTGCCCCGGTGATGATGTTGAGAATCACCACCTCTAAGATGTAGGCAACTTAAGCTCTAACTATGTGAATAATGGTGGAAAACACAGAGATATGTATGTATAAGAAAGGGAGGAGAGATATGGAAGACACATACATATAAGTTGTTCGGACTTAACTTACTCCACTGTGCAAGGTGATGGTGTTGTATCACTATAAGGCACTAAAGGCCATTGTTACAGACTCAAGCTTTATTTCTCTAGAATACAATTTTGACGACTTTCAATGGGGTTCTAAATTACTCGGTCATTTACAAAGAAGATTTAGTGGGCTTATATAGTGTTAGGGGTGCGCATTGTCACCCCAAAGCATGCACCTCGTGTACATAAGCTGAGTCATCCAATCAGATGTTGTCACCTGTCTTCTGCATGTATAATTCATGATGATGGAATAATCTCTTGCGTGGGTTATTGATCTCCTATAATGCTTTGGTCCACATGGCCTTGGCGATGCACAAGTCACATGTCCTATGTGAGATACTGAAGTTGTCTCTGGAGGTCTCGCTTGATCGAGGCTGATGGAGAGCCTCCCAGATGAGTAATGCCGAGAGTAATCCCTATTTAGGGATTGTATATTATTCTCGGCCTGGCAGTGTCTTATGAGGCTGACATATGGCGAAGTCGGGAGATAGCTTTGTGTGTGGTTGCAAATATTCCATTTATTAGGTGTTGGAGGCTGAAACTGTCTAATATGGGCCTCCATGATGTGGGCCCCTGTGAATATGAGTCTGATTGGAACTTAGAGGGGTTCATGAAGTCGTATGTTAATTTATAGTGATTGATTGCTATTTTGGTAATTTTTAGATGAAGTTTGAGTTTTTCAGCCACTGTTTATGGTTGTTCTAGGGTTTTTCTAGTGGTTTTAAAGGGTTTCTTAGGTTGTTGTAGGATGGTACATTAGGTTTTATAAGATAGGGTTGATTTTTAGGTGCTAGATCATCATTCCAGTGAGTTTTCAAGTCATCTTATCCGATAGCTCTTCAACTGTTCTTAACGGGTTTTCCCTAGAAAAACATTTGGGTTCCCCCTTTGATCTTTTAGTTAACATTGGTAAAACTTGTTCTTGTTTAAATATACCAGAGGCTATACGAACTTAGGGAACATTACCCAATCTTGAGCGAATGAATACTGAGGGATATTTGTAAGGCTGAGGCCGGGGCTAGAAGAAGAATTGAGGCTCATTCTAAACTTCCCATTAACACAACTCTATTATATGTAGTTCGTCCTCCTCTACTCATTACATATCCCACCCCACCCTAGCCTAGGGTCATTATAAGTATCAATAGTGATACTATGTCTGGAACTTATTCCAAGGGTTTAAAATCTGTATCCTCGTCTGAGGGCTAAAGTCTTTCCTGCTCAAAATACTCTGAGGGAGTTGACTCTTTTGTGGAGGATATGAAAATGACAGAGTCTCGTCTGGATGACGAATAGGGCTGCAGAGTCTATTAATTAGGGGAACCTCCAATCACCAGTATAGGGGTAGGGAAGAGTAGAGCCTAATGTTCATGAAATCTTTGATGATGATAATCCAATAGTGGAGGTGACATTTAAGTAGCCACACGTGGCTATTTCGATCCCTGGATGGTGCAATTTAAGTTTATAATGAGGACAGTGATGAAGATGAGGATGAGGAAGAGATTAATACTTTGTATGCCTCAACCTTTCCCAGCACTGTTCGAGAGACAAATATAATTATGTGGAGGCAACTTTATGGAATAAAATCCCCTATCGGTATGAGAGTCCGCTCTGAGGACTAGAGAGCCTTAAACAACAAAGAGGTCGAGGTCATTGTGTCTAAACAAATGTTTAAGATCGACTTCAGACTTCTAATGCACCCAAACGTTAGAGCCCTTCTCGCCAGCATTGGGCTTTGCCCAACTCAGCTCGCTCCTAGCACATAGGGAATTATACTGGGCTTCATCCAACTTTGGACACTAGTATATAAGGATGATGTTCCAGTTGGCATTTGTAGGACCTGCTACATTGTTTCAACTAGAAAGTCCCACCCATGATACTTTCACCTCGTAGCTCATCATCCAAATAAGAAACTTATTATCATGAATCAGACTTTTAACCACGATTGGAAACCCAAATACTTATTTGAATCCGATGCTTGGGAATTTGACACTGACTTTTCGTCTGGCCATAATGAGTTGAGAGTCCCCTAAAAATAGGGCAAGGTGTCAGTGTCTGCCAGGCTTGATCCCGACCTTTGTATGGATGGTCAGGACAAAATTGAACATTTGTGCACTTATGGAAAGAAAGGTGGGACTGTATTTTTTGAATGACTGACGAATATATCTTTTTGGGTAGAGACTGGTCTGGTGGTTGAAGCCCTCACAGAGCTATGCAAGTTAGAGAATTTTTGTGAACTAAATTGTCATCTTTTATTTATAATTCAATGCTGATCATTTCTTTCATATTCATGTTGCCTAGAGAGGTACCAGAAGAAACTTGGAAAATGGATTCTCCTAACGTCGTCAACATGATATCTAAATTGGCAGGGAAGAATACTACCCCTTCGTCTCCAGTAAAAAATAACAGTCAAGGGTGACCACTAAGGCCAAAGGTTCCAAGAAAGAGAAGGAATGTCCTGAGGGTACCAACCTTCCTCTAGTAAACAACAAGAAGAATGATGTCCCATCCACAACCCCTACAAAATTTCCATCTCTATATCAAATAAAACCACGGATGTTGCTTGGTTGGCCCAACTTGTCACTACAACAGACTCTCTGCTCGGCAGTAAGATGAGGGGCAAGGACGTCCTTGGGTCGATAATGGATGAGTCCGACATCAGGTTCTCCCAGGCTCAAGACGTATCTCCCGTTAACGAGTTTACTCTTCACCGAGAAACTCAAGTAACACTTCTAGTCATCTTTCATCATTTCTATTGAAGTGTTGTCTTATTTTTTCTAACTCATCCTTCTCTATTTTTTAGTATATTCTCGCTATTCATCACCTAAATCAATGGGTTTAGAAAAACACCCCAAGAATCCAATAGGCTGATGATGCCATCGGGGCCAATGAGAGGCTGAAGAAGAAACTTAACGATGTTGAGACGAGCCACATAATATGACCGGGGAGTTGAATAAATAGAAAAGTAAGGATTGGTTATCTTAAAGGATGAGGCATCGAGCTAAGATGGATGACCTCAAGCTTAATCACTAGGACGACATCAAGAAGGCTATGGATGAGGCTGTAGAGAAGGCCATTATAGGCTTCTAATCATTTGAGGAGTTTGCTGGTTATACCCTTCAGTACTTAGAAATGGGGTAAAGATTGCTTGTCATTAGGCATTTAATAAACATCTTGATCTTGTTAAAGCCGAGTCACATCTTGCAGATGACTTAAAGTCTTTCAACTTGTATGATCTCGAGGTTATTTTCATCCTCAGCCAAGTTGAAGCTGAGGGTGTTGCTCAAGGGTCTATGGCCGAGACTACGATGGTTAACCAGGATGACACTACAACAAACTCTCCTACTATCCCTTCAGTCTTTGACGTCATTGTCGAGATCCAGAAGGCCTAAGAAAAATAAATTTCTTCTTTAATGGGCGGCCGCCTATGGCCTTATGCCCTTTGGGTATAATAAGTTTTGAAAATATTGCTCTTTATCTTATTACCTCGTATCTCGTATTTGTCATTTTTTTGTAACACTATAACACTTGTATCACCTTATCAATGTGTAATGTGCAATTATATTTTTATATGAATGGCCTTATGTTATTTTTTTGTATAACCGTAGTCTCTGAATTTTTTTTTTATCATCATTGAATGTTGTTTTGGGTATGATACTTGTAACTACAAGTTTTATCACTTCAATTAGAACTTAATGATGAAACAATCACCATTACAAGTGATGCTAAATATTGATCCCTTCTCTCGGCATTATTGGGAGAGTGCGAAGGAAATGAGACTCCTCATGCATTCTCATGGAGCCAACAGTGAGTTATAAATTTATTTACCATAAAATAATGTTGGAATAACCATATGATATGATTTTTAATTTTTCTTTCACCACCACATAAGTGATGTTATTATGTTTATCTCCCCTCTCGACATTATTGGGAGGGTATGAAGGGGACGAGTCTCCTCGTATACTCTCGTATCACCGAGAGAGTGTTATGATCTAATTAACCATAAAGTGATATTTAAACAACAATATAAAATGATTTTTAATTTTGCTTTTACCACATAAGTGATGTTACAATATTGATCCCCCATCTCGACATTACTAAGACTGAATGAAGGAAAAGAGACTCCTTATATACCCTCCTATCATCGATAGAGTGTTATGATCCAATTCACCATAAAATCATGTTAGAACAACAAAATGAAATGATTTTTAATTTTTCTTTCACCACAAAAATAATGTTACCATGTTGATCCCCCCTCTCAACATTATTGGGAGTAAATGAAGGATATGAGACTCCTCATGAACTCTCGTATCTTCAAGAATAAGTTATTAACTAATTCACCATAAAATGATGTCCTTTAGTTTAATAAAGTTCATATCACACAGCAAAAGATGACGATAAGCAAAATAAACTTGAGGCAACACTTGAACTTTTCTATTGATTTATGCACTTTAATACATTGCTCCGTCATGAAAGTAAGACCAAAATGAAAATACATTGAACTAAGCAAAACTTCGATCTCTATAAAAATGGCTATTGGTAGAATATCTTTAGGCTATCTACATTCCAAGGGTTGGAGAAAGTCTCACCCTCAATAAATTTCCAACCTGAAAGTTCCCAACACAACCTCCTCCATCACTCTGTAGGTCCCATGCTAGTTGGGATGAATCTTGTTTGACTTTTTCTAGACCTTCTTCAAAATTAAGTCACCCATGGCTATCGGCCTGTCTTTAACCCTTTTATTGTAGAACCTCGTGGCTTGCTGATGATAAGTTGACTACCTCACTACAATGAATTATCTTCTTTCTTTAATTAGATCCAAATCCAACCTTCTCACTTCCAAATTATCCTCTGGATCATAAGTCTAGACCCTATGGATGGAAAGTCCAAGCTCGGTAGGAGTAACTGTCTTGGACCCATATGCCAATATAAATGGCATCTCTCCTGTTGGCGTCCTCTCAATCATCCTATAAGCCCATGGAACCCCATTCAGATCTTTAGTTCACTTTCCCTTGGCTTTTTATATGTTCTTTTTTATTTCTTCAAGAATCATACTGTTAGTGACCTCCGTCTGACCATTAGCTATGCCGACTCTCGTGCATTAGGCTTCCAATGTCTTATTCTTGAACTATTTATCGTTATCTATTATCATGGCGTGCTGTAAGCCGTATCGGCAGATGAAGTTCCTCCAAATAAATTTGAACATTTTTACTTTTGTGATGGTTATTATAGCCTCAATATTCACCCACTTTGAGAAATAATCAATAGCTATAATTAAATAATAGTAATTTCCTTCTACCTTTAGAATAGGGCCGACCAAGTCATACCTAAAACTTCGAATGGCCAGGGCACCGTGATGGATGAGATAGGTTGATGAGGTTGATGATAATGCTTAAGAATCTTTTACACTTATTGCATATTTTCATATATTCGGCCACATCATTCATATGTGTCGATCAGAAGTAACCCTAGGTGATGATCCTCTTTACGAGAGACTTAACACCAATATGACTTGCGTAAGAACCTTCATGAACATCTCTGAAGATGTAGTCTGTTTCGTTGGGATGAATGCATCTGAGCAATGGGAGTAAAAATCCTCTTTTGTAAAATACATCACCAATGATGGTGAACTTTTCTGCATGATATTGAAGTTTCTTCCTCTCCTCTTTAGACTATGGTATCTCTTCGTCTCATATATACTTTACCAATGGGTCCATCCAGGACTCTCATAATTTTTGATTGAGACAAACTTCAAGTTGTTGTCGTCTTCTTCCATTCTCGACTTCTGCAGGATTTCTATAAGGACGGAGCATCTAATCTCAGTATTGGTAGCCGATGCCAGTCTACTTAGAGCATCAACTAAACTATTTACATGTCTCATAATTATTTTGATCTTTACTTCATTGAAGTTTTTTGTTATCTTCTTAACCCTGACTAAGTATCTGATCATCTTCCCGTCTTTAGCTTCATAAACACTCAAGATCTGATTGACGATAAGCAATGAATCACTATGGTCAATCATTTAGACGACATTCAGTTCTTTGGCGAAAGAGACCTTCTAGTAGGGCCTTATACTTTGATTCATTATTCGATTCCTTGAAGCTGAATCTCAGGGAATAATCAATATATGTTTATTCGGGGCCGATAGTATCAACCTTGCATCGCAACCATTTTCACAAAATGATTGATTCACAAAAAAACTCCATATCAGTCCTCCGTTCGATAAAGGTATTTCACATAAAACATCATTTTTAAATAAAAAAAAGTCATTTTCAGTAGTACCGACCTTCACAATGTCGATCTAAGAAGTGTCTCTCATAACTTCCTTTGGCATTGTCATTGGCATTTCTACTTCTTCAACAAAATCCTCATTAGTTTTGGCTAAAGTAAACTCGGCCACAAAATCATCTAAATACTTCCCCTCAATTTCATTTCTAGGTTGATAAATAATGTCAAACTCACCTAGCTCAACTGACCATGCCATTACACGATTTCTTAGCTTTATGAATCACCTACCTCAGAGGAGTGTCGGTAAGTACCACTATTGTGTGCGCTTGGAAATATGGCTTCATTTTACTCGAGGCATGAATAACCACATAGCCCAACTTCTTAATCTTTGGGTATTTAAGCTCGTCCCCTTACAAGAATTTGCTGTTAAAATATACTTTCTTCTAACCCCCCCCCCCCCCCCGGTCATCTCGGATGATGGCCACTTTGATTGGTGATTCTGAGACTATTAAATATTGAAACAACTTATCTCCTTGAACATGGCGAGACAATAGCATAGGAGACCCCAAATAAACTTTCATCTTTTAAAAAGCTTTCTCTAATTCTTCATCCCAAATGAAGGCTTTTCTCAAGATTTTGAAAAATGGCAGACATTTATCAGTTGCTCGAGAGACAAAACAATTGAGAGTTGTGACTCGTCTGATAAGCCTCTAAATGTCTTTAATAGTTTTTGGTGTCTTAATGTCAATCAATGCCTTAATCTTTGCGGGGTTTGACTCTACCCCCCTTTGATTCACGATAAATGGAATGACAGAAAAATCAATGGAATGACATAAAAATCAGCCTCAGCCCGGAATATCCCATCTGTAAGAATCTACACTAACTAGTACCATACCTAGAAAGTGTTAACCACAACAAAGGCATACCCGCTAGTCCCATACCTAGAAAGTATCTAATATTATGGTGAGCACATCATACCAAAAAATCCATTCGTCCCCGTGGTGACAAATGTAATTAAATCAATAATTTATAATTGACATATTATCAACAACTCTTCAATTTCTCATAAGGTCATAAATAAATTTAATTTCATACGTTCAATCCATCAATATAACTAGAAAAATTTGTTTTATGCAACTAGTATATTTTCCACATCGTGAAAGTTTATGGAGTACGCAACAAAATTCCCTTTTATCACACCAACATAATTTTATGTGATTGCACCAGTCCCTTTCTAATTTAAATAAAATTACTACGATTTTCTATATATCCCTACACCATATTAGCAAGAGTCAAAATCTCTACCCTAAGAGCATAAGGATTGTGATTATTACATCATATTAAAAAAATTCATAAAAATGGTCCTAAATAGATTTCACAATTTCTCATACGATTACAAATAAATTTAACTTAATTCGCTCAACCCATCATCATGATTACAACAATTTATTTTATGCAACTAAAATAATTTCCACATCATGCAAGTTTATGGAGCATGCAACAAAATTCCCTTTTGTCACACTTACATAATTTTATGTGATTGCACGAGTCCCTTTTTAATTTAAATAAAATTACTACAATTTTCTATATACCCCTAAACCCTTATTCGCAAGAGTCCAAATCTCTACTCTAAGAACACAAGGATTATAAGTCTTAAATCAAATTAAAATTTTTCATAAAAATAGTCCCAAATTGATTTCACTATTCCTAATTAAGGTTGCTAATTTATTTTAAGAAACAAATGTGAATTAATGTTTAGGCGATATTTAAAACGCATAATACTAAAGAGAGAGAATAGAAGTATTCATGCCCGAAAAAAAGTCGATTGAAAACTCTAATTGAATAGTTGCGTTATCTTGAACAATCTTGAGAAAACACTATTTAAGCCTTCAAAGATTGGGCTGAATCTTGATTTAATTTGGGACTAGGGTTTGTAGATGGAAGGTGGTAAAGATGTGGAAGACTTCTGTTTTAAAAGCTGGTGAAAAATTGTTTAAAAAAGTCTAACCTCGAGTTATTTTAATATGGAAAAAAGATTAAGGTGTTTTAATTAATTCAAACTCTCAAAGTTCAACAAACTACCGACACTGACCATTCCGAATCGATTCGCTCTCCAGGACGAATCGATTCGGTGTAGTCAGGTGCCCAAGATGCCTCAAATTTTTTAATATATAAATAAAAACCCAATTTCTCCCCCGACTTCAATTCTGATTAAAATTCCATTTTCCATAAATAAAATCCAACATATTAAATTGTTAAAAATAATTAAATCCAAAAAAAATTATTTTTCCAAATTTCGAAACAAATTAAATTATTACCAGTTTAAATATTACGATATGTTACACTGCAGTCCTCTGTCGGCTATTTACCTGCCTCTGATCATCTTTATCTCGGCTCTACCTTGGGCTTTCATCTCAACGTCTTCCATTTTCTCTAGATCCAACAACCCTACAAGAATGAGTGTGACTATCTTGCCCACTTTCACCTCTGGGACAAAACGATTAAAGACCGCTCTTCTTAATCTGTCAAAAGGTGAAGCTCTATGTCGGATTTTGAGAGTTTGTTGAACGCTTTGTCCCTGGAAATTTAGGGGTGGTATCCCTTTGGGATGCACAATATCACTAGAAATCTCATACAACTCCCAGTACTCATCCCCATCATAGTTTTGGTCGTTTAGGAAGCCCTGAATCTTATTTCCAAGGTAGATACGCCTAGTGTCGACGATGTTTCTATGCCTATACTGGTTGTGAATCTCCTTGAGTGGGGTCGGGGGTGGTCATCTTGTCACCATATTTTCCACTTACCTTGTGGATGGAGTAATGATCTCCACTACTGGGTCTCTGGGAGCTCTTCCCAGCACACTTTAGCTAAAAGCCACAAATTGGTCATGTATCTTTTACTGGCTTTCCACTAAGGATCGTAGCACCCCCACCACATTAGTAATTTCTAACTGAGATGGTGGTTGGTTGGAGCTTGGGCTAGAATTATGAGGCAAGTAAGATGCCATCTCCAGTGAGATCCACACGGTCAAAGAGAGTGAAACTAGAGGTGATTTAGCTCAGTAGAAAAGCTTTAAGAGAACTCAAACCTAAGCTCTTTCAGTGGTGATTTAGGTCCAATAATGTTCGATCTCGATCACCCCTAGAGGCAACGATAGACTGGTCTAAGTGTAGAAGAAGAAGAGGAAGATAAATCTCTTCTCACAGGCGATTCCAAAATGATGATGTTGAGAATCACCACCTCTAAGATGTAGGAAACTCAAGCTTTAGCTATGTCAACAATGGTGGAAATTACAGTAATAACACGGAGATATGCATATATAAGAAGGGGTTGAGAGAGATGGAAGAAACAATTATATAAGTGGTTCAACTTTAGCCTACTCCACCATGCAAGGTGATGGTGTTTGTATCACTATAAGTCATTAAAGGCCATTGTTACACATTAAAGCTTTCTTTCTCTAGAATATAGTTTTGCAGAGTTTTAGTGGGGTTATAAATTACTATATCCTTTACAAAGATAATAAAGTGGGGTTATATAGTGTTGGGGGTGCACAGGGTCACCCCCTAGCATTAACCTTGTGTATATGAGCTCTATAATCCAATGAGATGGTGCCACTTGTCTTTCTCATGTGTAAGTCATGATGATGGAATAATCTCTAACGTGGGTTGTTAATCTTGTGTAATGGTTTTGTCCACGTGGCTTTGGTGATACAAAAGTCTAATGTCCCATGTGAGATACTAAAATCATATCTAGAGGTCTCAACTGGTCGAGACAGATCGAGAGATTCCCAGCTGAGTAATACTGAGAGTGATACCTATTTAGGGACTGTAGATTATCCTCATCTTGGAAGTGTCGTATAAGGTTGACGCATGGCCAAGCCGAGACATAGTTTTGTTTGTGGTTTTAAATATTCCATTGATTAAGTCTCGAAGGCTGAGATTGACTGACATGGGCCTCCATGATGTGGGACCATGTGAATATGAGTTTTCTGGCACTTGGAGGGGGTCATGAAGCCCGAATTAGTCTCGTCCAGATGAGATCATGTGTATATCACTCGGCATCCACTAATCAGCCTTACGTTGTAATTCTTAATTTAGTCAGCCGTAGATCCTCGACTCCATAATTTAGCAATAGAGAAAATATCTAAAAGGGTTTTTGACAATGGATTGTGTTCTTATAGAATTAGAAAAGTGACCTTCAAACATCCAAGGGGTTTATTTAAAAAATAATAGAGTTTAATCATAAAAAAAACTCTAAAAAATCTTATTGAAAATTTTAATCCCGCATCTATATATATAGGGAAAGTGTTTGCAAAGATATAGGGATTAAAGATTACAAAAGATTTGTTTAAAAAAACAAAAAAAATGCGTACTCGTTCGAACAAACTGCCACCTCATTCGAACAATGTACCTAATTTCATTCGAACGGTTTCCAATGAAAATTTGAATGACAATCCAAATCCAACCCAGAAGGAGACATCCAAGATATCGTTCGAACATAGAACGTCATTATAATAACCCTAAGCAACTCGTTCGAATGAGATGTCACTCTTGATCTAACGAGTTAGCGAGTTTTTGAAAAATTCTTTAAAAATCATTTTAAAACAATTTTGAAAACTATTAAATGCAAACTCCTTTAAAGCAACTCATGTATATTTAAATCTATACCAAACCACCTCATAACTCTTCTTTGGTGAAGTTATGACAAGTGATCTTCAATATTGAAAGTGTCACTAACAATTCTTCACTTCGAAGTATCGATAATGGTCATGAAGGTGCGGTGGGGTGTAACGGGATAAGCCAAATAAAAATAAAATGAGCAATTATAAATTTTGATCTTACTGTATAAATCTGCATGGTCATTATATATCCTAATTTAGACTCATGATCATTTGCTTACCCGCTAAGAAGATAACTTACAAACTAGTGTGGCTAATACTCCATCATGCAAACGTTCTAAACCTTAGGAACAATTAAGGATAATTCTACCGACCCAAAGATCATAGACCATTTAGCCTAAGTCAACTAACAAATCACCTATAATGGAAACTTACTATCCTTTACACTCTTTAAGAATTTTAATACTTTTATAACTTATCACCCTGGACTATTAAGAAGACTTTAATGTATAACTTATTAATGAACCATTTCGTAATCAACACTGGGCATACATTATCTTTACTGCTATAGACAATAAAATAGTATTCGTTGTTTGCAATCGCAACACAATCTCGCGTACTATTTAAACATGCGATATATAAACTGTGCACCCTAATCTTATCCATTACGGGACCACGTAAGTATATCATTACCTACATTATTACTGAAATCCTTTTACCTACGACTGAGGTATTTTCCCAATAGAACTGAGATCCTCAACCCAGACCATCATCCTAAGTCGAATGATGACATGGAAATATTTAAAAGGAAATGGATGTTATTGTCAAGAAATACGATGCATCCCTCATTAGAGGCTATACTTAATCATTTATCTTTAATGAATAATGTATACTATAAGCTAATAACGAACACTAACAATTCTCCACTGGTCCTTATAAATACATCATGTCGTAACTTTCTAATCCCTATGGTTCATATTTGAACTTGCAATCGTTATCCTAAGATATTACTAATGCTTATTCAAGAGCATAATTACTGACTCTTACTACATTAGGATATATATATATATATATATATATATATATATATATATATATATATATATATATATATATATATATATATATAGTAACACTCTTGTGAGGACTAGTCTGCATTTTAAGAATGCAGAGCGAACATGTGTCACCTTATGGTGCACTTATAAATTATCACCAAAATTATAGGGACACTCTCTCTCTTTTCTGGGCTCACCGCCAGGTGACACATGTCCAGTCCGCATTCTTAAAATGCGAACTAGTCCGTACAAGAGCACGACTATATATATATATATATATATATATATATATATATATATATATATATATATATTTATTACTTTGGATACTGTTTCCATAAGGTTACTCTCATTGTTCCATTGTCAAGGCATCGTGCCAACTTGCACTACCCAACCTTTAATACCTTGGGGAATCAATACACCTAAGTATCACCATAACACATTTTTCTCCAAACATCATTGATACCATCAATCAATACATTAATTAACCCAACCTATTTCAAAGTCTATCTAAAGGGGTGAATCCATACCCGGGGCCCTACTTACTTAACATAGACGTTAACCCCACATTTGAGTCTTACTCGTGTTATTGTATTATCATAATCGCAACTATGCTATGAAAAGTAGATTCTAATGTGTGGGTAAAAGATTTTGTTAAGTTGTTCCCGATGAAGCCAAGGCACTAATGGAAATGTTAAACCACTATATGGTGTTCACAACTCTACCCATTAACATCAGCGAAACTCAAAAGTGAAAACCTTGCTATTTTTTACCAAACTCAAGTCTTTACTCCAAGATCATTATCGAAAATGTCGCCCTCATTAATTCCTTGTGTTTATTAAAATTTGGAACTCCACTACCAAAAATCAACAAAACTATCCTTTAATGACTACAACTTGTCTAAAGCCTTTCATTAAATCCCGCCACAACTCTTACCTAGCCATTAGTATAAATCATTTGTTTCCTCCCAAAAATTCTCACAAATATTTTTCATCAGACACCTTTGAGTGACTTATCATATGTATTCTATCAAACTCAATCATTCCACATAAGAAATAATAACAATATTTTCCCGATACTTGTTATAATTAAAAGGAGACTCTTCATGTCTCAACACACCACGTGGATCATAAAGACTAGAGATAACTTGCATTCCTGTTCTACTGTCACATACCTAACCTTATTCCAAATATTGAAGATTTTTGCACTATCGTATACTTACTTACCTATTAAAACTTATGTTTAAACTAACACACATGTCATTTTAGGACCCTATATTAACATTTTTATTTCCATGGATCCACTTGAATCATTTTATTATGTCACGGGTCCTTAAAATATCCAATTTAAATACCATTACTAATCTCATGCATAACTACCGCCGGAATGACATTCTATAGATTTAACTTGATATTACTAAGGCGAGAAACTCCATCATCTTGATTAATCACTCGTTTAACACCCATGCCCGAGATTTTCTCCTCATTCCATGTAAATTATATGCATTTCGACAATGAACTAAATATAATGGATAAATGTTAAATTTGAACTATCCTTTTGGACTTTGTGAAATTTGAATTGGGATTTGATGGCTTAAAGTTGATATGAGGAAATTTGGCAGTATTTCAAAGGAGTTGACAAGTTTTTCAAATGAGGAAGGTTATTGTTTGAACGAGGTTTGAATGACCATCTGATGATAAAGACCTAATCAATATCCATCGTTCTCTGGAATCTCGTTGGAACGTCCTCATTCAAATGAGGTGTGTTGTAGTTTGAATGAAGGAAATTTTCCCATTCGAATGATATGGTATTTTACCCATTTATAGCCTATGTATGACCCTCATTAGAACTCTTGTTTGAATGAGAGGGTATCTGATTCTAACGAGGTCCAAAGTCGTTCGAACTACCAAACGAAATTTTGAATTTTTTACCAGATTTTAATGTGCTATTGTGACGTGGATCGTCGAATTGGATGAGCTACCGAGCTCTCAACGGCTCAGAAATAAACATGGGTTAATAGGTAGTTGGACCATTAGTTAATGAGTTAAGTGTTTGTGGGTGTAAAGTAAGGTGAGAGAGGATGGATATGTCGTTCCCATCAAACTTTTGAGATATTTCCCTCTCTAAGCTACACTCTTACATTTCAAGCCCATTTCTACCACCCCTAAGGTTCTTACTTCTATCATGTGGCCATTCGGGGTCGGATTCCATCGGAGCACACGGATAAGGGATTGGTCATCATCAAATGGGGATAACATGAAGAGATAGATTCACCAACCTTTTTTGCTCAAAACGAGTTAAAGAATGTCGTTGCCTCAAGAGAACGACATCAAAGTCAAACTGATGCATGCAATACCAAATAGTTAGAAGGTTTGGGGACTAGGTTACGGAATCGAAAAGTGTTAGGCACCCATTCTGCCCTTTCGGTCTCTCATGGGATAATGTTAATCTTCTCCTTTTTAACTCTATGACGTGGGCATACATGTGTATAATATAAGTGATGGGAGAATGAAATCATCCAACTCACGTCATGGAAGGGACAAAACAGATTCATCCGTAAGAGTGCCCCCGAAAATAATGTTTAAAATATGATGTAAGTATTCATCGAATCACAAATTGTTATGGAAGAGCGAATGTGTACATGGGACAAAACACAAGTACGTATGAGTCTAAAACTCACAAAATAGACGTAATAAGATATGAAAGATATATAATATAAAAAAAGAGGGGGAGGACTTGAATCTCGAGATTGGACCAAGACGCTTACATAGACCAAGGGGCATCAAAGTCCATGTACTTTGAAAATTGCATAGGGGTGGGTTTCAACCAATAAATACAAATGTGGGAATTCTCTTATGTGTTTGTGAAGAAAATGTTTTTTAAGAGTGAAGGTGTAAAAATGAAAATCATGCCTTTGGAATTTAGGGATAAACCCTCTTTTTTTCTTTTGGGGTATTTTTATGAAAATAAATTATGTGCAATACTACTGATAAAGGGTAGAGATTAATGGATGTTATATAATGACACAAAAGCACAAAATAAAAATATGATGAATAGAACTTAAAAATGAATAGACTGGAGAAAGGAGTTGAGAAATATACCTCCTTATGGATGTTTGTTGCTAACTTTGGAATGGAAGTGTGTTGATTTTGAGGTGTTATGGAGGTGATGTAGAGAGGTTGGGTGAGTTACCAAGGGAGGTAAGGTGGTGAAGTAAGAGAATGTGGGAAAATGGACTTTTGGGGAAAGGGGACTCGGTGACCTTTGAGATTTCATTATAATTATCTTGGTTTAGAGAATTGACTAAGGTTAAAAGGTGGACGAAAGCTCCTAGTGGCCTCCAAATTAGTGCTCGCAGTGAAATGGATCGTTCGTCCGAATTATAAGGCTGATTCACAAACGGGATGGACCGTTGGAAAGGGAATTAAGAGCCCTTATAAGATTCATTAAGTTTTACTTAGATGGGAAATTTGATTGGAGTAAAGGGGTTTGGGAGTGCCCAGTAGCCTCCAAATTAATGCTCAAAGTGAAATGGATTGTTTGTCTAACGGGGGTGAAAATGACCGATTCAATGGGTCAATTATGAGGACCTATAGTTGTGACCACTAATTCTGATGGTCGAGGTCAATTCTAAGGACCTAAAGTTATGAAGACAAATAATGCGGGTCGAGGTTAATTCTGAGGACCTAAGGTTATGACGACCAATTCTACGGGTCGAGGTTAATTATGAGGGTGACCAATTATGCAGTTCGAGGTCATATCTAACGACCTAAAGTTGTGACGACCAATTATGCGAAAGAGGTGAATTTGAGTAGCTAAAGTTATGATGACTAATTATACGAGTTGAGGTCAATTATGAGGGCCTAAAGTTGTGACGACCAATTCTACGGGTTGAGGTTAATTTTGAGGACCAAAAGTTGTGATGACCAATTACGCAGATCGACGTCAATTCTAAGGACCTTAAGAGGCATGACTAATTCTATGGGCCAACGTCAATTTTGAGGACTAAAATTGTGATGACCAATTCCATGGGTCGAGGTCAATTCTGAGGACCTATAGTTGTGATGACCAATTCTGCGGGTCGAGGTCAATTCTTAGGACCTTAAGAGGGATGACCAATTCTGCGGGTTGAGTTCAATTCTACGAATCTTGAATTTATGATTCATTGGGAAATATTTCCACTGGGGAAGAGGTTGACCTACTGATTCCACTGGGATTATGTAGATCGTGGTTCCTGGTGAGGGAAGGTGTAGTAGGTTTTGGGTGAGGGTTCACTTTTATCTTCGTCGAGGAGTATGTTGATGATGGGAGTGTGAAATTGATCTAACAAGGGACTTTGAGAGTTTTTAAGGGGCTTTGGTGCTCCACAAATTATTTTCATGGTGAAAATAATGTTCTATATTTTCTAGGGATTTTCTGGGAATTCTTAGAAATTTTTTGAATTTTTTTTTGGCATTTTCAGGATGAAATTTGGAAGGGACTACCAATAGACAGGTCTGGGGAGGTGCCTATCGGTATAGGGCAAGGACTCTTGGGCTTATTGGTAATGGGAAAAGTCACTACTAGTCGGCATGGTTCGAGGCTGCGGATCATAATTCCCCTCAGCCTTTTATAAAAAGGGGACACCCCCTCCTCATTTTTCACTCCTTCAAGTGATTGAATTTCTTACTTTCTCCCTCTAAGAGTTGTTCCTAAGTCCTTCTTTCTTTAAGAATTCAAATAGTGAGCACTTACTGAGAAGTTAACAATGAGTGGTGGTCTGTCAACGATTGGACATGCCTAGAATGGCAGGATATGGTGATGCTTGCACTAGGCAGCAAAAATTCTTATGAATCCTTTGAGTCGGTTGCTGATGAGAGGGTTTTCTATACGATCCTGCGCACCACCATTCAGCAAGGGTGAAGAACCCTAATGGCTATGTGAGTATTTTGACCTTTGGTTTTCCAATTTCTTCTTTTTTTTCTTCTTATTATTCTTGGGCTAATGAATGATTTTCTTTTAGTCTCTTATAGACTGATATTGCTTCTTTAAACATTCAGTATCGGGGGAGAACTGGATTGAAGGATGTTAGGGACCATCTTTCTCAGGAAGTGCGCTGGATGGTGTCATTTGCTAGTTTTGGTCCATTAGCGGGTCCTCTAGATGATACGTTGAGCTCTTCTTCGGTGTTATGTGCACTTGGTGAGAGGTGGTGGGATGCGACCCACACGTTCCATCTGAGGTTCGAGGAGATAACTATCACTTCTATGGATGTCCAATAACTGACGGGACTGGATTATAAGGGCCATCAGATTCTAGTGGATCTTACTCTTCGGGTCACACAACATATAGTGCAGGCTACTTTGCGGGATGTGGGTAGAATCGTGTTGGGGTATTCTATCCATAATTATGTTCTTAGGGAGATACTGTCAAAGAGGCAGATTGACGAGACTGAGGGGCGACAGGTGAGACACATAATTGTTTGTTTATTTTGTATTTGCTTGGAGGATTTATGGTGGCGATGATGGCAGACATCATCCACTTGTCATTTTTACCATACTTGCGAATTATTTTGGACATATAAATATATGATTTGGGTTGGTTTACTCTGGCGTCCATTTTTTCTTCTTTGAATGAATTTAGTAGGTGTTTTTGGAAAACTTTTGCAGGGCCCATGCTCCTTCTGGAGGTAACTTTAAGTTTATTTCCCTTTATTTTCTAGCAATCCTTTTATTTCGTTTGTTGTCCTTTTTTATTTCCTTTTTCTTATTTTTTATTTTATTCTAGACATGGTGTTATAAGGTGATAGGGAGCAATGTGGTGTTGGTGTCCTTAAAAGATAGCGGGATGGGTGACCAATCCTTTTCTTTGAAATATGCGCGAACGGTATTGAATTACCGTAAGAGCAATTGGGTTAGATTTTATCTTTTTTCTGCGTTCTTTTGCATCTTTACTTTGAGTGGATATTGGCTTTTCGTTGGGTATGTAGGTGACCTTCTACCCTTGGAGTATTTCCTTACAGGCCATGCGAGTTACTGGTATGCCGGCGTATGAGTTTGGGCACGTCTGGTACCTTGGGGAGAGATTTTTAAGATACATTATGGAGGAGGATGTGGAGGTGACACTATCGATTCCCTCGAAGTACATGAGCTAGGTGAGAGACAGGACAGACGATGCCATGGTGGTGGAGATAAGGGGAGAGCCCTACATGCTCTACACTGATAAGATAACAGGTTATGATTAGATAGATTTCATGACCAGCTGCATGATGCATTCCTGTATATATGAAGTGGATAACATAACTCCACCTGCCACCGCTTCAGGGAGGGGTACTAGTGCACTGATGGCATCAACCCATAACACGAGAGGCAGTTCAGTGACAATAGCAGAGGATGCCCCGCTTATTCAAGTCGTTCCTCTTTATTATCACTTCAGGTTGAGCAATGGGGAAACATTGAGGGTGCCTAACTGTCCTCATGCATCGGTAGTTGGGTTGATGGGCCTTACTGATGAGGCTCTCTGGCCTAAGGTATACTTATCTTCTTCCTTTTTTATTTCCTATTCCCTAATTTATTTTCCTTTGTTCTCTACTTACTTGCTCGACTTTTGTTGAATTCTTCGTTGAATACTATAGGGGTGTCAAAAAATTAGCTACGAGATATCAAGGACTGGATGGCCTTTATGTACGCCAATGTAAAGAAGTCAGCCCCTTCCTATTTGGTGTCGTCGGCTACTTCTGACAAGCATTATAGCTCCAGGAGTGGATGGTCCTCCACCGCCAGTTGCTAGTTGAAGCGCATGCATCACGGAGGCTGAGGGTTTAAGAGGGCTATTTGAGGGTTCAGGTAGTGTCCTATTGTATTTTTTCTTTTGTTCCTACAGAAAATGTAACAATTCCAAAGAAGGATTATATATAAAAAATGCATTTCTTTTTGGTGTTTTTCCTGATTTAGTTACTTATTCAAAATGCACATTACTTTTCTGCTGAGATTTCTCATTTATTAGCAAAGACATAGATAAGTATGAAAATGCTTTTTAAAGAAAAACATGTCTATTTTATGAAAAGATGTATAATAAAAAAGGAAAAACTTGGGGGGTTAACTTTTTCAAAATAAGAACTTTTGGAAATTGATTTTTGGGCAAAAGAGGAAAAGGGATTTTTTTTAAAAAGGGGGGTTGCCAATCGACATACCCTTTGTCCGGCCTTTTGGCATAATGGTCAATTTAAATCACTCCTTTGGCTTTGATTTCACCTTTTCATACTTGGAGTACTATGAGGGTAGAGGCTTTGCTGAGGTTTCGAGCGGTTTGTGTTTTTTGAGGACTTTTGGGTATAAAAAGGGGGTTTGGGGAGTGCATTTTTCACCACCATCCACATTCTCTATCCTTTTGTTTTTCTTCTCTTTTGCAAATGGATCTCCCAATGTCTTAGGTATTGTCTTCTTACCTTGAAGTCTTCGAGGCTATGTGCCTCTATAATGTCGACCATGAAACCTTTATCTTGCACTGGGTCTCCTTATGGCGTAACCATACTACAAATTGTAATCTGTTAGAGGCGGCGGTACAATTTTGGTACCCCAAAGATTACATTTTCTAATTTAGCATAGACGAGGTGTGCCCTACTTATAACGAGTTTTTAGCGATGTTAGGTGCTAGCCCCAGTGCAGCGGTGGCTATGCCCGAATTATACCATTCTCCTCGAATGTCTTTCGTTGAGTTACTTCATATGTCTCCCTCGGTGGCTCGGCCATTTTTCCAGGGAGGGAATATTGCCCTCCCAAAAGTTATGAACTCAGACAGAGGCTTTTCCCTTAGGTTGCTTTTACCAGAGTTATTGCCTTGGCCTGACAGCTAGGTTGTTACTGGTGACGGGTGACCTGACGACCAATCCTCAGATGGCCATGATAGTGGCTTTGATGTCTTACTGTTGTAGTTATGTGGCGATAGTGCTGGCAGAGACCTTGAATGGTCTTGATTCTTGGAAGGGGGTCATTCTAACTTTCTACAGGGGATCACATTGATGTTATTCATTTGCCTTTTGGAGAGAGTTCCTTTAGCAACCACTCCTGAGTATACCCTGTTGGGTGTTCCTAACTTCTACATCCGACCCTTGTTCAGTTTGGCCCTTTAACAGAGAACTGGGTTAACTAGTTCGACGATCACGGGACCTGGTGTCTTCGTTGGTCTATACCATAGTAAGGGGAGTTACAGCCCATGTTGCAATTAGGTGACTAGCAGTATATGAAGTTGGTTTGCCTTCACCAGACTTCCTTCTATTTTCCTTGGAGGCTTCTGCACCAAGTGGGGTGGGAGAAGATAGTGCTTCTTTGTATAACAAACTTCTTTTTGTTAAAGGACTTGATTGATTCTTTATGAATTATATTGGGATCGTTTTGGCATCATCTCTAGTCTTCTATCATTCCGTCATAATATTTTGGATGGGCTTGGTATGTGTCTGTGGATTATGTGAAATAGTTATGGAAACAGGTAGTGAGAAGATTTTGGAAGCGAAGGCTGGGCAAAGGTGGATTATGGCTTTCGACACCATGGAGGAGGGTATAATGGTTTCGGCAAAGCTTGTTAAGGCATACTGCTACATGGAGAGCATTCAAAGCATCAATAATGAGTGGGAGACTTAGTAACCTCTTAGAGTAGGCAATGATGATGATCAGGATCGTCTGGAAGCTGAGGCAAGTATTTTATTAAGTTGAGGAATTTGTATTTGTGGTGGTTTATGTTGGTATTTTGGGATGTTTTAGGATTTTCTGTGAAGCTGGTTATTTGGTCGAGAATGGTTAGGTTGTTAGGGTAAATATAGATTGATTTTGTAATTGAAAGGGGGTGGTCTATTTGACTCCCTCTACAAATATTCCATGTAATGGTTAAGTTCCTTAATTTGAAAATAAAAGTGATTTTAATCATATTTTGTGGTTCCTTTTAATGATTTTTTTTGCTTGAACTAATTATACCAATCATCAAGGCATACATAATCCTTTTTCATGTAAACGATGAGATGGTCTGCTGTTCTCGAGGGTTAGAAAATATTAGAATTTTGTTTAAAAGTAAGGATCACGCCCATGTTTGTCATATGGGATGCCCATATACCTATGTGGTTTTTGAAAATTTCATGTGTTTCATTTTGAAAAGAATTTTTTTGAGAGGATTAGGTCCCACGTAGTTTTATGTAGAGAAAATAAAGAATTTTTTTTAGGATATTAGGGGGATGAGAAGAGTCGGAGCATGCCGAGAGTTCAGATTAAGGATATAATTTCTTGAGATGGTCCAGCTTTAATTGACGCGCCATCTCTTTGCCCTCAAGATATGTGAGCATAGCGGCACCGCCTGATAGAATTTACTTGATGATGTAGGGTACTATCCAATTAGGTTTGAACTTCCCTTTGGGGTCCAAGACATGTTCTATAATTTTTTTGAGGGCCATGTCTCCTTCCTGGATACTACAGTACTTCACTTTCCTATTAAATGATCCTGCAATCTGGCGATGGTACCTTTATATGTGGTATAGAGCCTTAAGTCTATTTTCATCCAAGAGTGAGAGTTGGTCGTAGAATCTCTAATGTGAGTTTTCTTCATTGACCCTGCTCTCGAGCATGACACATTGAGAAGATACTTCTAGCTAAACAGGGAGAACCACTTCCATGCTGTATACCAGAGAATATAGGATAGCCCCCGTAGGTGTTCTGATAGATGTGCAGTATCCCCTGGAGGCATATGGGATCCGGTCGGCCCAATATCTGTAATTTTCACTCATCTTACGGATGATGTTTTTGAATATTTTTTTTGCGGATTCGACAACACCCTTAGTTTGGGGTCGATAAAGGGAAGACTTGTGTCTCTGAATTTCATACTCGTCAGCCAGTTCTGTGACATCGACTTCAAAATGGAGACCATTATCGGATACTAATTCATGATGAAGACAATATTGGAAAATTATTTTCTTTATTATAAACTTGGCCACTTTCTTAGCATTCAGTATTGTGTATGACTCGGCTTCGACCCATTTTTATGAAGTAGTCAATGGAGACTAGGATGAATTCATGACCGTTGGAAGCTTTGGGAGTGATCTATCCTATGATGTTTATGCCCCAGGTGGAGAAGGTCCAGGGAGAGGTCATGTTGTATAATTCCCTAGGAGGCAAGCGTTGGAGGTTGGAAAACAGTTGGCATTTGAGGCATCTTCGAACATAAGCAGTGCAGTCTTGAACGATGGTAGTCTAATAGTACCCTTGACGAATGATCTTCTTAGCAAGCATATAACTGTTTATAAGGGGCCCGCGTTCCCCGTTATTGATCTTATACATCATTTTTTCAATATTTTCCCATGTTATGCAATGCAAATGGGTTCTATAAAAGTTTCTCTTAAAACGTGCTTTATCGCAGATGATGTACTAGGCAACCAGTTTACGAAGGGTCACCCAGTCTTTCTTATCTTCATCTCAAAAATACCTACCATGCTTGAGGAGATGCCAAATTTCATAGTACCATATCCCGACCATGTCAGAGTGTTCTTCGGTGATGAGATTAATGTGGTAACAGTGAGTGGGGGTAAATTGTTTCTGAATTAGGAAATGGACCATTGTTATACCCTCGACCATATCGACCATGGAGGCTAGGGTTGCAAGGGTTTCAGGTAGGTTATTCTTTGAGTGAGAAAGGTAAGGGAATGTGACATCTTCGAACTGGGAGGTGATCTCTTCTAGGTGATCTTGAAAGGGTAGGATCTTCTCCTCATTGACTTTCCATTTTTTGAGAATTTGTCAGAAAATAAGAGAAGAGTCCCCATAGACGTCTAGGTGCTTGAAACCTTTTCTTGAGGGCGATCTTTAGGCCTATAGTGCATGCCACATACTCAGCCATGTTATTAGTGCTAGGGAATTCTAGTTTGATGGCAATATGGGTGTGGGAGTCATCGGGAGCGATGAAGAGTATCCCAATGTCATACACTTTCTTATTGATAGCTACATCGAAGAACATTTTCCATTTGAGATCCTCCTGAGAGGTGCAGAGAATGTCGCCATCCGGGAAATGATAGACCCAAACATCGTTTCCTTCCTTAGGATAATCGAAATGGTTTATGGAATTAGACCTCCTTTTCATGGCATTCTGTGTGACGTACACAATATCAAACTCAGCTAGTAACATCAACCAGCGGGCAATTTAACTCGACAAAGAGGGTTTGTCTACCAGGTATTTGATGGGATCCATTCGGGATACTAGTTTGGTGGGAAAGGTAAGAATGTAGTCTCAAAATTTCTGCGTGACCTAGACTAAGGCTACTCACTCTTTCTCCAAAGAAGTGTAATTAACTTCATACCCAACTACCTTTCAACTAGTGTAGTAGATGGATCTTTTTTGAGGGATTCTTTATTGTATTGGTTTAATAAAGCCCTTGTTGAGGTATTAGTGACAGTTAAGTAGAGGAGGAGGGGGAGACTTGGCTACGGAGGCATGAGCATCGGAGGTCGGGTGATGTATCGCTTGATTTGGTAAAAGGATTCTTGGTTCCAGACTTTGATTAAATACTTTTAAAGAATTTTGATGATGGGTTTATAGATTGAGGTCAGATGGCTGGTGAACAGACTCATGTATTTAACTCTACTCAGGAATCCTCGGACTTCCTTCTCAATCCGAGGTGGTGGCATCTCGAGTACGGCTTTTAGTTTGGAAAGGTCTGCTTCAATTACTTTCTCACTAACCATGAATCCCAATATTTTTCCTTTAGTAATGCCTAAAATTCACTTTTGTGGGTTAATCCAAATCTGGTATTATCATAGTTGTTCGAAGAAATTCCAGAGGGCAGGAATGTGACCTTCCCAAGTCATGGACTTGATGATCATATCATCAACATAAATCTCGACTTCTTTGTGAGTAAAGTTGTGCCAGATGGTTGTGGCATCCCTTTGGTAGGTAGACCTAATAGTCTTGAACCCGAATGGCTGATGATGTGGCAAAAAGTTCCTTAGGGAGTGATAAAAGTAGTTTTCTCTTATTGGTCAGGATGCATCTTAATTTGTTTATAACCAGCAAATCCAGTGACAAATGATTTGAGGGCATGGATGTCCATATTGTCCACGATCATGTTGATGTCTGGTAATGGGTAATCATCTTTTAGGGATTCCTTATTAAAATCTCGATAATCAACGCACATACGGACTTTTCCTACGAACTTCGGCATGGGAATGATATTTGGGAGCCACGTAGGGTATTCAACCACGTGAATGAAACCTAGGTTTAGCTGTTTGACTACATCTTCTTTGACGTTGAGTGACCATTTTGTTCAGAGTTTTATCAACTTCTGCTTGACCTATTTGCATTCCGAGAATGTCGGGATCTCGTGTTGAGATATTTTTGGGTTAATGCCAGGCATGTCATCATAGGACCCCGCGAAGAAATTTTATGAACTCTTTTAGAATCTACTCAAATTGTGCCCACTCGTGCTCATTAAGGGTGGACCCTATCCTAATCTCGTGCTAATGGCTACTAGAACTTAGGTCAATAACAACAGTCTCATCATTATTAGTTTAGGCACGGTTATGTTGTGTATTATTTATTTTACTGAGATAGGTTAAGAATTGTTCATTTACAAAATCATCATCATCAAAAGTTTGATTTCAATCAAAGCAATTAATGTAAGGCACAACAAGATACTCAAAATCATAATTTATTTCCTTTTCAGGCAAAACAACATCTAGAACCTTGTCAAAAGAGGGCTCGGTAAAAATTTATTAGGAAAAGGAGAAACAGAAACACGTGCAGAGATTTAAATAGGATGAATAAAAGGTATTGGATGAGCTTAAGAAGGCTGGACTGGGATGGCATGCCAATATATAAGAGGCATATCAACAGTTATGATCTTAGTGGATGGGTCTGATGGAACTGCATCTAGGAGAATCATGAAGAGACTTGGCCCAGTTTCTACAGGTCAAAGGATTCCTCAGGGTAGCTGTGCTTAGAATTCTTAGTAATTGTCATAATTTTCTCAAAAAGAGGATGTACTTCATGTTTCCAGTCTTTGCCCTAAATATTGTTGTCTTAAAAGAAGATCTCTATCTCCAATTTTATCTTCTTATTAATGGGGTCATACCATGATTCAGAAAAATTCCCTGAAGATGATGTATTCACCCTCATTGACAAATCTTTTGTTTAGAGAGTTCCTCAAAAAATCTTTTCGTCCTCTAGGCTTTTATTCGATCGTGGTCTGGTAAGTTCTTTGAGTTCAGCCCGTAAAGGTTAGTATCCAAGCCCACATGGTGGAAAGGCTTCTTTCAGGACTATGGACTCAAGGATTACTTATTGGTATCTCCCTAACCCCATTCTTATAATGAATTGCATGTTCTTGAACATCTTAATTACACTAACATTGTCGTAAGGGTTATGTTATATACAAACTCGATCTTTTAAGTTTTCCCCTACTGGGATAGGGAACATATCAATTATGAATCCGGAGAGGAGCATGTCATTAGTCCCATACTAAATCTCCAATACTGGATTGTTGGTTCTAGCACTATATAAATTATCGTCATCCTCCAGGATGGTGATAACTAGGCCTTTAGCGAAGAACTTCAGTTTTTAATGGAGAGAAGAGGATACTCCTCAGATGCTGTGGAGCCAGGGGTAACTAAGGAATAGATTGAAATAGGTGGGTATATCGATGACTTGGAACTCGGTCAAAGGGTTAATAGGGATAGCCCCTAGTGTGAGTTTTATATAACCCAATACTTCTCGATGAGTGTTGTCATAGTTGTGCATGGTGGCAGATGTAAGACTAAGATCATTGACTTTTAATCCCAAGCAGTTGAAGGTTCTGAGTGGATAAACGTTTAGAACTGATCTACTGTCAACAAGTGATAGTGGGGCTATCTTCCCTAAAACATCGAAGGAGATGTTAAGGGCATAGTTATGATCATGGCCAAACTTCGGGATTTCTTCCTTAGAAAAAGAGAGGAGTCTGGTAATTGTCAAGGATCCAACCATATTCAAGGATTCTTGGGGAGTAATAGAGGGAGAAACTGTAGGTCCAGTGAAGAGCTTTATCAAAGCATTTCACTCCAGCTGAGATGACAAGAAGAGTCCCCATAAGGTTATATTGGCTTGGGTTCTCTTGAGCTGATCGAGCACTCTTCAATAGTCATTTCTGACATTGTGAGCTCTTCAGTAATTCCCTTACTTTTGTCTACTCCGGTTGAATGGGGAATCGGATCTTTATAGTACTGCCCTAATTGGGTCATGTGGTTCACAAAGTCAGGGAAGAATAAGAACCCCATGGCTTCATCTACTTCGACATGAAAGGATACTTTGTTAATTTCCTCCTAAAAATCTTCGAAAGAGACCATTTCACATAAACTGGTAACTGAACTGGCTTTTTATATTTTGGTTCATCATTTAAGCTATCGACCCCCTGGTGGCAGTGATGTTTTCCTGCCAAGAATAATCAATGCATTCGATAACCTCTACGACTTCATCATACAAATCTTCCCATTCAGCGGGGAAATGTAAGAGTGCTAGGACTAGGAGTCCTTGAACTTTAAAAGAAGTGAACAATTTAGAAATTCTACAAACTTCCCCCGTCTAGCAAAATATATCGTCCATGATCTGTACAACGTCATCTAGACTGACTTCCTCAACGGGTAATACGCCCTCATTTGATTCTCGAGCCCACTTTCGGGCTTCCATGAACAGGCCACTGAACTTTTGGTAGTCGGTTGAAATATTGGGGGTAGTTTCATCACAAACCTTTGGATTTTGTCTAGCACAGTAAGTAGTTCCATACCTCCCCCCTCTTATCCGAAGTTAGCGATAATACAAGCTATCGTAAGGAGTGATAGAGCTTGATCATCAAGGCATGGAGGGTGCAGGAGAAAGGATGGAAAAATCTTGAGAGGTTTGGGTAGACTGTGGGGATGATGGGTGCTTTTACAGGCATGATCTGGGTAGAAGGGTTAGATTAGGCGCTATTAGCCTTGGTACTGCACGGAGCTAAGATGGCCATCAGATCTGGCTGAACATTTGGTGCTTGATCACCATTCTCTATGGATAGCTTGTGATGGTAGATCAAAAATTTGGTTCAAGTAGCAGAAGAAGCAGCGGCGCTACGGGGCAGTTTCATGAAAGACCGAAGCCAATAGGGAGCCAGGCCATAGTCGGGGTATACGATCGACTTGAGAGAGAAAATGATTTGGGTTTATTGAAGAAAAAGGGAGAATTTTAAGTATCTTGAGAAAGGAGAAAAATGTTTTTGGGATTGTTAAATTTTGAAAAGAGGGTAAAAAGGGAAGAAATCTCATTATTATTATTATTATTATTATTATTATTATTATTATTATTATTATTATTATTATTATTATTATTATTATTATTATTATTATTATTATTATTATTATTATTACTACTACTATTTTTATTAGGTTTTCACTTGTATTCTATTTGCCTAAATTCAGGAAAAATGTCGAAGAAGACTCGAGCCTGAGGAAAATGGGGTTTAAATATACGACAGGTTTTGACTTATTTCCGGGCTCACAGATGGGGTCATGTTTTAAATAAAAGGGCGAAATAGTGCAAAAATTCGGGTGGTATGTCGACTTGGAATTTCGACAGAGTTTCTCATGGTAATAGGCAAACTAATTATGAGTGACACAAGGTTGGTGCCTATATGAGGTTTATGCACTTGTTGGGTCAATGGAAGGGTTCCCCTCCTTTGGCATGACTTCCACGATATACCTCTTATATATAAGGACAAACATTCATCGGTACATATGGATAAGACCTTTGATATACCTGAGTGTGCATGAATTTCCTCACGATACACCTCGTGGGGATGGTACGTGTGAGAGAGAATTTGATATAATCTATGTATGTGAACGAGTCCCCTTCTATATACCTCCTGTCATGAGTTCGGTCAAGAGGTACGATGCAGGGGAAACCGTTCGATATACGTTGAAGGTATGAGGCCAATGTAAGGTGAGAATCATATCGCTTAGATTAACTGCGCCCCAGTGAAGCCCTCACCCATCATGATGTGACCACCATTACAGGAAACAATTTCGGTCAATATTGTCATGCTCTGGTGATGTAGTGTGCAAAAATGTATGAGTTTTAATTAGTATCTTATGGGGAGATTTTTTTGTGCATGCTAAATAAGGGGAGTACCACCACTAATAAGGGAGAAATACAAATATCATAAAAAATAAAGCTAGCATGGAGCATGAAGACTATACTAATCATGGGGACAGGGAAACATGTGAACATATACAAGTGTGTGAGATGTGTACGGAGAGAGAGTGACATGGTAATAGTGTAAGTGATCATGTGAATATACACAAGTGGATGTATGTGCTAGGGAGCCTAATCATGGAGCATCTACGAGTGGTGTGTGAGATGTGTAAGAGAGCATGAAGATATATACAAGTGAGAGAAGTGTGGGTGTGTTATAGTGAAGCTAAGCATGGATATTCTTTAAGTGGTGTGTGGAGCATGTGAGTAGCGGAGAAAATATATACAAGTGTAAGTGTGTGAAGTGAGCATGGAGAATATATACAAGTGTGTGAAGTGAGCTTATACAAGTGAGTGAAAAGTGATATATACATGAGAAGTGAACATAGTTGAAAGAAGCATGAGATGGAATAAAAATAAAATAAGTAAAGGAGTAAAGGGAATATAAAAATGGGAGCATATGTACATATGTAGAAAATTAGGAGATCAAAGAATAACAGCCCTGTAAAAATAGAGTATATCCCTCTAATAAAAGTCCCCAGTGAAGTTTCCATTGTGGCCATCCGGGGTCGAATTCCTCCTGCGCACGTGGATACGGGGTTGGCTGTCATCAAATGGGGGAAACATAAAAAGATAGAGTCTCCAGCCTATTTTTCTCAAAATAGGAAAAATAATGTCTCCGCCTCAAGAGAATTGCATCAAGGTCAAACTGATGCATGTGAAACCAAATAGTTCCAAGGTTCGGGCACTAAGTTACGGATTGGAAATGTGTTAGGCACCCTTTCCTCCCTTTCGATCTCTCGTGGGATAATGTTAATATTCTCCCTTTTAACATCGTGATGTGGGTGTACATGTGTATAATATAAGTGATGGGAGAATGGAATCATTTAACTCGTGTCATGGAAGGGACGAAACAGATTCATCTGTACAAGTGTCCTCGAAAATAATGATAAAAATATGATGTAAGTGTTCGCTGAATCACAAATTGCTATGGAAGAGAGAATGTGCACGTTAGAGAAAAACAAGTATGTGGGAGTCTAAAACCCACAAAACAGGTGTAACAATATATGAAAAATATATAAAATATAAAGGGAGGAGGAGGACTCAAATCTAAGGATTGGCCTAAAATGCCTACATACCCCAAGGGTCATCAAAGTCCATGTAGTTCGAAAATAGCACATGGGTGGGATTCAAACCATAAATCCAAATGTGCAACTTCTGTTATCTGTAGGTGAAGAAATTATGGTTTAAGAGTGAAGGTGTAAAATGAAAATCCCACTTTTGGAATTTACGGATAAGCCCCCTTTTTGTCTTTTTTTTAATGAAAATAGATTATGTGCAATACTAATATTAAAGGGTAGAGATTAGTGGGTGTGATATAATGAAACAAAAGCACAAAATAGAAATAGGGTGAATAACACTTAAAATGGATAAAGTGGAGAAAGGATTTGACAAATAGGCCTCCTTATGGATGCTTATTGCTGACTTTGGAATGCAAGTGTACTCACTTTGAGGTGGTATGGAAGTGATGTAAAGAGGTGGGGGGAATTACCAAGTGAGGTAAGGAGGTGAGGTAAGGTAATGTGGGGAAAATGACTTTTTAGAAAAGGTAAAGTCTTTGATTACGAGGAGAATGTTCTCTGGTTTTCTATGAGAGATGTCCCAAGGTTGTGTGGTAGGGTGAGGTCATGGACCTTTTTATAGGGGTAAAGAGGGGTGCCAATCAACATGTCCCCTGGCTCACCTATTGACATAAGGTCTGCCTTGCAGGGCAAGGAAAAGTACACCCTGCTAATAGGAAGGGTTCGTGAGAGGCCGATAGGAAATCCAAAAGGATTTTTTGGGGGGAAATGGGAATAAAATGCAAACTGTAAGTCCGAATCATACACATGGTGGACCATTTAAAGGGGAATTCAATGACCTTTAAGAATCCATTGAGCCACTCCCGAGTCCAGGAGTTGACTGAAGTCAAATGGGGGCTTGGAAGCACAAAATGATCTCTAGATGGGAGGTTTTAGGAGGAAAACGGGTCATTCGTCTGAACCCTTAGGCCGATTCATGAACAAGATGGACTGTTGGAAAGGGAATTAAGTTCCCTTTGATATTTCATTGATGTTCATCAATTCAGAGAATTGACTAAGGTAAAATGAAGCCGAAAGTGCTCGGTGGACTTTAGATCATTGCTTAGAGTGAAAAAGATCATTTATTCAAACCGAAAGGCTAATTTATGCATGGGATGGATCGTTGGAAGTAGAATTTAAAGCCTTTTGAAGATTCATTGAGCGTTTGATCAGGCTGGAGAGTTGACCGGAGTCAAACAAGGTATGAGAGAGACTCATGGACTCTAGATCTGTGCTCGGAGTGAAACGAATCGTTCGTCCAAAATGTAAGGCTAAGTTATGCATGGGTAGCACTATTGGAAAGGGGATTCAAATGCTTTCAAGGATTCATTGAGCTTTGCTCAGGTTGGAGATTTAACCGGAGTAAAATGAGGCCTGGGAGCACCGAGTGGACTCCATATCGGTACTCAGAGTATAACCTATGGTTTATGGTCAAGTGATGAGTGCTAGGGACCTAAGGACATGCTTAGGGTGGTCCTAGGATATGGTGTCTTCACATACCAATCCGTTTCCTAGCTATTCCAAGGATAAATACACCCATTTCAAGCCTAGTTTGAGGAAGAAGTTGGGTAGAAGAATCCATAATTGGAGCCCTCTTGAAGAAGTTGGAGCTTTCTTGGAGTTTTGGAGTTTTTAGTAACTTTCTATTCATTCCCTTTAGTTTTTCCTCTTCAAATATGAGGTTGGGTTCTCCTTCAAATATTTTCAAGATTAAAAGCTAATAGGATGCATGCTAGAATGGCTAATTCTTATAATAATATTTTCTAGTGTGTTTATCTAAATTTTTTCTTGCAAAAAATAGAATTTTTGAGAAAACTAAGTGTTAATGGATTTTTGAAGAACAAATGGTATTTTAATCTTGAAATATGAGGCTATAAGAACAAAAAAATATTCCCGTGCTAGAATCATGTTTAGTTGCATATTTAAGGATTTATAGGCTTGAAATCCTCCCAAAAATGTGTAAAATATTGTAGTACATTGAAGACGCACTTGTAAACATCATATATGTAATTAACAATGGCTTTCTTGATGAAATAAAGATGTTAGAAATATTAACCCTAAATATGTTATAAAATCATGGTGAAATGAAGAAGAAATGGCATTTAATACAACATATGTGTATGAGGGTAAAGTAGATATTTTGGTAAAAATGGTCTTTATGATATTAAATATGTTTCTTGAAAAGAAGTATAAGGAAATGGAATATTTTTGGAAGAAAAATGATGATGTATGATTTTTGGACATAAATTCATAAAATATGGTTTTTGAACATAAAATGATGGTTTGTGATGCCATAATGGCAAAATATGTTTTTCACAAGATTTTGATAAACAAAGGGTAAAAGGGTAATTTTGGTAAATTAGAGGGTCCTAGTGGTTAAACTTCCTCATTTGACCTTGCCAATCAGTTTTGTGAAAAAGCGAATAAATTAATGAAATGGCATGAAAACAATGAATGTGAAGGAATAATGTGGACATTTTAAAACACATTAATATGCACTCGGATGAGACCAAAAAAGAATTAAGAAGGGCCCGAAGCCCTGGGGTGAAATATCTCAAACCACTGGCCAGAGCATATGGTAGCATAGATGACGGTGAGGAGCCCGCGGTGTATACAGTTATTTCGAGGATTCCAAGAGAAGATAATGGAAATGAAAATGAATTTGGTTTTTTATGTAATGTAAATAAGACAACCTAATAAAAGGGATAAATGGAGAATATGGAACGAAATAATATTAAATAGTCTCTAGCCCCGGTAAAGGGTGGTAAAAAATGGTTAAGTGTGCATATGGGCACATCGCTCGGGTGCATTGCATAGTAGTTTCATTATTACTAGCTAAGTTGGTGAACATTTTTAGAATTGTTAAAAATACATGTTATATGCATAATATTTTTTTCACAAAACATATATCTTAGTATTTCCCACACTGTTGAACATTCGCTCACCCCTGCTTTTTATGTTAAAAAACCCACCCCCATGATTTATTTTCTATTTATTAAGCATTGTTGGACGCAACATATTTTCATAAATAAACCTTTTTAATCAACTTAACTACATACAATGATCACTTATTTCATTAATTAAAATCGATAATTTGATCAGTATAAAATGGTGTAATTAAAGGATTTTTCTTAAGTAATAAAATTGGACTTCCCCCTCCCCCTTTAACTCCTTAACTCGGTTTGGGTTAACTCGACAGTGACCCAAACCCGAGTCAGGGTGTTATAAATGGTATTAGAGCAATAGAATCCTCAAATGTGATGAAGTGTTTCATGCTTTCTTATTACACTTCCATTATACATTTTTGTTGTGGTTACCACTTCAATTACTATTTTAAGTTAATAAATTATGCTATCGCTATGTTTTTGTAACCATTGTGTATTGAAATCTCATTTCCTGTGTAGATGGATTCCTGTCATGGTGGGCCTAACGGACTAGGGAACAATAAGCTTAGGTGCATGGAACAGGCTATGCATCATCTTGTTGATTCAATCTCTCAGTAGCAGAGAGCTAACCAAAGTGGGATGGTTGAGAGTAGTACCGCGGCCTCCATTCTGAAGGAGTTCAGGAGGCTGTATCCATCGATCTTTAATGGGGCAGTTGGCCCCGACATTGCACAAGAGGGGCTAGATAAGTTCGCTCGAGTTACGGAGATTCTTGGCGTGCCAGCTGGGAACAAAGTCAAGATAGCGACCTTCCGGCTCACAGAGAAGGTACAGTAGTGGTGGAGCATCTACTTAGCCAGTGTGGTAGAGACTATATATTGGTACAACTTTAGGGTCATATTTCTAGACCGGTACTTTCCCTGGGCATTTTAATATTCTAAGAAGGACGAGTTCCTTTATTTAATTCAGGGAAAGATGTCATGAGTATTGGATGCAGTGTAGTAGGATGAGGCCGAAAAGATAAGGATATTTGTTAAGGGCCTTAACCTAAGTATTTGGGGGATCATGATTAGTTTGGATCTGCCAAACTTTAAAATTGTGGTAAATAAGACCATTAGGCTAGAGTTAGGGGCTGAGGATGGAAATGCCATCATGGAGAAGAAGAGGGTGCCCAACAGGTCTCAAGGCAGTGGTCATAAGAAGTCCAATAACGGTAGCAATTTTCCTCTAGGTATCATCAGCCGACGAGTCATAGCATGAACAGTTCATGTCCTAGTTAGGGTCAGAGAAGTCATAGGCTAGGTTAGGTGCCCGATAGCTAGGGCAGTAGGTTTAACACTAGATACCCTTATGTCGTATCATAATTTGAAGTCCCTTCTAGTGATCCATCCGTAATAAAAAGCATGGTTCTATTATTCAACACATGGGTAACGACATTGTTTGATTCACGCGCATCACATTTTTTTTATCTCGACCGCTTTAGCGTTTACTTTATGATTAGAGGTAGATAATTTTTACCCTCCGATTTCACAGGACTTTCGATTGACGACGGTATAGTTCTCTATAGGTTCTACCGTAGTTACGTGGCTATAGATGGAGATTATGTTCAGTAGTATGACTTGATTCTCATGGGCATGGATGGTTTTGAGGTGATCCTCGATATGAATTGGATGTCCTATTTTAATGTCATTATCGAATGTCATTGATATAATGTCTTGATATCTCTTCTAGATGGTTCTTGCCATCGTTTCAGTAACGAGTAGGATGTTATTTATCCTTATAAGTTTTCCAGTGTGCGTGAGCAGAAATGGTACTTCAATTTATTGAGAAGGATGATGGTTCAGGATGAGATGGATGGTATGTTACTACCCAGTAGTATGGGAGTTTCCTGATGTGTTCTCCGATAATCTTCATGGTTTATCCACACATCGGGAGGTGTAATTTAAAATATATGAGCATTAGGGCATTTCTCTTATCTTTATACTACCTCACAAGATGGCTCCGGAGGAATTACAGGAGTTGAGTGTTCAATTAGAGGAATTGACTAAAAAGGGCTTCATTCACCCTAGTGTATCCCCTTGGGGAACTCCAGTCTTCTTTACTAAGGAGTGGGATAACTCCTTGCGACTTTCAATTGATTACAGGCAGCTGAACATGGTAAAAGTGAAGAATAAGTACTCTATGCCCCATATCGATGAGTTGCTCAACCAGTTGCATGGTGTGAGTGGGTTTTATATGACTGACCTCTGATTCTGGTACCAACAGTTGCATGTCAGAGAGAAGGACATTCCTAAGATAGCGTTATGAACTCGATGTGGGCATTATGAGTTACTAGTGATGCACTTTAATTTAACGAATGCCCCAACGATGTTCATTGATTTGATGAACTATATCTATCGCCCCTATTTAGAACAATTTGTAGTGGTCTTTATGGATGATATACTGGTCTATTCAGCATCGCATGTCGACCACAAGGAGCACTTTTGTACGAAGTTACAAATGCTTAGGGAGAACAAGTTGTACGCTAAATTAAACAAGTATGAATTTTGGATGGATGAGGTCAAATTCCTTGTCCATGTTATTTTTGGCAATGGCATTTTATTTAACCTTTCCTAGGTCCATGCCATTCTAAGTTGGGACAGGCCAATGACAGTCACGAAGGTGTGAAATTTTTTGGGTTTGGTTGGTTACTATCGTAGGTTTGTGCAAGACTTCTCTAGAGTTGCATTGTCTCTCACCCCTTTGACTCAGAGCGATGTAAACTTTGAGTGGTTTGAAGATTGTGAGTTGTCCTTTCATGGGTTGAAGGTTAGGTTGACTTCAAGGACTTTTCTTATCCTTTCAGAGCATAGAAAGTGTTCTACGATGAATTGTGATTCTTCCAGGTCGGGACTTGGTGTGGTATTAATGCATAATGGTCAAATAGTTGCTTAGGCATCGCGTCACTTAGAGGTATATGAGAGGAACTACCCACCTCATGACTTGTTGTTATCTACTGCCGTTTTTCCACTTAAGAGTATAAGTACTACCTATACAGGGAACAATTTGAGGTGTTTTCTAATCATAAGGGCCTCCAAAATATTTTCACACAGCATGACCTCAATCTTTAGCAGAGAAGATGGATATAGTTTATGGAAGACTATTACTTTTCCTTAAAGTATCATCCCGACAAGGCCAATGTGGTGGCTGAAGCCCTTGGTCAAAATTCTGGTAATACTGTGGAAGTAATAAAGTGTTACTGAGCAAAGATGTTTAACGAGCCACAAAATTCCAATGGGGTTACGACAGGGCATACCTTTGGGGTGTGGTGGCCAAGCCACTCATTCAATAGAAGGTCCTAGACACTCAGTCGTGTGATCCTGAGTTCGCACATTATCGTGATGGAATTAAGAGAATGTAGGTGTTTGACAATCCTGATGCTATGAAGATGTATAAGAACCTATGCGGAGACTTCTGGTGGTATGGTATGAAAATGGATGTGGCTATATATGTATCCAACTACTACACTTGCCAGCAGGTGAAGACAGAGCATAGGACTTCGGCAGGCCTGTTGCAACCACTACTTGTAGCAGAGTGTAAGGGGGATCACATCACGATGGACTTTGTCAAAGCTTTACCATGGTCTTAGGGTAGCCACGATGCAGTATGGGTTATAGTGGACCGACTCACAAAATTCCAACACTTATAACCAGTTAAGGTCATGGAGAGTGCGACAAAGTTGGTTAGGTTATACATTCGAGAGATAGTCTGACCTTATTATGTTTCTCTCTCAATTGTCTCGAATAAGGATCCTCGATTTGTGTCTCGATTCTGGAGAAAGATTTAGCAGGAATTGGGCATTGAGTTGAGCATGAGTACATCATATCACCCTGATACTGATGTGAATTTATAACGAACCATCCCGATCTTGGAAGACATGTTGAGAGCTTGTGCTTCATTTTCAGGGTAGTTGGGTAGAGAATCTACATCTAGTAAATTTTTCTTAGAACAATAGTTATTATTCAAGCAGTGGTATGACTCCCTATAAGGCTCTTTATGGGAGTCTGTTCTTCTCTCCAGTTCATTGGGCAAAGGTTCATGATAAGCATCTCAACAATTCAAATTTGATCATACGATAACCAATAAAGTTTGGGTAATTCGGTAGATGCTCATGACTGTTCAGAGTCGACAGAATAATTACAATGGTAATCGACGGATACCTATAGAGTTTGAGGTGGTTGAACATGTGCTATTAAAAGTTAGAGCTATGACTGATAGTACATGATTTGGCTAAAAGAGGAAGCTTGCCCCTCGATATATTAGTCCATTTGATATTTTGAAACGGATCAGAGATGTGTCTTACCACATGGCATTACTTCCTCACTTGTCCCATGTCCATTACGTGTTCCACGCTTCCATACTAAAGAAGTATCTTTCGACTCCCGGGTATGTCAACAACCAAAACGATATTAAGTTGGAGGAAGATGTTACATTTTTTACTTGATCTGTGTCCATCTTGTACTGGGAGGATAGAGTATTGCGCAATAGGGTCATTCTGTTAGTTAAAGTTCTTTAGGTGTTCTAAGGTGTTGAAGGTGCGACTTGGGAGTGAGAGTTAGAGATGTGTGAGAAGCACTCAAAACTATTCGCTTAGCTTAGTTGTTCTAATTTTGGGGATAAAATATCCTAAGGAAGGTAGAATATAACACCCGTGCCTGAGATTTATACCTTATTCACATAAATTGTATGCCTTTGGGCCATGAACGTAGTATAATGGATGGATGTTAAATTTGAACTATCCTTATGGCCTTTGTGTAATTTCAATTGGGATTTAATGTCTTAAATTTGATATGTGAAAATTTGGCAGTTATTCGAATGAGTGGCTAAGTCATTCGAACAAGGAATCTTTTCATTCAAACGAGGATCGAACGACCATCTAATGACAAAGACTTCATTAATTTCCATTGTTCTCTATAATCTCGTTGAAATGCCCTCATTCGAATGAGGTGTGTTGTAGTTCGAAAGAGGGGTAGTTTCCCATTCGAATAAGTTGGTGTTTTACCCATTTTTAGCCTATTTTGACCCTCATTAGAACTTGCATTTGATCGAGAAGGGATCTCGTTCGAACAAGGAACAAAGTCATTCCAACAACCGGATCAAATTCAAAATTTTCCTATAGATTTTAATGTGCGGTCGCAACATGTATCATCGGGTTAAATGAGCTGTCAAGCTCTCGGCGGCTCAGATCAATATGCGGTTCAATAGGGGGTTGGACCATTGACCGATGGGTTAAGCATTTGTGGGTTAAAATAAAGGTAAGAGGGGATGGAGAGGCCATTTTTATCAGATTTTTGCTCTCTGTCTCTCTCTCTAAGATACACTATTCCATTTTTGGCCAATTTTCACCATCCCCAAGGTTCCCATTCCCATACCAAACCTTTTTCTAGCTATTGCCTGGCTAAATACAACCATTTCAACTAGTTTGAGGAATAAGAAGGGTAGAAGAAGCCATTGTTAGAGCTCTCATTGAGAAGTTGGAGCATTCTAGGAGATTTGAAGTTTTAAGGAACTTTCAAGTCATTCCCTTTAGTTTCCCCCCTTCAAATGCAAGTTAGGGTTCTCCTTAAAATGTTTTCAAGATTAAAAGCTATTAGGATGCATGCTAGAATGGTTTATTTTTGTAATAATATTTTCTATTATGTTTATTTAAAGTTTTCTTGTGAAAAATGGGATTTTTGAGAATACTAAGTGTAAGTGAATTTTTAAAGAACAAATGGTATTTTAATCTTGAAATATGAGGAAATAAACACAAAAATATATTCCCATGTTAGAATCATGTTTAGTTTCACATTTAAGGATTTCTAGGCTTGAAATCCACCCAAAAATGTGTAAAATGTTGTAGTACATTGAAGAATGACTTATAAACATTATATATGTAATTAAAAATGGGTTTCTTGATGAAATAAAGAAGTTGAAAATATCAGCCCTAAATATGTTGTAACATTATGGTGAAATGAAGAAGAAATGGCATTTAATATAACATATGTGTATGAGGGTAAAGTAGATATTTTGATAAAAATGATCTTTATAATATTAAATATGTTTCTTGAAAAGAAATATAAAGAAATGAGATTTTCTTGGAAGAAGAAGGATAATGTCTGATTTTTGGACATAAATTCATGACATATGGTTTTTGAACATAAAATGATGATTTGTGATGCCACAATGGGAAAAATATATTTTTCACAAGATTTTGATAAATAAAGGGTAAAAGGGTAATTTTGCTAGAATTAGAGGGTCCAAGTGGTTGGACTTCCTCATTTCACCTTGTCTGTCAGATTTTGGGAAAATGGATAAGTGAATGAAATGGAATGAAAATGACGAAAGTGAAGGAATAATGCAGACATTGGTAAAAATGTTAAAACACATTAATATGGACTCAAGTGAGATTAGGAAAGAATTAAGAAAGGCTCGGAGGCCTAGGGTGAAAGACCCAAAACCACTGACCAGAGCATATGGTAGCATAGGCGATGGTTAGGAGCCTATGAAGTATGCGGTTATTTGGAGGATTCCAAGAAAATATAATGAAAATGAAAATGAATTTAGCTGTGCTGAAGGAATATAAATAAGACAACTTAATAAAAGGGATAAAATGGAGACTAAGGAACTAAATAAGATTAAATAGTCTCTAGACCCTATAAAGGGTGGTGTAAAATGATTAAGTGTGACTACGAGCACATTGCTCGGGTGCATTGCATAGTAGTTACATTAATACTAGCTAAGTTGATGAACATTTTTAGAATTAATAAAAATACAAGTTGTATATGTATTGTATTTTTGTATAGAAAACATATAGCTTAGTATTTCCCACCCTGCTGAGCGTTTGCTTAGCACTTCTTTTTATGTTAAAGTCCCCATCCCCAGCTGCATCAAGTAGGAACGTTGACAAGGACACCGATAAGGCTCCTGAGCGCAACATTTATGATTAGAAGCTCCACCATCATATTTGAAACTTATTTTTTTTAACATTGGATTCGAGATATTTTAGACCATTTTTATTCGGGCCATGCGGCAAGTATTGTAATAATACAAGGACAATCATGATTTAGTTTCTATCTATTAAGAATTGTTGGACTCAATGGATTTTCATAAATAAACCTTGTTAATAAACTTAAGTACATAAAGTACTCACTTATTTCATAAATTAAAATAGATTATTTGATCAGTATAAAATGGTGCAATTAAATGATTTTTCTTAAGTAATAAAATTAGACTTCCCCCTCCCCCTTTAACTCCTTGACTCGGTGCGGGTTGACCCAACGGTGACCCAAACCCGGGTCGAGGCGTTACAACTCCTGGGATAAGACAAGTCCCAACACACTTTATTTCTGTGTTTTACATTTCATCAAAATTCTGCTTGGATTTGACCACAAACCCAGTATTTTACCCTTTAAAAACACATTTATTTACCATTTCTTGTTAAACTTAATCGTTTGAGTTCAAATACCCATTTTATACACTTTTTTGCATCGGTTTTAGTGCAAATTTTGTCTCTACATAGATGGGGGAAATGGGGTAGGTGGCCCTCTTTACTCCCTCTTAAAGACTCTAAAACCCACCTTTAATGATCTACACCCTTTAGAGGAGTCCCCCCCCCCCCACTCCATTCCTAGGGTGGTCAATGGCTGAAGAATACGTTGTTCAACGAGGTGCAGAGTCGTCACAATAACACCATAAACTTACACACATCGATAGCTAAAAATATAAAATAAACTAGGATTGTTGCTTCAGATCGAATTGATTCGACCCAAATCCGAATCAATTCGGAACTGTGGGTTCTAAATCTTTTTAAATTTCCTTCTTTTTCCTTCATCTTGCAACCTTATAACAATTAAATACAACCTTTTAAAATTTAATCCCATTAATCACTTCATGAATCCAAGGCTAAATAATTTACGAATTACGCTTGTTTGGAAATAGCTTAACTTTATTAATTTTACCAAAATCGAGTGGTACAATTTAAGCCATAAATGAAATCAATTTCACAATATCTAAGTATGTAGGTTAAAATTTAAAAATATTGAATGTGTATACCTACAAACATAGAAAACCAAAATTATGTAAAAAAAGTTTCTCGGTATGAACATCTAAAGATAAATACCATATAGCAATAGATGAAACCTAAATTGGATAGTACGAATGATAAAATGAGAAATCTAAATCCCATCCCAAGAAAATCTATGATTCCTAACTCTAATTACCTAAAGGAGGGGTACGATATCCAATGCTTTGTGAGGTCATTGAGTTCAGCTCGATCAATGTCAATATTATTAAACCAATTGTGTAGATTTTGGAACTAGAGGAATGAGACAATACTTTGGGAGAAACAACTCTCATGCCTCGACCTGGATTTGGGTCATACATTTGAAATAACCCATACCGGCACCGAGGTTTTAGGGTAATTAAATTCTTTAAAGGTGGGTGATAGTTACACATGGCACTATTGCCCTAACATCGTGTTTAAGTTGCAATTCATCCTATATTTATTTGCGAATATTATGACCACTTGCATGTTATTTACTTTTCTAATCATATTTAGGAAAAAATTTAAAAGAATATGATTCAATTATAGAACCTCGTCAATTTAATCTAATTATTACAAACTTGATTTCATAAATTCCAAAGTCCAATTGATAGATAAAACAAATTACAATAAACTATGACTGGGCGACCATATGGTGGTAAGGCCCAATAAATATTGCTTTTCTAAGGTCCGGTTCTCTTTTACTTTTCCTTGTCCTTTTCTTTACTTGGTGTATCTAGAGGTTTAGTTAAATAGGGGAATGAGCAAACTACAAGTAGGGTGAATAATAATGGGATATAAATAATATAAGTAAACACACACACACACACACACACACACACACACACACACACACACACACACATATATATATATATATATATATATATATATATATATATATATTTTAATTTTGAAATTGTTTCTTTTTATTAGGTCTTTAAAATGCAATTACAATACATGGTAATTTAACACTTGGCTATGTGCATGACATACCCTTTATTTATTTTTAAACTTACTCCTACACGAGTCCCATTGTTTTTCCACTTTTTACCTTATCCTTTATCATTTATGAGAGGCAAGCTCATTACTTTATCATTTATCTTGAGTTTACCAATTTCATTAATTTTTATGGTGTTACACCATCCGCAATAAATGCAGCGAATGTTACTTTCTCAGTTATTTATTTTAAATCTAAGCCAAAGATACTCCCTAAGATTTCAGGCCCATTTTAAATTTTCCCGTGGATTCGAATATCCTTATTTACTCTTTATTAATGGCTTTATACATTTCCATATTTTTAACCCGACCGATAAGGCCAAAGCATCCAATTGTCTTTAATAATTAGTTACACACTTTTGTTGGGTGTTATTTGTCCACACATAAGACATAGTTACATGTCCATTAATCCTATCAATGATCCTGCATGAGAAGATAAAGATGATTAACATTGATCAATGGATATATCAAAATTAAATACAATAGATCATGTCCTAATAGCTATCTAAGGTCAATGAGTCCCACACGTCTCAACCTCTTTGTTCTTTATATAAATGTAACCCTTAACCCAGGGACAAGGGATATGAAATCTTTGTTATTAAGAGATGATTAATAAAGCGAGAGTAACATTCCGTGGACGTAGTCACATTGCTGAACTATATACATAATATTCTTGTGTGATTTTTTTTTTCTATTCGGCTTTAATTGCGTTAATCAATATCCGTAGGATTTTACTACCTACAATTGGTGCCCTATGTGGAAAATGATTTCTTTTTCTTAGCCAAACAAAGCCAACGTGGAATCATGTTTTACTCACATAATCAACACCCGCGATCTCACAACAGTCGGCAGAACAATCATAATGACCTTGAGGCTCCCAGAGTTAGGGTTGGAATCTAACCTCATAGGAGTCGTAACACTCCCAACTCAAGTTATCGCTCATATGAGGATCAAATTATGTAGATAAATGAACTTCCATGATCAAATTATGTAGATAAATGTAGAAGGGTGTTATCAACAGAAAAAAGCTAACAGTGTAAAAAAATACTCTCTTATTAATGACACCCGAGGGGTACCCGCGAGGGTCACCAAGAAGCCCAAAAGCCATTGCGAAGTATCAGCGCCACTCCAAGCGTCAGTGCCGCTTCAAGCGTCAGTGCCACTTCGAGCGTTAGCGCCGCGACAAGGGTAGGCGCCGCCTTAAGCGCCAGCGCCGCTTCAAGCGGAAGTGTCACTTCTAGTGTCGGTGCCGCGACAAGGGCCGACGCCGCCTCAGGTATCAGTGACCGCTTCAAGCGTCAGTGCCACTTCAAGCGTCAGCGCTACCTCAAGTGTCAACGCTACTTCAAGGGTCAACATCACTGCAAGGCTCAGCGCCACCTCAAGGGTCACTGTAGAAATGTTATTCGAGAAGTGCTGCTACAGGGTTTTCATCATGAAACAGCAGTCTCTAAATGAACCACAACACTAACACTTTACTTTCTTGTACAGGTTGCCTAGTCTAGCAAGTAGGTCTCAAACAGGCGCGTTGGGACCTCCTGGGAGTTTTGGCTTGGCGGCTGAGGGACAAGGTATGTTGAGCAAGCTCAACCACTTAGCACTATAGGATTGAGAGAATACTAGTAGGAAGACCCAGAAGTCACTCGAGACTACGCACACTGCACACTTGGTCACAAGTGAAGTGAGCAGCCAAAGAGCTGGCTACTCACAAGAAATAAACTCTTTACAAGAAAATGACTTTTCCAGAAGAGGGGGTCCTCGAGGTCCCTCTCAAGAAAAATAACACTTTTAGAGGAGATGAGGCCTTAAGGTCACCTCTCTCAAGATTTGAAAAATTGCACCACAAGTTACCGTTTCAAAAGATAACTACCAAAATCACTACAAGAAAAATGATCATTTATTTCAGTCAAAAACTGACATAAATGACCATTTATGTCAGTTTTAGAATTTTTCGAAACTGACATATAAAGCCCTGACATAAATGTTCGTAAAACTAACATAAATAAGATCACATTTATCTCAGTTTTTAAGAACACACATAAAAACTACGGTATTCACCATGTTTTTAATCACATTTTCACGAAAAACTGAGATAAATAACATCACTTTTATGTCAATTTTAGTAATTTTTATGAGAGTTTTATCAAAACTGACATAAATGTTCATATAAAATTAAAAAAAAATCATTACTCCATCAATAAACAACTATTATTTATAGTTAAATCAACCCTTGTAAATAGATAATAAATAGTCGAACAATGTTCAAATAGTCTAGATTTCATCAAACAAATTCATATATAACTTGAAATATACAATATTCATTAAAAAAAAATTACATTGTGCCTCAAATAAAAGTCTCAATTTAAAAAAAAATTGACAGAGTCTCCTTTACTTATTGGACTATCCACCCAAAGGGTAACAACCAATCCAACAAAATGTAAAATTGAAATACAGGGCAACCTTTTAAGAATTCTCCTACAAAAGGTAGTTGCGGCCATCTTTGAATCAACACTTCGCAGTTCTTAGTCCGTTTGGTTTCACTTGGTAGTGCTTGGTTTTGCTGCTATTGGTCTGATTTCAGTCATTGGGTTGCTGGTTCATTCTGCCCCATTTGTTATCTGGCCCGTTCTTCCCCATTTGTTATCGGGTTAATCTTGAGTCGGTAAAATCGAACAAATAAAAAAATGGGTAAAAATGGAATACACAAACTGCAGAATCCTTACCTGAGAAAAAATCAAACATATAAGTAAGAATTAGAAGATGAATACATAAACTATGTATTTAAAAGTAAAAGAGGGTAAACGAGAGTATACATGATGGTGTTGATGAAAGCATGATCCATAAGCTGTGTAATTAAAAGTTTAAACTTGAACAGGTATTGTTTAATTAACAGAGAATACACTTTGTAATTCGAAAGAGCATACATTGTGTACAGTGTGTAATCAACTGGTGAACCATTAAGATTAGAATGACGGCTACACATTGTATGCCTCAATTATAATGAAGGTTGCATAGTGTTTGCCTCATTCAAAGCCTCTGTGAACCTCTGCTTAGAATGAAGGTAGATATATGCCTCAAATATGAAATCAAATATGCCTAGGTAGATGTAAAGTGGTGCAATCAAATATACACTAAATATAAGGATCTCAAATATGAAATCAAATATGCCTGTATAATTAAAATCTTACCAATTGGAACTTAACTTTTGTGTCGTATGCTTCTTGAAGTGATTGTGGGATCAACTAAGCATTGAATCCCGGATCTCGTGACTTATTTTTTTGAATTTCCACATTGATTCTTTGCACTCTTATCTTCAGCTCGTCTCACCCTTTCTTCATAGCTACATTTACAACATTAAAAACAGAATCAGTATTGGAAGATATGGTAAAGATCTTATCGAAAGAAAGGGACAAATACCAAGCTCGACAAAATAATGACTCAACGTCGCATGCTCAATAAACATAAGTACATTTATGTTATTTAAATTTAGAGCTACATTATGTTATTTAAAATTTAGAGCTACATTATGTTATTTAAAATAACCCGAAAATTCATGAACTTAAACATAAAAACATAATGTGTCTATGATATGTATGTGTTGTGTCAGATACACGCGACACGCGATTGATAAGTCTGTTATGAACTCATTCAAATGCTTTTGTACTTGTCTTCCACCATATAATGTTGGGCATATTATCTTCATGACCAAAAGATGGATGTTTTCTAGACATGTATGTTTATGCAAACTTAAAGTCCCCGCGGATGCATTTGTAGCCCGGATAGGGCAGCCCTGCAAACTTGGCTACCATGCTAATAATAGTTACCGAGCTACCCTTTGTAGTGTTCATGTAACATCCAACATAATACATCACAACTTTGATATTATAGACATTTAGAAAAGAAATCTTCACACTTCCTGATCATTTAGAACTATTGGATTTGGAGTTTGAGAAGACTTTAGAGCTAGATCTGGTAGTCCTTTTACTTTTGTTGGGCCTATAGTTAGTTGTTGCCTTAGTCGTTTCTTAAAGCCCTTGGGACTTAATTTTTCTTTGGATTTCTGCTTTTTTTTTCCTTATGTTTTTAAATGTTTTACTCCAGGCTTATTGAGACGATTTGAACCATTTAAATACTACAAAAAATAAAGGAATACCTGAGATTGCGACGCCTTACACTGAAGCTTTAAAGACGGATTCTTAAAAGCTCTTAGTTACAAACTCTTCTGGTAAGCACGCAATTTAGTAAAACAATTTGACCGCTTGCAATACTATTGACCTTTACCTGTACATATTAAATGGATGACGACTACAAATTCACATCAAAATTGTTAATAAACATTTTATAGTACACAACATTAGTTTTATATGATCTTACTCCTAGTTATTGTTCTAGTTGTCTAAAAGTAAGGCATCATAATGAAGACTGTAAAGTTGGAGGACATAAGGACTATGGTAAGGCAGCTACTCCTTTGAAACCATGCTTCAAAACTAGCAACTTAATTTACAAGAAGAAGAAAAATAAGAATGTAGTCCCCAATGGATTCACTACAGTTCAAAAAGAGCATACAAATGAATTTTTTGACTTAGAAAAAGGGGCGATTCCGGAGTCTAGCAATATGGCTATCAATCGAATAAATTCCACAAATGACGTATTTGTCCTTAATCGGGAGGATCAGGAAAACTATCTTCAATTAACCAATATAGAAATTCAAGGAGCTAATCAGTATCTAGTTGAAACTAATCAGAAACATCAACAAGTTGGTATAGGAGTGATTTATGCTAAGTGCAATAGAGTGGATCGAAGATATTTATGGGAGTTTATTGAGGATACTGCCACTATTCATGCAAACATTCCTCTCTTATTTGGAGGTGATTTCAATACAGTATGCTCTGCAGAAGAAAAGGTAGGAGGAAATCCTATTGATGTGGGAGCTGCTAGTGACATAATGGACTGTATTCAAAATAGTTACCTTCAAGATATGGGATACATTGGTTGCAAATTCACCTGGGAAAAGTGTTCTAATGGGAGAATATTCTTACGGAGTATTCCCTTATTATACTAACACTAGACAAAAATTAGGGAAAACAGAATTTTCAAAATGATGCCCGATTCAATTTTTTTCCTTGGAGTTTTGGAAATTGAAAAGTGTATGTATTGTTCCAAAATTGGGAAATCAGATCTGATTTTGAACAGCTCAGAAGTTCTGAAATAAGTTGCAGGCCTAACACCTTTGGGGGGGTTTTAGCCCAAAAAAAAGCTCAATGGGAGGTTTTTAGCCCAAAAAAAGTTTGGTGAATAAAGTATACAAAACATCTTTCATTTTTTTTGCAATAAAACTCATGAAGTAATGCCCCGATGCATGTTTTCTTGATCCAACTGGCTAGGTGCATGACAAAGGCCAGATGATTTGGTGTTTGTACTTCGGTGCTCTATGTAGTAGACCCTGTGCTACATCCCTAATGCTCGAGTATGTGTTGGGTCCCTCTGTCGACATTTTCCTCGACTTTAGATCCAAGGGTGTTGAAGAATGAATGAATGATATTGCAATTCAGATTTGTGATGCGATTGGAAAACTACATGATGGTCAACTTGTCCACGGTGACTTGTTAATTCATAGCGATACTAATCAGCTGGTGGGATGCTCTAACTTTAATATAGTTTTAGAATTTTTTTGATCCATTAAAGTTCTAACTTTAATATAGTTTTAGAACTTTTCGTTTTCAATGCAGTAGATACAATATCCAGTAACTTACCATTCTATACGGCTAAGGCCCAGTAGTGAGCAATCCAACACCTCTTCAGAACGACCTCCTCCTAAAATGTAGGAAAAAGGACAATTTCAGCATAAAAAAAGTATTGTTTAAACAGCTACTCACAAATCATGCCAACTTTAAAGGACACTTATCTCTTCATGAGTCAAAATCATTCTCTACGTCATTGTGCGAAGATATTTTGCTTCAGATTCAGCTTCATGAAGTTGTTCTACAGCACTTGAAGTCTCATCTTTAACCGTCTGATTCTAATAAATAATGATCAGAAGAATATTATTAGAATACAATGGAACCTAAAAGTGAACCAGAATTAGTATAAACTACTCAATTTCTTATTTAAGAGTAGCTACTTCCTCATCTCTCCAATCCTTCGTCTGTTTTGCAGCTTTAAGAGTTGCCTGTGATAGAAAATGATTAGTAGAATCCCACAAATAATCAAATTTATCGAACAAAATAAAACACCCTAGCAAGTCGCAATAAAACTAAATCCACTCATTAAAAGAATGGAATATTTTACATTGCAGTAAATAGTCAAATGACATGCAATCAGAGAACCAATAAGGGATATTCTGACCTTCAATATCATTTTTAGGTTCATTTTTCAGTTGCCCCACAAATTTAAAAACATTTGTATGGCACTCTCAAAAGTACTGATGTAAATCCCTGCTGCCCCCTCTACTCCTCCCGGCTATACAACCTACCTTTTCTTTTCGCCCCTCTGTCGGCCTCGGCTACAAGCTAGGGTTTTTTCTCTCTTTTTTGCCGCTCCTATTAGGTATTTCCCTGTTAAAGCTTCATGATGTCAATTAGGTTTTATATTTTGTTAATGTAATGGTGTTTTGATTTCTTAAAAGGGTATTTAGGTTTCCATTTGCGTTTTCCATTCCTGTTGCAAAACTAATTATACTATTTGTTCTTTGTTTATGCAGAACCATAACTCCATATATGAGTGTAAGTCCATCTATGAATGTCAATATTTGCATTACTTTCAATCATAAATGTCTTCACTCTAATTGAGATCAGGTGTAATTATTTAATCTATCTTTGTTTGAATTTTTTTCTTGGCCAGGGTCCCACAGATTTGGCAAGACTATAAAAACAAAATTACTGGGGAGCTTACTTTCTTAATGCTCAGCTTCTTTGTATCCAAGGGTAATGTTGTTGCTTAAATGATACTTGGGTTTAATACCTTGGATTTTAGGTAAACATAGGTAAGTTAATCAACATGAGTGATTGGCAAGATTATAATGTTTGTTTTGTTTCATTTTTTGATGGTTAATATGTGTTTGATAAAATGACTCACTCAATGTTTCATATTGCGTGTTTTTTGTTTTAATTTTCAGTGCTTGCTAAAACATGAGTGTTGTATTCTTTAATTTCCCATGTATAATGTTCTCATCCCTCTCCTATTTTTTCAATGATAATTCATCCCGGATAATGTAATTAGTATGAAATCACAACGATTGGTATTGAAAGTAGGGAAGTATTTGCTTTTGATAATGTGCTCATCTTTTTCCCAATTTTTCAATGATAAGTCAGCCCTGCTAATGTAATGTGCTCATCACTTTCTTAAGACTGTCTTTTTTTCAATGATAAGTCAGCCCTACTTTTGACTGAATATAATGCAAGTTGCTCCTAAAAGCTGTCTTTTTTTTATACTTGATTACTTAATGTGTAAGAAAGATTATCTTACGCATTTAGTGTAGAGAAGCACTATTGTGTCAAATAGATTGAGAGAATTTTTATTTCATTTTCTCTCAATCTATTCGCTAATTTTTAGTTCGGTATATTAGTTCTCTTCCTGTTTCCAAGGCCTCCTTAATTTAATAAAACATTGATTCAGATATTCATATTGTTTCTCTTTATTAAATCAGTACGTATTTGCCGAGTTTTAAAGTTTTCTTGACATCTACTAATCCACAAGAGTGCTAATGACGATCATCAAAGTCTTATCTTGACAAAGATGAAGCAGCAATACAGCCAACAATTAAAATCAAAGATGGAAAGGATATCTGAGGGTTGAGTTGACTGTTGTCGTTCTCACTACTAGATTATGGTCGAGTTACAATCCACCAGGTACAACAGAATACATACCACATGTCATTAGTTAGGTAGAATGGCTTGATAAGCATAAATACTGTACGCAACTCTGGGAGACCAAAGAAATCTTAAAAAGACGAAAAATGCTTTCTCAAAATGACATACCTCTTCCCCAAGTTGTCCTCTAACATTATCACTGAGATCATCATCACTGTCTGCCTCGGGTGGATCATCAATCCCCTCATCACTTCCATCTACAGACTGGTCCTCTTTCAACTGAATGTAGATGTTAAATCTCAGGGGGAAAAAGGAGAAAATGTACAAGAGAAGAAAGTCATTACACCAAAACTATAAAAAAAGATAAAAAAAACGTAAATTGATGAAGATTAGTGACTTTTCTTATGTGTTGCACTAATTAAATAGGATCAAGAACACAAACGTGGAAATAGGATTTGCTTTGTAATACATTGTTTGTTGTATATTGGTCAAGAAATACATAATCATTAATGGTTTATATACACAGGACGCTAACATTTTCCCTTATTTTTATTCATTCTTGGATTAGTTGTTTGAAGTAAGATGAAGAGTCTTCATGTTTTGTATGTTTTTGTGTTATTTTTCCCCAATAAACACGAAATATTATTTATTTTATTTTTCCTATCTCACAAATTTCTCCATTTTTGTCTCTACGGATTTATAAAGTGTAAAAATTTGAGTGTTCTGCTTTAAATTGAGTGTTATCTTGATGTTTACATATAGTATTCTAGAAATTCCTAAAACATCCCCGGAAAAACCTCCATGACTGCCTCAAATTCCCTGCTTTAGTATGTTTACTGTGTTTATTCCGGTGACTGCCTCAAAACGTTGTTGCTCAGTAGCTCCCATTTCTGTTCTCTTTTTTGTAATAAACCTTCATAATTTTACTGCAAAAAAGCATCCTTGCAGCCATTTGAGGCAGCTGAAACCTCCCGTTTCTATTCTCTTTTTTGCGAATGACCTTACCTACTTTAGTGTGATAGGAGGGAGTTTTTTTAGCTAGAAACATTATTGCTCAGTAGCCATTTGAGGCAGCTGAGCAGGTTATTATTTTAGGCAGGCCATTTGAGGCAGCTGAGCAGGCCATTTTAGCAAATGAGTAGCTGAGGCAGGCCATTTGAGGTACGATTATCAATTTTACCAAATTAGCAAAGATGCAAATGGTATGATTATCAATTCATTAACAATTTGGAGACCTTGGAGCCTATAAATTTATGTAATTTCTTTAAAACTATTGACGAGAGATCTCATGGAATCGAAACTGCCATGTGAGGATATGTTATGTTCAGTTGAGTTCAGTTCATGCTCAGTTCACACGATGGGGTACTTCACAAAAAACTGGGAGACAAACAAACCAAATACAATACAATACTTTAAATAACTTTTTTGAACAAAATAAACCTGGGAGACTAGCATCCTTACCAGACAAAGAAAATATGATGTCGAGTACTTGAATATATTGTTCGATTTATGAGTTTGTACTGTTGGTACTCAACTTTATGATATAGATATAGGGTCCATGCCTTTATACTGCTGGTACTTTGAGTTTTATGTGCAGATACAAATACCATTGTCTCAGCTCTTAATTGAAATGATTGTATTTTTGTGAATTGATTATGTAGCTTTCATGTGTTATGACTTAGATGTATACTTTTTGTTAGGTTTTAGCAATGTTTTTAATTGCGATCGTGAAAGGTATAGTGTGGGAAGTCACTAATCTTACTGTATATACATGACAGAAGCAGATCCTCTACGGAACTCTGAGATCCTGAGAAATTATTAAAAAGTAAGCATGTATGCATGGAGTACTTAAACTTTTATTTTGTGAGTTTATTATTGACGTGTGTATTTATTAATATCAGGTGATAAATATCATTTCGTACATGATCAAAATTGTAGAATGGTTTGGGTTGCTATTCTGGATGATACACGATCAAAAGTAACCGGCAAAGTATATTTTAAGCACTGGAAATTCGCCACATCGCACAGCAGCAAACATCCTTCAATTTTTAACTTTCAAGCAGAGAAGGTAACTTTAAACTTTCTATCTTCTTTTTCTTTTTCAATTCGGTATTCCACATGTTAGTTACCTGATGAGATGTCACTTAATTCTGATTCTCATATATAACTTTAGTATTGAACTTCAGTATTGAAAAATGATAAATGATAAATGATAAATGTATTGAAAAATGATGTAATGAAAAACGATAAATGTATTGAAAAAGCTCTTGGTTTAACAAATGTTAAAAGCTTTTGGTTTTCAATTTTGAGTTGAATAATTGTTTAAAATGAACGGGAACAAACAAATGGAGGTGCACTACGTAAATAGGAAAATTTCCTTACACTGAAACCGAGAGCTTTATGGACTTTTTCGAGGGCCTTACCCATTTAGCTGCACATTATGCGCATTCTGGACCTGCTATTGATCAGGTAAGTATAGTTTATAGTTTAAATTTTTTCTGAATAAAATGATTTTTGACTTCTAAGATTACATTGAAAGCATTTTCTAAAAGTTTGGTTGTGTTGTTGGCTTTCATAAAATCGAGGTTGGGAGGTCTAATTTGGTCCATGCTGCTTATGGATAGGAGCATGTGGAATCCTTCACAAATGCAATCATTTTCTTTGTCAAATTAAGAAAATTAAGTTTCAGTTGTATGTTTGGAATACTTAATGCTTAAAAGAGGATTTTTGAAGCATAATTCTTCTTAAATGTATTAAAGCATGCTATTGATTCTAAAGTAACATTATGTTATGTCCGTCCTAAATTAGTTGTCATTGTTTGAAAGTGGGGACATTTTAACAAATAGTTTTATGTTCCAAATATTTCCTCTTAAAAATGGTTATTTTATGGAATGCAAAGCATGCACTTGATTTTATCCATTAGCACAGTATATATTATGGCGGGCATTAGTTAACTAAAGAGTGTCATAGTCACGATGCATTAGCAATAAAGATGTCATAGCCTATTTTATGTTGTTCACCCTTATTTTTTTGCAATCAATAATGCACAACTCTCTTCTTCATTTTGCAGGATTAAGCTAAAATTGTTTTCTAAACCAACTATGTCACACCAAGAGAGCCTTCGATGACCGCTATAACGATTGCGTCAGCTGCAATGTTGTGTAGCGCATGAGGTAACTGTTACCGTGGAGTTCTCAACCGAATGGTAACGACGAAGTAACTGACAAAATCGGTGCGAGTGATAAGCTCCTAGAGGTTACTTGGGGAAAATACTTGGATGTCTATGTTTTTTCATATATTTTCAGGTCATGTCTTTTCCTTTTTTTGTATTCAAAATTTATTCGTAATCAATATATAATGTAATCATAATTTGATTTACTATTAATTTCTATACATTCTGTGTTTTCAGGGCATGTCTTTTTATTCCTTATCTTTCTAGATTTTTTTGCACGACCGTAACCTCTTTTGAAATTACCTTGAGATCTAATACGTGGGTGTAGTAGTGGCAAAATGTGGCTCAAATAATAAAACAACATATATTTAAAAGCTTTGAGTCAAATATGGGGCCCATATTTGAAAGCTATGAACGAAATATGAAGCCCAAATCTAAAAGTTACGAGTCAAATATAAAGTTCATTTTTCAAAGTTGAGAATAAAATACACGATTCAATACTTTGGGGAATAAATTTTTTGTCGTTTTGTAATTATGTATTTTGGAAAATTTTCCCCTTTTACGATTACGTACTTTGGAAATTTTCGTCGTGCCTTCAGGCACGGGCATTCCGCTAGTATATATATATATATATATGCTTACATATATTTAGAGTAAATATATATTTATATATCCTATAGGTGAAGAGGATATGAAGTTTCGATGATGTACATCTTGGGAGATTTTGGTATACTAGTTCATTGGGGTCGAAGGATCGCACTTAGAGACGATTGCGGTTATGTCGATCCAAGGATTTAATAGAGATTCTAATTATGTTCTTAGATAGTAATCTGTATTTATAGTAGTTGCAGTAATAGAATTGGTGTGGATGACATAATGGATCCCTACGATCAACATCAAAAAGATTTAATCAGTTGCATTACTTTTAACAAGGGGCTCTATCAAAATAATACCATTATCAAAGGGGGTCTGTCAAATAAAATGCCACGGTGACAATTAAACTTGGGCTAGTGGTTGGGCTGGATGTAGAAGGGCGGGTGCAAGTCTAGTTATTGGGGAAAACAGGGGGCATCTTTAATATAAACATTACCATGGGGGCCATTCATTTCACTAAAATTTTGCAGAAACATCAGTTCTAGTCTTGGAATCTCTTATTAATTAGGAAAATTTATAATACTATAAGATTAGTTATTATTTCGTAAATGAATGTGAGAATCTGATCATATCAATCAATATCTAAAATCCCTCAAGTTGCTGATTCTCCTGTAAGTGATTCAGTGGTACAAAACTATATTTTATTCAACATAGTTTATAGTTATTATGACTTTAACCCATACTTTTATCAGATATGGAATTGAATTACGCCAATAAAGATTGACACGGGACAATTTTTTGTACAACGAAAAACAAGGATGTTCGTTAACTGTTAAAGTAACTTGAAAATTTGAATGAGTAATTAAATGTAGAGTTTAGGGCGAAAAAATTACCGAAACTGCAATTATGTTCTGTAGTATATGGTCAATCTCAGCCTTGCACAACAAAAGAATCCGTTGCATTTTGACATCTGCATATATCAGTAGTAGGACGGAAACAACTGCAAGTATCCTACTTGTATGGTCAGGGGCATTTCGGGTATATTGACGAGCTGAAAGTGATGGATTACTTTCAGTGACCAAAGATCCCATCCCGCGCAACACAAGTTTCGATAGTTGTTCACTCCTATAAAACAAGAACAAGCTAGGTAGGAGATAATAACGGACTCCGCTTGTTCGCATGAAGTCAGTGGACTTGTTTTCATCTTCTGGAATGCACTGCATTTAAATAACAAAATTGAATTTAAAATAATAAATAAATTGTAGTTGTTATACCAACAAGGCAAGCCATATGTATACTTTTCGATTGTTCTTTTCTTCAATACTAAAACTAATTAAAGACTAATGAATCTAACAAAATGGAAAAACCTCAAAATTAAATATGAGCAGTGTTAAGCATATAGGGAACCAATTTTTTTCAATCATCGACTTTTCATTAATTGAAAATGTGCATCATCCAAGTATTGACAGCTTCAATCTCTTGAATAATCACATAGCATCCAAGAACCAACACCATCATCACAAGAATATAACGAAAAAATGAAATGAGTAATGTTAAGCATATAGGGAACCATAAAAATACAAAAATAAATACTTACAGACACAACATCGATTAAGTATCCTGGAAGAGCATTGCTTATATTGACTATGCTTTCTTCAGAAAGTCTTGTGGGTCTGGAGTCTAATGTAATAAGCACTCTAAGCAATGCACACATGTTGTCCAAAGGTGGTTTGAGTGACTGAAAACAATCGAAGGTTATAGTCAGAGGACTCTGTAGGCAAATCAATCAACAAATCACTGAAATAAAAAATCAATAATGTAAACACAGTGAAACAAATTTAGGAAATTTTGACTTGGCACCCCACATTTTGATTTACAGTTTGCATCCCCCCAACCCCCCCCCCCCCCCCAACCCCCCCCCAACCCCCCAAAAAAAAAAGATGTCTGCCGATAACTTGCTATAAGAAGTAAGATGCACACACAAGAAATTACTTGAGAAGGTACCTGGAAAAACTTTGTAACGTGCGAGTAAAGTGATGAGGACTCTAATGTGGTCTGCAATCTGGATATGTCCAGCTTTGTAGGCAGAATGCAGAACTTCCAAGATCCGGAATAATAAAAATGTTTGAAACGAAATCTAGAGGTGCTTCGTCAGCAGTGTGTACCACAGACGAAAATTATATCTCAAGAATCGTGTATGTACATATTTACGTATCCAAAACTATATCAAACGTCTCAGAACTAGTCTGATTCATGTTTATATCCTCCATCTTCAATTTCAACGAATCAAGAAAAAATTTAATTGCAATTCAAGAAAATTCTGGTTCTATTTTTATTCAACTCTACTCAAGATTTTTAGTTAAATTCCAAATTTGTAGTATTTTATTTTCTTTATTAACTTTCAATTGAACTTGCAATTTCTACTTTCTTTTCAAACTAGCTGAAGCTGAAGGGAAGCAGCATGAGGAGACGATGAGATACATATTTGAATAACAAAGGATTGAGGAAGCTATGTGACACTATGGGTAAATGAGATTATGAGGTCTTCCACTTGTTCAAAGGCTCTTCATTTTCGGCATATATTTGTAAGGGACTTGGATAGTGACCTCATCACTTAGCCGTGTGGTCTTGCGCCTGAAGTGCTTCGGCTTGATAAATGCTCTAGCTTTTCAACGGATGGACTTCTATAGTCAAGTATGCAGGCATAGTCTTAAGACACGGTTTGAGATTGGAGTTGGTATACTTCACTCAATATATGTACATTCTAAGTTTTTATTAGTTTTTTAAGAGATGACTGCTCTCTAGGTGAGGTATACTTCACTTAGAGATTGGAGTTGGTATACTTTCACTCAATATATGTACATTCTAAGTTTTTATTAGTTTTTTAAGAGATGGATGCTCTCTATGTGAGGTTGTGAATAAATTCATTCATACTACTTAACAATGGTATATGCATGTGAACTTTATAAGCTTGGGCACAAAGTTCTCACTTGAATGTATTGGTTCTAGAAGGAATGATGTCCTGAAATGTGAGTGAATAGAGTCCCTTGTATTAAAACTTGTATCTATAACCTTCAACAATTCACCTCCTCATAATCTAATGCCAAAGAAAATTTCTTTTTCTCAATCACAATCTCTTTGTCCCTCTCTGCCTCACTGCAGGTGATGAATTCGGATAATTGTCTCCATCCCTATCGATCTATCATCACGAATCACGAATCACTCTCAAAATAAATCCCTAACTAAACCCTGCTGCTTTTTCGATTTCTAATCTCTCGTTGGTTTGCACCCCAACCTACCATACTGATTTAAGTGATGCATTATAACTAATTGTACATACTTTTGTCGAGAATATGAATGACATAACCATGGATAGTAGTTGCTGTTTCTTCATTAGAAGAAAGGCCACTGGTTGCTGCAAGCTTCTTTCTAATAGACCTTAAATGATTGACATTTTTGTTTACCCTTCCTTTATTTTTCTGTTTGGGCTATTCTGGTTTCCTTGATCTATAAGAATGTAGCTTACATTGTGAAACACGGAGATATGAAGGGAGGTTTTCTTCATGTATTTCAGCCAAATTAAAAGAGTTTCCTCAGTAATCTACTCACTAAAATTCAACCGCAGTAAGGCATACAAAGAGTGGGCCAAGTTCAAGATATGCCACTTTTTGATGTTAGAACTTAAAATCAAATCAAGTACTTCAGCACAGAAATCAGAAATTGATTATTGAATCTAAGGTAACAAGTAATGATTATCATGGAATTTGAACCAATAAACATTCAATACTCACATAAACAACAGCACGCCAGTGACTGAAGCAGGATTGGGTCCATGAAAGAGAAATAAGCAGGATTGTCCATTAACTCAAAAACCCTAGACGATTTCTGAAATCAAAACAAACAAAAGAAATGGTAAGAGTGAGAGAGAAGGAATAATCACATAATACATATTTTGATTCACTGAACAAATCGATTTTCGAAACAAATCATGTAGATTCTTTACAGGATGAACAAATCACTGAACAAATTTTGAAAAACCCTAGGAATTAATTAAAAGGAGAAATCGTGAGAGTTGTTCAATGCACCTGCCGTGGAGATGGCGCCTTGCCGACGCCGCTGCCTAGAGAGGAGGGAGAGATACGAGGGACGAGAGCAAGAGAGATGTACAGACGCTGCAAGAGGTCGGGCAAAAGAGATGTGAGCAACCCTTGTGTTCGGGGAGAATGAATATGGATCCAATTCTATGGCGCGGGAATGAAAAAAAAAAGATCCCGCTTTCTTTCTTATTTATCTAAATTTTTACCAAAGTCTAAAATAACTAAAACTATTTTATGTCATTTATATATAGAGATGAGATAAATTATTTATCTTTTTATCTCAATTTTACTTATATTGAAATAAAAATTCACCTTGAAAACTAAACTGACATAAATGTATATCATTTATCTCATTTTATATTTGTCTGACATGACGTCAATTTTCAAACTGACATAAATGATACTTTTTCTTGTAGTGAATCTGCTATTTTGTCTCCATTAGAGGACATATGTGCTTTTTGAGTTTTGGTCGGCGCCAGGTGGCGCCTGCAGAGGGGACAGGCAGGCTGCCTACAGTTGGGGACAAATGGTACACTTCAGACATTGTTCCCCACCAACTCTCTCAATTTTGGCGCCCAAAAATGCCAGCTCACCCCTAACGCCCATGTATAAATAGACCTCTGGGCAAGGTCAAAAGGGAGACAATAGAAATTACACTGTTACTCTGCCAAAATACCACCAGACCTACCTAAGTATTCTCTCCCTGCTCATTCTCTTAGTGCTGAGTGCCTTGTTCCTTAACTCCCCACTGACAACCATCACTCTCAGGTGTTCCCCTTGAGAAAATTACTATTTTTGCTGTGAAAGTTCATCTTCTTGCAGGGAGTGAGTTGAAGCTGGAGTTCCATTGTTACCAGAAGGAGAAGTTTTCTTCAAAAGTTGCACCAGGAGACCTTGAAGACCTTGCAGACAGCGTCCATTGGAGTGGGTCACGCCTCACCCTTTCCAGTTATTCATAGAATCCAGTCTCACTACCCTCCTACATTTGGCGACTCCGCTGGGGAGGTATCCTCATTTCCATGGACAAAGAAGGTTTCAATGTCTCTAAGCAGTTAGTTTTTGAGGACATTCCATCTGGTAATAGAGCTCACAGTGACCAGACTACTCAGGAAGAAGTGGTGGTGATCGGAGCCAAGGCGCCAACGCCTCAAGGAGGTCGGACCAGTTCGCTGGCAGTGGCTCCAATGGCAGGTATGAACCTTATGGCAATGTTTTTTGACTTTTTAAAGCAAAACAACGTGGATCTATCAAACTTTGGTCAAAGTTGTGTGACGCCTGCTGCTTCCCCTTCCGGAGGGGTAGTCACTCCTATTACGATTCCGTCTCGGAAGGCCGCGCCAGAGCAGGTTCCGGCGCCGACAGGTTCTCCTGCTCCTAAAAGCACATGTTTGGAGGAGTCACCCTCTAAGACTGTTACTATGGAAGAAGTGAGGAAGATCCTTTCCTCCACTCAAAGAGAGGGTTCCCACCTGTACGAGGAGTTACAAGACCCCTATCCACAGGAAGTAAGTGAGAAGCCATACCTTGAGGGGTATATTCCACCAAAATTTATCAAGTTTGGCAGTAGGGGGAGAACCCTAAAGATCACGTGAAGAGGTTCGTCGAGTACCTAGGAGTACACGCTGGCGACAAGAACCTGAGGTTGAGGGAGTTCTCTAAAACTCTCACTGGGAAAGCTTATACATGGTATTCCCACTTGGCGCCTAACAGCGTCCCTACTTGGGAAGAGATGCACAGGCAGTTCCTTCAGAAGTTTTTTGTAGCAGAGGATGAATTTACACTGAGGCACCTGGCGCAAGAGGTCCAGAAGCCAGGAGAAGAGTTGATGCACTACATCAAGCGATTTCGTGAGCGGGCCTTAGATGTTCACGAGGACGTGGCGGAGGCCAGGTTGCTGCAGTTATGTGTGGAAGGACTCTTGGAAGAGTACAAGTTGCACTTGATCAACGAAACTAGAGATGGAACTTTCAGAGAATTCACCAGGGCCTCCAGCAACATAGCTATGATAATCAAACCGAGAGCCCCGAGTTGGAGGACGCAAGTTCCACTAACTCCCGGGAGGTTTCAAGTTGCGAGGAGGCAAGCGGTTAACTATGTGGACGGGAGTAACAAAGGGAAGAAGGGAGGCTCTGGGGCCAAGACTGATAGTCCTGGCAACAAGAGAAAATTTAGGGACGATGCCCCGCCGCCACTACCGTGCAGCGTAGCGGAGGCCATAGATTATTACCGCACCTTGGTGCGAGAAGGCGTAGCAGGACCTCCCCACCTAAAAGGAGAGACCCCCACTGCAGCTGACAAGGCCAATCCGAAGTACTGCGAATTGCACCAACGAGTGCAGCACTCTACCAAGGATTGTTACTACTTGAGAAGGATCATTGGTGAGCAGATGGCCAGCGGTACCTTGCAGATAGCCCCTGTGGACATTAACGAGAACCCACTTCCTATGCATCACTTTGGAACCGCCAACATGGTAGTTGCCTACGACGAAGAAGCTACGAGAAGTCTTGTAAAGCGGGAGAGTGGCGAGCAGTTATGCGAGGAGTTAGAAAATCTGTCACTAAGCAGACTTCAGCTAGAAAGAAAGCAAGAGGAGTGGTTCTTCACTCCGGAGCATGAAAGTGGGAGTGGGGAAGTTGAGGAAGTCGCTCTCTCAGAAGGCGAGGTAGATGTCATCCTCGCTCTAGACGAGGGAGGGACCTCTGAAGTGGAGTATGTTTGCAGTGCCCAGACGTACGAGGTAGACTTAGATTCTGAATATGAGGCCATAGCGAGGAGCCCCAAGTTCAAGTGGTTTTTCGACCAGATAGGGGTGAAGTACGACATGAGGGTGTCCATCACGAGGAAAGTCTTGGAGGCGGTGCAGCAGCAGGGAGACCCTTCGCTAAATTGGCAGGGGCCAATCGGAAGGATGATTAAGAAGTATACCTCTGAAGTGGTGTTTTCAGAAGCGGATAGGGTAGTGCCCTACTTCCACAACCGCCCGTTGTACATCACAGCCATAATTAATGGAGTCTCATTTCCTAGGGCGTTGATGGATAGGGGAGCATCCATTAACATCATGCCCATCAGTACATTATATGAAACGGGAATTGACCAGGAGAAGGTGGTTCCGGTACCGCTAGTAATTTTCGAATTCAACAACGCCGGAATGCAGTCAATTGGATACGTGAATGTGGGAATTAAGTTGGCAAATTTCACCTCCCACATCAAATTTCATGTTATTAACGCTGACACCAGCTACCAATTACTCATTGGAAGGGTATGGATGCACACTCATGGCGTAGTGCCTTCCACCTACCATCAGTGCGCGAAGGCAAATATTAGAGGTACAGAGATAGTGATCAAGGCCACGCAGAGACCCTTCGCCGTTGAGGAGGCCCACCTGGTAGATGCGGCCTTTTACACCGAGTTGGACGAGGAAAGAAAGGTCTCTACAAGAAAGCTAGCAGGAATCAAGGTAGCTGAGGGAAGGGTCCCGCAGAAAAAATTCGTTCATGACCGTTTAGGGGAGAGGATAATCCCCCACATGGCAAAAGGCAAGAGGAAGGTAGGAGGTAGCTAGACCTCCTCGAACTTGCAAGAAAGTGGTTTTGCCCAATGGAAAAGTCATCTACCGTTTATAACGGTCTGAGTGGGCGATGTTCTGGGATGAGAGCATCGACCCGATGCCCGAGTGTTTTATTGTTGATGAATCCCATATTGTTAAGCATGTTGAAGAACCAGAAGAGGCGCCGGAGTGCATTCAAGACGGACCCAAAGAGCAGCTGTAGGAATTAGAGGAAATCAAGTTGGGGTTAGAAGAGGGCGAGAGTAGACTCATTCTAATTTCCAAGTTCCTGGAACCAAAGCAGAAGGAAGAGCTCATTGAGCTACTTAAGGAGTTCACTGATGTATTCGCTTGGAAGTACACGGAGATGCCAGGGATAGATGCAGAAGTGAGCTCTCATAGATTGAACATCCTTCCCAATGCCCTTCCGGTAAGGTAAGCCACACGTACATATAAACCAGACCTTGATTTGAAAATAAAGGCTGAGGTGGAGAAGTTGTTAACGACAGGGTTCATCAAGCCTATTCAGCACCCCATATGGTTGTCCAGCATAGTGCCAGTGGTAAAGAAAGACAAGACCCAAATCAGAATCTGTGTAGACTTTCGCGACTTGAACAGGGTGTGTCCTTAGGATGAATTCCCACTACCCAGCATAGACAGCTTAGTGGATTCCACCGCGGGACATGAGATGTATAGCTTCATGGATGGGTATGTTGGATATAACCAGATTAAAATGGACCCCACCGACGCAGAGAAGACTGCCTTCCGCACACCGTTAGAGAACTTCCACTATACAGTCATGCCCTTCGGATTGAAGAACGCTGGAGCCACATACCAGCAGACCATGATGGAAATTTTTCACGACTTATTTCATGATATACTAGAATTCTATGTGGATGATTTGGTGGTGAAGTCTAGGAAAGAAAACAAGCACATTCAGGATCTCAGGAGAGTATTCGAGAGGTGTCGTCGGTATAAGATGAGAATGAACCCCTCAAAGTGTGCCTTTGGGGTTACTGCAGGGAAATTCTTAGGTTTTGTGGTAAATAGACAAGGAGTGCAAGTGGATGCAGAGAAGATGAAATCCATTGTGATGATGCCACCGCCCAAGAGTCAGAGACAACTTAAGAGCTTCCTGGGAAAGGTATCCTACCTGAGGAGGTTTATACCTGCGTTGGCAGAAGTAACTCATCCGTTCGCACCTCTATTAAAAGACAAAGCCAAGTGGGTTTGGGGAGAGAGGCAAGAGAGTGCGTTCAAAAAGATTAAAGAAATACTAGCCTCTTCGTCCACGATGATTCCCCCCGAAGTCGGAGCGCCGCAGTTGCTCTACCTCACTTCTACAGAGAGGTCGATAGGGGCCCTCTTGGAGCAAGAGAAGGAAGGAATGGAAAAGCCGGTCTACTACCTGTCAAGAGTAATATCCGGAACATAATCGAGATACACCAGCGTTGAGAGGCACTGCCTGGCGCTGGTATTTGTAGCCCAGAAGTTGAGACACTATCTTTTAGCCTTCACCGTTTACATAGTCACCAAGTGTGATCCCATCAAGTACCCACAGTATATGGGATAGCCACTGGTGGACTAAATGCTCACAGAAATTAGATCAAGTCATATAAAACAAACACCCACAGTATAAAGGGAGAACAAAGAAAAAAGAAAGTGCAGAAGAAACAAAGTGTCTCATACAGGAATGACAAGTTATGTACACATAGAATTCTGAGCACTATAAAGCAAGAAGTAGCCTATCTGATAGAAACCAAAAAAAATAAATCATCACGCGCGATGGCGCCAGCATATGATGGACCAGCCTCCCGCAGAAACTCTTCCTCCAACCTGACGAATTTAGCCTCATCCTCCTCATCGCCAGACTCGAGTCTGGAAAGCTTCACTTGCAATAGGGCGATCTGGTTCCAGATCCTCGTAGCCTCAGCATGCCGTTGCTCAACCCTAGACTGTCGAGAAGTGTGAAACCTCACTATCATTCGAAAAGGAACAGTCAGAAAGGGGAGAACCCCTGCGTCAAGCCAATCCAAACGAAAGTGATAGAACTGCTGTAAGTCGCGGAGGGCATCCAAGAATAGCAAAATAGAAGAGCTAGTCAGCTTAGCAGGGGAGGTAGCCAAGAACTCATGAACATGGCTGGCAAGAGCCCTTAGGTTGAAGGCCGTAAGACTATCAACCTGAAGTATACTCTGAGAAGTGAACATCTCGGGATGGTGCTCCAAGATAAGATCCAAGAGCTGACGCTCATGTACCCTGAATCGGCCTGGTAACTCCTCACGCCATAGCCTACTAGAAATACTCGCAGCATCCTCTGCTTCATCATCTCCATCGGAGTGGCGAGACCCCGCCTCAGAAGGAAGAAAAGAAGACTCCCCACTAGAATCAGCATCACCGACCAAAGGAGTGAACTCAGAACTATGATCTCCCTCCACAGTTGCCCCACTACCAGTCTCCACAGTCATCGGAGTACCCTCATACACCTAGAAACAATGAGACAAGGGCGAAATGAGAATGCTTACATAGTATACACAAGAAGAAAATAGTGGAATAGTAAAAAGAGGGGGTATGCCAGTCTAATACCTCTCTCGCAGTCGCGCCACTGCCAGACTCCACAGTCACCGGAGTACTCTCATGCACCTGGAAACAATGAGACAAGGGTGAAATGGGAATGCTTGGACAGTATATGCAAGAAGAAAGCATAAGATAGTAAAAAGAGGGGGTATGCCAGTCTAATACCTCTCTCGCAGTTGCCTCACTGCCAGAATCCACAGTCAGCGGAGTACTCTCATGCACCTGGAAACAATAAGACAAGGGTGAAATGAGAATGCTTGCACAGTATACGCAAGAAGAAAAGAGGGGAATAGTAAAAAAAAGAGGGTATGTCATTTTAATACCTCTCTCGCAAATACCCCAATGTCAGACTCCACAGTCATCGGAGTACTCTCATGCACCTGGAAATAATGAGACAAGGGTGAAATGGGAATGCTTGCACAGTATACGCAAGAAGAAAAATAGGGGAATAGTAAAAAGAAGGGATGTGCCAGTGTAATACTTCTCTCGCAGCCGCCTCACCGCCGGACTCCACAGTCATCGAAGCACCTTCAGGCACCTGGAGACGATGCAACAAAGGTGAATATAGGAATGCGAGCGTAATCTAAACAAAATAATAAAGACATAAGATTTATGTGAGGAAAGTAGATACTCTTACACGCCGTACCTGAATAACGTCCTCCGTAAAGGTCAGAGAAGGAGGAGCAGGGGTTCCCATAGGGGCAGCAACAGTGGTCGATGCTCCAGAAGGGGATGTCTCGGCAACCAGTGCTTTCGAAGAAGCTACCTCAACCTCAGGCACTTCTGAAGGAACAACCTCAACAACGAAGGGAGCAAGGGGTAGGAAAGGCTGCAAGTAACAAGAAAGGGAAAGAGGTAACAAATCACTTACCTCGTGTATGATAAATACCTCAATTAAAAAGAGGGTGAGGGAAGCTCCTCAAAAGGGCACCGTAGAGATAGCTACCTGAAGAGGCACGATAACAGGACAAACAGGCCCACGTATAAAGGCTGCTGAAGAAGCAGTGGCAGGAGCTGCACTCGAAACAGCGCCAAGGGATAACTGCGACAAAGTAAAAGAGGGCTACGATAAGTACAGGCTGGATAGATAAGAAATATAGAACTAAGAAAATAAGAGAGTACTTGAACCCCATCCAAGGGGGAAGCGCGAAAAAAGACGGTCGGTGCAGTAGGGGCTGTGCTGATAGCCTGCAAAGAATGAAAGTATGTTATTCATCGCGTGATCAAGGAGTAAGAGATTCCATGCTTCAGCGGAAAGACCTTGACCTGAACCGTAGGCTCACTGGTCAAAGCCATAGTAAATATGGGGCCACGAGAGATCGCCTGAACCAAAGGTCTACCGTCCATAGATACACGGATCCTGGGGATAGAAATTCTCCCTGAAGAGGATAAACCCAAGGCGGTAACGCGAGGTAAGGAAGGAGCCCCTACCTGAGAATAAAGTCCAAGATCCATTAGGACTCCTATTAAAAAGAAACAAATATTCAAAAGTAAAAATACGTACCCCGTGTGAAGAGGCCTCCAGGGGCTCAGCTGCAGAAACGCCCACCGTCGAGACAAGAGAAGACAGGGTGACAACGCCCGAAGACACATCTCTCTACGCAGGATGAATGGGCAAATAAAAGAAAGAAGTAAAAAAAGAAAAATGGCACAATGAAAGTTTTGGAAATAGCGATGCATACCTGAGGAGAAGGGGAAGCCACAGGGGTTGTCCTGGTGACAGTAAAGTGCACGGATGAAAGCTGCGGGGAAATGACAGTGTACGCAACCAGAAGGTAGTTAGAAGACAAATAAATTACAATAGATGGTAAAAGACCTAAGAAGAAAGCAAACCTCTCTAAACAGGCCTCGGGAATAAATGAGCATGGAGTTCCTCTCCCGCTGAAAGGGCGTCGGTCGTAGTGGGGGAAGAGGAGAACTACTTGCCTCTACGGAAATGACCTGCACAAATATGATAGAATGCTTTGATTGACAAATAAAAAAATATATAATGAGAGGAAGAAAGAAAATCATATGCAAGAAAATATAGGCAAGTAAAGGGGGAATGCTTACACTAGCAGGGCGCGAAATCTGGCTGTAAGGGAGATGGGTGGGGCTAACCCCCCCAGGAGAATGGGATGCCTCATCATCGCTAGAACACTCTCTCGAGACTGATAACAAAGCATAAGTGTCAGTAGTTCTTTCGCTATGGAAACCCAGGCCGCCCATATCACCCGAAGAAGAACTATGGTCGTCATAGGAAGGGGTGCTTCCATAATCAACTAGTTCCTCTTCCAATGAAGGGGAGGGAGATGAAGAAACTCCATGACAACTAGTTCCACTAAGTAAAGGATGTTGTGATATAGTACCTTCTGTAATAGGAATAGACGCGACCCGCGTCTCCTGGAAAGCAAGGCTCGGTGAGGAGTAACCTTTCCCTTTCACTACTTGGGAAGTCCCCCCTACACCAAGGTTGCCAGTATTGGACTCTTGATCCACCATAGAGGAAGCAGCTATGCCAGCGCCATCTCCTTTCTTTTTCTTTGCAGCTCGGGTCCTCACAGGAGAAGAAATAGGAGAAGCAGTAGTAGCAGGAACAAAATTGGATACATCGGTGTCAGGGTGCTTCCTTTTGCTGGTAGTAGAGGTGCCCGCTTTCCCTCTATTTTTTGGTTGGCTTTTAGACTTCACAGGGGGAAGCTCAGTCGACGGAGGCAAAAGTGACTCGTCAAGGAGAGGTTTCACTAAAATAGGGATGGCCTGCTCCAAGGGTGGCGTAGAGGTGGTGCTGAGAAACCAAGGATATTTCTGCGTCCACCTGACCAAAAACTGAGCTCTGGTATATTTAATGGGGTTAGTCTCATGAGGAGGGCCAACTACACATTCTTGGATAAGTCGAACCTGCTGCTGCCAAAGAAGGAACTAAGATGAAGTGAATGAAGGATGATAATCGGAGGGAGGCACATAGAGGCCACCCAAACCACTGACCCTGCGGAATAATCCCTGAAGAGTAAAGCTAGCACATGCCTCTAAGAATGCCTCAGAATGACTGCTGTGGGTAGGAAGAGGAGGAGTGTGAACGCCCTGATCATAACCAAACTGTTGTCTGGCCCTCTCGAAATGATAAGATTCAGCCCGCGGACCTAACTCGGTCCAAGAAGGGAGGTGACATGGTAAGAGCGTCGTCACCACATTAATATGAGGACACGTGGAAATCGACCCCACCGCTGAAGGGCAATAGAAGGTCCCGCCGTCGCCGGGGAAAGAAAGCCAGCTGAAAGTACCCCCAGGGCGCCTAGTGTAAAGCCAAAACTGAAACTCCTTGATATCATCAATCAACATTCCCATAGACTGCTTGGGAGTTTTCTTATGCCACCGAAGAAGTCTCGCAGTGTTGCTATGACAAGCGTGAGCCCCTGAAGTAAAGTGGGGGAAATGCTCAAACAAAAAGGCCATCAAGAAAGGGGCGTTGGCATGATTAGCAACATCATACCGACCGCAGGACCTCTCTACATCTATGTGTGCCCGGTCCATCTAGGTTTACAGAGAACCTAAGGTCAGGGTAGCCATGGGTACCGACCTACCGCGAGATAATCGTACAGCCAATCTAAAAAGAAGTTCGCGAGGACAGTCTTCAGGATTACCTGGTAGAAGGAACCGAGTCAGAAACGTAACGAGGAAAGCGGCTAAATGTGCAGGAGAGTGGAGCTTAGGACCATCCCGGGATCTGGGGGCTGCACGAGAAGTCTCCCCCTTCTGCAACTGCTCAAAGTCTCTGAACCAGTATCTTTGCCATTTGGCAAAGGAATGCTTGGAATGACCAGTTATGGCCGCATACCTCGAGAACTCTCCGAGAGCTGACCGTAACTCCCCCACCATCTCCTGCTCTAGGGAGTCCTCGCAGTCATCAGAAAAGACCTGCTGCCCAAAGAAAGGAAGGGCATACAACTCACATATATCTTCTAGGGTAATGGTAAATTCTCCCCAGCCCGTGACAAAGGTGTGAGACTCCATACTCCACCAAGACAATAAGAGATTGAGCGAAGAACCATGCTTAAATATGGTGCAGGACTTCAGGCTGCTGACGGCGGTGAAGAGTCCCACCTCCCTAAGAATAGCCACATAATCAGGAACGCTCAGAACATAATCGACCGAGCTGGCCCACTCCTATATGGGTCCACCCGGGGTTTTAACTTCAACGTTGGAATAAGGAAAGTCACCACGGTCAACTCGGACTCAGAGAATGGAATCCGGAGAAATAGTAGGAAGATCAGCAGACTCAGTTAACCCCGCATGAGAACGTTCGAGAACAACACCCGAAAATCTTCCCCCAAAATCAGAAAGTGAATCATGAAACTGTCAGCAGGACCAAAAAAAGGAGCACGACGATAAATACCAAAGTCTCGCCCTTGGCGAATGTGCATATAGTCCTTCCATGCCTGAGAAGAGCTTGGTGTAGCTGATGAACCACCTAGCGCCATTGGCTCAAGAAAATAACTCACCTTAGTGGGGATTCCGAGCGAGGGACCCTCGGGGTCCCCTATCGCAAAAAAAGAAGTAGAGGCAGAAACCCCAGCAAAATCATGTGAAGAGCCCCTAGTCAGTGGCATGCTCTCCGTAACACCAATAGTTGGCGAGACACCCTGGGTCACGGAACCCCCGAGGTGACAAAATGTTGAGACACCTCCTTGCACGAACGAGAGACCCGTGGACGCGAGGCCAAGTCTCGAGGCCCCCGACTGCTGACGAGAGGTCACCATGCTGCCATAAGCTGAAATACCCATTTCAAAAACAGTCAAAGGCATCGAGACACCAGATGGGGAGATGCTTGCGTCGTCACTAATACCTATCGAGACCCCCCTTACTCCAAACTCATCTTCAATAGACAAAGAATTCCCTGCGCCTAGCTCAACGTGCGAGGAACCACTGTCGGCGCCAGAAAATTTCGAGATACCCTTATCCAAATCAACTGGATAAACTTCACAAATAGAGGTCGAGATACTCCTCCCAAAAAAACTGATTTCCTTATAAGAATCCAAGGAGACAAGCGAGAGACCCCCGGACGAGAGGTCCACCCGCGGAGGGCCCTCGTCAATAACCATATCAAGGGAGTGGGGCGAGATACCTGATATTGGAGCACCATCCGAAAATCGCGAGGAACCCGGAGACGCGGACCCTAAGTGCGCGAGGTCTTGGAGGGAGTAAGGCAAGTTCCGCGAGAAAGGGGTAATGTCGCGACATCTGGAAGAAGGCGAGAAACCCTCCAATGGAGGATCTGTTGGCGAGGAACCTTGGTCGGCATCTTTCTCGACCGGAAATTTAAAACCCATGCCTAGATTGGGCGAGACCCCACGCTCCTCACGCACACTGCAATCGGGCGCGAGACCCTTAGCTGTCAGAAGACCCTCGGTCGAGACCCCACGCTCCTCGCGCACACTGCAATCAGGCACGAGACCCTTAGCTGTCAGAAAACCCTTGATCGAGACCCCATGCTCCTCGCGCACACTGTAATCAGGTGCGAGACCCTTAGCTATCAGAAAACCCTCGATCGAGACCCCCCTTATCATGGGGGAACCCGAATAGAAAAGCGCAGGTGCCGAGTGAAAGGGCGAGGAACCCACGAAGGTTCTCGACCCGAAATCTGAAGAGACAGGTACCGCGCACGGGGCGTCAGCGCCGCTGGTCGTACGGGGCCAAATGTCGCTGGCGACAACCATCTCGGCCACGGAGGTGATTGGAACGAGCGATAGAGAAGGCGTGGAGTGTAGAGCTTTGGGTGCCTTAGGGCTGTTTGCATTTGGAGAGGCATTCTTTGGTTTAAAATCCATGGATGAGAGGCTATGATAGTTGGAAAAGTTAGAATGAGGAGATGGGTGGCTATGGTATTTTAGAAGTCCCTCTCTCACTCTCTCTCACTACAAACCCAAAAGTATCTTATGTTTTTTTTAAGAAGATGAAAGAGACTAAGAAGAGTGGCTTATGTTTTTTTGCACCAAAATGGGAAAACATGCAGGAGGGCAAAAAGGCGATGACTTTTTTTTTCCCAAATGATGAGATGACAGTTCCCACACTGATGCGTGGGTTCTCAAAAAATTTTAATTAAAAATCTCGGATGAAGGGACACAGCAGTTAACGATCCAAGGATCCCTCAGAATATATATATATATATATATATACATATAATTATTAAAACTAGATTTATAGCGTACAAAGTTTTTTTAGTCTACCTAACCAAAAAATCTTTGCACGAGGGGCTAATGTAGAAGGGTGTTATCAACAGAAAAAAGCTAACAGTGCAAAAAAATACTCTCTTATTAATGACACCCGAGGGGTACCCGCGAGGGTCACCAAGAAGCCCAAAAGCCATTGTGAAGTATCAGCGCCACTCCAAGCGTCAGTGCCGCTTTAAGCGTCAACGCCACTTCGAGCGTTGGCGCCGCGACAAGGTTCGGCGCCGCCTCAAGTGTCAGCGCCGCTTCAAGCGGAAGCGTCACTTCAAGTGTCGGCGCTGCGACAAGGGCCGGTGCCACCTCAGGTATCAGTGACCGCTTCAAGCGTCAGCGCTACCTCAAGTATCAGCGCTACTTCAAGGGTCAGCGTCACTGCAAGGCTCAGCGCCACCACAAGGGTCACTGTAGAAATGTTATTCGAGAAGTGTTGCTGCATGGTTTTCATCATGAAACAGCAGTCTCTAAATGAACCACAACACTAACACTTTACTTTCTTGTACAGGTTACCTAGTCGAGCAAGCAGGATTCGAACAGGCGCGTTGGGACCTCCTGGGAGTTTTGGCTTGGCGGCTGAGGGACAAGGTATGTTGAGCAAGCTCAACCACTTAGCACTATAGGATTGAGAGAATACTAGTAGGAAGACCCAGAAGTCACTCGAGACTACGCACACTTCACACTTGGTCACAAGTGAAGTGAGCAGCCAAAGAGCTGGCTACTCACAAGAAATAAACTCTTTACAAGAAAATGACTTTTCCAGAAGAGGGGGTCCTCGAGGTCCCTCTCAAGAAAAATAACACTTTTAGAGGAGATGAGGCCTTAAGGTCTCCTCTCTCAAGATTTGCAAAATTGCACCCCAAGTTATCGTTTCAAAAGATAACTACCAAAATTTGCTATTTTATCTCCGTTAGGGGACATGTGTGCTTTTTGAGTTTTGGTCGGCGCCAGGTGGCGCCTGCAGAGGGGACAGGCAGGCTGCCTACAGTTGGGGACAAATGGTACACTTCAGACATTGTTCCCCACCAACTCTCTCAATTTTGGCGCCCAAAAATGCCAGCTCACCCCTAACGCCCATGTATAAATAGACCTCTGGGCAAGGTCAAAAGGGAGACAATAGAAATTACACTGTTACTCTGCCAAAATACCACCAGACCTACCTAAGTATTCTCTCCCTGCTCATTCTCTTAGTGCTGAGTGCCTTGTTCCTTCACTCCCCACTGACAGCCATCACTCTCAGGTGTTCCCCTTGAGAAAATTACTATTTTTGCTGTGAAAGTTCATCTTCTAACAGGGAGTGAGTTGAAGCTGGAGTTCAATTGTTACCAGAAGGGGAAGTTTTCTTCAAAAGTTGCACCAGGAGACCTTGAAGACCTTGCAGGCAGCATCCATTGGAGTGGGTCACGCCTCACCCTTTCCAGTTATTCATAGACCCCAGTCTCACTACCCTCCTACATCTAGTCTCGTTGATGCCTATAAACGATGACTCTATTGGTAGGAAGATTCCACGTGACACCGATAAGAAAAGAACACTTTCATCCAACATTACCCGATAATAATGGATCAATATCTCCATGGGGAAAAGCGTAAACATCATGTCCGTACCATTATCCCTCAGGTGAGTAAAACTTGTAGCTGAGGAAGGAGTTCACAGTGCGATCATGACCATTCTAATTGGAGGAGCTCTCCAGAAAAAAGAGACCACGACAACAGTCGTTGCATCAAGAAGGACCTCCAGAACTTTATTCGGAGAGAGATGGACGAGCATCGTACTCATCGATGGGCTTAACCAACCAAGAAAATTGGAGTATTAATTTGAGGCAACCCCAAAAAAAATTGTTGACTCTTAATTCATAACTGAAGAAGTAATTATAATATGATAACCCAAAGTTATCTATTGATTGTTCCTTATATATAACATATTTTTGGCGTTCAAGATCCCATTTCTATAATTATTTTAGATTACCAACCCATATATTTTTTTTCTTTCTTCCATTCCTCCTATTATTTAAATAAATGAAGTTACATGATATGTGCAGATATTAACAAATGTCTCATGATGAAAACTGAAACTAAAAATATATGGGATAGCATGCAAATAGATAATCGCACATGAGATTAGATATTAAGATAAGACACTACAAGAAAAAGAGTCATTTATATCAGTTAAAAACTGGCATAAATGGTCATTTATGTCAGTTTTAGAATTTCTCAAAATTAACATATAAAGCTCTGACATAAATGATCATAAAAGTAACATAAATAATAATCTCATATAAGTTAGTTTTTATGAACACACATAAAAATACGAAATTTAACATGTTTTTAATCACATTTTCATGAAAAATAGCGATAAATAAATTCACATTTATCATAGTTTTAATAATTTTATGAGACTTTTTTCACAACTGACATAAATGTTATATAAAGTTTTGAAAAAAATCATTACTCCATCAATAAACAACTATTATTTGAGGTTACATCAACCATTCTGCCATCAATTTTGTCCTATTATAAATAGATAATAACCAAGGTCATAAATATCTCTAACTTGATATACATCAAGATATTTAAAATAAAAAAAAAGTGATGTCAGCTACATCATGTCCCAAAACTAGCTAGTGTGTGAGCTACGTAATAATATCCAAAAACAAGTTAACGTCTTGTTATGTACGTGATAATATCCTTAAAATTGTGATGATACATCACAATATCCAAATACTAGCATTTCAAGCTACATCATAAGATCCACAATCCAAAATAATACTCAATCTAGGGTATTGTCAAAATGTCAAACTCGATCGAGTTTGTTCTCGATGCTATCCAACCCCGAATGAGTAACCCTGCAATCAAATAAAAGCAACATAGTTTTCATATAAACACAATCATCTCAACAAATTGTCATTACGACATAAAAAAATATAGTTATTTGGAAGTATCTAATATATATAATCCGTAATGAATTCAATGAACTCCATTTGAACTTCATTTAGCTCATTCAACGTGTATGCTGCTTTATCAGACAATCTTCTTAGCTAAAAATTGAAGATATAATTGAATTTCATTATTACGGTATAAAATAGTCAATAACTAGACAATATTTTATATAATAGAATAAAAAGATAAAAAAATGGTAACTAACTTTGTTTCAAAAGGAGTGGAAGGATCCAACATCAAGTACTTCATGAACTTCAACACAAAATATTTGCAATAAAGAGTACCCTTTCCTTGTATTGGGAACTAGTTAACACAAAACATTATCAACGAACAAATATTAAAAGAGTAATGGACTGTTAAACAAGGTTGTTAACAGATATATATATATATATATATATATATATATATATATATATAGTTGTAGTGAAACTAGATATCCTTTCGCCACAGATAGACTCAGAGGATTCCGGTGGGATTGAGTCCTGTTAAGGAAGCGACACTCTAGAGGGGTAAGAACAGTTTAAAAAAGAGATCATTTGATCATTAGTTTACACCCTTACAAGAGAACTTACAGTATAGGGAGAAAGACTAGATATATTCAAATGGGACTTTACTACTGGTTAGTGACTCAGAGACAAAAAAATATAATCTAATAGGTAAGAGGTTATTCATAAATGTAATCATTCCTCCCTCCTGTCATAAAGCCTTACGTTAGAGATGTATCGATAATTATCTTTATTTTAAGATAGTGTCAAAGCTAGCTTAGGAGCGTGCCCCCATAAAGCATGTGTAATTAGTAGTTCTTATGTTTCGCTATTCTATTCATAATGTCTTCGAGCTAGTTTTCAAACATGACTAGGCAAGAAGGAATATTAAAAAGAAGGAATATAGGAAAGGTATATATATATATATATATATATATATAAAATAAGTTAAAAACTTATGTATGTCATAAGATAGCACTATGATGTCATCAATATGAATTTTTTTTGCACTCCCTATTTTACTCCTCTATCATTTGAGTTCCCCCTCTTTTTCTACGCTCAAATTTATCTCCCACTCTTCCTCAAAATTCAAAAAAAGGGTACAACAATATTTCTTCAATTTTGGTCTCATTTTTCACACTCACTCTCTCATCTCACTACTTCGCCCGACATTCTATCTTCTCTCTTCGGCTTTTCTCCCCCACACGCTTCTCTATGTGACATCTCTCCTTCTCTCTCTTTCAATGTGCGACCTAATTTATTATTTATTAAAGTTTTACAGGTAACGTCTCTCTCTCTCTCTCTCTCACTATTCTTTTCCATTTACCATTTTTTCATGTAGTCTTTATTATTTGTAATTTTATGATTTTGTCTTGTGTCTAAAGGCACGATTTGGTGGGTATGTTAATTTGTAATGTTCAAGCTCCAGTTCGGTTAGGTGATTTTTTTTTTGAAGTGTAAATGTTAGGGTTTCAGTTGTTTGTGTAAATGTAAGGTTCTTTTGATGTTTGATATCTTCAAAGTATGTTTATCATAAGCTAAAACTTTTTAGGTGTTTTCCTTCTATACTCGTTCATCTTTGCAATGCATAGTGCATATTTTATCCGAGTAGTCCCATCTTTTATGCTGCTATTGTGGTTGAGATTGGCTTTGTATGATGCTACTGATGAAGTTTTGTTGATTGTATGCTATTGCTACTGCGCTCAAGATTGACTTTGTATGCTACTAAGGATGAAGTTTTTCGGTTTTTCCTCATCCCTCTCTCTCTCTTGGTGATACAGAATGCTCTTCAGGTAATTTTTTCACCTTTTAGCAACTTCTTGGATTTGATACCATGTTATCTTTGTATGTTTATAGGTATTAAACTATGCACATTGATTTACACTCCCTTGAACGCATTAAATCTATATTATATAGACAAAATGACATTTTTTATTCTTGCTATTTCTTTTGTTTTACAGAAAACAATCCCATGAAAGGTGTTTTGGAGGACGATTATTCCAAAAAGAACCGCCTCCCGAACCTAATGACTCGGAATAATTTTTTGAATGATTTGAATATTTTAGTATGATCTTGGGGATCTTTTAGAATTTCTTTTAGTTTCCGTCTAGGTGTTTGAGAAAATACCTAACACAAGATTCTAATTTCATTGTTTGTAACTATATGGTTTAAGGGTTTCTATTTCGGGGTATGCTAATTATAGGGCTTTTCATATCAAAGACTATAGTGGGGACATAACACCCTTTAACTCTTATATTGTTTAAGCCTGGGTGTTCTACATTATTTGCTTTGGTCTATTATGAATGCATTTTTTTCCGTTTTTAATTGTCAAATATTTATTGTTATGTTCACACTTCACAATTTGAAATTAAAATAAACTGGTATTTTGACTGGGAGATATGAAAACTTCTCTTCATCTATTTGGATGTAAGAATGTTTACTACTATGTTTGATTTAGTTTTTTGTTCTTATATTCGTTATGACATTGAATATAAGTGCAACATCCTTATGTCGGATGATTTAAATTTAGTATTTTTCACTTATCCATAATCAGGATGATTTAAATTTTGTATGTTTTCACTGATTCTAGTCGTACATCTTACCAAGTTGATGTTTGATATCCCAATGTGATTATAACCTAAATATTGTGTTTTGGAGTGTTGGTTTATTTATTTTTTATGTGTTATAATGCATGGTCTGTTCTAAATAATGTGGGACTCATATGGGTGTGTTTGATCTCTAATGTGGGAGTAAAGCGATATCCCCTATTCCAATTTGTACTGCCATGGCATATTTTAAGGTCATTCATGTTTTACATTCGAAGGTATTCTTTATCTCACACTAAAAATTTTTAGTTTTCTTTTTTTTTTCCTTTTTCCGAATCCATTTGAAAAAATGGTGGTGTTTTGCAATTACTAGGCTTTTTTGTGTAAAGATCTATAGTTGTTAACAGTTTATTCATATTAATTAGTAGCTTATAATACTGTATTTTCCTCTCTGTTATACATGCATGTGTTTTTTTATTTTCTGTTGAGAGATACGAAGGGAGACAAATCTATGTTTTCTGTAAAGGTACTTTTATTTTGTGCAGCTGCTTTGATTTTTCTTTGTACAAGTACTTTTATTTTTCTCGATATTTTGTGCAGTTGTTTCAGGGAAGCTTAGAAACACGTCAAAGAGGTTAAAGTTATTATCGTTGCACAGAGGTTAATCCTTCTCATAGGTTAAAATTCAAACTTTAAAGTTTATTATTGTTATCATTATCACGTTTTAATAGCGTGATACCGGAGGAGAATAACAGAAAAAAACATTGAACATAGGTGAAACTTCAAACTTCAATTGTTTTAGATTTTCTTTATTTTCTTTTAATTGCTACAAATCGTTGAACGATGGTTAATTCCTTTCAGAAACTCCTTTTATTTTCTTTATTCAAGTTCTCTAAAAGGTTAAATTTCAAACATCAAATTTAACTGCTAGAGACCTCAAATCTAACCTCTAGAAAGGAAAGGGATAGACCCTTATATCTTGAGTGTGTGTCAAATTGTTCATAGCAGCCCCTTCTCTTACAAATTAAAATCAAGCTCATTTACTTGAGTAATTTCTTGTTATATTTTTTTTTCAAGTTGGAATCTCCATGACGATTCCCCAAAATAGTTAAATTTCTTTTAATTAAGTTCTCCATAAGATACCTAAAGGTATCACATATTTCATTACTAAAGCCTTGAATTTTCACATTTATGGTTTTAATGTCATACACTGGATATGTTTACTAGAAATTATTTGGGACAGTACAAAGGTTTCAATATTTCTTTCGTTTATATATTGTTTGGGGGAGGAATCAGATAATTGTACCGCCTTTCCGGCAGAGGGAAGTGTCTTTCATTATGTTCCATTAAAGACAAATCAATCTTTAGCCTCATTTGGTATATAAGACTCCTGTCTAGAAAGGGAATTAACTTTGAATGTCGATCATCATGCATTTGGTGCCCATTGCCTATATGGACCTCTTATTAAAGATTTTTGGTATGTATGTGCAAATTGTGATATCCTCAAATTACGTTACTATGGAGATTTTTGGTATTAATTGAAACTTGAAAAAATATTATGTCTTTCTTATTGGCGCTCATTTTAGCCAAGGTAGAAGGAATTAGAGCTCTCGCATATATGAATGGTCCTGTTTTGATCTTATACTTAAAAAGTGAAGTACTTTTGAATTGGTGTATAGTTGAGCTAACTGTTATTTGTGCTTTTCTACATTTATAATCATTTTTGTTATTTTAGAGCTTTGGTTAAAGATATATTATTTGATCGTTTTTGTTAATGAAGGAATGCCATAAGTTTTGTTAATAAAGGCCAAATTAGTTTATCTTTCCTTCAAAAATTGTGAAGGTGAATCTCTTTATATCTTCAAACAATAGAAGGATATGATTCTTTGAATTCAGTAGAGAAGCTCTAGGAAATTTAGAATATATAAGCAAAAACTAGAACTACATAACTTATATCTCAGAAGCAAGATGAACTCCTAGGTAATTATCTGTCCAGAATCAAATACTCTGACCATATCCAACATACCATTGAGAGTGAAGCCAAATAATATTTAAAGCTTCCTTAAATCCAGACCCTAAAGCAGACAGTTTATAACTTTGAGCGGGAGGTTCTTTTAAATTGAATTTGGCTTTAAGAAAGGCAACACACATGGAAGAGGATTGATTAATATACTGTTTAAGAATAACATCTATGTAGAAACTTTTGCCAAGTGTTACGTTGTTGCCATTTGTAGCTGTTGTTTGTACCTTTGATGCTGTTTGATGTTTAATATTTTAGTGTTGGCAGTGAACTCTCAATAACAGCTTGGGATGTTTAAAATTTTATTTTTGAGTTATTTATTTCTCTGTGGAGAAACATAGTTTATTTTAAAGTTGTGCTGCATTTTTTTATTCACACGTAGTCTTTTCTTATTTTGCTTCTTCCTTTTGTATAAGTTGGGGGTTTGGGACTTTGTTGAATGTGCAAAGGTATTTTATTAATTTATATTGCTAATGTATGGTTTTTCATTAAATTATTAAATTTATGACTGGTGATTCAATTTTCCCCTTGCTCAGTGGTTGAAATTACAGGTGAGAATCCAATTATGTTAGTTATTGCTTCGACAAGTGATAAGGAATAAAATGCAGAATGAGGGTTTTGGTTCCCTTATGAGGGGTGGATGATGTCGCATGCTCAGTTAAAGGGAAGAGTTGGTGGATTGGCATTAGTGCAGAGCCCATATGGCGTACTTCTTTATCTTTTGATGTTCTTCGCGAGGGCCAAATTGGTGAAAGGAAATAAGGAGGATCATGGAGCTTTTGATATGAAAATTAATAAAAGTAGTCCAATAGGTACTTTATAATGAATCTGTATAAAATAATTATGTTATTTATTAAATTCACTCGAAATATAATTCATAAAGTTGATGATTCTCCCTAAGAAGTCATCATTTCTGGCCTACAGTGTAGTCGTCTATGAATTCGAATTCAACGATGCAAGAGTGACAAAGTGGATTCATGTACACACCAAATATTCATTTTGATCATCATTCTGTCAAATTCACTCTGTATATGACTATATCAGATGAAGGTACATATCTCCCCCAATGTATAATTAAGGTGTTGAGCAACTTCCAAGTATTTGGGACACCTTACACATCATTTATAGTCATATGTGCTCTTAAATTAAGGTTGTACTGTTTGTTGTTTGTTTTCATAAGTTAGATGTATGGTCTTAAAGTTTGGTATGTGCATTTTATAAAGTTGTTGCCTTAATAAATTGTATGTATTGTTTGTTGTTTATTCTTATAAAATTAGCTTTCACTATAATCGTTTTTTATAAATTGTATGTACTGTTTGTATATCCTAAATACTATTTTTATAAATTGTAGCAGGTATGAAGGTTGGTTGCTTATGTTCTAGTTTATCACTTTCCATGTGTTTTGTTCTCTTTTAGTTTATCTTTTCTCACTATGTAGATAGTATACTACATTTCATGTATAGATTTTATGTACAAGGCTTTATGTACTTATAGTGAAAAGGTTTAATTGCAATTGTTGTAATTTATATATTATTTCCTTAATCAATGTTTGTTTAAGTATTTTTGAGATATAATCAGTTTTTGTTGAAGATCTAGGTATCTTTTGTATGAAAATATTTTTACGCATGTAATCAAGTATCTCTTTATGTGTGATGGAAACTATGTTGTTTTATATTTGGTTAAAATTAGCTTTTTGGAAATCTTATTTTTGTTTGTGTTTTGGTGTTTATGTTTTTTTAAGGTTAAAACAATCAGGTATACATTGTTTCTCTCTGATTGGAACTTTGTGTATTTCATTAGGATTGCAATGTTAACAATCAATGGGTTTGCGCCATTTTCTCCTCACAAATATTTCTTACATTTGCGCCTCACTGAGTATTTAACAGTCCATTGATTTCTTACTCAGTTGTTAAAAGGAGTTTGGTTAAAGCTAATAGTTACGAGCAAAGAATTTAAATCGATTTATATACTCAGTAGCATACTCAGTAGAAAAGTGTTTTACTCAGTTGCTATCGACATCCATTACTATTGTCTTCTTTCCCTTTCTTTTAAATCTTTGATATTTCTTACAAATGGAAAACATATGTGCAGCATGCTTTTGTTTGTGATGGAGTGATGAAGTTTTTTTTCTTTTCAAGATATTTCATTCTTTTAGGAGTATTTATATAACACTGTTGTACACCTTTATAATGAAGTGCATGCCATGCATGCGATATTTGTAGTGAATGTTGAAACTGTTAAAAAAGTAGAATGGCATGAACATGTGGTTCAAATCCTAATTTTTAACACGTGTAAGTTTTATAATTCTAATACTTTGAATTTGTCGTCAAAATAATCTGATGGTTTTTTAATTCTATTAATTATTTTTCTGTCATTATCGTTACAAGAATCGTGATGTGCATGTAAATTGAGAGCTTCAATAAGGTATACTAGTTACCTCCTTTGTCTTATTCGATCTCCAGTCAGACCATCATTCTGATAAACATATTAACATTGATGGAGTGTGTTAATAACACGGTGTTAACGGTGCATGCGACTGCATTTCTGGAAGATTTACATTTTGGCTCAATATTTGGTTTGTGGTGAATTGGTTTTCTATTCTTAGTTGGTGTCAAAAGTAGAATAGTGGAAAGAATTTGAGAAATATAAATCGTTAAATGTTCAATAACCCATAAACTATGCATTTTTACCCATATAAATTTTGGGGTTTCTTGCATTACATAATTTAGGTCGTTTCTTGCGAAATTTTTAGGTATTCTCTTATAAACTGCGGTAAATTGTATGCATTTTTTGGGTTTCTTGCATTACATAATTTAGGTCGTTAAATTGTATGCATTTTTGCCCATACAATGAATAATTCTCCACCCATTTGTTAATTTGAATATTTGAACCCCCTATCTCTGATATTTTGTATTATTTTTTGTATTGAATTTACTAATTTCTTAAATGGTTTCAATGCTGAAGTTGGTCAATCGGTCTCCTCAAACTTACAATAACGAAGTGAATTACTATGTCAAGGTTGTTCCCATCAATTTGTTTTTCATATTAGTTCCATTAATCATCCATGTACATGTTTGCCTTTCTTAGCTCATATTTGTTGATTTATATAGAATAAGAATTATTTTTAATGATTTGTACATTTCATGTGTTGTCCCTCTTTGTTTCTTCTACAGAATATGTACGCATTACAAGTTGTCATTGCTATATTTTTGTTTAATTAAAAAGTACATTTTATTTCCTTGCAACTTTACAATGAACTTACAAATTATATAAATGCACCCTGCAAATTTAGTGTCATGTCTTTGGTTATTACACCTTACTATGCTCTTAATTAAAAATAATTGATAGTATTATATCACAATGTTTTGTTAATGATTTGAAATACCAGCTAAATAGGTAGAACCGATGATATACATAAAGGATATAATTTTTATCACGACTTAATTGGTTCAATTAATAACGTTGGTGT